>CM060473.1:8279957-8879957 GCA_030544235.1 Lepturacanthus savala
TAATGGCAAATTCTCATGTGCGCATCAGTGACTGGCTCACGTTCACAGCTACGGACTGGGCCTGCAGGTCACAGGGAGGACGCATGGGTCGAGGTCGGGTCACCAGCCAATACGCAGTTAGGGAGGCGAGGGCTCCGAGACCCAGCAGAGAGGAGGGCGACAGGGACAGGGAGGACAGGGAGAAGGAGGACAGAGGCAGAGACGGCAGGAGGCTCCAGAGGTCGTCTGATTCGGATACTTTGAGTCCAGCGTTGGAACGAAGTGACCGTAACCACTCCTGGAAATGCATATCTATTGGAGAGAGGAGAAAGAGAGGAGATTCTTGTTTGAGGCTATAAACTACTGACAACATATCCCCCAAATTCCAAATATTATCCTTTAGAGCATTTATTTGCAGAAAATGACAAAAATTTTAAAAAGATACATTTCCACACCTCAAACAATGCCAAGAAACAAGTTCAAATTCATTTTAAAACAATATAATACTAATCTGTACACTTAAGAGTATAAAAATCAATATTTGGTGCAATAACCCTTATTTTTAATCCCAGCTTTCATGCGTCTCGGAATGCTCTCCACAGTCTTTACCATTGTTCTTGGGTGACTTTATTCCACTCCTGGTACCTCTTTAAGCAGAATGAGGTGTGCATGTGTTGGAATTAGACAGATGCTGGAATGGAATGGCTGGAGTACATGTAAAGATGCTGATTTCAGGAAAAAAAAATGCAGTGGACTCTTATTTTTTTCCCCAGATATTGCATTCACAGCACAGAGGTTTCATTGTGCTGAAATAAAAAAATAAAGAAGCCTGGACCTGAAAGATTCAGTGTGTCCTTCAAAATCTGTTTAAATAGTTTCTTGAAAAGCACACATTCCTTTTTGTTTTTACTTTAGATTTCACTGTTATTTACCTGATGTATATTCATGATTAATTTGTCTTATTCTTCATTGACTTGGTGAAGTCATTTGAGGAGGTGACTGCCCCAGAATAGTGAAAAAAAAATCCTACCCTTAACGTTAAAAGAGGGAAACTTTCCACATTCAGCAGATGAAGGTGAAAACAGCCTTCTACTGTCAAACTGCACATACATCATTCTGCACATTGAAGCTCTGATCTCCAGCTGAAGGAGCCAGAAGAAAAGCACATTTTTGACTGGAGGCAGATGAACATTTTTCTTGACAAAGACTCAAACTACCTGTAACCAATTACCAAACTGTTAGTGATGAGTATTTGAATTGTTTCAGCATTGCTTTTTGTCAGTAAATAAATATTCACCAGTAAGTTAATATGAAGCAGCACAAGTTCAACAGATTTTAAATGGGAGTTTTTTTTCCAGGATGTTTTGTTCATTAAATGAAACTCACTAAAAATCAAAACTAAATTGATTGATCTAAACTTTTTTTCTCCAGTTGTTAGATCTTCCCTATAATAAACCAGCCCTCACACTATACTACAGCTTTCCCTTTAAAAAAAAAAGGGGAGAACAAACATAATTCTACTCGTGAAACTGTAAAATACCAGACTGAAGGCGTCTGGTAAAAGGCTGAGGAACGCTGGGCCGCAGGCTTGGCACGGCGCAGAGCGAGAGAAGGGGAGAAGAAAAGGAGGCGTGGGGGGTGGAGGAGGAGGAGGAGGAGGAGGAGGAGGGGTGGAGAGACACCAGGAAGTAATAACGATTGGCTGCACGGAAGAAACAGCCACGGGGTTACTTTCAGTCATGTTGTGCCACTCTTTCACCCAACGGGGAGAGAGTGTCGGGGTGCAGTACAGTAGCAGGGGGCCTGGTGGTGAGATAGGGTGAGGGGGAGGACCGGTGTGACGACTCCCCTGTTAGTCCTCCCCCCCATCAGTCCCTGCCAGGGACTTTATTGAATGAAAGAGGGAGAAACAGGGAGGGATCCGTGATGTCAAAATAAACTTCCAGTGTTCACACACACACAGTAAAACTACATTTCTCTCTAAAAATCACTCATTTCACCCCCTCCGACTAACCACTTCATCTTCCACCGAGCAAAGTTACCTCACTGAATAAATCTCTCCTTTTCCCACATCCCCCTTTCCTCCCTGCACAGCACACCCCTTAACCTCTCACCCACTTTTTCCCCCTGTATCCAATCAGAGAAGGGGGAGAAAAAAAAAAAGAGTGATATCATCCCCCCCCTCCTTTCTCTTAAACCAGACCACATTTCCCTTCATGGGCAAAGCAATGCCACAATCATCCTCAAGAGGATTTATAATCAACTCGGAGCATCGATTTATATGAACTAGTGCTGCTCAGTTTCCACTTCACACCTGCCCAAGTAACGAAGCAGATGGCGAAGCCCTAGAGCACATGAAAACAAGTGACTTTATTCACAAAATGTGCCACATCATGAAAGAATTAAAAAGCACATTTCTTAAATGACAGTTCACTGAGAACTTCCTGCCTCCCCCCCCTCCCTTTTTCTGTCTCTCCTCCACCTCTCTGCTCCCTTCTCCCTCCCATTCATAATGGCGATTGTCAACGCTCAGACAGAGACCATTGTGTTCCCAAGCTTCAACTCCCTGGAAGACATGAGACAAAAGGAACGGCAGACACATGTGAAAACGCACAGAGAGGGAAACAAGTAGCAGCACAAAACGCAGCTTCGCAGCCTGCACCGGGTCCCTGCTGGGACAGAAAAAAAAAAAAAAAAATCCACACTGTGTTAATGCTTCTCACCTGAATTTATATTCTGAGGACCGGTTGCATGGCGGGGCACAGAGACGCGTTTGTGAGTGTTCACACATCATCAGGTGGTGTGACATATGGATAAAAATAGTGGATTAGACATTTGCGTGTGTGCGCGCGCGCTGTGCCTGTGAATCCATGGATTAATCCAACAAACAAAATGATGGAAATATGTGGATATCCTGCTATGAGGCATGTGTGTGTGTGTGTATTGGGGGAAAGCAGCCATAATACAGCAGAACGCAGGTTCACAGGGGGATGGCAGGCATGTAACAGAAAGCCTGAGGCGGTCTGCATGTCTGTGCACATTGTCTCCTGCTGACAAGCAGAGACAGAGCTGAAAACACAGAAGACAGTTGGAGCTGCAGTATGCTGTGTGGAGGAAAAACAAGGCAGCAACAGTGTTAGTAACATGCAAAAGAAATTAAAAAAAGAAGAGAGACCACACACTTTTTTTTTTTAGAAAGATTGTGTCAGCAATGAGAACAATGGCTTTTATTAATCGTTTGCATATTTTGGTGCATTAACCCTTGAAGCCTATGAACCTTTAAGTCTACCATTAGGACTGTCATTTTATACTTAAATGTTAGTCATATTGATTTTTTCCTGACATGATAGTGGCCAACGTTTTATATTTTAAGTAAAAAAATTAAGTTTCCAAGTGCTGCACATCTCCTGAGGACATGGTTAAGACAAATCCTCCCGGAAAGAGTTCATTTTTAGATCCGTTTTTTAAAAATCTGGGCTTAAACGTGTTAACGTGCAACGATTCCAGGATAAAAGGGAATTAAAAACACATGAAATGTTACAATTTACTATCAAGATAGCAGTAGCAGAGCTGTAGACTTTTAGTGTCAGTTGAGAGATACTGTGCCAGAGTTTATGGAAATAAGTGCAGGATAGCACCATCACAGCTTTTGGGTGCATTGTTGGCACAGTCAGACAAAGTTACTTCTGGCAAAATCAGGAAAAGACAATTTCTGTCGTTGCAGGGAGAGAGATGCAAACCTTTTTTTTTTTTTTGGCTCCATTAAGAATTCTGAAACATCCACACTTGTTCCAAGTTGTGAATCAGTTTTTAAAAAGTACTTTTGGGGGCAAATCTGCAAGCTTGGAAAAAAAAAAAAAAAAAAAGTAAATGAAAGGTTTGCGCTTGAGAATCGTAGGCAGGGATTTGTGGTGTCACAGGCAAGATGGGAAGACCTGACCTTTTTGTTATCTCCCCGTTAAATGTTAAAATATGCACATTAGTTATCCTACTGCTGGTTATGCTGCTCAACAACACGAGGAGTGAGGAGAGGCTGTGTACAGTAGCTTACTGAGCTTCTGTGGTGATGAGAGCAATGTTGGGGAATGCTTCCCCTGACCCAGAAAACTACAGGAGGTGACAGGAGGGGGGAGGGGGGGGGGTTAATGGAGAGAGAGAGAGAGAGAGGCGACAGCATGTTGTACTAGCAGTGTTTCCATGTGCCCAGAGATGTGAATGGTCTGATCGAGGGGAGACAAGGAAGAGAGTTACGGGGGGACAGGGGGGGGGACAGACGGGCGGACTGGGGGGGGACACGGGACACGTGAGGCCGGCCGGGCTGTGCGGGGGGAACCAGCAGAAGAGAAAGAATGAAACGCACGGATGTTTTCCAGGCTGTGATTTCCAAATGAAGCGTGAAGAACACAAGACACACACTTGGTCACAATGAAGTTTTTCTTGTACGAGGGTAAAAAAAAAAAAAAGAGAGAGAAAACTGAACAAGAAAAAAAAAAAACGCAGAAAACACCTTCACTTCTCCACAGGACGGTCACAGGTCTCCCACCGACTGAAGATCAGTTTCATGTTGTAAAAGCATGCAAGCAAATGCACTGAATATTCGGTAATCGAATATATTCGGCCGAATGTTGCCAAAAAAAAAAATCCACATTTTATTCCACTTCTGTGGAATAAAAGCAAGGCCCAAAAGTGCAAGTGACACACAGTGACGTGTTGACCTAGGGCCTTCTTTGAAATGTCGGCAGCGTGGAGATATTTCAACGTGTTAGAGAGCTAGAATACAATTAAAGTTTGCAAGAAGTGTTCAACCAAACTATCTAGAGGGGGTTCCTCTGCTTTAATTTGTCATTAAAAAGCCAAAAAACACCCTGAAGAGCATGAGGAGTACTTGAGAGAGACGGCTGCAGTAGCGAAAAGGAAAGAAAAAGTAAAAAGTTTGCAAAGGACAGCACCAAAGTAAGAAGAATCACAAAGAAGCTAATGGAGTTTAGTGCTGTGGAGCACATTGACCCTGTTACGCGATACCAGACAGACGGTAATTGTCGGATGTGGCTCACCAGAGATATTTCGTCTAAAAATGTCTTCTAGACTAGATTCTATTCATGCAATATTAAAGAATATTATGAAAAACTTAACCTTTTATTCAGCCACAAGTTTTCATTTTGGTGGATCCCTAATATTAACAATACATACTTCATATAGCACATATCATATATAAGTTACAGGGTTCATCTTCCCCATTTAGCTTTACTGCAACCACATCTCTTGAGGAACTTTTGAATCTGTAACAGACACATATCAGCTGTTAACCTGTGAGATATGTCTAGCAGAGAGTTGGCACCTGGCCACAGGAACAAATTCAGACACGTTGCATTGCGATGGTCCAAAATATCTGGACGTGCAGGACGAGGGCAGGGACAGGAGGAGCGTGACCGGGACGCAAGAATGTCAGAAAACCTGCAGCTCTGAGCTGAAACACTCTCCAACCATAATTATCCCCGAGTCTGGATCAGGGTCAAAAATACCACAGCAGAGTGTTGAACGTGACGGTTAAACACAAGGGCAACGCTTCCACTTCTGAAGAATCTGAAAGTGCACTGCAAAAAAAAACACATGATTCTAAGTGGAACCGACACCGTAGGTTGCAAAAGCATGAAAAAAGGTGCAAAAATAAAGTCGGACGAGAGAATAATGTGTTTTGAAAGCAGGTGTGTCATTAAACCGGGCTCGTTTCAGTAAGCTTGACTTTTATAGAAGGAGGTTTAACTAAACCTGGTTTACGTTGTCATGGAAACACCCTCCAGGCAGGACTAACCTGGTCCTACTTATTTAAAAAAATAAAAATAAAATCCTGAATCTCATGTGAATCTGTAGATTATTAAACATGCAGCATATTGGAACTTTGACCTCTGTTTTTATTTCTCTAAATGTCATCGGAATAAAAATAAAGAAACAGAATAAATTATCAAAAAAGTCAGATAAATTAAACAGTATCTCCACCAAGCTGTCATGTCTATTTATACACTATAATCCATGCAATTTTCAAGAAAATGCTGATTATTTCACTTTTAGTGATGATACATCTCACGCACATGATCAAAAAGCAACAGATGAGACAACTCAGCTGATCAAACCTTGGTTTCTGTTCATTTGACAGAAAACAGTGTGAGTTAACATGGATGTTAATGAACTGATCCAGGTTGAAATGCGAGTTTCAGAGTCAGATCTTGGTCTCACTGAAGACAAGAACTTCTTTTCTGTGTTCTTTTCTTTGTTTGTGTGTGAAAACACCCGCAGCTGCAGCAGGAGCCCGGATCTGCACCGGATCATTTAAAATGCGATAAATTACCGCGATCGGTTTAAGTTGCAGGGTGAAACTTTCATGCCTCGATTGGTTTCGCAATTCGATTTTATCTGCTCAGGTTCCAGTGACTAATTTATACCAACAAAGTGGCAGCTGAGCAGCCTGGAAACTCAGCGGACTGCGGACAAACTACTTTTCTGTCCACAACCTGAGGCTTCGTGATTTAACTTTGGTTTTATACTCGAGCTGAAACGAGTACAAACAAACAAACAAAAAAACAAACAAACAAACAAAGTCCAGACGGAACTCACCTCAGTAAAGCGCAGGCCTCCGCTCTTTCTTTAGATTGCGCTCCAGAATTACTCCAGTGTATCCATCGAAATGTGCCCGCGCGTCAAAATAGAGGCGATGTAGAAGCGTTTCCGGTCTTATATTTCAAAATAAAAGCCGGGATAAGGCAAACTGCTGGGCACTCGAGTTTGACAAGGTCAAGGTACTTTAGGAAGTGAATGGTCTCACCACGTTTTGACATTTAAAAGTCATTGCATTTCTAACATTGGTTTGTTTTGCATTGAAATTATGTATCTGAATGTATTTAATGTGACAAAAGAAACAAAAGAGAACACAAAAAATAGAAAATCGAAAATTATACTTTCAAAGAAATTCTAGTATATTTAATTGCTCAGGTTCAATGAATTCAGATCCTTTTTAATTACATTAGAATTTTAAAAAATCAGATTACATAGCTGAGATACCTTTGGACACCAAGGATAAGCAGTTGATGTGTCAAAAAACTATACTATTTGAAAACTATCGTTTTAATGTGTTAGAAATACCCTATAAACCCTATTAAAATACAATAACATGCAGTGCCATGTACTATAAACATGCTGCTATGGGGGTGGAATATTTGGACCCAAATGCAGACACAGCTAGGAGTCAGAGAGCACTTCCAATAACCGTTTATTGTGCAGAAGGGTAAGCTGGCTTGGTTGGAGTGGTCTGGCAGAGGAGAACAGGGCAGGCAAAGGCGAGGAAGATGAACGAATCAGACAGGTAGCTGAAGACAGGGGCAAGGAAGGTTGAAACACAGGATGTGCAGGGGAAAACACCAAAAAATACACAATGAAAGGTTTAGGAAAAAGGCCTAGATGTCTGTACCACAAGGAGACTTAACAATCTGGCAGCATCTGGATGCCTGAGCCGTGGTTCAATGCTTTGATTGGAGATACGCTGCAGGTGTTCAGGTGGGCAGGCAGGAGGAGGGAAGCCTGAGTCCACGTCCAGCAACAAGGACCGGGACAGACAGACTGAGACAAACATGACACACTAGGAAGGGAAAGCAGGAAACACAAGGAAAGGGAGAGGCAAAGACTAAAAGCTTGACACATACCTTGTTATCATGCATGCAATAACTACGCTAACTAAACTTTGACTAATTAAATATATATGGGGGAAAATAACATTCGAAATATTATCAAACTAAAATTTGTTACTGCAAAGACCCGCGTATGGAGGCATTAACATCCTGACAGATGAGTTAAAATCATATTTAAATTGTTCATACGTTTCATGACAATAATCTCTTATCTCCTTTTTTCAAAACACTGACAGGTTTCGCTGAATGTTTTGTCATCAGATTATTTCTTCATTAGTTTTTGCCCTATCCGCCTCGTTAGCGTTCATCTTATTTTATTTTGAAGTTAAAATCAATCAATTTCCTGTATGCGTCTTTAAAAGTTTCTCTGGCTTCAAGATTTTATGTGACTAAGCCACTTTCACTGACGTCACTTTCAGTAATTGTCTCCATACATTTTTGAGGGAGAATGCATGCATCACTGCATAAAAATCTGACAATCAAAAAGAAACTGGAAGCGAGGATGGAACATTTCAGAGTTTATTGAGTAGTTTCATTCAACTGCAGTGACATTAATGAACTATTTGTAGATATAAATCTATAGTGTTTTCTAATCAAAAGCAGTCTCAGTTCAGCCAGGTTCATCTATCAGTCATTTTCTATACCTGCTTATTCCTCATTAGGGTCACATGGTCTGCTGGAGCCAATCCCAGCGCGTTACAGCGAGAGGCAGGGATACACCCCAGATGGTCGCCAGCCAATCATGGGGCACACACACTGTTCACTCACAAATTCATACCTATGGGCAGTTTAGAGTTGCCAGTGAAAACCCACGCAGACACGGGGAGAACATGCAAACTCCACACAGAAAGGTCCCAGACCCAGGACCAAGGAGGTCTTGAACCCGCGACCTTCTTGCTGTGAGGCACTAACCCCTGCGCCACCATGTCGCCCATCTATCAAACAATATCTGCAATTACTGATACTGTGGAAAATACCATTTTTTCCCCTGAAAAAAAAGATTATACACCATGGCAGTAAGACTAGAGTTGGTAAATTATTAAATATGACTAAACCTGAACAATGAAACAGAGTTAAATAGAATTTGCTCCAATTCACAGCTCATCCATCAGAAATCGTCCCAGTCTGTGCACAGCTCGGCTGAATCCGTAGTATAATGGCTGCATGTTCTGCCGTCCAAAAGATGTTTAACCTGACAGACAAAAGAGCAGAAACAAATGAGGCAACAGATTCTATGGCCTTTACCACAAAACATGTGTTGCATTGCAAAAAAAAAAATGTTGCGTTTTACTTTTGGAATGAGCGGTGGCTTTAAGATTCTTTTACAAAGTCCATCCCAGTTGAATCCTTCAAACCATCTGACAACATAAAAAAAATTAAATAACAGAGCATCACAACCTGTCAGACGCGTTTCCAAGCACAGTCCTCAGAGCTTTCCTCCAGTTTAATAAATCTGTCGTCTTACTTGTGCTTCTGAATGTCCTTGGCCCCGTTTCTCTGACTTCCCAGTCTCTCTGAGGGATTACTCCTTGGGGATGAAGAATGAAAGAGAACACAAATAAGTAAACTATGAATTAATAATCAGAATGCAACGGCCAAAAGGTGATATTCCAGCATTTTCCTCCGGCCCAGACTGTGTCAAATACAGAAGGGCGTTGGGTGGAAATATAATATAATCTCATACATAATGTTATATGGATGGACATAATGATTTTTGGTCTGAAAAACAATATAAAATAGCATTAAAACTATCGTTAGATTTTACATTAAAATTCATGGCTGCACAGCGTGATGATCTGCTCCAGTGGCTCATATTTACAACACCTGCACATTTTTTTTATGAGACTGGAGGCACTTTTGCTGATGTTTTTTGGGAAGACAATCTGATCGATCCCATGAATGGCCGCAGTGAAAATCTTCATCGGGTCAAGGCCGCTGAATGGAAGTCTGGAGACAAAAGAAAACAAAAAAACACTCAATAACTCTCATTTCTCTGCACAATCGGAGAAACTAATTAGATTGAAATGCAAGGCTGAACAAAAACATGCAAAAAAAAAAAACCTACCCGCCACTCAGGAGCTGAAACACAAAAACACCAAGTGACCAGAGGTCTGCAGATATATTGTGGCCTTTGTTCAGGATGATTTCAGGGGCCATATAGCCCGGAGTACCGCAGAACGTCCATGTTTTCTTACCCACTTCAACCTTTTTCACACACCTAGAGCTAATCTTAAAATAAAAAAAAAAAAGAAGGATGACGTCAGTTGGTAAAATTCAATAGAATACTATTTCATAATTAAAATGTGAAAGCAGGTTTTCCTACCAGTTTGGCATAACCCTGCTCATCCAGAACAACATTTTCAGGCTTGACGTCTCTATAGACGACACCTCGACGGTGTAGAAAGGTCAAGGCCTCAACAACACAGGCGGTGTAGAACTTTGTGCTGCATTCGCTCAAACAGCCTCTGAAACATTAGTCAGAATGTTGATTTGAACGTGCCCTGTAGACATCAGATCCCAGTCAGTATGAAGACATCAGGAAAAAAACTTGAAATTAGCTAAATTATCTTCAAGTGGAATAAGATAATCCTACTCAATGTTGGACAAATTGTACCAAAAACAAGATATTTTGACCACTTTTTGCATCGCATTCTTAATTTCCTTTAGTAAAAGACATACTCATCTCTGAGTAGACTGCAAAGATCTCCACAAAGACATGCCTCTGTCAACATGTAGAGGCACTCTGCGTCTCTGAAGATGTTGTGCAGCCTGCGGTTAAAACACAGTATAGCAATGTGTTAAAAGATTTTATTGCCTTCATTTGATAGAATTAGTAGGGATGCAGAAACACGGGGAGCCAGGAGGAGATCATATGCAACAAAGATCCCCTGCTGAAGGTGAACTGGGGAAAATTGTAGGTTTATTGCATGCATTTTAATCACTTAGCTACCGACCGGACACCTGAAACATTTATTATTAACATGCCATGTAACAAAACTGTTGAGGAGCGGACACCTGACTATGAATGGACAATGAGCCTCCGTGAGGATGCGGCGCTCTCTCAGCACATGCTCACGTTGACCGCTGTTGAGAATCAGCTTCTTCTTAAGGACCCTCATGGCAAAATGCCACTTGATGTTGATGCTCTTAAGCTGCACCTGACAGAGGTGAGAATGAATAGATTACATTACAGAAACATGGAATCTCAAGACAGTAGCGGCGTGTCACCGTGTGTAAGCTGCGATAAGATCAACCCTCACCAGGTCTACGTGACCAAACTCCCCAACTCCCAGAGTGCAAATAATCTGGAAATCACTTAGTGTGGAAGACGAGAGGAAAGCGGGATCCTTGTCTGATCTGCTCTCGAGGAAAGGAGAGGTGAGTTTATATGAAATAAACAAGTACAAATGACATATAATAGTATTATAATGCCTCTTACTCGACTTTTTCAGTGTTTTGCAGCGGCTCGTTACCGCTGTCAAACACCAGCCCACCGATGATGCCTTTGAAAGTCCTAGAAAGATAGAAATAATTCATCCGGCTGTGAGCAAACTACAAACCACCGGGTAAGCGTGTCAATTTATTTCTAATTTGGAGTAAATCTGCAGAACTAGTTGCCTTGCTTCTGCATATAATTTGATTATCGCAATTTATTGACTTACTGTCTGTCTATTAACAAACACGTAACTTCACCCACAGCAATTACATTCACCGCCCGAACATCCTCTCTGGGGACAGAGAGAAACTAGATGAGCAAATCCTATTAAAACGGATAAATAAAAAGTAACTGATATATAAAAAACAAACAAAAGGAAATCAATGGTGTTGTATGCAGGAAGAAATTATCATACCTTACCATCCTGTAAAAGCATATTCATAATTTCCTTAAATCATCCTCTAAAAGTGCATTATTCCCGTCTTACCCCCACAGAGCGTTTTCTCCAAACCACTGTCTCTCAGAAAGCCTCGAAAGGACCGTCTGCTCTTCATGGCCCGGCTTCTTTTCTGTCACTTTCACCTGGCAAATCAAAAAGACGGCTAATGAAATGGAGTCGATGTTAGAGAGCCACGTGGAAAAGAGCCAAAGTCAATTATCGCCACCATAAAGCAATTTCAAAAACCTGCACCGACAGTCCGGCCCCCACATTCTAAATCTTTTTCTCTGAAAGCCACGTTTCATCTGTGCCTGCAGGCAGCAAGTATAAAACTTTACCTGGCCTTTGCTAATGATATAAAAGGTGTCTCCCGTGGCCCCTTGTCGACTGATGTATTCACCCTCGGTGTAGTGCGTCTGCGGAGCAGGAATGACAGATGGAGGAGAAAACAGCTGAGAATAACTGGTCAAAGAGAATCTCAGATCTCATACAGAAACAAAGGTGAGAGCTGGTATCAGCGAGGAATTAACGCTGTAGATAGAAAATGCGGAGGATACCGCGTATACTCGTGATTGTTTACCTTCGTCTGCACTCATAAGCTATTAGCTGCATTCTGTTTGATGAAGGAGTGAAGGTTACTCAGCATTGTGCTGCTGATTTTAAGCCATACCTCCTCCAGGAGATCACACATTTTCATGATGACATCCTCTGGTAATGACTGCAGACAGGGAACGCTGCAGACGCACAGGAACAAGGATAATAATAATTAATCAGTCGATCAATGAATCAACTTTCACTTAATGTGCAGAATCACCATGCAGAATGGTCCTGGAACGCTGAACCAAAAACAAAGTGAAAGACTTGTAGATAGCATGCCAAGACGCATGAAAGCTGTGAGTAAAAATAAGAGATAAGGCACCAAATATTGATTTGTATTATGTTGCTTTAAAATGAATTTTCTTTGCATTGTTTGAGGTCTGAAAACATTGTATCTCTTTTCCTATTTTGACCATTTGTCATTTTCTGCAAAAAAAAGTTCTACACAATAATATTTTTTACTTGAAATTTGGGGGAAATGTTGTCAGTAGCTTATAGACTCAAACAAAAATGTTCCTTTTGCCCAAGCACATACCTATATATAAGTAATAAAATCAGAAAATCTGATAATTTTGCAGTGGTCTCTCATTTTCTTTTTCCAGAGCTGTACGATCTACAAGGACAGCTTTGAAAAGAGTTTGTAAAAGTAACAAATAATTTCATCTTTCCACCGGTCTTGGGTGGCATATTTAGAAACATGTTGACACCGTGGTCAGTGATTGTGAAAGTGCACAGAAACGTACTGAAAGCAGCGGCGTGCTGAGTGACAAGCAAAATGACCCTCGTGATAATTGTGCTAAAAGGAGCCAAAGCAAAGCGGCTACAAATACAAAGCGTCCGACCGGGCCCGTTCTCTGTCAAATCAGGTTTGTCAGTCTCATGTTCACCTGCTAAGCAGCTCCATTGAATGGGAAAGGCTGTTGAGGCCGCTCTGCATCAGAATCGTTTGGTAACTCTTGCGGTCAACAACCCACAGCTTGCTGTCCATTTGTGCTGCAGGTAAAAGGAAAGGTGGTGTCAGTGATGCTGCTGCGCTATTCAAATGGATACAAGAGATTTAATATTCAAGGACAGAATGGGCTACAGCCTGAGAAGTGATATAAGAGCTTATTTTTCTTACAGAAGAGGACTTTTAATATAAATCCAATCTGATTCCCTTATCTATTGTTGCACACCTTTATAGCAAAGCTTGAAAGAAGGTGTTGTGAATAAATAATGACATATTGACTGGTGCACTGAAGCTTTCTGCAAACAGAAGTAGATACCCTCTAAACGGTCTAATTACATCCAAAATACGATAATGAGTAGTCCTGATATCTCAGTTGCAACGTTTGGATATACCTCATCTGGTTGTTTTTTTACTTCAGCTAAATAAGAGACACAATTTATTGCTTTTTATTCGCATGTGAAAGTTGCACAGCATGTTACAATTAAAAGGAGGATTTTCTGACTTTCCCGCAGTATGTCCTGTGCATTTCCATGGTCTGATGATGAAGCCTAGATTTTACCTGCAACTTTATCACTGTCAAAAGTGACCATGTGCAATAGTCTTACTGGTGGTCAGATGGCAACAATAGGGAAAAAAGTAATTTCAGGTCAGGAGGCAGATAACCACAGTGGACCCTTAAGAGAGCCAAGGGAAGGGCTGACAGAAATGAACACGGAACAAAGGACACCAGACGGCCGATAGGAGCAGAGCATTTCCACAGAGTAGACATATAATGTGCAACAGTAAATTGGAAAGGCTGACTGGTGGTCACAAGATAAAGAAAGCAGTACAAAAAGGAAATGAGACAAGGCAAATAAACTGATTTTTTTTTTTCAATTTAAACCCATCCTGGCCATCTCCACAGCCTATTTATTTGTGAAACCAGGTCACATGCATGTAAGAGATGGCTGAGAAAGTTTTCCCACTGGAGTCTGCGATCAGATGCTGGGAGGAAATGATAGCGCGCTTCCAATTTTCTGGCAAATATCGCAAATCCTTACAGCGGAAATGTACAACCGTAATGAAACCGTGAGAAAAGGGCACCAGGTTCAAGCTGTTTCTGAATATGCTACTTGTAAATAACGGTGAAAATTCAATATCCATGAACAAAGTTGCGAGGCTGCATGTAGGAGTGCGGGGAGGAGATGTGGCAGTCAGACTGATGGTTGTGCAGGAAACCAGAAAATATTTTAAATTCCCCACATCCCTGAGAGATAAAAAAAGAGCGTTTGAAGCTGTAGTATTGTCTTCAAAGGTCTTTGATTTCAAATTCAATCAATGTCTTCTGGCTAAGACCAACCACGAGAAAGCTGCCTGCTTGTGATATTCTCTTATACAAGAATGATTTATATCCCCAATAAATCAAAATTAATCACAGCTAAACATCATGAGTGTTTTGGCATGACAGGCCTCTGGTGATAACAGCATTGCAATTACAAAGCCAAGATGCTCACAAAATGCTTTGATACCTGCAACAGAGTAGGTGTGGGTGCAGTTGTAGAGGAGAGCCACCTCTCCAAACATGTCTTCCGGTTCAACTGTGAACAGCTTCAGTCCATCTTTGGTTACTTCCAGCCTCCCCTCTGTAATAAACACACACTCAGTGATGACATATAGCATGATAGTAACATTTATAACTATACTTTGCATGTATTCACCAAAAACTGTGACTATCTCAATGTGTTTTTGTATATGTAAGGACATTTTCCAATGCCTGAGCCGTATAGTACTAATAACAGGGATGCAATCCCTGCACAGAACAGGGCCATCACCTCTCATTGGTAAGCATGACAACAGAGAAATGGGGAGCAGGCACTCTCCATTAGCTGCCGCTGCACAAAAGCATCCCTCTTACAGTTTTTCATTTCAATTGCTTTGGCTTTTTTCCTCAAATGGGAATGAATATTCTCAAAACAGCATGTGCAAACATCCAAACCACTGGGCACCTGTTCGCAACAGATTTGAATTTCGCATTCCACTCAGCAAATTGCAAATGCCTTAGCACATCTTTGCGCATGAGTAAGTGCAAATGTCAACGGTATGCACGATCACCAATTGACTATATATTGCTGAACAGTGATGATGTTGCTTCTCAGTTGAATAGGTCAGACAAAACGATTTTATTGCCGTATGGCATTACATGCACAACAGTTCATTTAATGAACTGTCAAAATCTGTCAGGTGCATATACCATGAATAACATCACAGAGAGCAAGAGGTCCCCACTGAGGTGGAGGTTTTACTGTGGAATTACAGCTTGATTTAATTATTGTAGGCTACAGAGTACATTATTTCCCTTGTTTTTACATTGATGTATTTTTGTGTTACAGTATATTGTGCTGTGTAGATTTTCTGTTTACTGTGATATACAGAAATTACTTTACATGAATAAAAATACAGTAATTATTTCCATGGAAATGTTCAGTGTCAATGAAGAAATGGGCCGAGATAGAAATGTGGGTTATTTCCAGGGTCCACTGCCATACTGATAAAACAGCTACACATTTTCATAAGCAATGTTTACACATCTGTTTTGGGTGAGATGTGACCTTTTGCAGGTGAGTTATGGTGTTGCGCTGAACCAAATATGCAAATTCACCTGGGACTTTGAGAATGTTATTCCTGTTTCAAGAAATAAGCCAAAGCAATTGAGAAAAACTGTAATAAGGTAGTGTCACATATACTGACTCTCTCTGTCATGGTCTTACAGCCTTGCCTGACTCTGCAGTAGTTAATGAGCTGAGTTATTTCCTGCCCTCATGACAGTGGAATTCTATCAGGAGACAATAATTCTGGTACATCAGACAACAGACCCATGTCCCTCTGTCCAGAATATGAGGAAGCCATAGGAACACTCAGGGTCACAAGCAGACAAGTGCAACATTCCAAAACCTTGGACTTGGTCATAATCCACCCATGTAAGAAAGCTGATGATTCAGAACTTGAAAGTGACAGCCCTGCAGGCCAGGCCCAAAAGAGTTTTCACCACGCTCCAAAGCAGAATCTGGATCCTTTAATGGAGAGAGGCCATATGCAAACATTAATATTTGTGTTAAGCCCAATGTTCCAAAGATGGTCTCCTACCAAAGGCCGCCCTTCTATTCAACCAGACTGGGCTGTTTTGGTCTTTTTCAGATCATGATTGGCCGCTGGGCCAAGAAAAGATGAGTAATAGTCTATGAATACTCATTCAGTGCATCTAGACCTACTGGAGAGCTTGAGTACATATTCATTTTTATATTCATTACAATAATACATTGTGCATTGAGGCAACTGCTCCATACTCCTCAAGAACAATCCCTGGCCCCTCAGTTTAGAGACCAGCTCATGGAGCACAAAATCCTGCTTCCTTCAATCCACCCAGTGATCCACACTTTGTTGGAAACTGGAAAAGGGAAGTGAGCGCCATCAAAATCTGGGTGAAAAACCTTTAGGTTACGTGTCATCCAGCACGATGGATCCGAACCTAGTCACTCCAATTCACCACCTTATGGGGCGGCATGACTTCCCCAGGCAATTTATAATCCCGGTGACCTGGGGAGAAGATGCTGGAGGCACAGCCAGGTGCTTGCTTATCATTTCTATTCATTCTTTATCATCTCTATCTGCTAGGTTTACAGGAGCACACTGCGTGGCAGACGCATGGCAATGTATTTACTATGGATCAGGGAGTTCTGCTTGAGGACCCCCAATTTCCTTCCTAAAGCAACATAGCCTGCGGGGGAAGATCAATCATGCCTACTACACACACAGACATGACAGAACTGCCACATCCACATTAATAACCAAACCTATGTGCACCCAGTGGCTTGACTCGACTCCCACCTAAAGTTCCAACCACAAGGAGGCCATTGCCTAAACTTTCTCCCTATTATTCAACTGCCTGGTCAGCTGGGGTGGCCGTGTAGAAAAGCCTACAAGTTCTACCTCTTACAGATTTTCTACATTGTATACACACAAAATGGAATTATGTATGCAATTCAAAGAAGAGTATGTCTTTTGTAGAGTTTTGATAGAGAGCAAGTAAACTCTTTGCAGCTATGTGTTTAAAGTGAGCCACAGTTTCTGGAATTGTGTTTAAATGGTGGGGGAAAATGGTAATATGGTGATGTCACATATACAGACGCTCTCCTTCCCTCTCTTATCTTCCTGATGCCCAACTCTGTGGTAGTTAGCAATTAGGATTTTTCTCCTGCAGTGGTGAAAACATGTCAAGAGACAATAATATGGATGTTCTATAACCCCTAAAGTATGCATGAAGGACATACATGCATGCTATAGTGTAACAACCTATGTCAGTTGCACTTCCTCACAGTCACATTACAAACCCAGCCATATCTGCAGAGCAAAATCTCACTGATGAACCCTGTTAACCAGGGCAGGGCAAAGAATCACCTTTCTCCTACCTCTCGAGTTGACATTTCAACGAAAATAATAATTTCACCCGACTGCTCTTAAGGAGCTGTCATCTCAAGTAAATGTTAATAAGTGTCCTCAAGCATGATTTATGTTAGCAGCTGTGAAAAGAAAATGATTTACCTTCTAAAACATAAGCCTGGGCCCCGTTGGTCCCCTCCTGAATGACATAACAGCCTTGATGGATGCTGGTGGAATACATACAGGCTACGATGGCTCTGATTTCCCCTTCGTCAAGGTTTTTCAGCAAGTCATTCTTCAAAAATGCTGCCTGAATCAGCCTCTGAGACCTGAGGGCATGAAGACAGAATACTGATGTAACATTTAACAGCAACTTATTAAAACGTGTTGAATGAAGTGTCACGGGCTACTGTGTTTCAAAATGATTAGACATATTTATTGATCCTGTGCATTGCAGAAACCTCTCAGCGATCTTTGAACATTTGAGAGGTCATTTCACAGTTAGAGCAGATGTGAGGTGAGGGAACACTGTGGGCTCTTACTCTTGGCTTTTGTCACAGCTCCTGTGAAATACCATGGCGAGAGTCACCGGGTCCAAAGTGAAGGGCTCGGAAATGACAGTCTTGTTTTTGCCTCTCTGGTTGTCCTCGCCTTGAGCGGAGCAAGCTACGGGGAGGGAGGATACGATGCGGCAGGTTTATGGTTGATGCTGTCTGTTGATACTTTAAAATGCCACACAATGATGTAAAACCAGCATGTTCTGTACCAGCACCGGCTGCAGAGGGACCTGGGAGGGAGACAGTGGCTCTGTAGCGATCCAGTTCTTCTTGTAGTCTCCGAATGAGCTCATCCTTGGTATCCAGTTCCAACTCCAACTCATCTATTAGCGTGTCTCTCTGTCGAAGCTCCTCAATTTTAAGTTGCAGGGCAAACTGGAGGTCCCGGAGTGTGCCCATTACCTTAAAACACCAGGTGATGATAGTATCACAGCGGGTTCACATAGGCAGCTGAATTTCATGGGACAATTCAATATAGACAGACATAAATATAATTAGAAACAATCATTGAGGGATTAAGAGACAATTAAGCGTAAAATCTGTCCAAAAAAATAATTTTAAAGCACCTCAGACTGCATTGAGCTAGTGCAGGCTAATCATATTAAAATGGGACAGGGCAAATAAATTGAGAGATTTAAAAATCACAGGGCAGTGCAAGAAACAATATTTTGACTTGACAAAATTTTGACTAAGTGTTGCAGCAGATCTGCAGTTTGTTCCTGGTATATGAAGCATAAAAAAAAGCGAATGGTGCTTCTCCACGCTTTGTTCTGATTGGGGCAACAGAGCACAGACCTGTCCAAGATGACCAGAGAGGTCTGGGTGGCTCAAGGGATCAGCAGGACAAAAATATACTTTGGCACTAAACCATTCAGTGCTTTATAAAATCGATAAAAGTAATTTAAACTCAATTCTTTGGCAGATGGGAAGCCAGCGTAAAGACCTCAGAACTGGGGCGATGCTATCCACATTCTTGGTCTTAGGGGTGAACCAGCTGCGTCTGTCTGCTTGACTTCTGAGGGACTCGACAAGTGCAAAGACACCATTACAGCTGTCGAGTCTCAAAGCGAGGAGAAGTACCATACAGTGATAGAAAATATTAGATTGAGTTGAGCGAGATTCCTGATATTGAGTTGAATTTACATCTCAGCTCACTCAGTTTCCTCTCTTATTCATCTGTGTCCCCTCCTAAGGTTATTTGCATTAATATTATTAGTAGTAAAAGATAATAGCTTCTAATTGGATTCACCTAATTAGCATATGCAGGAGAGCAGCTTTTGCAGTATTACTGTAATGAAACATGTTTTATGGCATCATTTTCATAAGGTTTAATAAAAAGAAACATGCTAATCTAATCCCATTAAACAATTTCCCATGCAATAAAATAGCATAAATCTTTCTTTAATAGATGAGCTTGCTGTATGTTTAGTATGTACAAATGTATTGCACTCAAGAGTTTTTTTTTTTTATTTAATTGCTCTTTCTCTCCTTCAACTTAATGAAAAAATACATAAATTTAAGGCACAATACAGGACCATAATATATAGAGTAATAACAGAGAAATAAACAAAAACAAAACAATAAAAAAAACATAAAGTCTCTATTGAGTCAGTAACACTTTTAGTCCCCTGCAAGAATAAAATACGGATTTATTGTTTTATATTTCGGGTCGCAGGCGCGCTCGGAATAAAAGACCTTTATAATGAATGAGTTGGTCCCATCTGACAGCGACGGGGTTATCTCTGTTTGTAAACACACACGCATGTTCTGCCCTGCAAAATCATACATATATAAATATAACGCCGTGGCTGCATTTCACATCATAGATGAAGATCACTTACCACAGAAGAAAAAGATGGAGCGTCTTTCTCACTTGTCCTACAATAGCTTTGTCCCTGTTTGGCGACTGTCGGTCCATTCGACAGGTGCAGATCTCCTTTATATCCGCTGGAAGGAGAGGATGCTCCTCTCTTTGCTCGGGGCACAGACAGCAGGCATCACATGACTGAGACAGGGGAATCTTTTCGGGAGGAGTGTGATGAGAAACGGATGGACTGGATCCCAATTGGGTCAGAGGGTCTTTGGGGTATTTCCGAGGCTTGGGGATAGGTAGATAGATAGGGCTCTGGTAAGTTGAAATAGCAAATAGCTATAGATAGATAGATAGATAGATAGATAGATAGATAGATAGATAGATAGATAGATAGATAGATAGATAGATAGATAGATAGATAGATAGATAGATAGATAGATAGATATATAGATAGATAGATAGATAGATAGATAGATAGATAGATAGATAGATAGATAGATAGATAGATAGATAGATAGATAGATAGATAGATTGGCTACTAATGGAAGCAACAACTATTATATTATGAATGTGTGACAATTGACAATTAACAAAGACAATTAACACATAGTAACAGAAATTCTCTGTGGATATTATTGTTAGATGTAAATAGATCTGCATTATTAGTTATTTACTGTGGTAAATGCAGTAGCATTACTGTAAACAATTATTATGGTAGATTGCTGTGTATTTTACAATAAATCACAGTAGTCAGTGTATAATAGTTAATCACCAAATACTGAAAATACAACCAAAACCACAGTATTTAATTGTTTTTTATTAGATAGATGGATGGATGGATGGATGGATGGATGGATGGATAGATAGATAGACAGATAGATAGATAGATAGATAGATAGATAGAAAAATATAATAATAATTAACCAAGCAGCTGAAACAAATGCATGTAACAAATCCAAATTAACAATTGTATACATTGTACACATAAATACACCGAACATTACTTACAAAATTAAAAAATATATATATAAAAACACAAAGCAGAAGACAGTAAAATATTTTTATTACACAGAGATGAAGCAGTCTCATTAGGAAAAACAAGAACATCCATTATATAAAACATTGTTCAACAGAATATTAAACTGTTCTAGGGATGCACATATATCTGATTTAAGGGAGTCCTGACATTTATTCCACCGTGGGGAGCGTAATAGGTAAATGCAGTTTTCTCCTAGTTCTGTATGTGTATGGTATAGTAATGTATTCTTGTGAAGAAGTGGGCTACTTTATAAATAACAAAACAAAACATCAGTGTCAGTTGCTTTTATAAATGCATCTTCTTTTCATGCTCAAACACGCCACTTTCATGTCATTATGTTCGAGAGCAGTATCACGTATGCACTTGAACTGCAGCAGTATGATAATTGATGTATACATATGTGATGAAGAAGAAGAATAATTACATCAGACTGTTCTTAAGCCGCTGCCATCTCAAGGAAATGTTAATAAAAATGTCCTCATGCACGATTTATGTCAGCGGTTGTGAAAAGAAAATGATGTAGCCTAGTGTCTCAGGCATAAGCCTGAGCCATGCTGGTTCTCTCCTGAATGACATAATAGCCTTGATGGATGGTGGTGGAATACATACAGGCTGTGAAGGCTCTGAATTCTCCTTTGTCAAGGTTTTGTCAGTGGATCCTTCAAGTGGTAAATAATGACCACAACACCTTTCTTAAAGAGGATACATTAATGGGTTCATCTGTCACCTGTAATAAATCTGAGAGAACCGTGATACACTGCATTAAGGAGTTTGAAGGTGTGAGCAGCAGCATGCATGTTATTTCAGTTCTTCAACATACATTTTTAAGATATAATTGTTCATTTAACAGGTCCTTATAACATTGGGCATTTTCTTTTTGAGTCCCAGATATTGTGCTATTAGTAAAATATTGCCGATTTTTCATTTGGCATCTGAAGAGCATAGTCTTATCTGGATTCAGTAAAAGCTTGAGTTTAATCTGGGATTTTTGAAGAGCCAAAAAAAAAAAAAAAATCATATCTCACAGTTTTTCCCAGAAGTTTAAATGCAATTCCAGAAACTCAATTTCTCAAAACCCTTACACTGCACTAAAACTATATACTCTCTTCTCCAAATTGATTCTTTCCACTAAAACAACACACAGCTATTATAGGAATGTCTCTGGTGTAACAAATTTAACACTACCATTAAAATAGTATCCATGTAGGTTTTCACTTCATGAAGCCATGATACATATTCAAATGTATATGATCTAGAGAATAATTCCCTTTTTGAAGTTTAGTGTTTTTCCTTTGTCCTAAAATGGATTGGATTTCATGGTACTATCAATATATCGTATAGATATTACATTGTATCAGAATAGCTTACAATGCATATTTTCTATTCAATGGATTCCAGATGGTCTAAACTCACAACCAGCTTCATATAGAGTGAGATGGTAAACTTAATATTGAAAGATTGTTGAGTACTGGGATACACACATATATATATATATGAAACACTACAGTGGGATGTAATGATGAAACCTCAAATACAAAAAGGAAAGCAAATATCAATTTTTTAGTGTAATACGGTGAAATATTTAGCTGAATGAACCGACTACAAAAAAACATGTTTCTTGTAAACCCCAAAAGAATGAAACTAAAACTCATCCTCTTGCTCTCAGTCTTCCTGTCTGTTCTCCGTGCTGCTCCAGTTTTCCCCCCCAAACACAGCTGAGGTCACCTGAGGCCTATTTCTGTTCTGACATGTGATTGAAGCTTTTTGCCAATTCAGTTTGAACAGATGAGGCATGAGCGAAACCAATTGGTAATTGAGGTGTTGTGTTTTGAAGGCCAGTGTTTTCCAGCCAAGGAAAAAGCATGCAAAATGATGCAATTGTGTTTAGAGTATTGCAAAAATGTCATTTAGAGTGATATTTATGTGAGAACAATGGTATTGTGCTTGAATCGTATTTTATTAAGTCTTAACACTTTCACAACCACTTTTTGTGTGTATACAATGTCAAAAAAAAATAAAATAGACAAATCAATGATCAATGGGTCAGGGTAATTTATGTACAATAGGATAGGACACAGTACTGAGCCCTTATGGCACTGCTTCAGTGAAATAACTGTGACACCAGTTAGGCCTACATGCATCTGTGTCAAGAACAATGAATCTATGTCTGTGTAAAAGAAGAGTCTGATCCTCTGTGTCGGATGCTTTAGACAGATCACGAAATAGGACTAGGTGTTACAATCTCTGACAATTCAGCACAACACTTACATTGAGAGGATTTGGGGATGATGATGATGATGGTGATGACATATCAATTAAGATATTCTTATCCAAAGAGTCATCATCATTATTTCCTACCTTACATGCTGTTGTCAGTCTTACGACCACATTTAAAACCGGACTGATTTGTGTTTAAAATGCAATTCTCAGATAGAAAGTGACGCAATTAATTATTTTTTTTTCTTTTCTAAGATTTTGGCTAAACATGACAGTTTGGAGATCGCAGATGCAGAGACAGTACATGTGCTGCTTTACACACTTTGAAGAATATTCATGATCTTACTCTGTATTTTGGTATTTTTGCAAGGAGACTGCTTATTTATTCTTTTTAAATGTATGTATTGTGTGTATTCTTCATTTAAAAGGCACACATGAAACAATAAACAATGGTGAAATGAAAGTAGTGTCCCTTTAGGATTAAAGTCTATTAATTGCCCTCACACCTATATATTTAGGTCTATATCACAGTAGACAGGGTGTTTAAGTCCTCAGGGCTATACAGGTAAATTCACATTGTTTAAAGGAAAGAAAGTAAGGCCTCAATTCCTCTTATCATCCATCTAACAATCAGTATTCATGTTGTTATCATTCAAGGTAGTTGTAGAACACATTCTCTATTTTACAGAACTTATAAAAGTGTGTGACTAATCATTTCTAAAGCAAATAAAAATGCATTTCCCTTAACAATTGCGTTATGACACAGGGTGTATTTGATTTCCATGAGCAGGCTATACATCGTCTGGCTTCCAATAGAGACTTAACCTTTCTAGAAGTAGTGAAGTCATCTGGTTAAAGATTCAATAGATACAGTTTAGAACTGTGAAGAGTGTTCTTATTTGCCAAAAGAATTTAAAAAATATGTGAAATAGCTGAGGGCTAATTCAAGGTCAAGAATAGCATGATTTTTTTATTTCTCAGTGAGAAATAAATCATGAAGAAAACTCTGCTCCACAAAATGTTGAAAGTCTCCCTTTATAATAATGCAGTTAATGTCTGGAATCTCTAATGCAGAAAATTGGACAATGATCACTTGAAGTGTAAGTGTAGGTTTTTGACTAAAAGCTCAGACATCAGCCGAATGCCAGGGATCTTCTGCCCTTGTGGTTCGTTCCAACCTATATGTATTTTACCGTTAATTAAAATATTTAGATTGGTTTGTTGGATGCAGATTCTCACGGAGTCCTCTGCAGATTAGGAAGCCAAGAAGAGTATCAACTACTGCATATTTGATTAGTAGACTCATTTTTCATTTTCTATTTCGAACATTTTGAACATTTTGACCATGAACACTAGGGACATAATTAGACTGAAAACAGGAACACAATGCAGGTAAGCTGCTGGCTTAGAAGAAGCACTTTCTGACATTCAGCGAGTGAAACACTTGCAAAGTCAAGTCAAGATTTTAAAAAAGAAGTCAAACTGTCAACAAAGGGAACGTCTCTATTGCTGCAGAAGCGTTTGAGCTCAGTGGGGAGTTGGCGTACGGATGAATTTTACTCATAACAACTGGACGCCTGCAGTGGGCCTCATATTATGCATTACCTATAGAATCTAAATTCTGATTTTTGAATATATTTATTTCATAGTGACCTTACTCATTGACCGATAACCTGTGGTGTAATTTGGTTAAGCCTAATGTAGCTGTTATATTGTGATGATTCCCTCCCATCCTCATATACACTGGTACTGGAGGGATTCACCATAAGCACCACCACACTCACTAACCCATACAGTACATGCATCAATGAGTGAGAGCTTTATAAAAGACTGTGTGCTATTAACAATTTATTATGAGCAACACAAGACTTCAATGACATTTACAGCTGGGGAGATTTAAACACTTTCTATTTCCTTCACTACATTTATTTGACAGCTTTAGTTACTTTTCAGATATAGATTTTACACAATGGACAATAGAACACAATATTACACGCATGTACAGTGTCTGCTTAATACACATAAAATATTTACTCATGTGTATAATTCATACACATTATAAATCATAGCATCAGCTTTATTTGAATTTCAAGACACACTTGAAGGAACAAAGGCTTATATGTGACAAAGAATTGATATGCAATAAGTGACTTTAAAAAAATAGCGTATTTTCCTATTCTATATTTTGTATTTATTCACTTATTTAATACAAAAACAAGTTCCAACACCTTGAGTGTGGCTAGACTTCACTGGCAAGGATCCTGTAAGACAAGTGTCTTTATGATTTAACACGAAATTATGCTCAGCAATAAAACACTCCCAAGTAAACGGCTGCAGCTGCTGGAGAAGAAGCTGACTGAGATCAGATATATTAATAGATGTGCAAAACACTATATAGAAGATGATGAGTGTTACAGTGACATCTATATTAGGTACAGCAACACATCAGCTTAAAAGGGAATGACAGGAAAGGTGGCAAAAGCAGCAAGTAAGTGTAAGAACACTGATAAAACTGTTAGAATAAGTGAATCAGAAGTAAAGGGCATTTTAAACAGAGACTGGAGGAAAGGGAGGAAGAGAGGAAAGGATGATGAATTTACAGAGTACAGAGGAAAATGGAAGAAATGTATAGAAATGAAGAGTGGATGAAGGAACAGGAGAGGGGGAACAATATCACAACTTAGATCTAGACACACTGAACTAAATAGTGCACTTTTCATGTGTATGGGATGGATGGAATAAATACAGAAATATGAGGCAGAAAGATGGTTTAAAAGCTCAGTTCTGTTTGACATAACAGAATTCAAGATGTGAATGTGAACAGTTAATTTTCCAGTTTCTCGAAGCAGCAAAGATTATTGAGGTGTGCATTTTTTATTTATTTCTCGATATATGCATTTTAATATTGTGTTACTCTTATTTATTTGTAACATGCTAATAGCCGATTTGACATCCTGATACACTCCATAGCAGTTGGTGGCGGTAATTGCACCTATTCGTTGCCACTCGCCAATAAACCCCAAAAGAAGAAGAAGAAACCGAAGAAGAAGAAGCAGCAGCCCAGTTGGGTGTCCTGAGCTAGCAAAGTAACATTAACTCTGGTAGCTTTTATTGCTTAATCTGAAAGTATCGTTGTGTGTGTTTTGTGTTTAACCCAGAGTCTCACCGACAATGATCCTCACCGTGAAGCCGCTTCAAGGAAAAGAATGCAGCGTTCATGTGAGTGTAGTAAAGCGGCTCGGTCCGCAGCAGCAGATCACGTTACTACCGACCATTAGCTTAAAGCTAGCGAGACTTTATTGTCTGAAACACGCCGGTGTTCACAATGTCCGGGTCTAAATAATTAACAAGCGGCACAAACAGAGCGTTTTTAACACCAGGTATGAGTCGATGTTAGTGTAATGTTAGCTAGCTAGCCCTAAAACAACTTGTTAGCAGCTATCTACCTTCCTTACAGTAGGTTACCTCGTTAGCCGATATATTGGGTTTCGTTTCTTACGAATTGGGAACGGGCGCTTTACGTTCTGCCCCTACGTTTTACTATATTTATAAATCACAAAAAAACGAGTTAAGCAGAAAGCCAGAGTCGATAAGTGTTAACTTTACTCAATAATGCGTATTTTTTCAATATAGAAGAGCGCTTTAAACTCGTCCTTAAAATCCTTGCTTCAGACGTGTAATTCAGGGTTTGACCTGCTGTATAGCGAACGGGGAGTGGGGGCGCTGTGGAGCAGCTGAAACTCTAAATTCGACAGCTGAAGCAGTTCATTTCGTGGGAAATTGATGCACATTCGAGATGAAACTTCTTTTTGAATAACAACACATGTTATAGCGAAGAACGCAGACACACCGTAAACTCTGATAACAAGATTGGCTTTCTGCTGAGCTATGTTTAATTATTATTGGTACATGTAGGAAAACGTAGGGATCAAATGAAAAGCGCCTGTTCCCCGATTTTAGGGGGTGGAATTAAGACTAAACAGAGTCTGGAACCTCATATGGCGGATATGAGGCGTGAGTGCCTGTGATCACCGCGGGTTATATAGAAACTTTAGTTCTTCTTAATGTGTTCAGATCAGGATGTTGTGTTAAGTCCAGAAAAAGCAGCATCTCAGGACAAAGGGGAAAAGTAAAGTCAGTGCAGCAGTGTAAGTTCTTTCTTTCTGTAAGTCACCGACCTCATTATCCTGCTTTCACCAGTCTGTGGTGTAATTTGTTTTCTAGGATAGCACTAACCACAGTTTGTGCCCCTTGTGTTATCTAATGATAACGCTGTATGGGGCACAAACTGGGTTTTACACATTAAACGTGTGCATGAACACTCTGGATAAAAGGATCGCACTGAAGTCAGCTTCTGATCCATCTGGTTATAAATTCTAGGCAAAATTAAGTCTGACCTAGAACTAGTTACAACAAAAATATTCATTTTATTCATTTAATTAAACCTTCTACTTTTTTTTTTGAAAGTCCATGTGGTGGAACATCGCCATAATTTGTGTTAGATGGCAAAATTGTAGATTGTACTGATACAAATTGATGTAAAAGTCCTATCAGAGGTTTGCTTAAACAACTTAATTATAAGTTATATGCAAGTATAAGTTATTATACTATATTATTTGATTGAAAATGAAAAAGAATGAAAATATAACACCTACATAAATATTTACAGCTTTTTCTCAATACTTGAAGGACCTTTGGCACACACAGCCTCAAATGCTGGACTAGGAGGCTGCAAACTCTTCCCTGCTGGACCTCTCAAGCTCCGTCAGCTTGGATGGGGGGCGTCGGTGCACAGCCATTTTCAGATCTCGCCAGAGATGTTCAATCAGGTTCAGGTCTGGGCTCTGGCTGGGCCACACAAGCAAGTTCAGAGTTGTCAAAGTTGTCCTGTAGCCACTCCTTTGGTATCTTGATTTCATCAATGATGTTGCTGTACATTCCTGCAGTGATCTTTCCCTCGATTCTGACTACTCTCTCAGTTCAGATGATGTTAGCCCGGTGATGAGCGGTGCCTGGTTTCTTCCGGCCATGACACTTGGCATTCAGGTCAAAAATGAAATCTTTATTTTATCAGACCAGGGAATCTTGTTTCTTATGGTCCGCAAGTCCTTTAGTTGTCTTTTGGCAAACTCCAGCTGTGCTGTCATGAGCCTTTTACTGAGGAGTAGCTTCCCTCTGGCTACTCTAAGGTAACCTGAATGCACGAGTGCTGCAGAGAGATGGTTGTGTAGATACTGGAGGCCAATGTTCATTGAGACCTTCAATAGTCCAAAATGTTTTTCTGTACCCTTCCCGTCAACCCGGTCTCGTAGATCTACAGAAATTTCCTTGCACTACATGACTTGGTTTTGTTCTGACATGGACGGTCATCTGTGGCACCTTATGTAGATGGGTGTGTACCTTTCCAAATTATGTCAAATCAGCTGTATTTGCCACAGATGTAATAAAGATGTAGAGTCATCTCAAGGTTGATCAGTGGAAACAGGATGCAATTGAGCTTGAGTATTGAGTGTCATGGCATAGAATGTGAATACTTATGTGTATTGTGTTTTTTTTATTATTTTAATATGTAATTAGTGTCAGTTGCACTGTAACGATATTGAACATAACATGGCTAATATGTTCTAGCATTACAGTTAATAGACTTGGAAGACTTTCCATGCATACATGGGTTCTATGCTATTTTAACATTGCTCATTTAAAATCAACTACTGAGGTAATTAAATTATGGGAGCATGGCAGTTTTTTAACCAATATCTCCTCTATTCCTCCAGAGCAAATGGACCTAATGACTTTTTTATGGATTTTTGGAAAAAATGAAATGGCTTTTACTATGGTATTTTGAAGTAATTTGCTCACCAGGTCCCTGTGCACCCATGCAACTCTATATTAATCATATATCGCTCACATTAAGAAGGAAAGCTAGAGATCCCTCCCAGGCGTTTTGAAATGTGGTCCTACAGAAAATACCTCACATAATGATTTGTCTGAAATCTTTTTTTTATTGAAAAACATAAGCTGGCTTATTATATATCATTATAATCCTTTATTATGCTTTTATGTACACTGGAGGCTTTGTGTTTCCACATCACACTTGTGTAATTTGAATATTGGACCAGGATTGGCTTCTAAACTAGTTGTGATATAACAAGTCACGCTTATAGGCCCCACCCCTTAAAATTATATTTTCAATGAGCTCAGAGAAACTTTGATCTTGCATTAGATGAATATGAAATCAGCCCTGTGTCATCAATCTCTGAATGTACATTCTGCACAAAGAAGCTCAAACGGCCAATTCTAAGAACAGGAATAAAAAAACACATTTTTGAGGTAACATAAATATTCAGATCAAAATCCACTATACTTTGATTTATCATATTTGGACTAGATATGCAAGGTGTCCAGATACTCATTAAAACTGTGCAGATTAGTGAAACATTTATCCTTTAGTGAAAACTAAAAGGGGGGATTTCTCTATTTCTCCATCCGGATTTCACATTAGCTCACATTTTTTTAGGTTTCACAAATCTGAAAATGAGTCTTTGTTAATTAAGCACAGATTTTAGCAAGTCTATGTAAAGTGTTTATTTGATTTGGATTGAAAAATATCAGGGAAATGTTTTTATACAGAAAATATAGGTTTCACAAATCTAAAAGTGGGTTTAAACAATGATTACTAAGATGTCTTATATTGTTTTATAATCGAAAGCGGTGAAAAAACAGAATCTGCCGTTAAACATCATTATTTAGGTTCCACTTAATGCTGAATAGAAAGCTAACTTCAGCGTGTAAGAACTTCATCAGAGTATGATGTGAGCATTTCTTTTAATGATCAGTATGCTCACTGCATTAGTCTGGGGGTTTGTGTGTAGCTCATGAAAAAAGAGAACTATATTGATCCCTAGCACAGGCAGTGACAGCATTTGATGATGATTATGTTCAATGAGGAAGTAAATTTTGTATTCCGAGGACGACAAGTGACTCTAAACTCTTCTCTATAAAGCGTGACAGTGATCAAGGCCGAGCCATATTTCTTCCAGCTCTGCTCTGAAAGTTAAATTAAAAAAAGTACCTAACCATACTAACATGCTCATTATTGTCTGTTATTTGCAGCACTAAATGCAGGGATAAATATTACTGGTGCAGACCCTGTCACTGTTGTGTACAAGAACAGTATATTAACAAGGTCATTAAGGCCCACATTCATTGCGGTTTATGTAAAGCTAATGAATGGATGGATTTCAGACTGGCTCTCTGTCCTTCTGCAGTGTGAATTTTGTTCAGTGAAACTGCTGGAAATATTTTCATCATGTAATGTGAGGGCATCATCATGCTGTTGATCTTTCAGGTGACTGAAGATGAAAAGGTCTCTGCAGTGAAGGAGCTCGTGTCCGAACGTCTCAACATACCAGCGAACCAGCAGCGGTTGCTTTATAAAGGCAAAGCGCTCGCAGGTACGTTTGCTAACCGCTGTGAAGAAGCTTTAGGTCCTTGATCCACCAACCTATTTTCTTTGTGATTCATATTAGTGTAGGCTATTGCATATGATAGTTGATAAATGACGGGTAATTTAAGTCCAGAAAGGCCACAGATATGTTCTGAAACTGTAACATATCCTGCCCAATATGTTTCTTACTCGCAGTTGTATAAAAAAAAGAACGAATATGTTGGTTATGGGTAGAGTAAAGAAAAAGAATATCAGCAAATATATTACCAGATATTTTATGTCAAATATCAATATCGTTATTGGCCACACACACACTGTATTGATTGGGCTCTAATTCAAACGTTTAGATTTTTGATGATCGAATTCTTTCCTCAGATGAACACCGACTAAGCGATTACTCCATCGGACCAGAGGCTAAATTGAATCTGGTAATCCGTCCAGTGGGAGAAAGGACCGGAGCGTCAGGGATGGGCAGCAGTAGCAGCAGCACACAGGGAGGAGTGTGGCAGACTGTGTCCACTGTCCTTGCTAGGCACTTCAGTCCTGCAGATGCAGCAAAAGTCCATGAACAGCTTATTAAGGTATATAAATTCAACATACTTCCAGGAATAGAACAGAATACTGCCAGGTATTCTGTTCTAAGGTCAAAACAATCAAGCTGTTGCTCATCCGTCAATATCTGGGTATTTGCTCTTTCTGAATTGTATAATTTAATTGCTTTTTAATTAATTATTTTAATTGCTATTAGTGGCATTGTGCAAAACATATACTTCGATGCTGCGTTTAACTGACCTCTGAGGGTTATGTTAAAACAAGGACTCATGCTAAAAGTTAATAGCATACAGTTTCCTCTAAAGAGCTATTTAGGAAGCTGTAGAGAGCAACTTTTGTAAAGAAAATGATAAAACTCCTAATAAAAGTGAGGGAACAGGGTTGTCACAGTCACTATGGATGACGTGCTTTTAAATTAATTTGCTTACTATGTCCACAGTGATTGGTCGAACGTGAAATAAAATATTTATCACTACATAGGAGTTTGAAAAAGAACAAGATTAGATAAGATAAAACTGAATAGCAAAGAACAAATGATTATGATTGCAAATTAAATAGAATTTAAATTTAAGGATATTAATATACCTTATATATTATCAATTGTGTTACACAATTCTTTAATGAAACAAGGTAAAATATTGATAAGCATTTAGATGATTTAAATATTCCTACTTTGATGTTTATTCGGCCATGGATGCCAGGAATATTTAATGTACAGTCCATGAACAGTCAAAAATAATTTGTATCTGAAGAGCTTCTCAAATCAAATATTTGATTCGAGGAAAAATTTTCACATACAGCTGGGATATCACAAGTTTGTCAGGACTGCATTCTCCAGTGTCCAATTAGTGGAGAGTTGTGCAAAGCGCCATCTCAGGTGTTAGTGGATAGTTTCCATGTGTTGGTGAGTTGAAGCTGGATTCTCAGCAGTCTGCATTTTTACTGTGGTTAGCTCCTGCCAAACTGAGGAGGCCTGTTCCATTTCAAAGGCTTCTCCAAATATGGCCAAGATATGCAAATACCCAGATTTGGAGGAAAAGAAATTCAAAATCATCTTTTCAATCCTCTTTGAGTCATATTATCAAAAAGTTTTGTGTGATCTTGTGATTTTTAACACTTACCTTAGTTCGGGTGGTTGAGACGTTCATATAATCACAGCATGTACTTAATAAAGAAAAATTCAGATATTTACAAGGGTTGTCCTTCCAATCTATGTTTTAATTTTAAAATAAGCATCATTTATTTACACATGATGTGGTTACAATAAGAATGACCTCCTGCTTTTCCACATTTTCTTTTTCTTTAAGGATTATGAACGTTCTCTTCGACAACTTAGTCTAGATGACATTGAACGTTTGGCTGGAAGACTGCTTCACCCCGATGGCGAGGGCATGGATACCTCGTACATGGACTAAAAAGGCCCAGCTTACTGCGATTGTCTCTGGAGAAGTGCTCAGTGCTTGGAGATGCATACAGTGTTTGGTGTGAGAGAGGCATGGAAAACACGGTATCCGTTTTCATGCAGAGCCCTGTGTGTGCCTAATCAACGGCTGAATGAACACGTATAACACTGACTGTTGATCGCCTCCGCAATACGGCTTTCTTATCCATGACCCGAGGGTTTGGATAAGAAAACGGCCACTTTGAATTGGTCCCTGTCACTTATGTTGCCGTAACGACACAAGACCTGACACAAGATATTTGAAAATATAAAGGAATCAATTCATTCGGGTTGGTTTCACATGATTTCTGGCTGCTACAACTGCCAGGGGAGGCCAACTTGTACTGGTGGGTATTTATTAGTAACGTCTGTGTTGGATGACGACTGGGTGTGTTTCTGTTATCCATCTGTGAGAAAGTAATACATGTTTTATCCCGTAACTAACTGATGGTCATTGTATGATTTGTAAATATCATGTTTATATGCATACATTAAAACACAGGAAAAAATACAACAATTTTAACTTGTTTTTATTTTATTTACTTTATCATGTGATGAAGGCTGACTGGGATTTTTTCCTCCTTTCTTTACTTTTTGCTGTATTCTACTATTTTCTATTCTATGCTTTACACCCTATGCTTTCTACCTTTTCATAAATAACTGGTTAAGAATTGTATTATAGCCAAGCCACATATCACATAATTACAATATCCATGGTTTGACTCACTATCTCCCCAGCTCCCCTTCTGCTGTCTGTCAGATAAAAGGCAAAAAGAATTGTACTACATAATTATAATCGCTGCACAATGGATGGATTTGTTTTTATCCATTTCAATACTCACTTTTAAACTACATGTATAATTACTGCACAATGTATAGTAACAGTTTACTGTTATTTATTATATTGTATGTGATGTGTGCTGGACGGTGCTGTTGTGAAACATTTCCTTCGAGATTAATAAAGTATTTCTTCTAAAAAGCAGAAGTGGTCAGATAGAAATAGGAAAGAAGGGTGTTGTGTGCAGGAGACCTCACGGGGCGGGACTAACTCGCATCAGCCAATCAGCTAACGGGAATGCTCATGAGTCATATTTTACGACCAATCGCGTTATAATGCGAGAAACGTCCCAGCGGGGGAACTGACGGCTATCGCTTGCTGCTAATTTTGGATGAGCGTCGGGGTTAAATGCGGATATATTGACGCTCGCACACCTTTTCTACGAAGTATGAAGGACACACACGTTTGATAAGGAGGGATATTTGTCGTTGAACATCGGTACGGTCAGAACGGGGCTTTCGGTGTTTCCCGCGGCTTTAGCTTGTAGCGTTAGCATAAAGCTAGCACATCCTTTCACTTCCTGCCCCCCCGTTTTTTTATCAATTAGCTTTAGCTCAGCTGACATTAGCTGCTATTGAAGGAGAGCCTTTCGGCTTAAGCAGCTGCTATATTTTTGTATTATATATATACCTTTATAAACACGCATATTGTGTTGTTATCTATGAGAATTCATCACAGTGTTGATTGTGTGACTCCTGCCGGGGCGTAACAGCCGCCCCCTGTTTCTCTCTCATCAGCACCACTTTCCTTCTGCAACACCTTTCTAGAAGCACGAGTTGAGCTCTTTTTGTCTCTATATATAACTTAATATGTTACCGTAGAAATGCAACATCGTTTTCTGTTCCTTTTTGAAGTAACGTTACAGTGGAAATGCATAGGTACACACATAATTGATATTGTGACAGTGGAGTAGGAAGTACCTGAAAGCAATGAGTATAAATTAAAGTCACCTACTGGAATATTACTTAAAAAAGTCTCAAAGTATTGAATTTATCTTGTACTTGAGTATCAAAAGTGATTTTCTGATATTTAATTTACTTGATTGCAAGCTTCGGGTTTCTACATCCCACTTGTGTTAACTGATTATTGAATAATAATTAGCTCCCAACCTATTTGTGATATTGAACTTGAAGTCTTGATCCTACTGGATTCATTGTGGTCTGTTTCCACTAAATTTGTATTTTATTTTGTAGAAAGTAACAGAAATGGGAATGAAAGTGAAATGTTGGAAATAAAAAAACAGATAGTCTCAAAAACATACTGTAATTAAGCACAGTCTAGTAATATAATTAAAGTACATGATGTAGTATTAAAATATGTGTATTAGAGCTTCCCCAAAGGCATTTTAAACATATGGAAGTAGTGCAAAAAATAAAATAATTCTACCATGATTTAATGTAACTTGAATAGCATTGCTGATGGTCATATTCTAAATCTTCTCTTTGTATTAATGTATGTTGATTCTCTTTAGCCTGTTCAGTGTGCCCGGTCCAGTGGAAGGATGGAGAATCTGATCCCCACCATTAACCGGCTGCAGGAGGTCTTTCTCACAGTGGGCGCCGAGATCATCCAGCTGCCGCAGATTGTCGTGGTTGGATGTCAGGTCAGCGTTGAACAACAATTAGAAGCTTATAGTTCATTATAATTATAAGCAGGCACAAAATACTCATTGTGACAAACTTTGCTCATGGATAAAAGTGCTAGAAATGTTTCTGAATTTCCCTCATTATGTGCCACAACAGAGCAGTGGAAAAAGCTCTGTGCTGGAGAGCCTGGTTGGACGAGATTTCTTGCCTCGGGGATCTGGGATAGTCACAAGACGACCCCTGGTGTTGCAGCTTGTTAATGTTGCCCCTTTGCAGGACAGACTGAAGACTGAAAATGGTACATAAATATTTATCTACTTATATTCTAAATAAGAGATTCTTCTAAGTGTGATTACATACAATTAGGGTTTTATGCACATTATGATTATGTCAGAAAGGCAGCATGTTTTCTATTTCGGTCTAGGCATGTAGTCTGCTTGCAGTAGTTAATGTGTGACTAGCACTTTGCCAGGACACCTTCTCTCTCACTGTCTGAACTGTAGAGATATTCCTTGTAGAGCCTTAACCTCTCTTTGCTAACATATAGTGTTTCTTCCTCTTCCTTTTCTTCCACACTTTTTCAGGAAATGCGGTAAAACAAAATGCCCAAAACAGCTACCCAGGTCTCTGTATATTTAGTCTGCATGGACTTGTCCTAATTAGCCTTGTCTTTTCTTTTGTGAACTCCATCAGACATTTTTTTTTAATTCACCCAGTCTTTATCTGTCTAGCATGACACAAAAGTCCATTCGTATTTGTTTTCCTTTTGATTTACAAACCTAAACCTTTATTGTGTCTGCATTCATGCATTTGAGAGATATTTCTGACTCAGACACGCTGACTCACATGTATGTGTTTGTTAAGGTGTCAAAGCTGAAGAATGGGGTACATTCTTGCACTGCAAGAATCAGGTACATTTACTCATTGATTCATTCTTGCTTGCTGTTTTTTTCCTGTAGCACCAACCTTTTACTGAATTCTCTTACTTTTTAAATAAAGATCTTTACAGATTTTGCAGAAATTCGCAAGGAAATTGAAGCAGAGACTGAACGCACTTCAGGTGACAACAAGGTAAGGAGAAAAATCATTGATGTGAACATAGTGATGCCTCGCATTTAGCTTTCTTTTTAACTGGATCCTCATTTTTTTGTTTCGTTTCCTCCAGGGAATCAGTCCAGAGCCCATCTATTTAAAGATTTTCTCCCCCAAAGTCCTTAATCTCACGTTGGTTGATTTGCCTGGCATTACTAAGGTAAACTCAGCCATGTTGTAAATATTTAGATTGTGTTTCATGTGTACAAACATAGCCACACTAGCTGGTGATTGATGCTGATTGCACTGTATATCTGCAATCATCACAGAGTCACAGCAGAACTGTGCTTACAGTAACTCTGGCTGCTCATTGTTGTTGCCTCAGGTTCCTGTTGGGGACCAGCCAGAGGACATCGAGACTCAAGTGCAAGAGATGATCTTGTCTTTCATCTCCAATCCAAACTGCCTCATCCTTGCAGTGTCCCCTGCCAACTCTGACTTGGCCACCTCTGATGCGCTAAAATTGGCCCGTGAGGTTGATCCAGATGGTAGGACATTTTCCACACGGGCAGCTCTTCACTACCCGATTTCATTTGGATTTTCTTTCTTCTCCATTGGTGCTTATTACATAACACGCTTCAAGTAGAAAGGCTTGTTAAATGATTAAAATGATGATTAAATACCGTTTTCACACCAAAAGACACAAACATCTTCTTCCAAACTCACTGGCAGTAGCTAGGGGGGTTTGCGTTTCTGTATGGTATATTCTGCGCTGCCCGGGTTGAGCAAATGTGAAGAGATGTTGTTGTAATCCTAAAATTTACAAAAAAACTCCTGCAGAGTTAATCTACGATGTGAAACGGCTTTTATTCTCCAGTGTGAATGGTGATTCTTCTGGTTTATTTTGGGCACATGACGAAATGTGGCCAGCCTTGTTTACCAGCTCCATGCTCGGCTCCTCCGGTTTCCAAACATAGCTGACTGACTTCCTGCAAGGAGGCGATTCTTTCAACTGTCTTGCGAGATTCTCTCGAGGCTTGGGCCCTTCCAGACTGACGTCTGCCCTGTGATAATAATTCGAGCACAATAAATGTGAAAAAATATTGCTTATGGAAGCCAAAACAGCAGGGGATGCCTGCCCAGTCCACCTCCATTGTAGCGTGGTTCTGCCTCAATACTGAAGCAAATTGAGAAATTCTTTCTCATATCACTTTAATAGACACTCAACGTTAGGAAAATAAAGTCCAGGTTAAAAGAATGATGAAATTCTTCTTGAAGCGCAGAAGTTATTTTGGGCGATTAGACCTGCCAGTCTTTAAGGCTGACAGCAAGTGCAGTTGCTTAGAAATATATTGTTGCTGTCATGGTTTACCATAAAGAACAGAATGATAGAAAATGAGATTCTGTCTGTGGTAACTGTCCAAGAGGCTGGCGATGCAGTATGGCTTAAAACTCTTTAATGTGCACAGTAGTAGTTATATATCTGTCTGGCAGAAAACGTTCCCCTGCTGCCCTGAAACCTGTCCGATCAGGGACCTCTTTTCTGTTTCTCTTTTGTCCTGACCTACCGGGAGCTTTCTCCTGTCTGCCTCTGGAGAAAGGATAAAAAGATAAATGGGGAGGTCTGCCCACTGTCACTTGTTCTGATACTGTGTTTTAATGTGTTCATCAGGTCGAAGAACATTGCTGGTGGTCAGCAAGCTGGATCTGATGGATGCGGGGACTGATGCTCTGGAGGTGCTTCTGGGTCGGGTCATTCCAGTCAGGCTCGGGATTATTGGTGTGGTTAACAGGTTTGTAAGAGATAGTGGAGATTAAAAGCCTTGTTTTTTCACACTTATAAATAAATAATGTTTCACTTCGCCATTCAGGAAGCTGACCTATTGTAAATGTCACTGTTATCCTGATTATCTGACAACACTACCTTACTCTCTTTCCTTAATTGATGATCTCCCAGGAGCCAGCATGACATCAATACCCAGAAGATCCTGGAGGACTCAATGAAAGATGAGCAGGCCTTCCTGCAGCGCCACTACCCTTCCCTCGCCTCCCGCGCTGGCTCCCGCTACCTGGGCAAAACTCTCAGCAGACTGCTCATGCACCACATCAGGGACTGCCTGCCCGACCTCAAAACCAGAGTGACCGTGTTGAGTTCCCAGTACCAGGCGCGGCTCAACAGCTACGGCCAGCCAGTGGAGGACCAAAGCGCTACTCTGCTGCAGATCGTCACCAAGTTCGCCAGCGATTACTGCAACACCATCGAGGGAACGGCGAGGCACATCCAAACCTCAGAGCTGTAAGTCTGACCTCTCAGCAGAAACAGGATCTGCTTTGCATGACAGCAGCTCCCGTTTCACAATTTAATGAAGTATCTCATTTTCTCACGGCGTTGCTATGTTCAGTTTGGTACGTTTTCTTGCAGAAGGCAGCATTTACTGTACTTACCTTGGTGTATATTATATGTTGTTAGGGTAATGTCCTCAGGATAAGGTCATTTTATACTGAAATGGTATCAGCATCTTCTGTTGGCACCTTCATCTCCACGGCTCTCTTACCATAAGGCGATTAATTAATGTAAATACACGGGGAGCAAATATTGACCTTTCTTTTTTTTTGTCGACTGTGTTTAATTTTTGAGCTATTAAGTGCGCAGACACACCGAGAAACAGCGCCAGTGTCACGTCTAAATCCATCTCTTCTGCAGCTGCGGGGGAGCTCGGATGTGTTACATATTCCATGAGACTTTTGGCCGCACTTTGCAGTCCATCGATCCCCTCGCGGGACTGACCGAGCTCGATATCCTCACTGCCATCCGCAATGCTACAGTAAGCTTCTGACATCCGCTCATATATTTTGTTCAATCCGAAGTCCAGTAAAGTTCTCTCATTTGGAGGGAGGGCAGGTAAATAGTATCGTCTATATGTGCGTGTATGATTTGCCCTGCAGGGTCCACGACCAGCGCTTTTTGTGCCCGAGGTGTCCTTTGAGTTGCTGGTGAAGCGGCAAATTAAGAGACTGGAGGAGCCCAGCCTGCGCTGCGTAGAGCTCGTCCATGAAGAATTACAAAGGATCATTCAGCACTGCTCCTCCTTTAGCACGCAGGTAAGGCGAGAAATGCTTATACTTTATACACCTGCAACTTCCTAAAACAGTCACGTTATTTATGACAACCCCATCTTCAAAAATCTCTTCTTTTTTGTTTGCAAGGAGCTTCTGCGATTCCCCAAACTGCATGATTCGATTGTCGAAGTAGTGACTGGATTACTGCGGAAGCGCTTACCAATTACCAATGAAATGGTAATCCACAGTTAAGCAGAGATGATCTTTCTACTAATTGTAAATAATATCCAAGAATTTTTCAATCTCTCAATCTCTCCACCATTGCTCCTCTTTTCAGGTGCACAATTTAGTAGCAATCGAGCTGGCCTACATCAACACAAAGCATCCAGACTTCACAGATGCAGCTCAGGTTTCAGCATCTGTCAACAGTCAACAGGTAGTTATTTTGTCCCCTATAGCAGGCACTCGCCTTCATCATTTATTCTGCCAGGATAGACAGCAGATGTTGCACTCTGCGACGTCTCAGCCATTATGTTTCACATCCAAACATAGCCCCTTTCAAAGTTTTTTATCCGAATACCACGCTCAGCAAAAATTGCTTTGACCCCCTGACTTCCTCTGGTTGCTCGCTGTCAGGCAGAGGCCCTTGATGGAGGGAAGCGCTGGAAGAATGAGAAGGTTGCCGAAGAGAGGGCTCCGGCTGCAGGCTTTGGCAGCCCCAGCAAAGGCCATGCCATTAACCTCCTTGACACAGTGAGTGGTGGGATTAGCAGTGAGATGAAACTCTTAGTATTGAATTCTTTGCAGACGTATCAACTTTTCACTTTGGGTTTGGCTGCCAGGCGGTGCCCGTCGCCCGTAAGCTGAGTGCAAAGGAGCAGAGGGACTGCGAGATCATCCAGCGTCTCATCAAGTGCTACTTCCTCATTGTTCGAAAAAGCATCCAAGACAGGTCCGACTGGAACCCGTCCAGAATTTCTGTCGCTATTATCAAGCTCGTTTGGCGTTATTGATGCTGATTTTTCTAACTTTGTCTCGGCGCTTTGTTCCCACACAGTGTGCCCAAGACAGTGATGCACTTCCTGGTTAACTTTGTGAAAGAGCATCTGCAGAGTGAGCTGGTGGGTCAGCTTTACAAACAGCCACTGCTGCAGGAGCTGCTCATTGAGTCACAGGACACGGCACAGCAGCGGACCGAGGTTGCGCAAATGCTTGAGGTAAAATTGGCTGATGCTTTTGTTCTGAGCATTATGTTCTTTCTCCTTTCCACTATTCGAAGGCTAGTGCTTTAACCTTCCTCCTTTTTGTTTCTTTCTCAGGCACTCAAAAAAGCCAATAACATCATTTCTGAGATCCGGGAGACCCATCTGTTGTAGTTAGCCGGAATGAACAACTCCCTTGTCATACGACAGCTTTGAGAGCATGAGAGTGTATGTGAGTTTACAGCAGAGAGGTTGTGTGTGTGTTTGTATCCCTATTCTCTCATGGACCAATGACCTTAGCACATTTAGATCTACTTCTCTCTGTCAGCTGTCACCCCTGAGCAGTACATTGGGGCTGTTGCTTTTCACTGTAAACATTGTGTAGTGACAGAAATGAATTAAAACACTGGCCGGTGCAGGTCGATTGTGCCACTGCAAATGTGAAAGAGACAGCCATGAACATTTTTTTTTTTTTGTGACAAAATGTTGTATAAATGTAAATTATATGTGGCGTATTTAAGTTGTTCTTGGGTTTAATTGTTTGGTTTTTTTTATTAAAATATTTCACAGTTTCCAAAAAAATGGGCTTCCTCCGTGCCCCTTTAGCAGGTGCTAAAACTTTGTTAGATTAGGTGTGTTCCGAAGTAAATCCTCTGTTGGAGCATTTCATCAGAGATAGAAATGCAGTGAAAATCCAACCCAATCAATGCTGACTGCAGTGCAACACTGGAGCCAGACTGTGGTCAATTGCAGAAATTACAGGATGGGTGCACATTGTTTTTCCAGGTCTTTAGCACTAATTAATATCAAGTTTATTTTCTATTGTCACATTTACATATCATGTAATTTGTACTGTTCACTGTGTAGTGCATAAACGAGGGGACCAAGCTTCTACAGTATATACTTCCCTCCGTTTTTTGTTAGGTTTTTACAGACATTCAGACAGAAACAGTCTGTAGTTTATATGTACGTTAACATTTGAAATGATAAACATATTAAATGATATTATTAAAATGTGTAAAACTTGTCAGGAGATAACATTAGAAAGATAGGATATGTCATCATTTCGTAGATTTAAGATGCTGATTGTAACTTCCCTTTATGTCTTCAAACTGAATTTCTAACCGGTTTCCACTTTTAGACACGAGCTACATGCCCATCATTGACCCTCTCCAGTAAGCAAGACAAATTTCCCTTTCCAACTGAGAGAATAACAGTGTGCAGATACCTCCAGCATGCAATTACATTCCCTTAAATGCTGATGTCCCCATATGAACCGCCAACTTGAATCCTGTGAGTCAGAGCCATTTTCTCGTCATACGGTTCATTCTGTAATATCGCTCGATGTGTTAAATGATCATCTTTTCACATCCGTTCTTAACTTAGGCCGTGGTTCTGTCTTGATTCCTCTCACTAGTGCTGTAGCTATTAACGGGATATGTTCTCATAGCCAAAATAAATAGTTTTCTTAGGCTTTTTCAGGAAGACCTGCCTTAATGGGACCATCAAACATGTAAACGGCTTCTGTCTGTGTGATCAGGAAGCCGACAAAACATCCAGTCAGCCTTGTCTCTGAAAGCCCTGTGTAAGATTGCATGTCTGTGTTCAGTATGCATGTGTGGGTGTACGAATGAGTAATTTATGTATATTTTGTAATATTTAAATGTATATTATTATCGTGTGTTAACTGCCTCTGAGTTATTGCCTGCCAATATTTGTGATACATGTTTATTGGATGAAGTCTGTTGAGATTGAAGGGAGTTATTAAACCCTACTGAGGACACTGAACAGAGTCTGCTTGGGTTTTATTGACGACATGCAATTACAACAACTGATCAATTTTCATAAGACCTGTTTGTCTCCCACAGTCCTGCAGTAATAGAAGTGATAAGACTCACTCTGCTTCACTTTATTGATTCCAGCTGACTGAAAAAGTCCCTTGATTAGATTACTCTGTCATAGCTTCACCAACAGGATTAAGACACAGTGTCCGGGAGGCTGCCAGAACACATACACACACATGCTTACAGTGACATGAGCACTGAATCTCCACACCTGTGCTTGACTGCGCTATCCACGCTGCACCATGGGGCGAAATTCCACATGAGACTTATCCGTTCCCATTTCAGTGATGGATTATTGCCTTTTGATGTCAAGGCAGCCCAAGTTAAAGCTGAACGGAGGTGGAGAAGCGAGTTGATGGATGGGATGGATGTGGCACTAAGAGTAGAGTGCTGGTCATTAATGTTAAATGAGAGTGAGCGAGAGCACAGCTGGAGATGCTACAGTAAAGGAAGGAGCATTATTGGCACAACAAAGCAAACATGACAATCCAAATTGGTGCTGAATTCACAAAAAAAAAAAAAGAGTATGAATGGTGATGAGCACACGCAGCAGTGGAAATGCATCTACAACAGGGACAGATTTAAGGCTTCCATTTCACCTGGTGCTTCAAAATGAAAATGAAGCGCGAGCTAATAAACTCTTCTTTCAGGGGATTATTTTTAAATTGATTCCACTTTGTCTCCCACTGTAGCCAGTTATTCTGATCACCCTCTCACACACACCCCATCTCCCCACCAACTGAGACTAGACCATACCATTTCTGACAGAAGGGGAGGGGGCTCGGCGGCAGCATCAGAGCAAACGGCACCGTTTTGGTCACATTAGAGCAGCTGAATGAGGGTGAAACCAGCCCCAGACGCATCTCCGCTCATTCATAAAATCCCCCTTGCCTCTCCTGCCTTCCACCGGCGGAGCACAGAGAGATTCGGGCTGCGTTCCCCTCCTTGTCCTCTCTTCCACTGGTGAGCCAGTCAGCAGAGCAGGCTGAACAAAGCCATGGGAGAGAGAGGAGCTTCTGGGAAGAAATGTCTCTCACTGACTCTGTCGCCTGGACAACCGGGTAAGAGAGGAGGGGAGGGAGCGGGAAAGAAAAGGACCGGGGGGGAATAAAAGGAGAGGAAAACAACACATTAACTGCTGAGATTGGAGGATTCTTGTAGAGAGTGTGTGTGTACATGTGTTGAGGGGGGAGGAGTGGATTTTTGTGGATCCCTTTTTTCTTGTGAGGGTTCTCTTTTTGTCTTCCTTCCTGAGTTATTAACTCTGACATTAAAGCAGTAATCTTTTTTTTTTCCCCCCCAACACCAGAGCATAGAGGAGATGAAATCGCAGAGCACAAGTTCATCACATTACAAGTGGACCCAGTAGGCCTGAACACTCCACCTGTAATCCTCGCCTCATCAGCCTCAGGTAAGACTCTCCTGTGTTGCAGACATTTGCTTTTAAAGGGAAGTGTTTGTTTTTTTTTTACTTGCTTACAGCAGTCAAGTGTGCAAAAGATGTAGAAAATGAAAGGGAAATTCTAACAATGGTTTTTTTTAACAAAATCAATAACAGCGCATCCTATCTGCTTGCCGGCAGGTTGTAACTCTGGAGGGGGGAGAGATAAGTTTTTACAAACCGGCTTCATGTTATGTTGGTTTTAGATTTAGTTCTATTCTCCAAGACAGAAACTACCTCCAGCGTTTTTATGAGGCTTATTCGGTGTGTTTTTTTTTTCCTCTGCCCCCCCCCCCTCCCTCCCACCCATTTAGAATAGTGAAGAGAAATTGCATAGCGCATCCCCGGGATGCCTCGCGCAGCGTGCACACACGGAGCCGCGCGCGCTCCTCGGTACGAGCATGAATTCACAGACAATAAGACAAACGGAACAACGCCGTTGTTTTAGACACGAAGCGGATCGGGAGTTTTGAGTTGATCGGTGGAGTCCGGGAGTGCGCGGTGCGTAAAGAATAGAGGCACGTCCGCTATTAAAAAAAAAAAAAAACAACAAAAAAAAACCGCTGAGCGCTCAGGCATAAGGAATATATTCATAGAGCACCGGTGGTGAAATCAATGCCCCTTTAAATGAGGCAGTATGCTGGCTGAGTTTACACCAGGCTGAGCTGGTGTGGGGCAGGAGGCAGCGTGTGATATCCATATTGGATGAGATAGAGATAAACTGAGCGGTGTGTGTGTGTGTGTGTGTGTGTGTGTAGGGGGGGGGGGTAGCTGTCAGTAATGAAGGTTACAAATCTTTCTCACCTTTGTGGACAAGGAATATGAAAGGCAGCGAGATTGAAGGGGTGTAAAGGGCAAAGAGCGATGGATGGAGAGCGTGGGGTAGGGCCGGGGTGGAGGGAGATGTTGAGAGAGATAATTATAGGTGAAGGGTTCAGGATCCCAGCATGTGCTGGCGTTACTCACAGCTCACCTACCTGACAAAATCCAGAGATGTAAAAAAAAAAAACAAAAAAACGCTGACACTCCGGTGTTTTTTCTTTCTTTTCGAGTAAAATAACACGCGTTTCAGGATAAAAAAAATCTCCTATAGTATATGATCCGCCCTCGTTTTCGTTCACAACTCACCAGCTACTGTTCCCTCAAAGGCAGGCAGGTTAAATAACCTGGGCAACTTGTTTAGAAAAGAAAAAAAAAAGTAAATGTAAAAGTAGAAAGCTGCAGGCAGCCAAGGTCATCAATCAACCACCACGTTTAACACAAGAACAGTCCCATCTTTCATGTGGTTAATACACTTTGTCATATCTCATACCCTGCGAATATGGTTCACTTCAGACCATTCCACGACATGAACTGCATCAAAGAGAAAGAACGGGACAAAGCTTTTATTCCAATGCCAAATTACAGTATTTTTTTCCCCTAAATCCACACCTGCGCAGTGTGTTTTGTGTGGTTTTTGAATTGACTGTGTACTCCTTATCTTCCAGGAAAAATAGCAGCGTTGAAAAGCGGCTTGTAAACACATTAGTTATACCGGGTCCTGCACAGCTCGCAGTTCTTTTTTTTATTATTATTTTGCAGTTATCGTATACACGGCGAGGCGCAATGTTCCTGGACGCAAAGACGACACATCCCGACTCACCGAGGAGGGAGAAAAGGATGTGTCTCTGAGGGCCATGCATCACTGTAGTTATCATTCCTCCATGTGTGCCTGCCTGCCTGCGCGCTGGCTGCTGGAAGGGGCACAACCAGAAAGCGATGGGTGGTTGGTGTAGTGCGCAGAAAGAGAGAGAGAGAGCTCTGCCTTAATGTCTAATACGCACCGAGTCTTACTACCAGCCTTTAATGAGTTCCTCGGAATTGTCAGACTCTGACATCTGCACCACCAATCAGCCCGTTTGATGTTGAAACGGACACAGAAATGGAGCTGCGGAGACGCGCTTGACGGTCCTCTCATTTCGAATTCCTCCATGAATTTTAAGCAGCAGGAGAAAAAAAAAAGCATGATGTCGTTTCACAGATGTTGAAGTGGCTGTCGTTTGTTTGAAGGGTGACTGCTGTGAGGTGTGTGTGCGCGCGCATAAGTGTGTGTGTGTGTGTGTGTGTGTTCTAAGTCATTCCCCTGACTCTCCTCTTTCTTCCCTTCCACTTTCCCCTTTCCTATTTCTTGCCTGTCTGTGCGCCTCCTCTCATCTCCCGCTGATGAGAGCTCCGTAATCAAAACAAGCAGGAGAGGCAGAGATGGAATGTAACAGGATTACAACAATCTAATTGCGCACAATTATCGGCATTTACTCCACGAGCACAATTATATCACAATTATATTTCTTGAAACCTGATGGCATAATTGGCCGTCGTACTTGCGCAGAATCACGTCCGGGGAGGGGAGGAGGGGGGACGCGCGTATTGTGGCATCACAGATATTCGCTCATTTCGAAATAACATCTGGTTGCAGATTAAACAATAACACCGCCTGCAATTTACAACCTGGAAATTGGATCAAATTATTTTTTTCACCCAAAACGAACCCAAAGTAATCAGATGATTCCGTTGTGATTGCACACTCCGCTCCAACTCCGCCACTTTACACTTTTTTTTTTTTAAAAGCAAACTTCTAAACGCTGTGACGGGATATCTCCTGAGCAGGGAGATTATGTCCGCGCGCCGTGCGACATAATACCAATATTGGCACGCGCCTTCCTTTTCTTGTTACAACACCGCATGCAGCGTGAACAGGAGCTGAGAGGCGCCAGTGGCTCACAGCTTTCCCAATAAAAAGTGCGCTGGTGTCCCTGTCTGTTCAGTATAATGACGCTGTAATTAATAAAGAGGGATGTTGAGCAGGTTTTAGAGGTAATGCCCCAGAATAGGCCTTCTTCTTCCACGGAATATTACGCACAGCCGAGCCCTTGGCTTCCAACTCTCCTATCTCTTTCATAGAAGTTGAATAAACATTAACATAAGTCCCGTGGACATTTCTACATTTGATTAAAAACGGTCTCTCTCCTAGAAGTGTGACACTAGAGGCTTTTAATGATGAAACCCACTCATGATCTCCACATTCTACGACCTGGAGACCAAACATTTTTCTTTTTGCGGATTTCATGCAGCAGTCACACAGGCTTTTTTTCCCCGCTTTAAGCCATAATAATACGCATTCAGGCATAAGAGCACTAACACAGAAATCTCCTAAAATCAACAAGCCTCAGGTTCTTTTCGTCTCTCGAGAACCTTACTCCTTTTTGAGTTCCACCTCCGGGAATCGTTAATATTTCCACAAATATTGATTAAATAACATCATGTTGTTGTTTTTTTCCTCCCCCCACTTCAACTCCAAGCTATGTTTTACGCATCTTACCTGGCTGACCTCAAAGAGCTGTTCTTATGAGGAAAGACACATCGCTGCAGTTAGCAGAGTCACCGCCACTTGAATGCAAACTGTCTGCAGTATCTGGTGTGGAGGAGTGGTGATGGTGGGGGGTGGGAAAGTGGCACCTATTGACACTATTAGTCAAAGGCTGCCCATCACAGAAGATAAACCTTCTCTTTTTCCACAAATCTGTCTAATATCCCGCTCGCTCCTCTTGTCAGTAATTAGACAAGTGAGATGATTTAATTTGCTGCAGGGCAGACAAAGGCACGTCGACTGCTGATATGTGGGAAGACACCAGCAGACTCTCCCTGGGTGATAATGGTTTGCTCAGGCTGACAAGCTAGAAGCATTAAATCACAGCTTTTAGCCCGCCTCACCTCCGAGCTCTTGTGATCAGCATCTTAAACAAGGACCATTTTCTCTTATAAGCCCTTGAGGGAGAAAAAGGTCTCCCCTCCCTAATTTTCTCCATGACTCCTGCGAGCTGCCAACGGAGGGGCCCCCCTCTTCCCCGACAAGGACAGACTTAATTTCCATGTCCTTGCCTCGCCGACTTCAACTTCGCAAGTTCCGCTGTCCTTCATCCTGTCAGATGTGTCAAGTGTGGGTAGCTCAGACATCTATTTTGCGCTTCGACCCGCCGGAGGAAAAGAAAGGGTGCCGCAATAAGTGAGTGATGATCAGATGCTGTTATTTGTCCCTGACAGGTGCGAGCATGGACTTGGAGGAGGACGAGCCGCTGGTGTTTCGGACGAGCTGGGAGGAAGAGGAGGAGGAGGAGCGGGATGAGGAGGAGGAGGACGGGGTCGCGCACGTGCCGGGAAGGAGCTGCTTCTCCGGGGACGACCTGGATTGCGGATTGTGGAGGGCCGCGGGGTGGGTGTACACCCAGCCCTGTGTCAGCGGGGTGGTGATAGGGGCAGTTGTCCTGCTGCCATGTGCCCTGTTTGCCTACATGCTCCTCTACTGCCCCCCGCTGGACATAGACCTTTCCTACAGTGCCTTCGAGGTGCACAGTCACTTCTCTGCGGAGCGCTTTGACGCCCTCACCATTGCTGTAAAAACCCAGCTGGGGTCCTGGGACAGACGTAGGAGAGACGTGGAGGACGGGGAGCATGATGCCCTGCAGGAGCTTCTGCTGGAGAGGCTGGGGGGGCAGGGGGCGTTCAACTGGACGGACATTGAGGGCACAAGGTCCTCCACTCCTCAGGAGGACCCTGAGGCAGGAGGCACGGTGAGCAGAGGTGAAAGGACAGCACCCAATCGGGGTCAGAGGGAAACGTTGAAGCGTGAGATGTTAGATCGAAGGGCAAAAGGGGAAGAAGAGAAACCACGGGTTGGGAATTCCACTCTGCCGCCCATCAGGAGGCGCAGGTTCTCCCCCAACTACTACCTGCAGAGCCAGGCTCTGTGGAGGATCGAGCTGGTGTTCGTCGCCCAGGGGGAGGGCGACCGCAACATCTTCACCCCGGAGCGCCTGCAGACCATCCATCACGTGGAGCGCCTGCTCATGCAGCACCCGCAGTTCCACCAGTTCTGCTGGAAGCCTCTGGAGCTGCTGAGGGACCTTCCCCTGGGACCGTCCTACTGCTCCCCGCCCAGCTCGCTCCTGTCGTACCTCTACCCCAGCGAGAAAGGAGGGAAAATCTACTACGACGGGATGGGCCCCGACCTGGCAGACATTCAAGGCGAGAAAACCCCAGCAGTTTTTGATGTAAAAAAGGCCTGCCTGTGAGATTCTGACCCTTGGTAGTGCTGATTTGACTTGTATATATTCCCTTTCGTAGGTTCTCTGAGTCTGGCCATCACCCACCCACAGTTCTACTGGTACGTGGACGAAGGTTTGTCCCCCGAGCACCTCTCCTCCTCTCTCTTACGCAGCGAGATCCACTTCGGAGCCCCTCTCCCATCCTATTACTCCCTGCAGGACCGGACTGACGAGCAGAGGACTCACTTTAAAAACTTTGTGGTTCAGTATGCTGAAATACTGGCCAAGCAATCTACCAGGTCAGGAACAGGTTGTGCATAATAAACACAATATTGGCCTTTATCCTTCCTTTCAAGTGTTTATTCTGCTGCCTTATGGTCACATCCCTAGAATAGAGGGTTGATATTTAATGTTATTGGATATCCACTCTTTGTCTCAGCAAGGTGAAGGTGCTTTATGGGGGAACAGAGCTGTTCGATGATGAGGTGAGACACACCTTCCACAATGATATGATGCTGGCTGTCATCAGCGGAGTGTGTATTACTGTACTGGTCTACGTCCTGACCTCCTTCTCTGGTACAGTATGACCTGCTATTTTGCATTATCTCAAATCAAAACCACCTAATTCATCCTAGCACTGTTAAAGTCAGTTTTATGGTAAATTTAATGCATGTGTAAATGATCCTTGGGGTCCCTGTTTTCTCATGTCTCCGTAGTGTTTTTGACTTTCTTCGGCCTGGCTAGCATCGGACTGAGTTGCTTGATGGCTCTGTTCTTATACCACGTTGTCTTTGGAGTGAGGTACTTGGGCATTCTCAACGGAGTGGCGGCGTTTGTCATTATTGGCATCGGTGAGGCAACAAAAAAAAAGCCAATATTTTAATTAAAGGAATACTTCTTCATTTTGGGAAACATAGTCATTTGGTCTCTTGCTGAGATACGAGAAGATTGATACCCCTCTCCCGTAACTGAGCGCTACCAATCATCTTATCCAACTCTTGGCAAGAAAGCGTGTAGTGTTTCACAAAAGTGTCAAATTATTCCTTTAAAGTCTGATAAAAAAACAAACACCTATTACGGTATTTACCATAATATATAATAAGGCAGCTCTTCAATTTTTTTTTCTCACTGGTGCTCAGGAGTGGATGATGTATTTGTGTTCATCAGCACCTTCAGACAGGCCTCTCACCTGCTTCAGCCGCAGCAGCGCATGATCTACACGGTTAAAACAGCTGGCCGGGCCACTTTCCTCACCTCCTTCACTACAGCGGCTGCCTACGCTGCCAACACTTTCTCTCAGGTAATCACAGCAGAGAAATACAGCATTAAAATGTTCTGTACGCTAAGTATAAATGACTCATCTGCCATGGATGAATAGAGGTGCTTCTCTCAGCAGACCGCCATTTTCACATGATAAGCACAAATTGAATATTTCAAGGTCCTTTACACTCTGCTTCATTTAACTGACACTCAGATTCCAGCCGTGCATGACTTCGGCCTATTCATGGCCCTCATTGTCAGCTGCTGCTGGCTTTGTGTGTCCGCTCTGATGCCGGCCGCCTTGTGTGTCTGGACTCGATGTGTGGAGCCCCGGGAATATGCCTGGTTGAATTGGTGAGGCATTATTTCCTTACTCCTCTGTGAGATGTTATTTGTGCATGCCGCGCAACAACAAGGGCGAGATGTAATCCCTTCAGCTGTCTCTTCTCCCTAAACCGCCTCCTCCCTCCGAAGTTGGAAGTTGTTTACGGGCCTGTCAGCGAGCCACGGCCCTTTGTCAGATGAGGATGATGATGTGGCGCTTCTGTCAGTGGAGATGGAGCCAGGTAAGATTATTATCTCACTAGCATTGAATGAGTGATGGGGAGGGTGGGGAATGTGAAGGAGGGATGAGTCCAGGCTGTGAAACGCCACTGTCCAGGCGCTCGCTAAGCCCCTCTCTTTGTCTCTTCGGGCCAGGCTCCTGTGATTCAGACGGTGATGCAGCCATCCTGTCCCTGTCGGTGGAGACACCTCTGTCCCCTCCAGGGCAGCAGCACGTGGGTGTGGTGAGCACAAATCTCCAGTGGGCCCTGAAGCGTTTAGTAGCCGAGCCAGCCGTGGAGCGAAGAAAAGCCGTCCTAGGTAAGATTTTTCTATAAACTCTGAAAGCGTTTGACACGGCTAAGCTCAATTTCCCCATCCAGGAATAAATCTCACTCCAAACTGAAGCCTTATCTTGGCATCCCGGCAGAAGGAAAACATTTACGACTGTGATATTGCATGAAATGACCCTACACAGATCTCCAGCACTTTGAATGTCTGCAGAAACTCTGTGGACGTGCCAACTTGGATGTTGGATACTGCAGCGTATGAGTCACAGCACTTTCTGATAAAATTCTTCAGAAGTGGATATGAACTTGCATAAATCACAAGCGGCAGAGCACTGACCGCCTCATCCCTAAACCCTTATGAAAAAAGACAATAAGCATGATGATAATCTTTTTAAAAGCTGCAATCGAAAAGAGAGTGTCAACTAGTAGCCTATAAAAAAAGAGAACTGCTTTCAATGAAGAGAGAATCTACTATAGGAGTCTAGACTTCTCTGGTTAGGCTGCTCCCCCCATGACGCCACCAGGACCGGCAGTAGAAGATTGATGGAATATTGGAGTAACATATACTATAAACTTAGAGTGTGTTTTGTTTACTTGACTGGTAAGTTCATAACACATTCATAGCAGCTGTCATAAAATGCACGTAAAGCATTCATCACTGTTTCATGAGACATGACTCAACATTCATACCAAACTGTTCATGAATGTGGAAGCCAGAACGACTGCAGCTTGTCAAAATAAAAGTCAAACAAATGCAGAGCAGCATTGACGTTTTTTGTTCCAAAACTCTTCCCCGAGACAGCTTTGCAACTGTTGGATTTTTAGTTTGACAAGTTGCCGTCGTTTTGTCTTCCACGTTCATGAAAGGTGAATGTCGAGTCATGTCTCATGAATGGGTTATGAACCCACTCGCCAAGTGTTGCCGTGTTTTATAGTGTCATATTCCTTTTCAACATGTGTTTAAAAAATATGCCTGTCTGTCAGGACTGTTGAACAGTTCTGACAGACAGGCATTCCAAGAGAGAGAATGACCCAAACGCCTTCACAGACAGCGCTGCACAATCTCTGACACACAAATTAAAGTAGAAAGATAAAGATATGCCCTGAAACCAGTGTTATGTTTTTTAATTGATGTGTTTCTTTCTTCAGATTAATTGTGAACTTTAAATATTAATCATGCTGTGAATGAATTTCCAACTTGGACACAATTCTGTTGTCTGGTTCCAGGAGTGGGTGAGGATATAAATTCTCTTGGTAAGGTGGCTGAGGGGGAAGTGGTTCAACGTTTGATATAAAATAATGAAAATAACAATTTCATTATCAAATTATTAGTATTTGTAATAAATCCTATATTATACAACTGTGGAATTGAAGAAGACACAATAGCCTATTATTTTGCACAGGCATGTCAGCACTCAAATTTGCATAAGACTTCTCTTGAGTGTGAGGGAACAAATCCCAAATTAGAAAACATTGGTGAATGTCAAAATCTTTGTAAAAACTGTCAAAACCTTTAAGAAAGAATTCCTTCCTATGAACGGTTGGTAAATGAGATCCAATGTCCGCACCTTCTAATGAGTCTCGGAGGCCTGTCTTATCAACATCCTTCAGCCAACCATCAACCTTTAGCAGGTGATCTCAGTGATGTTTCAACCTGAGGGTGCAGTCAAACATCATCTCCAAGCAACTTACTGGCTTCTTACGGATGACTAAGATTGGCAGGGGAGAACTGGAATCTGTCGACTGCACTTCCTTTCTTGAGCAACAAAGCATTGATTTTTACAGCTTGAATCTCATTCTTGCACATCACAGAATTCTCCCCTGCCCCTTCAGTATCCATCTGGCTCCAGGGACTGCCTCAGTGGTCACTAAAACGGCTCCTTTATACTATACTTTTCCTGGGTTTTATTTGAAGTTTCGATATCCCTTATCTCCAATCCAATCAAAAAAGCAATTCATTGCCAGTGCAAACAGCACTGAGATGGCACAGCCTGTCCAGCGTTTCCTGGACAATCTTGTTGTATTGTCGAGGAGCTGGGTGGTGATGACTCCTACTCAAGGCCACCAGGATCACCAGGGATGCCGTCTTTCTGGATTGAGGCGCCGATGATAAAAGGAGCTCCACCTTGAAGGAATTTTAAGGCCCCAACTACACAAATCTAGATTTTACTATCTGTAAATATCTATTTTACACTTTTCTATCCAATTTGGCCCCTGAACCACACCAACACGGCACTTATCTGGAGATTTGTCAATTTGTCAAACCGGATAAACGAGTGGAGAGATTGAAAAATATCAGATAGAGTAGATTAGCCTAGCGACACCAATCCGGATCTTTTTTGGATTCGTGATGTCAAAGTCGTGCATGCTCACAGACAAAGTAAATTTAGGTCCATTGTGCTAATGACTGATTAACTATCTTCTTTTATTTGTGTGTCAAACCCACATAAGTTTATAAAACACCAAAGTTGCAGCAAGTACATCTCATTACATTTAATTAGATATTTTGATAATTATGCAATACTTTTTATAATATTTTATTTATTACTTTATTAATTTTGAATGCAGTATATTACTAGAATACTATTTAGTATCAATGAAGTATAAAGTATTTAGTGTGGTGTTAATAGTTTAAAGATTTAAATACTTTGTCTACCATTTACAATTCAAACATCATCAATTAGAGAAAGGGTGAAAATAAAACTGAGACTAAGGCCCCTAGACACTCTTCCTTTTTTTCCCACTGTCTATCATCATCATCTTCCCGCCGACCCAGGCGTCTTCCTTCTGGTCCTGCTGCTGTCTGCCGGCTGCTGCTGTCTCCTGAGACCAGCCACTCACGCCCCGTTGCTTTTCCGCCGGGACACGAACCTCCAGACTCTGCTGGCTCTGAGGAGCAACCTCAGCGGGCAAGGCATCTCCTGCCCCATGTGCTCAGGTGAGTCAGCGAGGGACGAGTCACCAGTCGACCTCAGCCCAAAGTGAAGGTGTCATATGTATGTCATGTCTTGCAGGTGTGTTCATGGAGAAGCCTCACCCTTTGTACGCCCACGCTTCCGCATCAGCGTTCAAGTTTTCTACACATCAGCAGACCTCAAGCACCACAACCTCCACTGCTCCTCGGAGCTCAGTAAAACCAAACTCAAGCGCCAACCAAACGGGTAAACAATGGAAATATTTGTTATTCCCTACTCTACCCTTCAAAAGTTTAGGGTCACTTAGAAATTTCCTTATTTTATCACTTATTATATCACTCTATACATTGCTAATGCGTTAAATGACTGTTCTAGCTGCAAATGTCTGGTTTTTGGTGCAATATCTACATAGGTGTATAGAGGCCCATTTCCAACAACTTTCACCCCAGTGTTCTAATGGTACAATGTGTTTGCTCATTGCATCAGAAGGCTGATGGATGATTAGAAAACCGTTGTGCAATCATGTTAGCACAGCTGAAAGCTTAGCTTGTTAGAGAAGCTATAAAACTGACCTTCCTTTGATGAAAGCAAAGTTTGAAGGAAAACATTACTATTTCAAATATAAATAATTTCTCATCTTTTCAATGTCTTGACTATATTTTGTATTCGTTTTACAACTCATGGTAGTAAATAAAAGTGTGACTTTTCATGGCAAACACGAAATTCACCCCAAACTTTAGAAAGGTAGTGTGTTTCTATACCTATTTTAAAATGGGGTTCACTTACAGAGCCCTACATGGGCGGTCTCCATATTACATTGTGGGACTTCTGCACTCCCACATCCTGATCTTAGACCTTTAACAGGACTTTCTAAGTCTCCCCTGGACACATTTAAGGAGATCATGCTTTCCAGCCAGCAACTAAACTTCAGAATAGCCTCCCAATACATTTGAGGGCTCTTGCTTGTGGAATCTTTTAAGAAGCGGCTAAAAAAAACCCATCTGTTCATACAACCATTAAAGTATCATATGGTATATTATCTTTATGTTTTCCTCTCGTGTTTTTATCTGTTTTATTGTATTTGACTGTGAAGCACTTTGCGGCTGTCTATTAAAGGTGGCTGCGTTTTACCTAGCGTTAGCATTATAGCATTATTTGTCAAATATCCTACATGGTGCTGTTTTTTCCCCCCTTTTTTTTTTTTTAGACTTTTTGCTTACAGTTTACATCTCATCAAAGTTGGACCTCGGAACCTCAACGACCATTTACCGTTTCTCCCTCAACGCCAGCGCGGCCTCTCCCTGGAAGCTGTGCAGCTCGGAGCACGAGGAGGTGTCATCGTTTCAGGTTAGGGAGCAGAAGAGTCGACCCTTAACTGCGATTTAATCGTCGTAACATTATGTCTCCCAACCGTAATGTGAGCCACAACGGTGGCTTTAAACTAATCTTCTTTCATCTGAATAGGCTTATAATCAGCCCCGCGGCAATTACACCAGCAGAATGACAGTGTGTGTTTCCCATGTGTACCACCCACACCCCAGCTGGATGATCACAGCCGGCTCATGCGAACCCCGTCACGGCTGGACGCCGGAGTTTTCCTTTTATGTAGCGTCGTCCCCGCAGCAGCGCAGCAGGTGAACGTGCGAAATGCAAAGCCGGTGCGCAGGTTTGCCGGCCTGTCACGTCGTTTCAGCGTCATTTCCGCATCATTTCAGCTCCACTTTCTCTCCTTGCAGGAGACTATACTTCGCCCAGTGCCGACTCAGGCCCCATCCCAGCCGAGTGTGCGTCGGCCCGCCTGGCTGTCACATCGGTTCTGGGCCTGATGGACTAACGCAGGGGACCTTTTACGCTCCTCTCCCCAGCAGCGGTGAGGAATGTGTCAGACTTAATCTCTCTTATGTTGCTCTCATTAAAATGCAGTGAGGTTTCGTTCTCTTTTTTTGCTTGTAAAGCGCTACTTTCTGAAGCTCCAGATATTTTCACACTGCATAAATAAATTTGGCTGTAAGATTTTTCTCTGCTTCTATTTTTTTTTAAAAAGATCCCTCTTCAGCTGGCAAGGTGAAATCCTCCAAGACGTCCGGCTTCAACCCCTGCAGCGGCGGCGTGTGCGGCCACCCGGCGGTGCGACCTCTGGTCGACACGGGGGCCATGGTCTTTGTTGTGTTTGGGATCCTGGGAGTTAACCGAACCGAACATAAAGATAACCACGTGATTGGAGATATGGTAAGGGTCACGGGTTGTATCCATAAATAACCAACAGAAACCATGCACAATCTTTAAGTCCTTTCTTTATGTGGTGAATGAAGCTATCGTTTCATTCTCTCCTAAGGGCAACATCATATTGGATCCGGACTTTGATATTTTCCAGGAAATGGGGCATCTTTGCAAAATCTGTAAAGCCATTAGTGCGAACAGAAAACTTGTGAAGCCGGGAGGAGCACAGTGTCTGCCTTCAGGTAACAGCCGCATGCAGTTCAGCACCAAATAATTCATTTTTGCATCATAAATAAAAACGGTTTCTGTATTAATTGATTAGTCTATAAACCATGCATGAAATGAATACTTATTTTGAAAGTTGACTTTTTGACTAGTTTCCATGTTCCTGTGAATGGACCTACTTTCCACTTTTAAACTACAGGTCAGATAAACCAAGACATTTTAACACATTTGAAGTCTTTGAAATTGCAGAAACTGCAGACTTTGCAGTATTCTTATATTTTATACATACAGCTCTGGAAAGAAATAAGAGACCACTGCAACATTAGCATTTTTTTCTGAATTTTACTACTTATAGGTATGTGTTTGGGCAAAAGGAACATTTTTGTTTGAGTCTATAAACTACTGACAACATTTCCCCCGAATCCTAATAAAAATATTTCTGTTTTCCGTAGAGCATTTTTTTTTGCAGAAAATGACAAATGGTCAAAATAACAAAAAAGATACTTTCATGCGTCTTGGCGTGTTCTCCTTCAAGTCTTTCACATTGTTCTTGGGTGACTTTATTCCACTCCTGGTACCTTTTCAAGCAGAATGAGGTATGCATGTGTTGGAATTCAACAGACGCTGGAATGGAATGGCTGGAATACATGTAGAGATGCTGATTTCAGAAAAAAAACAAAAAAAAAAAACAATGGTTTCTTATTTTTTTCCAGAACTGTAGACCAAACAATCGGTGAAACTGGAAACTCATGTGCTGTTAAAGGGCTTTTCTACAAACAGCAAACACACCGATCAAAATGATGCTCAAACCAATATATCCACGATTCTATTAAAATATTCAGACATCGAGGATTAAAGTGTTTTCCTCTGTTCCCTTCAGGTAATAAGCTCTCATCTATTCTGCCTCTGCTCCATCCTGAGTGTCGTGCTCTCCCTGAACCCAACCTGCTCCCGGGCCAGCTCTCTCATGGAGCGGTGGGAATGCACGGAGGAAAGGTCCGCTGGCTGTCTATGGCGTTCGAGTCTGTGAGTCTCTTCATCCCGACAGCTCTCATCCTTTGCATCAAAAATGTGCAGCGCATTCATTCACCACCCCCACTTCTCTGTCTCTCCCCTCTACCAAGACCACCTACAAGGGAAAATCCTCCTTTCAGACATACTCCGACTTCCTTCAGTGGGAGACGTTCGTCCAGGAGCAGCTCGCCTCCCTGCCGCAGTCCTCGGCTCTGCAACGGGGCTTCCAGACCTGCGAGCACTGGAAGCAGATCTTCATGGAAATCATAGGCGAGTGAGAGGCTGACGTGCAAATACTGCACGGCGCGTGGCGTTTTAGAATGGGAGATTGAAACGGCGAGAATGAGTGAGAGCAGCCACGTGTTAAAAATCAGATAACATAGTCGGCTGTGTGTTTGTAGGTGTGGAGAGTGCCCTCTGGAGTCTGCTGCTGTCTCTGGCCATCTGTGTGGCAGCTGTGTCTGTGTTTACCGCACATCCGCTTCTGCTGCTGCCAGTGCTTATAACTATTCTGGGTAAGAAGTCAAGTCGCATATATCATGTTTGGAAAGCCGAAATCGATGCATTTCGATGCCACATAATGGCTCGTGTAATAATCTCATCTGTTTTTTTCCTGGCGTGTGTTCAGGGGTGATCTGTCTGGTGGTGGCGCTCATGTATTGGCTGGGCTGGGAGATGGGAGCAGTGGAGGCGATTTCTCTTTCTATTCTGGTGGGATCTTCGGTGGATTACTGCCTGCACCTAGTGGAGGGATACCTGCTGGCTGGGGAGAGCATGGCCTCTCTGCCTGGGCACAGCTCGGTACGGGAGCGTAAATTCTAATTCAAAAACAGCCCCGTGACTAAAATCCTAGGCGAGAAAGTGGCCCCTGGAGGCTCATGAATAAAGAGGAGCCTCCCCATTAATCTGCTTTTTTGTTGTTGTTGTTGTTGTTGTTTACAGGAGGCCCCGGCCGAGAGGCGCAGGCGGACCCTGGAGGCAGTGGACCACGTGGGCGTTGCCATAGTGTCCAGCGCCGTCACCACGGTGATCTCGACGGTCCCGCTCTTCTTCTGCGTCATCGTGCCTTTCGCCAAGTTCGGCCAGATCGTGGCCATCAACACGGCCGTCTCCATCTTGTTCACCCTGACGGTGACCGTGGCCACGCTGGCGTGCATGGCCCCCGCCGGCTTCAGGAGGCCCCCCGGCGCCGTGCTGAAGGCCAGCCTGGCCGTGGTGGCGGCGGCGGCCGTGGGGGCGGCGCTGTGCTGGGTGGGGGGACAGCTGGGACCGTTGGCCTGGCAGTCGATCAGCGCGTAAACGCAGCAGCTGTCGGCCAACTCACACTGATGTCAGGCAGAGGATGTCCTCTGTACGCAAAACAACAAGGCACCGATTGTAAGCACTGTATTATCCGGTTCAGGGGGTTAGATCAGTAAAATGATCTTGTACTTTTACAGCACAAAGATGTCAGAATCAACTCCATTATTAGCGGCTTTTGCCGAAATCCATCACGAATCATGTTTTTTCATGTGTATTCACTAGTGGATTGTAAAGTATTTAAAAAAAAAAAACATCCTCACCCACTGAGTACCTCTTCTAAATGTAGTGTAAATTCCTTTATGGGTCCTAATAGTGGGTTGACCTTTCTGGGTTGGGATGATGATGATTCAGTCGAGGTATTTTTTCACTGCCTTAGGCCTAGTGGTGGAGATTACACGTGATGAGTAATCTTTGGGAAACACTGTTTCATGAGTGTAAATTGTTGAGTTGTGAACAGCCACTGACTAATCTGTGATCTGCTGTGGCAACACCGGCAACGTTCACACGCATGTGCGTCAGCGGCACTCACCGGTTCACATGATTCAGTTGGTGCGACGTTTCGTTTTGTTTCTGTATTTCTTAACCGAATGTGATTTTTTTCAGAGTCTGTAAGGTTATGATGTCATTTTGTGGCTGGATTAAAAAAAAAGTTGTACGACTACAATTTAATACTGTGCGGTTTTGTTAAACGTAAAATGTGATATAAAAGTCTCAGTATGCTGCTTGCACACTTTCTCAGCTGAACATTTGATGCTGCCAACACACACACACACACACACACACAATCGCTTTTGCTCTAAAGCATTGTGTATGCCACTACTCACCACTCACGTGTCTGTATCTCGGATCTCAAACTGCTTCAAGGTCTCTATTTCTATTAGCGGCAATTGATGAGAGACCTCTTGCCAGCTCCTCAGGTGTAACCTCTACTTGCCCTCCACTGCACTTGCAAACACTCCGTGTAACCCACACAATTTAGAGCACCACACAATCACCCATCGATGCCGGCTCCGGTCTGCCCTGCAGAGAAGGTGATGGCAAATTTGTTCAAACCACATGACACAAGAATGTTCAGGGAGGGGGACTGACTCAGCTTCCGGGAAAAAAAACGGTAGGCTACATGTTTTTTGTGTGTTACTGGTGGATGTTAAATAAAGCAGAAAGTGCAGAAAAGCCTTGGGTCTTTTCTTGTGGAAGCTCAGCACCGGTTTATTTCTGCATTGTGAAGCAACAGGAGCAGGATGAGGACCTGTCACTGTTACAGTTGCATCAGACTCTAAGACCAGGAGAGCAAAATTTATTGTGTTGACAACTGTAATTTCCATTGTCAGTGCCCAGATTTGTATAGAGTTAAATTTACATTTTTTTCTTTTAATATAATTTTTTGTTATTGTTTTTTTTACATGATTACTTTTCTCAAGGTGTCATTCTGGTGGTGCATATAGAAATATAATTTGAAATGCTTCAGCAGTTTAAGTTAAAGCATTTTGCACCTAAATGCTTTTATTCATGTTTATTCACATTCATCTCTCCACACCCAAATTGGTTGCAAATTATATATATTATTATATATATGAGTATACGAAATGAATTTTGAATCTGATACAGGAAGCTAAGTGTCGTACAATTACAGATTAATGAACAAATATAATGAATCTAAATCTACTTAAGATATTTAATATTTTCTTGATAAACCTGTATTTGCTCAGTCATGTGTTCTGTGAAAATTCATGATCCAAAGCAAAAATACATTTATATATATAAAAAAAAAAACATGCACCTGAACCATCAACCACGTAGTCATGTATTTATGACTGTGAAATCATCCTGATCATTTTAAAGTATGATGTTTACCCAAACTGTTTCTCACCAGACTGCATTTCGTTTCATCTGTGTATATTTTGCAGTGGGTGTTGGGTTAAATAGTGATGGCCCTAATTTAGCTTCCTGCCAGTCTGGCAGTTTTTCTGTGCAACCGCACTGCTCTATGCCTTGTGTTTTCTGTGGAAAAGCACAAGAGAATAGTAATGGAATAATTATTGAGGGAGAGCGAGGTTATGTGTAGGGGAATGAATTATTAATCTATTTAGCTAGGTGGAAATGGAAATATTTTCCCAGTCTGAAATGACAAGCTCCTTCTATAAATAGCGAACCACAGATAAGATGAAAAAGGGATATTTATACAGTGCATTAACTCACATCAACTTCACTCAAGTACTGTACTTAAGTACAATTTCATGGGGCCTGTACTTAATTGAGTATTTCCATTTAGTTACTTTATACTGACACTTCATTTCAGATTGAAATATCGTACTTTCTACTCCCCCACATTGATGTACAGCTTTAGTTACTTTTTACATACAAATGTGCATGAAATAATATATATATAATAATCTTCTAAAACACAAATAATTGTTAAAGTTGAGTTAAAACCTGTAATTCCGTAAAAACGTTGTCTTGTCTCACCTGTATGTAGTTGTGACTCCTTGTCATGTTAAATGTTTGTTCTGTTCTACAACAAATAAATAATTTTTTTGAAAAATTCTTTCGAAAAATACAATTTAGTGTGGCAGATTTTTTAAAAATTTGTTTTGTTTTTTCCTGATTTAATATATCAGCCACATTTATCTGAAATGATTACGTTTACTTTTAATACTTTGAGTAAATTTAGCTGATACTTCTGTTTTTTTTACTTAACTGAGATTTTAAATAGGGGACTTTTACCTGTAATGAAGCATTTTTTTTACATTGTTTTAGACATAAGTATACTAAACACTTAAAGAAATATGTCTTTCCCCACTGCATTTCTATTTGTAACAGGTTTGCTAGATGTCAAAAACATGTTCTGAAACCTATTGCAAACACAGACGAGTGTGACATTTAAGTCCTGCGTCATATATATATATATATATAGACATATTATTTCTCACACTTACTTATAGTGTGTTGGACTAAGCCAGCAACAAACACAAGGACTATACAAGGACTTTCAATGCACTACCAGGACTGGCCTTAATAATGTGACACCACAACAGGTGAATAAGGTGAAAACAAGGTCAAGCATCAAACACGTTGGCAGATTTCTGAAAATTCACACAACCACATACTGCTGAGTGAGAAATAAATGGAGAAAAGGATTGAATGAGCAACATAGTATATTCAACATAGACCAATGGCTATACATTAGAAGGCAATTATAGGGCTAATTTTACAGTACCTTTCCACCTTTACATTTTATATGTAATTTACTATGACAATAAATACCCAGGCTCATTTGGTTCTTGAGAAATACTTCATTGTACCAAGAAAAGGCATTTTCTCTGGAGAGAAATTATTTTACATCAGAACCCTAAATCAACACGGAAACATAAGTCATGTCTTTATTACCCCATGTACACACAATGTTCAAGTATGCCTGAGGAACTAAATGGAGCAATTAAAAATAACAAAAAAAAAACAAAAAAAGAAAAACAATGAAGAATAAGAGAGATAAAATGCATTTAAAAATAAGTGAACTGGCATTGCATTTCACAAAAATTCATAAGCTCATGATTTTGGAACAATTCACTGTAAAGTGCTAACTGGTTCGAGCTGAAAAAAAGCACATGTTCCCTTTGACAGATCATACACATTACTTTATACATGGAGGTACAGTAATAGCCAGTCATCAGGCAAACAATTACCAACCAGAAGACATGGACCGCATTTCATGTATTAGTCCTTTAATAAGATAACTGCTTCCTTAATTTCCTTGTTAATGGTAACAACGTGAATCTTGCCACTGGTTGCCAGGACAATGCCAATTACAAATGCTGGTGTTGTCACTGTACGGTTTTCCTTCTTTCCTTGTAATTACATGCAATTGACTGACATACAGTATCAAAATCTCAAGTCAAGTCCTTCTAATCCTTTGATGGATACGAATCCTTGAACATAAAAAGGGATGAGAGTGTGAAGAGAGGAGAGCAATAGCCGAGGAGCGCTGGGAGACCCTCCCGTACGTCTCCTCCTCTTCCTCTCCTCCCCCTGGATGTGGTGGGCTGGCCCGACAAAAGCAGGGATCTGTCCAGCTGATGCCTGCCTTCCTACAGGTCCTGAGAATCCACTGTTTTCCTTTGTACCTCTCATTAGGAGGCATGTAAAAAAAAAAAAAACAACGAAAAACCAAAAAAAACAAAAAACAAAAGAATATCTCGAGGGGCCTGTGTCAATCATTTTTTTTTCTTCTACTGTCCGCCTAAAGCGGACCTTCACCCTCCCACCCCCAATCCTAACCATAAAAAGGTAAAAACAAGGTGTACTGCAGAATGGCTTTACTCCTCACAGTCTGTGGGGGGAGCTAGAGCCCCTAGGAGCTGAGGTGCGGTTGGTGGTCTTGCGGCTGTTCTGTCGTGTCTGATTCATCTTGGTGGCCGAAGGTTTCCGAGCGTCAGGCTGGCGCCTCCCCTGGGGGCCCCTCCGTTGTTTGCCCCTTTGCCCCGCGCGGCCCCTTCCGGCCCCCGCTGGTCACTTGCGTGAGTGCAGTGTGTCCTGGAACTTGGTGCTGGTGTAGCGGACGTGGAACCCTTTCTTGTTGATCGTGTCGTCAGAGCGGAACTTGATCACAATGGAATCGCCGGCTGAGTAGATCTCCTCTGGAGGCTGTCGGGAGGAGGGGAGGGAGGGAGGAGGGAGGGGGAGGACAAAACAACAGATTCATTTGTGGTCGCCGCTTTTCTGCTCCTTTTGACTGCACTTCAATTAAAACTTAAAGACTTTTCACATGCTGAAAAAACTCAGAGCAAATCAGTGACCATGACGAATGGCTCCTGACTACAGAGGGCTGCTGGTTCTGCAGCAGCCAGGGGGCCATGTAAGGGTACCGAACCAGGACCGGCCCTCTCCGGCTTCGCTTCGATTCAGGCTTTGGCTGCTCCTGATGTGAGGATACTTATTAGAGCCAGGTGCAGCACTGGAAGGAGCTGCGATTTTCCCCCCCGAACAAAGCCACAAACAAAGCATTTCCACTGTCATGAATATAAATCAGGTTTCCGATGAAACAAAAGGGGGAAAATTAACTGTTATTTGGGCGCGGGAAATATGCAACGCTTGACCTGGCTGTTTGTCAGAATTGCGCTATCACCTGAATATTAATTCAGAAAACTAATTAGTTGTCGGAGGTGTCCAGGCAGCTTCCCCGTGGCTCCGACAAAGACGAGTGGGAAATGTCAGAGCTGCTGAAGCTTGTGTAACCAACTGTGAAACAACAGAGCGTTTATTAAAACCGCCCGAAAACGATTAATATATCTACAATAGGGCATAAGTCTCGGCTTATTGGTAAAAAGGATTTTAAAAACACAAGAAAAAAGCAGCCGCGATTTCTCTCTATTGTACACCCAGCAATAGTTAGTCTACTATTTAACTGAGAAAAGCCCTTGAGCTAAAAGTAAGCTTCCCTGCACTATAATTAGTTTTCACCCTACTTTGGACTGAATTGTGTCAGTTTATTTCAATACGTTTTATAAAAGGAAACTTGATTGAGGAGCTGCTCCCGCGGGTGCTTGCGGGTGCTACATCCCCCTCCGGCGACTGATTCATAGGTACGGGTGTGCGTGGAAGGCTGGGGCTTATTATTGAAGTGTGTAAATCAAATCAAGCTGTTTTTATCCCCCACTGGCCTCATTGTTCCAGACGCTGGCTGCAGCGTTGGCTGATTAATTCTCAGTTACAACCCTATGCCAGGGACTGACAGGCTATCGGCGCCCGGGGAGTGTCGGCTTGTGTGTCGGAGATACAGCCGCTCTCACGGCAACGCTACCAAACCCAGAGGAGCACATTAAGGTTTGACAAAGTGAATAAAGCCGGAGTAGAGACTGGAACAGGGTCAGACTCGGGATTAATCCTTGGTGCTCCGGATTCTGGGCTGGAATCAAGAGTCCCAGTGTAGTTCAAAGCCCAGATTTAGAAAGCAGTGGCTGTTGGGGTAAAAAAAAACGCTCTTACCCCCGATCCACAGTAGCGTCCCAGCCGTGGAGACTTGGTATCGGCTCCATCGAAGAGCTCCATGTAGTCGTAGCCGCAGTCGGCCTCCTCCTCGATCTCAAAGGTCTGGAAGATGAGCTCCACGCCGTAGCCTTTCTCCGCCGAGATCACCCACTGGCAGTCCGAGGCTCCGGGGTAGTTGTTGTCCCCGAACTGGGCATGGGAGAACAGGTCCTTGGTCTTTACTTCAGCCTTTAGGCGGCCGCCGCACTCTGGACAGAAAGTTGAGTTGAGTTAAACACTTTGAAAAAAAAAAAATACACAGCAGATTGGACTGCAGGCATGTAAACAAAAGACTGAAACACGCTCTGTAGTTAAATATGAGTCATAATCATTCTCAGACGGGGTGGTGAATCACAACTCGAACTCAATCCTTCATTTAAAAAGAAAAAAAAATGCATCTAAAGGGACCGATCTGAATGCGACCTGATGGCATCAGTGGCATCGTACCTGCGGTGTGAGACGCCTCGAAGCCTTTCTTCTGCACGGAGTTGTCGGAGAAGAAGCGGATGAACAGCTTGTTGCCGCTGGACGTGATGGGCGTGGGCTTCTTGGTGCCGCAGTAGCGGCCCAGAGTCGGCGCTTTCCCGTCTCGCCCGTCGTAAATTTCAATGTGGTCATAAGCACACTCCAGATGAGCCTCCATGTCGATCTCATTAAAGGCCTGAGGACAAGCACCGTGGTAAGTGATTGACTGAGTACATTCATCGAGATGCGTTTCAAATCTCAATTTTCTTGACAGAGATGAGTGGGATATGTAAGTGTCTGTTTCGTTGATTAAGTTGTTAGTGTCTCATTGCCAGAGAAACACTTGAGTTTAAGAGTAATTGTTCGCCCAAATGAGGTTCTCCATATTTGCTGCATTCATTGGCTGTTTTTGATGTGTTGATGAGGATATTTTCGTCCCAAGGTTAAAAAAAAATCCTTCCCCACACCAATCTAATTAACAAGTATCTCAGACTACAAGTAGACCTCGACACGAATACAATCTAACTACAATCCTGTGATATGCCAGGTCAGTCGTGTCCAATAAGCAAAATTTCAAAAAACATTTTGAACATGGGGTCACCTAGACAATTTTTTTCCATGAAAAGTCACACTTTTGTTTACTACTGAGTTGTAAAAGGAATAGAAATTCAAGACACTGACAATGTTATAAATAATGATTTGTATTTGAAATAATTATTTCCTTCAAACATTGATTTCCTCAAGGGAAGGCCAGTTTTATAGCTTCTCTAACCAGCTAAACTGTTTTCAGCTGTGCTAATATGATTGCACCAGACTTTTTAAATCATCCATCAGCCTTCTAACGCAATGAGCAAACACATTAGAACACTGGAATGATAGTTGCTGGAAATGGGCCTCTATACACCCATGTAGATATTGCATCTAAAATCCAGATATTTGCAGCTAGAATAGGCATTTAGCACATTAGCAATGTATAGTGTGTTGCTGATTAGTTTAAAGTTATCTTCTTTTCTTTCAAAAATAAGGAAATTGACCCCAAACTTTTGAATGGTATAGTATCAGAATAACTGTTGGTGTGGTTTCATTAGTTTCATTAGTTGGGGCCATAGGTATCGATATTCTTCCAGGGGAGACAGTAAGAGAGTATGAACTGACACAGTAGATAAAAATGCAAAATGTCATTAGGAACACTTTCTTACGACAGTGTGCTGAACACACTCGCCCTCGAGGGATTTAGCGTATTCAACAGGAAGAGGTTGGCACATACGATTTTGATGCGGTGGCCTGGGGTGGTGGTGAGTGTCCAGGTGCACGCCTTCTTGCTGGGGTATTTATCCGGCCAGTTGGGGCTGGTGATGACGCCGCTCACGCTATTGACTACATGATCACAGCCAGCTGCAAAAAAAAACAAAAACGGCACCACTGAGTCAACGTAGGTCTGCGAAGACCGTGCTCAGAAGTGTTTTTGACACAATGGCACATCGATCCTCACGGAATCTGATTGCAAAGCCATATAATCCAGGAGCAGGACACAGGGACATGTGCAAACACATAAAAGGGAAACTGTGAAATACCTTCTTTACAGTCGTGTTTGTTCTCGTGCAGCACAAAGCCGCTCCTGCACTGACAGCTGTAGCTGCCAAAGGTGTTGACGCACTCATGCTGACAGCCGCCATTCTCCTTAGAGCACTCGTCTTTGTCTGTGGAAGCAGGAGACACAAACTCGGTGACCGTTCAAAGACAGACTGCAGCTCCAAGTGACTGAAAAGAAGACGTGATGGCGTGCCCGACGCTGCACCATCGACTCACCTGAGAAGAACTGCGCTTTAAAGCCCTTTTTGGACACCGTGTTGTCCGACTTGAACTCAATGCGCATGTTGTTGTACTGAGAGGTAATAGCTTCTGGTTTCTCCGCACCGCAGAACTTCCCGTGTAGCCTGGAATCGGCCGAGAGTCCACTCCGCACCTCCACGTAGTCGTACTTACAGACCTGAGCATGAGAAACAAGAGCGTGTGAAGGTGGAGAGACGTTTTCTTTCATTGGTTTAAATGATGTAAGACAAGGAAGAGGCTTCATATCTGTTACGAGAGCGGGACATAGAACAAACCCACCCCGCGCCGATTCATAATAACCCCAGTGCTCACGTCATTGCCCTCCGTCTCGAAGACGTCAAAGAGCAGAGTAATGCGGTACTGCGTGGGGGCCACCAGCTGCCAGATGCAGTTCTTGTTTGGGGGGTACTCCCGGGGCCACCCCGGACTGGTGATGGACCCGTTCAGCTTGGTGATGAAGCCTCCGCAGGCGGCTGGACGAAGACAAAGAGCAAAGAGTTGCACAAATTTGACACAAACACAGGTGTTTAAATGTTCAAAATATTTTCCAGGAGGTGTGGACTGAAAATGTTATGTTGCAAAAGTCATGGTGTGAGACAGAAAGGAGAGTCCACTGAAATCTCCTTTCTCCGTCCTGTGTAAACATGATTACTGACTGACAGGCCTGAAATACTTTGAATCAGTTGTGCAATCTACAACATGTTTGAACAACAGCTGTTGCTCGCTCAGCTGTTCTTGTGCAACATTGATCTGTAGCAACTGCAGGAGATAATATGTTGAAACATGGATTGTTAAGATATTCGATGTAGTCACTGGAGATGTCGGAATGGTTAAAAATCACATGACTTAGCTATTTTGTTTGACACGCAATGTTAATATGAGGCGCTATTATGGTGTGTGAGGAAAGAAGGAGAGAAGCAGATCCCTGGCCTTTAATCCAACCGTGGACATTGCCATTATGTAGTCATTAGTCTACTTGCCTGCTCGCTCCAAGGCAGGTTATTTGATTTTTTTCGGTATATTTACAGGAAATTATTACTGTAAAATACCACATTCTTCAATACCACATTCCAGCACTCTGCACTTTAATCACCTTTTGATTTTTTATAATTCTTTTCTTATGCTCTAATCTTTTTAAATATTATTACTGATTGTATTTCTTTTTCTAAATACATATAATATAATATAATATAAATAAATTCAAACTCAATATGTGGGCGATACTTTTACTTTCTGCATAAAAGCCTGCAGCGTCTGGTTCATACTGGTGCACAGGGTGAAATAGTGGCCGTTGTCTTCCTCTAGAGGCGGGCAGTGGTTAAATGATCATAGTTTACTTGTACTTCTACATCCGTAGTTAGGTCTTAAACAACATATCATTTGACGTAAATAAAATAATAATACTTGCATTGTCGTGGCTCAAATCTTAAAAAGATAGAGTCCAGGTCGCACAAGCATCATTGTCGGTATCTTCTCTGGATTTTTTGGGGGAATGACTGTACTTAGTGTATTTGGCTGGCTAACTGTTCAAAATGCTCCAGCGTGTGAATTACACGGTGAGCAGGGCAGGTGACTTTTTTCCTCCCTGTACTTACCCTCACAGCTGCGCTTGTCAGCAGCCAGCTCATAGCCTGGGTCGCAGGCACACTTGTAGCTGCCCAGCGTGTTGACACAGCGTTGCTCACAGCGACCGTTGTCAGGCTTGGAGCACTCATCCATCTCTGAAAACACAAAGATATGTTAGGACCCTTTCAGCTGGCCCCCTGCTTCCATGGCTTACAAGAGAAACCCTCCTCGTTGGGTCTCTTTAGCCCCCCCCCCGCCCCTAAAACCCCTCCTGCCTCAGCACCATGGGTGCCACAGCTTTTAGCTGCACAGCCTGCAGGCTCTGGAACTCACCGCCCAAACATGACCGACAGCCAGACGCCAATTCTACATTTAAATCCCTCCTCAAAACCCACCTGTCCAAACTGGCCTACTCACTTTAACCGCAAACTTAAATAAGCATCCGCCCATCCCCCTCCCATACAACTCTGTCCACTATCTGTGTTATTTCGGTGGTTTTCTTCCCTGAATTCAAACTTGTTTGTCGTTGAAATGCTTTTAATGCATTGTTATTATAAATAAATAACAGCAGAACCATACAAATAAGGTGACACAGAATATTCTGTCGATTTATCTACTGATTACTGAAACAATTATTTGATTAGTTGTTTGGTTCATAAAATGGTGTAAAATGTCCATCCCTGTTTACCAAAGATGACGATTCAAACTAAAATGTCTTTTTTTGTCCAGACCAGCAGTCCACAACCCAAAGATCGTCAGTTTACTAGTATAAAACCAGAAAAGAATCAGATTTGAGAAGCTGGAACCAGAGAATTTGACAATTTCTTCTTAAAAATGACTCATTGATTAATCGATTACCAAAATAAATGATTAATAGTTGGCAACTAATCGATTGATTCTTGCAGCTCTACACAGAATTCAACAGTGCGAGCGGAACAAAAACCTCATTTGAATGATAGAGGGATTGCTTGAAGATGTCAGATATATCGCCAGAGAGTTCACAGCCCATTAAACACTGACCTTTGAAGAAGTTGGCGGCGAAGCCGGCCTTGTTGACGGAGCCATCTGAAACGAATTTCATCCACAGCTGGTTGGAGCTGGTCTTGATGTCATCTGGCTTGTCATAGCCACAGAAGCGGCCCAGCAGAGGGCTGGTCTCAGAGTTCCCATCACGCACCTCCAGGTAATCGTAGGCACAACTGTCATGTCTCTCGATCTGAGGGAGGTCGGAGGGTCTGAGGTTAGAGCTGGACACCAGCGACATCTCTGAAATTACTCACGAAATGTCCTCAAAGAGCGCTTTGGAGAAAGCGTTGGTGTCTTACTTCAAAGGACTGGAAGGTGAGGCCTACGTGGTAGCCCTGAGCTACAGAAATCTTCCACACACACACTTTGTTGGGCCTGTAGTCATCAGGGTAGTTGGGGGACTGGATCTGGCCGTTGTCCTTTTTCACTTCCCCACCACAGATAGCTGCAGGCGACAGAAAAAACTATAAAAAAGACAGTAATATCACCAGCACATGCCTCAGAAGAAGGAAAAAAAAAAAAAAAAACGTGTGCTCACTGTTCTGATTTATGTGGATAAATCAGAACAGTGATGTGCCTCCGCCACCAGCTCCCACACACACACCATCCATTTGTATGCTCTGGAAACAATGGAGCCGAATCTCAAGGCGGCCAAAATCGGATTAATTTAGCGTAAAGTGCCTGACACATCAGCAGTTGTGGGAGCCAAAAATCTGTGGATATTGCCGCGGATTCCAGGCACAGTGTCGAATATATGACCGGCCATGTGTTCAGTCAGCTGATCGACATGCTGGAATTGGGTGCAAGCAGGTCGGGGGAATCAGCGCTTACCCTCATAAACGGCCGAGAAACCTTTTCCCACCCAGTTACTGCTGCTGCGGAACTCAATCCACAGCCGGCTGTCGGTGGAGATGATTGGTTCGGGCAGCTTATCGCCACAGAAACGACCTGGCACACGGGTGAAACACACACACATACACACACCGAGATTTGATTACCTGCAATAGCTCTGAAAGTAAATTGCACGGCTCCACAGAGGCTCCTATAGTACATGCAATGTGAGGGGAAAGGAGGGGCAATATTCCAAAAGATATGATTAGCATTTTATATGAGCTTTTAAAGGTTTGGCAAATCAAAATAGTCCCTAAGTGTATGACTAAAAGACGACTAATAGAAGTGTCATTTTGGACCAAACCAGTAATGACTCATCTGGATCTTTGAAGAGAATAAGTTACAGTCTGAAAAAATGATGATTAGCGAAGTTGGCTGCCACTGCTGTCAAACAAATCAAACAAATGTTTGATTTGGTTCAGGTGCAGAATTCGAAACTGACCTTTGAGAGGCGCCTTCCTCCAGTATCCGTCTCTGATCTCCACGTGGTCGTACCAACACAAGTGACTCCTGTACAGATCCATGGAGGTGAAGTTCAGAATGATCTTAAAAACAAAGAGAGCATGAGTACAGGCCAAAGGTCACACGCTGCGACTGCTCAGACAAGTAAGAGGTAACGAAGTCGCCGGAGGCGTATGAGACGTGTCCGAGCTGAATTCGCTTTTTTTTCTTTTCTTTTTTTTTCCATGTGCTCATACCTTTTCCCCTGGCGTGACTGATATTCTCCAGATGCAATGCATGTAGGCTGAGTATCCATTGGGGAAGCCAGGAGAGGAGAAGTTCCCGCTGCTTTCCTGCAGACTGTCCCCACATCCTGTCCACAAAAAACACACACACAACTAAACGTAAGGGCCTGAGCCGTGAGCACGAGGCGCTGCCAATTAAAATTTAAAACAACCGCACCATTAATTTATAGTACACAGAAAGACAAACATGTCAGAAGCAAATCCCTGCAGAGGCAAATGTTTGACACTCGAATTGAAACAGCGAATGTGAAGTAAATGGTAAGCAGCTCATGTTCAAAGGCACATCAGCAGATAATATTCACCCACAACCCTGCACCTCACCCCTCTCCTTCCCCACCTAGTCCAGATGATGATCACACAAAGTAATAGGGATTGTGAGACACTTTCGCTGAGCATCCTCTGAAAATAAACCTGGCGCTCTATAAATAACCCAGCTCTCTGGAGGATGTGATGCATTATGTACGTGTTGCCAGTGGAGAAAAAAAAGAAGAAGGAGAAAAAAAACAGCTTTAGCCTGACTGGTAAAAACTAAGTGTGTAAAGATAGAGTCCAAATGCAACACAGCCTCATGAAGCAGCACTCGTGCCAAGTGGGGGAAAGATTTGTTTAATCTAGGCAGAGAGAAATGATGGAGAGCAGATTTGTATCTGGGGTTGTCCATCTTTAGAACTCTTGTTTGCATTCATCATTATCTCCGTGTTATCTTTACCATGGGTTGCATTTGTTAAAGAGTTCAGAAAACATCTCCCTCGCTGTTTATGTTCATTGCTCCCCTCAAGGATTGTGTGTAATAAAAGGAGGAGGTCTGAGGGTTGTGTAATAACACTTGGCAGAGCTCTGCCAATACTAAACCGTTAACAAGTATTCAGGGCACACACAGATACACACGGGGGGGATGACAAACACTCTAAGGAATGCTAGATGAATGGGAGATCCATGGCTCTTTAAGTTTTTTTGTTTTTTTTTTCCCCTCAGGAACACGTGGAGAGGATCACTACCTCATCCCCCACAATGTGTGCCACATCATCCGTTCTGTTTCTTCCTCACGAGACGGGAAAACTTTCGAAACTGACACATATAGAACCATTTAAGGTTAAAACTTCCAGTTCTTCTCTGAAAACCACACCGGCTGCTTCGGCTCTGCTCACCGTCACTATGTTTATTCATTGAGCTTTGATGCGAGGCTGACAGCTCAGCTATCCTGGCCTGACCTACAATTAACTGTCTGAGATCAAATCCATTCAGCAGAAGGCTGTTCTCAATGTACATCTGTTAATGCTATAAATTCTGTTTACTTCCACGGCATTAAATCCTCTCTGGACGCGTAAACAAAGTGACTGTTTCGGGGAAGAAAAAAAAACAACAAAAAAACTCACTTTAGAGTATATCAACACAGTTCATAAAGTGCTCTGATGTGTAGAAATGAATGTCGATTCCCAAAAATCTTTTAGTCATTGTCTTCTCATGGCCAGCTGTTCTATTGCATCTATCTAGGAGAGAGTGATGACAAACTTCCGTCCTTGGGCTGTGTTTACACTCCTCCCTGCTTAGGAGTCTTGGACGCTGTAGCCAAGCAGCCACACCACATCAATAGTAGCTGCATGGCTATTTCCAAGCACAGTGTGAGCTGCATCTAGGGAAAAGGCAGGAGGAGCTACAAACCTCTCTCTCATAGCCGTGTAGTGTACACGTGCAAAAATAGACAGGAAAACCCCAGAGCAGACAGGATCTGTCATTTTGGTCTTACTGGAGCACTTGTAGAGTTTGCGTGCCTGTGCGATATCCCCTTTGCTCAGTCTGGTTCTCTGGCCAATGGGTGGTCGCACTCCGTTCACATCGTAGCGTGGCAGGATCGTGTCCAGAAAGATGCCTCTGTAATTCAGAAAGACAGACTCGACGTTAATGTTGCATGAAACCCAGACGGCACACGGATACAAGCCAGATAACTATTCCAGCGCGCATGCAAACATGTCCGCTTAAGGTTTAGGTGATTTACCATCCGACTGTCAGATGCAGTCACTGTCAATGTGGTTTGTAATGCTTTCCAAGAGGAATGAGTTTTTTAAATACCTTGATGAAAATCAGTACTGCCAGAACTGAATAAGAAAAATGAAATGTGGCTGTCTTTTAGAAACTCAACAGTCTGGCAAGAAGTCTGTTATTCTTTTTTTTTTTTTTACTTTATTTTTGTAAAGTAGATTCTACAGTGTATAGGAAAAAAATAAAAGAAAAATGAAAGGGCACGGATGTAAAAGAGAAAATGTAGATGAAGAAGATGTAGAAGATGGACCAGAATGAAACATGTATACAATTTAAGAGGTAGAGCTAGGTTTAGAGTTTAGAGCCATTTAAGTCTCTTTGTTCCATAGTTTTGCAAAACAGGGTAGTAACATTCTCTTATACATGTAGGTACACAATAAACCTCAAGACAGGACATCAGAGGGCATTTTACTCCAAAAAACACACACAATTGACAAATTTGACCATGCACAGGTTCAAGAAGAAAGTAGTAGAAAGAAAAAGCGCGATCCATTCCTCTTTTGATGGGGACTCCTTTGATAGCCATCATCTTGTAACAGCCTTATTTTAATCAAATATTTATCAGAGAAAAAAAATGATGTTTAATCTCAAAGCCTTCTATTGTTTTAATTTCCTCTGCTACATCCTGCCAGTAAGATCTTATAATCGGACGGTCCCAGAAGACATGGAAACGATCTGCCTGAGCAATCCCACAATCTCTCCAGCACCTTCTGTAACTGGGCCGATCTTTCTGAAGCTGCTTAATTTTCGGAGTGATAAAGAATCAAATTATATTTTTTAACGAAAACTCCCTCCAGTGACCAGAAGTGTAAGTGCTCATTTGAGTTTTACAAATACTCCACCAGTCATCTCCTGAAATCCAAATTTTTGCTTCTTTCTCCCAGTTGGATTTGTGCATTAGTGTTTTTTAAACAGAGATACAACCCTGGCTATTCAGAACACTAATATGCACTTGTTACCGTTCAACATTTAAATATGTGGGTGATTAATGGCGTTATATCAGTATTTCGTCCAATTTAAAAGTATAATGCTTAAGGATAACTTGTAATGATCTGACATCATTAAAAGCGGGGATCGTTGCACCTGCTGCTGACCTTGGCATGAGCCAGCATGAACACGAGCATTATAATTAACGATCCAGACTCGACTGCCTGTAGCACACCTTAAGTCTTTTTATCTTGGATTTGTGGAATGAAAAAGGAAAGGACTCCAATAAAAATGCAACAGATGGACAGTTGCAGTCACTTAGCGCAGTTTTCCTTTGAGGTCGGGGTCACACAGTCAGTTCCTGAGGTCAACACTGACATCACTCCTCACACACACACGTCTGCTCCACAGATGGATCTCAACCAAGAGCCGAGGCCCTTCTCCGGAGCTGCCGAGGGTAGCGGCGTGAACAACAGCCACGTTTCTTGCTCGATTTGAAAGTGCAAAATGACAACTCTCGCGACCCGAAAGGTCAAGTACAACATACATGTCGCTTTGAAAACGGCGAGTCATAAGAGTCGGTCCGGAACGACTCTTTTCGCACCGATGCCTCACTTGACACTTCGCTAGTTTATCATCTCCGTTTTTCTCTAGGTACTGGCGAGCAACGGCTCGGATCCCTAGCTGTTCCCATGGTGACGCGCCTGTCAACGCGAGGCATGTGCAAACAGTGTAGCCTGAGCTAACAGTTAAGACTCTGCCTGCTTGTCTGCAGGCTTCAAGGAGGCCGTATGCTGGCTGTTGGTGAAAAACGCCACTCCAGCCGGTGTCAGAGCAGACAAAGGGCACACTGGCAGGTCTCTATTTGAGTTGGCACCGCTCCATGCACCGGTCTTGAAAAATATCTCTGGAGCGAGGGGGGGGGGGGGGGGGGGGGGGGGCAGGCAGAGCTGTGGGTCGGGTAACACACCCCAGACAAAAAAGCACCGGGATCAGCCCCGCGTGTCCCCAGGATATAGCAAAACATCAAGACCAGCCATGAAATCTTCCGAACAACACCCGCGGCAAGGGCCCCGGCTTCCCACGGTGATTTATTGTAAATCACCGAGCAAATGCACAGGCTAATAACGGGAGGGAACAAAGGAAGACACTGGCACAGGTAACTCAGCCAATCAGCACTCTCGAAAGAAGTGCTTGGATTGACTTGTGAAAAGCTAACAGGAGCTCCTTGTCTGGTAGTACAGCTCTGTGAAACATTCCCCAGCAGCAGCGGCCTTTTTCCTCGCTCTTGTGTTCAGTCTTATTGATCAACAGATAGCAACAGGAGTTGGAGTCGGGAGTGAAAACAGAACGGGGAGGATTACCAGACATAAACATACTCCGGGGCTGGGCCGCTCTATTGTGCAGGAGGCTGCAGGGCATACCGCAAATTTACAAGATTACGGGGTTAAGTCAAAGCCTTGACCCGGAGTGACAGCTAGGAGTGCTGAGCTGACTGAAATCCAATATGAGATAAAAACTCCTCTCCACCTTTAGAAACAAAAAGCAATGCATCAGCCACGGTGAATTCCGTTCAATTCCTGTGGCACTACCGAGCAAATGGAGGTGTTTTTCACATTTTATGTGATCGTTCTCATAAAAGACGTCTCCGCTTCTCCGTTCCTTCACTTTACTCAATCGTGAACAGAAAAAAAGAAAACCAAACGGAACGAAATTGCGCAAAATACGCGAGCATTTCACCTCCATTCTGCCTGAAGCACATTCTCGACCTACAGTTTGGACGCTCGGGGGCCAGACAGGCATTTCTGTACATTGGCCTACACCCAGCCACAGCCTCCGTTTTAGACAAAGATTCCCTCTCTGCTTCCCAGAATCTGTTTGCCGCAAGAGCCCGGGCAGTTGATTTTGCGAAGAGGCCCTGAGCTGAGAGAGTAGCACAGAGGCATGGGAGAACGTCGTGGGCTGGTTTTTGGAGAAAAGTACCCTACCGTTCTAAAGTTTGGGGTCACCCTAGATAATTTTGTGTTTTCCATGAAAAGTCACACTTTTATTTACCACCAGTTGTAAAATGAATAGAAAATACAGCCAAGACATTGGCATTAGAAATAACCCCATGAATGTGACCCTCCAAATACTCAACCTGCTCAAAGGAAGGTCAGTTTTATTGCTTCTCTAACCGGATAAACTGTTTTCAGCTGTGCTAACATGATTGCGCAAGGGTTTTCTAATCATCCATTATCCTTCTGACACAATGAGCAAACACATTGTACCATTAGAACACTGGAGTGATCGTTGCTGGAAACGGGCCTCTATACACCTACCTAGATTTTGCACCAAAAACCAGACATTTGCAGCTAGAATATTCATTTACCACATTAGCAATGTATAGTGTATTTCTGATTAGTTTAAACTTATCTTCATTGAAATAAACAGTTCTTTCAAAAATAAGGAAATTTCCGAATGTCCCCAAACTTTCGAACAGTAGTGTAGAAAAAATAAATACATACAGCTGACACGGAGGGCTAAGTCGGAACAAAAGGACAGCCGACAGCTGGTTCTCATATCAGTTAGTAATGATGGTAGCCTGGGCTCACTCGCTTTTTTTTGCTTTGACTAACGTGTGCTTGGAGATCACATTACACCCACTCTGGTTTACTGAGGGCTGTCAAAACTATTCCTGCTATAGGTAGAACATTGCAAAATTGGGAGTGACTGTTCCTGCAGCTGCCCGAGAGGTCCCAGCGTTTTACAGGCAAAGGTCAAAAAAACGCAAAAGTTCAGTACACAAAACTGAAGTCACATCCTGTGTGTCACCATACACCTTTAGGTACAGTCACTAACGAAATCGCCACTTTGCATTGAGCGTAGTGATACTTTTTTTTTGTAATTTCGAATGATGAGTCAGAAGCTGAATCGCAGTCAACTTCCCCCAAGAGTTCTATTTTGGCTGTGCATTCACCCAGCTGGTAAATAACACTTCAAATTAACAACCGTGCTGCGACGCGCTCGCGAAGTGCAGCGCAACATCTGGCGGGGCTTCCTGTAGCATTACAGTTAGGAAGGAGTGAAGAATGAGGCGAGGTGGTAAGTATGACATGTTTTATTATAACATCTGAGTTCTGTTCAGGCGCTGAAACGCTGAATCGCGGCAAACACCAAGAAAATGAATTTGTACAGTGAATTGCATTGGGCTGCGGCGGCCGAGGCGCTACTAATCATTAAAGCGTGTTCAAAGAGCATTTAAGCAGCATAATGAGGCGGTCGGTGCTATGAAAGCATAGCTACGGGAAGATTCACGGAGCCCAGAAAGTAAGAGCAGAAATGATGTGATGAAGCTGCTGCTGCTGCTGGACCCGCTCAACCCCAGGACTGCTGCTGCTTCACTAAAGCAGCAGGTGCCGAAGGAGGAGCCGTAAAACCGGGCTTAATTTGAACAGGCTGCGAGAAGGTGCTGACACATCCCTGACAAACAATTTCACTGTGACTACAAAGCCTCGGCTTTAGCCATAAAGAACAAATGAATGAATTTTATCCCCCTTTTTAATAAAGGGTTTTCAAGCTCCCATATTTTGAAAGTGAGGTTTTAATTGCTTTTTAATTAGAAGGATCATGTTACATAAATATTGCCACATGTTTCGACATGTTCGAGACACCGATAAACACACCCAGCCTGTATTCAGAAACCGTGCCTTAAACGAGCTGTCACGACGTCTGAGAAGTTGTGATGTCACAGCTATACAGTCCTGTACCTGTTCTTTCTAGAGCTCCAGAGATAAGCTTGGGGGAGTAGATGTAAAACTATAATAAGATGAGTTTTGGTAGTTAAAACCAAAGTTTTATCTTCTTAGGGAGATCACGATTTAATTAAAACTAAGGAAAACTGAACAATGTGGGACCTTTAATCATTTTAATTTGGTTCTTATTGCAAATAATGTGAAAGATACATGCAAACATTCTGAAGCAAGACAAACTTTCTTTGATCTCCTCTGGGCAATGAAGGGAAGATGCTAAATGGAACCGGAGCCGACTCATCGCATTTCTTGCTACAACTTAACTCAGGCACTGTGTGTATTTCTTTTTTGACTCTTCAAATATACCAATCAGGAATGTAATCCTCTCCAAACATTACATAAATCACATTAGTGCGCCTACAGTGTCCCTAAAGCTCCTTGCAATGTGAGAATTGATTGTTAAAAAAAAAGAAAGAAAGGAAAAGTCCAGCCAAAGGAAACAGAGGAAGTGAGTCCTGACTTCCACAGAGAAGCATTTTTTAAGCAGCTACTTTGTAAAGATCCACCTTCTCCCAAAAAACAAGCTTCTATCTCTTTTCCTCTAATCTCAAACAGTAAAAAAACAATCTAGACCCAAGATGGACATTCACCTAACAAAGGAGCTTTTAGTTAGTTTTTCAGTGATTTATTAGTATGGGTGAAATCAGTGTTACTGTCTTCATCCCAAAGTTTTGGGAATCAAGCCACATTACTCAGCTGCAGTGCATTACACATCTATAGAGTCATGAAACGCAATGAGGAGCGATGGAAAACAGGGGTTAAAAGGTCGCAGTTGAGTGTAAAAATGGTCGGTGTGACTAGATCTAGACTATATTCGCGTCTGGGTCGTGTGGAGTGGAACTTGGCTTGGCTCATACCTGGAGAATGTATTCCTGGCATAGTGCATGATACTGTCAAAATCATAGACTTCTCCCAAAGAGTCCACTTCCCCCGGCTCCATCTTCAAAAAGTTATACTCTTGTCCTGTGAAAGGAAAAATGGAAAAGCACAGCTGAAATATGAGGCGACGTCATACTGTGCACCGTTATGTGTGTGTATGTCGAAGGAGAACACATTTTTACTCTGGCTACAGATACAAATGGATAAATTGCACCAACAGCTAGTGTGTTTTTCAAAAATCCTGGACATGAACTAAAAAATGGAATATTCATATGTGGTTCACACTGGTCTGAAAAACACTTGGGTTTAGCAGGAATCTGCAGACTGAGGACGAGTGTTTACCTCCAGCTTAGCTCAGACTCTTTGTGTGTGGCCTTTATTATTTCCTCTCATACTGAGTGGCTCTAAATGTTATTGCTGAGGGATTGCTGAGGGGATCGCTATGCGAGGCGTGCTCCTACCTGGCTGAATGTTGTCCCTGATAATGCTGACGTGTTCGTCCCGATCGGGTCTCGTGTGCTCGTGCCAGAATCCGATCACGTGGCCCAACTCGTGCACGACGATGCCAAACTTGTCGCAGTTCTTCCCGATGGATATGGCCTGGGGGCCCCCCCCACGGCGACCCACGTAAGAGCAGCATCTGCGGATCAGCAGACACACACACACACACACACACACAACAGAGAGGCAGTGTGAACAAAGCTAAAATATAGTTACTGGACTGGAAAATATAGTGACATGTTGAGGTAAATAAAAAAAAGTCACTAACAAGTGAGTGGAAACTACAGAGGGAGGCCAAAACGCTTAATGACGCCCAAGGGAGAATAAGAAGGAATGTGTCTCTGGCTCTATAATTTCCACAGTAGCTCCTATATCACAGCGTGATGTGTGCGCATTTAACGGGGACGCCGTCATTCCAACAGCCTCCGGTCTGTTTTGCAGAGGGAGTCATAACGAGGGACCCGTCATCCACACATACAGCGGTGACATTCATTCATCCGTCTGCCAATGCAAATGCTTGCGAGTGACGGTGGGAGCTGGCTGCGGCGCTCCGTCTCAGCGTGACATGAAAGGTTCAGTGTGGGAGTCTGCAGGACGGGCACACACATCACGGCCCTGTGGGCCAGACAGCCTCTCTCTCTAATTACTGTGAGCCCAGCCAGGCTCTCCTGAGACACGCCTTGAACTTTGCACAGGACAGATGGGGTCCTGCTGAATATGCAGCGGAGTCAAGCGTTCTCAGTTGCTAACCGCTGCCGCCTGCGTGGATAATGTCATCCCTGTTTCTCCAGAGGCTGGTTACCAAGCTAAAAATGGCTATCAACAGTTGGCAGGGAAGAAAAAAAAAAGTTCAGTTTTCACGAGCTGCATCCGCTTACTGTTAAGCTATTTGCGGTGAATGATACATATCAGTGGGAGAGGTACATTGTGGGTAATGACATAATGGGTTCAACTTGTGCTCTAAATTTGTGTGAGGTTAAAACATGGAAACAGAGAGCGTTTAGGTTTGCGGGTCCCCTGGGAAACTCTATTACTCTAACGGCTACGGCCTCTTTCTCTCCATATCTTAAATTATTGGTTGCAGTGGTTTGCGTTCCCAACGGCATCAAGTGTTTCGCTTAAAAAAAAAAAAAATTAAATTCATCAGCAGGTCCAAACAGGTTGTTAATAGTCGCTTAGCAACAACAAGAACCACAACCGGCACTTCTCCTAAAGTGTTGGTTCGGGGAGAAATGCTGAGTGGACACTGAGTCTAACTTTAGCAGAGCGGGGTGGACATGGTCATGAGGAGTAAAGCTGCCCCTCTAACAGTCTCAGTCTCTTAATCATACAACTTGTCACTGGCCGGTTGGTCACAGGAAAAAAAACAAGTTCCATTCGGGGAGCTGCGCCTTGTCAAAATTAGGTCAAAACCTAGTATATGGCTGGATTGTGTATGAAATGCTAGAGGGCTTTTAATTTGAAATGACAGACACAGGAAGTGGGTCAGACATGGCTGGTCCCTGCGGTTACTAGATAGTTATTAGATAGTTAGTTACTATGTCGGGCAGGAAATCCAAGCGTGGGATTATTTCGAGATGTCCCCCGAAGGCCTAAAACCCCCCAACCCTCCCAGATTTAATTGACGTCACCTGGTGAGAGCTTGAGTGTGACAAGCTGCGAGGGCTGGAAATGGTTGTTTTTTTTTTTCCTTTAAAGAAATGTTTTAAAATCCACTTTTTTATCTTATATGTTTCTCAGGGAATCCAGCAGCACTCCCATTATTATAAAACCTCTTACACTGACATGTTGCAGCAGTGTAACATTGTCTGGAATGTGTTTATTTTGAGAAATTATGATTTAGTACCAGCTAAATATGATGCCTCAACATGTTCAAAGCCCTTTCAATAGGAAATATGTTAATTTGCATAAGCAAACACCATCATCACATTATTTTCTTTGACATTTTACCATGTCTGTTTTTTTTTTATTCTTAGTGACTGGATTACATAACATACATGAATAAATTCTAAAAAAGGCACGGGGGAAAAAAGCAGAAGTGACTTTTTAAAAGGCACTTCAGGCCTTCCCCCTAGTAACCCTATATGTGACGTGACAACACTGTGAACTGTGGACACGGCCCTCCAGAGACTGCAGGGATACACACTTACAGAAAAGGTGCACATAGGGGTCAAAAAGTCAGAGAGAGAGAGCCCTCATGCACTTGACGCTTTGACAGCGGCACGTCCCTAAACCCGCCTGGACTTCAAAGTACTCGACTGAGTGTGGACGTTGGGATTTGGCCCTAGGTGACATGCCGACCTCAAACACGACTTCATCTGAAACACATAAGTGACATTAGCCTAAGGTCAACCACTTAGCATGGCCGCTCTAATGTTAGATATAAATGTTTAATGTGCCCCTCCACTAGAAAATATATTTTCTTCTAGTTTCTCCATTTGAAATTTGGAGCTTCACGCTGACGCTAGAAGGCTGTTTCTTTGAGCTCATTGATAATCCAATTTTAAGGAGCGTGGCCTAAAAACATGATTTGTGAGAATAGTTTAGGAGGCAACCCTGGTCCAGTATTCAACTTCATAAGTGTGATGTGGAACCATAAAGGCTGCAGTGCACAAACACTGAAAAGTGACTCAACAGAGAAGGAATAATGACATTTTTCTTTTTTGGGGGGGAAAAAATGATCAGATGCAAATTATTATTGAATTATGGGTAATTTATATACATTTGAAAATATGTCTAGAGGGAACCGTTAAATAATCAAATAAAAGTCACAAATGGGCGAACACTAGTCAACTAATGGCTTGAACTAAGGACTATTAGTCAACTAGGAATTCTTTGGTCAGGGTCAGCCCTAATGGAGCGGCTGAGGAAATCTCTCCTTTGGGTGCAATTCTCTACAACATGTATGACACAACACTGATGCAGTGTGATGATGATGATGATGATGAGGCACAGGAAACATTTCCTGGCCACCGACTCTCTCAGGACTGGTAGGGGTCTGAAATAACAACTCACACAGAGACTGCAAACTGAGAGGATGAACAATGGTGAAAGGCTGCCGAGCAGGAGGCAAGGAATAGTACTTGGGCGCTAAATAATTAGCTGTAGATAAAGGCGGCTCGACATAGGCCGACCATTGTTCGGGTCCCTCATGTGGGAGCTGAAAACCCCACTGACTCACCCACATGGTCGGTAGGTGAAGACAATGTAGCTCTCCTCCTGCGTCCTCTCAATAAAGGTCACACAGGTGTGCTTCTCCCAGTGCCGCATGGCTTGGCGGAATATAGCCCGCTGGCTGCCTGAATAGGATGACAGAGAGGATGAGATCAGTGAAGCTGACACACACACACACATACACAGGAAAAGCGAGATGAAAAGAAAAGGGGACAGCTGGCAACAGAGTTTGGAGTTATATAGAGCGTCACATAGAAATGAAAAAGAAAAAAAAAGACTTGAATGCACTGAATATGTAATAAAAACGGTTGCAAAAATGTTCATAATTGTTTTTTTTTTAAATCTTATCTATTTTTGAGCAATCCACCACAACTCCCATCATATAAAACCTACAGTGATATGACTAGATGACATGTTACAGCAGTGTTTTTTGTCCAGAATATATTAATTTTGAGGAATCAGGATGAAATGTCAGTTCAATATCATGCTCATTGTTTCCTGTCAACTGGTTATATGTCAAATTCCTGAAGCAAACACTATCAGAATGTTCTTTTCTTGGAATTTTAAGCATGTCCTTGAATAATATTTACTTTGGTGGCTAGATTACATAACGGGCATGAATAAATTCTGAAGCAGTCCAAAAAAAAAGAAAAAGCAGAAGTGACTTTTTTTCAAAGAAGGACAAGAAAAAGAACAATTAGTGTTACTTACCACTAAAATTACCGCTGATGACATATGGAATAACACCTTCAGGCCAAACACGCTCGGGTCTGGAGGTGGCGGCCCTTTTCCTGCGGCGTGAACCTTGCCTACTTTGGCTGCTCTGATTGGTCGATCCTGATGAGGTCAAGTCAAGACAACACAAATCAAACAATGTAAGTCATTAAACACATTTCTTCATGTGACTGAGCGAGTATTTCTCAAACACTTTTATAAACCGCTAAACTGCCGGATGACAATTGGCATTTTACTCTCTCATCAACACTTTCAGCCGTTCAAGACATTTTAATTATTATTTCTCATTTAGAGAATTACATTTACATTCCCTCAAAGAGGCATTTGTTCAAATAACATTTCTTCTGTTTGCACTGAATGGATTTTTATTGAAGCTGAATTCTTTCTTCTCTCAAATTAATTTCACATCACTCAGATGCATTATTGCAGAGTAACCATGGAGACTAAGCCACCGTCTAAACCTGATGATTCCAATTAAAAATCATCCATAAGTGAACAAACTTCACTGAACTTCATTATTCTACAGAGTAAGGGAAGCTTATATTAGAGTAGAAAGTAGAAACAAACATGCAGAAAGTAGGGGGAAAATGACATAAGCTTGCAACAACTATTCAAACCACACAATTTTCACAGGAGAAAGGCATTATTAACATTATTACAGATAATTTGAAGGATTCTTCTGCACTGTGGTATATTACAGGAATTTCACTGATCTTTATAAATCTCAAACATTTGAACAATCTAATTAGGGACTACATTAAACCAAGAGCAGATAGCCATAGTGGTCTGGTGGCCAAGAACCTGAAAAAGGTCATCAAGCTAAGCAATTTGACTAGTCTTTATATTGTATAAAAGGTTAATATGAAATGTTTAGACTAGTAATAAGTATGAGAACAGATGAGAACAGTCGATTTCGCTCACTTTCTAGGGAACGGCGCACTTATTCATTTATTCATAGCTTCCTGTTGTTGAAGTTACTCTAAGAAAACCTGCAGACCCTCATCATTACACGGATTGCCACAGGTAAAAGAAAGGCATTAATTAGGCAAAAAAAGGCAAAAATTAAAAAATTTTTAAGACGTTGGCCTCAATATAAAGCTTTATAAGCTTGCTAGAAGCAGTAACAAGTACATCTGATATCAGTACATCTTGCCCAAGGATTAGTGTTCATTAACAAAGCAGAAAGCCTTATTATTGTGCGCCTTGCATTTTCAAACTAAATTTGATTAACACGAAAGCCTCAAAGAGTTGTGTTTTTTTTTTTTTTTTTTAATTGCTGGAACAATGTGTTCTGTTGAATTTCAGTCTGCAGGACTAAAATCCTAGCAGCCTGGCGAGATGAATTAGCACGTACACTTGTGTCGAGGAAAAATCTGATAACAGCCAAATCTGCCTGCTTCACTGATAAGAAAGAGCAAGGAGACAAATCTCGTGGAAGATTTGTTAATTATTATACTGTGATTTAATCTACCGCTTTAATTAATAGTTTTAGATGGGGAGGTTTTTTTTTACTTAGGTCAAAGGTTTTAATTTACTTGTTGTTGTTGATTATTTATTATGACACACATCGCTGCTTCTTGATTTATGTAGAACAGATCAGGGCGGAAAAATGAGGATTAACGTGCAAATCAGATGAGGAGATATGAGGCTGCAGCGAAGAAGCTCACCGCACGGCTGATTTGTTCATGTTTATATGGGAGCAGGATAGTCCAATGAGAAGGGGTTAAGGTCTATTTTATTGTGTAAAACACTTTGTGTTGCATCTTGTTGTATGAAAAGTGTTGTCTGATTGATTGATTGATTGATTGATTGATTGATTGATTGATGAAGGCAAAGGCCTGAATGTCATGGGTCCAAAGGTTGAATCGAATTTTAGTCTCAATTCTATTTTACCTGTTGGATATTTAAAAAGCAGTAATTTTAATTCACCTTCATTTATTTTCCTCAACATTCATATCGCCACCGGCTAACTACATGAACTATTAATAACTAGTCTCATACCTACCAACTTATTTAACATACAGGGTCTACTGATGGGGATAAACCACTGTAAGATTTACAAAATCTCATTTATATATTCTCAAAACATAGTAACTAAGGCTATATTGTAGCAGCTGATCATACGTAATAACAGTTGATAACATAATAAATTTACCCTCTTTAAAATGTAACAGGCCAATAACCTAATAAACGTGCTGAAACAATAATGTAATAACTTTTGGCTGATAATGTAATAACTTATTACATTATCGACTGGCTATTACTTCATTGGCCTGGTGAAGAAAAAAACAATGTAAATTTAATAATTATGCCAATAACCTAATAATTATTAGATTATTGGCAAAAAGTTATTACTTTATCAGCATAGGACTTTTATTACATTGTTCAGCAAATGATTACATTGGCTGTTATTACTTTATCGGCTGCTATACATATGTAATTAATGTCATCTGACTAAAAATGACAGATGGTCATTATTTTAGAAGATACTGTCTGCTGCATCTGTGTCTGTCTCCTTCTCCTTCAAAGAATAGTTCCATCTCTTGAAACTTAAAACCGGGGCTGCCACTTGATGACAATCACCTGCTGTTTGATTAAAATCACCCGTGGTTGTCGGCCAAGACGTCCGTGTAATAAAATGCTCAATTTCCGTAGAAACTCAAGAATTTTCCTGATTCCGCCTCAACAATTGCTCCCTGTGCTCTCCTTAACACACATCCTTCTGGCTGCCTAAGCGAGGACTGTCCCCGTCCTAATCCCGACATCAAACGCACCTATACTTTACTCCCTGTCTGTTCAGTTGTACCTCTGTATAACAAAATGACATTCCAGACTCTGATTGCGATCATTTCCTGTGGTGTTGTTTGGATGTACTAGAAGTACTTTTTGACATTTTTTAGGAGTACTTAATAGGTGGTTTAACTACTTTTCACCGCGAAGTAGCCAATAACAACAGTTTTAAAGCGGTTTGTCCGACACATGCTTGTCGGTTCACGCTCGTCCATAGTTTTTTCGGATTGCGGAGCTTATGAATCCCTGCTGACTCACAGCTGTTGCCTAAATACCGCTTACAACGTTTTAGCCTGACAAAGCACGGCAATTACTGTCGTACATGGTTATGCAGGTGTACTGATATGCAGCAATAGCGTGATAGTTGTAGACACAAACATTTAAAGAGAGCTCGTGAAATACACAAAGCCGCCATCCAACAGGTGCTGCTGCCGACTCTTAGGCGGAGGAGAGGAGTGCGGAGTGACAGTTCCTGTGTTAAGAGTATAATTACATTGGGGGGGGGGCGTATCCATTTCAGCCTCTTTAGCTGCAATTTTATCTAGAGTGACAGTGAGCAGCGATTTCAATGAAAACTCTGTGAAGCCCGTGCTTTTTATTGTTACCTGGGCCCGTGTGATTAACAATCTGGACGGTTCTCTGAGCCACGTCTATTATTCTGTCCACCTTGAACATCCGCAGGTCCTCCTCGTCCAGAGCGATGTCTCCCAGAAAGGCAGCTGAAAAGAGACGAAAAACAGAGATGGCACATGTCAGGCGATTGTAAGGCATCCTTCACAATATGGAGCATCGGTTTTGCACCGCCCAGTAGCCTCGAGCTTTTCCTGCTGCTCAGACTGAGGAGACTGCAAGAAGGCCCACTCAAAGCCTAAAGCATGTAACACACACACACACACACACACACACACGCACACACACACATAAAGAAAATACAAACTTCATTCCTTTCTTGTCTCCTGTTCTGTTTTCCCTGTCCTCGCGGTGAAATAGAGTAGTGAACCAGCACCATGACTGTTTGGGTAACAGGAAGGCTGCCTCGTCTCCTAATTATAGGATAGAAATGTAAGCAACATATTGCTCATGGCAGCTACAGCTCCATGACATTAAAAGCAAGCATGAACTCAGAAACCTTAGCATCCACATGATTAATTGAGCCAAGTTCAGTCCAGATGTGACCAAACAACAACGTGTGTCCTTGTACAGTTAATGAGAGGCATCAGAAATGATACAGTAAGACACTGACACTGCCTGGATGGAGAAATATGGGGCACCTTGAACAAGTAATAGCTCTTTAATGAGGCCAAGGAGAGGGAAACATAACCAAACAGTCTCACTTTATGAGGAATGTGCTTTATGGGTCTCCTTACTATATGCCCCATTTCTACGCCATATAAGCTATGGCGTCTTCTCCGCAGAGACGCAGCGCTACGTTTAACAAGCCCTTAACACCAGCATGTTTCCAGAATTTATGGCCGGGCTTTTATGCAGGAGTCGTGGTGGTGGTGGCGTCGTGATGGGGGGTTTTGAGTTTGAAGGAGCAGAGGCGGGGGGGGGGGGGGGGGGGGATGACAACGAGCGAGGAAGGGAAGGGAGAGGATGGAGGCATATCCCCTCTGCCCAACACCACAGCTCCGAATAGGGACGGCAGATGTGGCGCGGAAAGAAAATGACAGCCTTCCTGATGTTTGTTGGGAGGTTAGCGTGGTGCGGGAACCGCTACACTCTGGAGTTAATGGCAGTGATTTACAGCGGTCGCTGGGATCTGTAACTCCTCCAATGCGCCACTGTTGAAACGAGCTGCCCTCGCTGTGACATGGAATAAAAATTAACCCCCTAAAATCAGATTTTTGAACATTTTTTAAACTTTTTTTTCTCCTGAAGTCAAATAAAAGTTTGAGACACGAAGAGACAAGAAGGATGAGAAGTGCAAAAAAAAAAAAATTGGCTTGCGTCCCTGTTCGCCAGAGGAGTATTATTGAAACAATCTGGAGCTGGCTTCAGTAGATGCAGAGCAATCTTCCACCCTGCAGGTCGTAGAGGATGCACAGCAGAACGACAGTATTTGGGAGATTAGAGGCTAATGACAGCAATAAGAAAAGGTGTAGATCACTGTCAGCAAGACAGGGCATGCTCAGCGGACAGGTTTAAATTCCAGAGGTCAAAGAGGATCTAAAAGGGGTCTAATTTGTGCTCGCAAAAAAAAAAAAAAAAAAAAAAAGAAAAGAAAGAATAAAACACTAATTCACTCGGACCAATTCCCTGAGACACAAAACAGATTGCTCACAATCAGGACTCCTACAGACAGCCATTGCCAAAAAACACCAATGATAAGGGTAAGCTTCCCAGATGTCTCACGGTATAGGATGGATAGGCTGATGGAAAAAAGGACATTTTTCTCTTTTATCGTCACTTTTTTTTTTTATTGGATTCCCAGAACTGCCTGAAAAGAAAAAAAAAAAGGCAGAACAATGAATTCCAAGTCGCCTTGATATAAACTCTGAGACAAAAAAAAAAAAAAGTATCCGAAGCGATTCTCGGAAACTCCTTTCTATGCCATATTGGCCGAGGGGGGAAGAAAATGAAACAGTTTGTTTCTTATCAGCAGAAGTGTCACTTTGCACCACATTAGCAGCGTTGTGCGCAGGCCCGTGACCAAATAACGAGGAGAGGAGCAGGCTGGCTCCCACCCCATGAGGTTCACACAGGACTACGCTCTCTGCCCATGGCTGAGCCCCAAACATCCACCACTGTGCTGGAGACAGGCCGTTTAATCCGGAGTGTCATTGTTCCCAGACAACAGTGGGGATTGAAGTGAGCAAATGCACGGCCAAGCGGCATTAGGACTCATTTCCCCCGGGCACAGCAGTCGTCCTGGAGACGCTGTTGCAGGTTTATGGAAAGACTCGCAGGGATTGGGAATTAATCCCCTTGTCTCCTGCCTTTAATTATCCACAGACACACGGTTTTAGGGATCTTTTGTACACAGCTCTGGGCCGGGATTGAGGACAAGCTATGGAGAAAGGTGATAAACTAATCTAGATACAGAGCTCTGTAATGATATGAGGTAGAAAAAACAGAAGGACTTGTGTGTCGTACTGTAGATTAAAGGCCAGTGAATGTGGCAGATGGCGAGTGATCACCACGCAGCGCAGCACTGCATCTCCTTCCAAACATTATTCATTACCTAAATGGCAACAGCTGCAGTTGTAATACTAATGTCAATTCTAACCACAGTTCAGTTATTCGCCTCTGCTGTCAGTCACATGTCCCTTAATAGCTAGAGGGAACAACATAAAAAGTAGGAATTTGAGTTTAAAGCTAAATCTGAGTGTGCATTTTGCACAAAATGATGTTGCCAAATTGAAATTAATGATGTAATTTCGACTACAATTAATCGGGTGTGTGATAAAGTCCTACTTCAACCTGTCATTGTTTCTTGTTTTCAATAATCGAAACCTTTTTGGCTCTTAAAATAAAGTTTACCTGGAACCCCTCCTCACATATTGCATGGGCTACCAGTTAATCAAAACTTTAGAGGCTTGAAGAGATAAAATAAAGCTAAAATAAAGGAAAAGCTTGAAAAATAAAGCAGAAATATGTTTATTTCTGCCGTATTATCCCTGTGACCCCTTAGATTATTCCAGCGACCCCGAGGTTGGGGAACCACTCATCTCAACCATCATAATCCTTCCCATTTCTGACTAACCCCCCCCCCTCCCCATTAATCAGCGTATCCCGTCAGATTACACATGAGATCTCAATCAAATGAATCCCATTGATTTGTGTAATGCCCTAGCCTCGACCTCTGCGGTGTCAAACACAGTCGGACTATTCCATAAATCTCCTTCCGCGAATACCAGACCGTGACATCTGCCACTGAAACCTGCACAAACATCAATACTAAGCCTATACGGAGGCTAGCGCCAGCCTATATTTAGAAGGCCACTGTGATGTTTAACCTCCTTGGTGAGCTTTGCTTATAGAGACATTTTCCCCACGCAAGACTCAGCGATGAAGGATGAGAAAGCCCTGCCAATATGTAAGTCTGGAATGCATCACAATACCCTGGCACCGCCTTTCACAGCCTGTGTTTGGTAACAAACACTGCATTTGAATTCCAATAGAAGCCAATAGTGTATTGCGTTAAGGTGATTACCATCTGATGACAGTGTAAGTATCACTTTTTAGGCTTCATTCTGCACCAGTCTGTTCTGACAAATACAGGCCAGCGTAGCCATTGTCCCGTTCTTGCACGGTACGTTTAGAACTGCAGAGTTCTAATAAAATAAAGGGAGTAAAGTAAGAAAGCCTGTGCAACATCAATACGGAAACTGTTTCTAAGAAAGAGAGGGGAAAAAAAAGTGCATACTACTAACTACACAGTGAGGAATGATGAATTATGCAAGTCTGTTGTCGTGTAAATATGGTACCTCTCTCCTTTGTAAAAACAACAGCTGTTATTTCTTCAGCAAATGCTTACCTTGACATTTCCTAACACTGCAATTTAAGCCCAAAGGCGGGTGGAAAAATCTGCTTATCTGCACTCTGCTCTTTTAACAAAAAAAAAAAAAGAAGAAAAAAAAAAAGTTACCCAAGGTATAATTAGAAGAGAGGTTTCAGCAAAGTCTCAAGCTTCACCTGACATTAGAGTAATTATTTCCCAATAAAACCCTGAAGTCTCATCACTTATTGACAAAATGAAAGCGGCCTCAGCTGCAAAGGGCACACAGCAAGAGACTGCCTCCCCTTTAAAATTTCACACTCCATCAAGCCATTAGCAGATTGGATTTCCCAGCTCATCCCTGCCACTGATTACTGATATACCCTACTGCCAGTCGAACCCCCTCTAATGACCCATCAGCTGGCCCGCCATTTGTCTTTTTAATGTCAACGATACACACTATTTGAGCTCCTTACACAGATGAATAATGCATCACCACCACCGGCACCGGATTTTCACATTTTCTAAAACTCACTTTGACCATCTCGGCTTCATATTTGCGGTGGAGACAGCAGACACATACAATCTGGTGGCGCGAGGAAAGAGACGCTTTCCTGAGAACAGATGTCCGGAGGAAAGTTGAAATGGGCTTGTGGATGCACTCAATCTGGGAGGTATCTGTAACACTTTCCATAAATAACGGCCACTGTATCCGCAGCCGAGGAAAACGCTGTATAGTCCCTACAGGTGGAGGGAATAGAGGAGCGATTCTTCTGGACCAACGGTAACGGAGAGCACCGGTGAATTATTCAGGAGGAGGAGAAAGAAACAAACAGTGAATAATGAAGAAGTGACTGTTAAGCTGCTCATTATCGTAAGCTAATTGGGCATCCTGTGAGCCATTTAAATGAGCTCTCCCAAAGCATTTGTTCTAACTTAGGCTCCGTACCCGGCCCTGGTATTAATGTAATGCAAGATTAGTTATTACTAAGCTCTGACGACAAACATATTGTCCCAACTAATGCACCGAGATCATGCCAATAGATTGGCTCCTTAATCACCTGAACCCTGCGCGGAGAGAAGTGGCGGGGGGTCCTGTAATGTAAGAAAAACACCCAGCGTGGGCTTGGCTATACAGAGCCTGCATTCCATGATAAAAGAAAAGCATCCGCTTAAGTGTTGCTTGAAGGCCCAATCACGAAGTTCAACAAAGCCCCATCATGTTTCCAGAGGAGGCCTGTGAGGGACGGCGCTGTGTAACGAGTGTCATCTGTTTTGGAGCTGCCCTGTCCCCCCCCCCCCCCCCCCCTCCTAGATACAAATAAAACGTCTGGAAACCAAACCTGCCTGACAAATACAAAGAAAACGCTGTTTTGCATCTTCATTTCAGACGGACGGATGCAAATCTTTAATAATCACGTGAGTTTGTGTTATTACAATGTAATAAGGGCATAGTGGTTTTTGCAGAGGTGCAAAAAAAAAAAAGGCTCTGAAATGCCCCAGTCTGGCGGCAAGAGGAATGACTTAAGTCAGCAACTTACTCGCACTGTGGACAACCTCCTGAGTTCATATTGTGAATGGCCTGCACTCACCTCGCCTCAGCTGGTGTGGCAGAGTGCGGCTGGCCTGCGCTGCACCTCTGCACCGTGCTTTCCCTTGGCACAGGGTGAATGACCTACAGTCTGCGCGAGGCGCTCGAGCCAGTCGGAGAGAAGAAGAGCCGGGGGTAAGCTGAGAATGCCATTTGCATGAGAGAGGACAGGAGGAGAAGGTTGAAGAAGGAGGCGTTCAGGTTTTTTCTTTTTTTGTTGTTGTTTGTTTTTTTCACAGACTTTACAGACCCGCATGTCACAGGAGCCCTTATAGATTAGGACGTCTGCTTCATAAATGAATTCATATGCACACGTCAAAAGCGGCCGCGGCGGTTATCATTTAAGCCGAGCAGACAATGCGGCGTGACTGCTTCTCATCCATTTTTCATTTTGAATATGAGTGGATCTAATCTCAGTGGCTTGTTGGAGTCTTAAATGACTTCCTGGGATGCTGCCAAGTTTGACTTCTGCAAACTAAGGAATTTTCCACTGGTTAACTTCCTAAATAGATGGCATTGCCTCGCTGTTATTGCACAGCCCTCTTCAATCTACACACATATCTGTCATGGCTGGTGTAGTGATGAGTTATTTAATCCTTTGTGAATGTGAACATTGTCGAGGGATTTTTGGCTTAACTAACACAGGAGTGGCTCACATGAGTTGTAGCAAGAAACGAGGCTTTTTTAAAAATTTTCTACTACACAATCTGTGGACGGCTTGTTATTCTGTATGTCAGCGGGAAAGCAATTTTCACACCGATTCCCCCCACTCGATAATAAAAAGACCAGTGACATCCACCAACGGTGTTAAGCAAGGACAGTCTCAGAGAGGACATGAAATGCACCGAGCTTCACGCGGCTGTAAGCATTTCGCCTCAGCGGAAGCAGCATGACATAAAAATGCTGACCCCGGGGCCACAGAGAGCGATCAAATAGACTCGGTGCAGCGATGTGCTCGAAAAAATGGGAGAGAGAGGGAGGGAGGGGAGGGAGGGAGGGAGGGAGAAAATCAATAATCCAGGAATCATCAACTCTGTAGCAGCCAGTGTCCTTTATTGTGGAAAAAAAAAGGGGAGAGATGAGAGATGCTGCTTTTTAGCCGCTTCGGTGGGAAGGAGAAAAGCAGGTGGGTGTTGGAAGAGCTGGAGACTGGGAAGGGTCAGGAGAGTGGGAGTTCTGTGCTTGTGACAATCACCTGTCTACAGACAGACCAGACGAGGAAACGCAAACCGCACGCCGTTCACCAGATCACTACTGGCAATAACGTCCTCCGTGAAGAACGGGACCGACTGCCAAACTGCTGAATTCGAAGAAGTAGGAAAAAAAAGAGGAGGAGGGAGATAGAAACACGACATCGCTGACCCTCATGTGTCAGCAAACACCACGTCACGTCCAGAAAAACTTCCGTTGTGACCACTCGAATGACTAACATCAGCTTTTTTTCTCTTTTTTTTTCTTTTTTTTTTTGGCGAGGTTGCTCCCGCAACTCCACATAAACAGCGTACGGCAAGAAAACAGGAAGGAACATCTTCGCTGGCTCTTTTTTTTTTTTTTGCGCCGGACCATCATCCGCAGCCTGACCTCTGTCGTGTTTATGCGAGGCCGCTGCAACACTCCTTAAAGCACGAGCTTTATTTCTCACCCTGACACTCCTTTTCCCCGGGGGGGGGGGGGGGGGGGGGGGGGGGGAGAAAGAGAAAGAAAAAGAGAAAGAGAGATGAAGAGCTCAGATAAAGCTGGAAGCCACATCAGAAACATTGTCAAATGCCAAATCAGTTAACACTTTCGGGACTTTAGAGGTCATACCGACTGAGGCCGACTCTCTCTATCTGTAACCTGAATACTTTCACCAGATGGAAAACACAATCTGTTCAAACTCCCCCAAAGGGATTTGGCAAGACAGTGAGTTCACAGTACAAAAAAAAAAAAAAGAAAGAAAGAAAAAGAAAGAAAAAAAAAAGATGACAACTCCGATATGCCCCGGCCAGATAATGGAAAATATCGCAAGGCCGGAAAAAAAAGGCTCAAACATATACCTTCAGCCACAAGACAAACAGATTTATGTGCATAATTTCTAAGCTCCACTGTACACTCTCCTCTCCCCTCCTCCACTTTAGTGGCCTGTGTGAACAGCCGGTGGGAAGAGAGAAAGAGAGAGAGAAGGGGGAAAAAAAAAAGAGTATTTGTGCACTGACAATAAAAGCAGAAAGGGAGCAGAAGTCTTTAAAATCTAAGTGTAAATCCTTTGTTTAATAACACACAGCAGCAGCCTGCAGGATCTACAGCATTGACAAAGAAGGAGAGAGAGAAAGAGAGAAAGAGAGGGGGGGGGGTGGTTACCTCAAAACAGCAGGCTGCAACTTTTCAACTAAAAACTTTTTTTCATGTCTGGAGAAATGAATTCATCCTTGTAATTTCCAATCCTTCCCAGCCCTCTGCAGCCCCAGTCTCCGGGGCTGGTGGTTATTTGTCCCTAGAAGCTTCAGATGTTCCAAAAACTGCAGAAACTATGTCACTCAGTGCAAAACAAATGCATATTATATCCTACGAAACCTCTTTTTCCTCTCTCTCTCTCCTTAAAAACTACACACGCTACTGTCATCTCCCGTTTCCCCCGCAAAAAAAACACATTTCGTGGCATGTTTCTAGATCCACGCACATGAAAAAATACCAAAAAAAAAATAGGTGAATTACAGCGTAGCTTTACTACGCGCAAAAGGGGAATAGGGGGGAAAAAAATCTCACCAGCTTTACAGGGATCCTTGTAGTCGATCACCTCTGATGTGGCAGCGGACTCCACGTAGTAGCCCGGATCAATCCCGTACAAATCGATCGCCAATATCGCGCCGAGACAGGATAGGAGAAACAAACATCTCGCCGCGAGATCCATGGTTGTGGTGGGGGGAAACTGCGACAGGCGAGGGATAAAGGTAAAGGAAGAGAGGGAGAAGAAAAGAGACAGGGAGAGAGAGAGAGAGAGAGAGAGAGAGAGAGAGAGAGAGAGAGAGAGAGAAAATGGGAGGGTTTTTTTGGGGGGGGGGGAAACGAGATCCCTCCGGAGGGAGGGCGGGTTTAAAACGCAACCTCTCTCCGCCCGGTGTCTTCTTGGCACTGGGGGAAGTGGTTCCTCTCCTCCAGCCGGAGCTCCGGGCCAGTGCGGGGTCCTGCCAGAGAAACTTTGATGATATGCGGCCGCAGGGGCGGTGAAAAGACCCCTTTTTACTCGGTGCTGATGCCCCGGTGCGGTTTTTTTTTTTTTTTTTTTTTTTTTACAGCTCCCTAGTCGGTCCATCAGGGGTCATTCAAGAGCGGAGGATTTGATTCAACTATTATTTTCTCTCATAAGGGAAATGCTTATAATTGTATGGTATTTTTTGTATTTTTTTTATTCGTTTTATTTTATACCTTATTCACTCTTTAAATTAAATATAGATGCGAAATCATCCGTTTTTCAGATTTTACTACTTATAGTTATGTGTTTTGGCAAAAGGCAACATTTTCCGCCAAATTCCAAATAAAAATATTATCGTTTAGAGCATTTATTTGCAAAAAAAAAGACAAATGGTCAAAATAACAAGAATGTTTTCAGATCTTAAAAAAAACGCAAAGAAACAAGACCAAATACGTTTTAAAACTGCATAATACTAACATTTAAGAAGAGTTCAGAAATCAATATTTGGCGCAACAACCCTTATTGTTTTAATTACAGCTTTCATGCGTCTTGGCATGCTCTGCGCATGTCTTTCACATTGTTCTTGGGTGACTTTATTCCACTCCTGGTACCTCTTTGAGCAGAATGACGTGTTGCATGTGTTGGAATTCAACAGACGTTGGAATGGAATGGCTGGAACACATGTAGAGATGCTGATTTCAGAAAAAAAAATGCAATGGTCGCTTGTTTTTTTTTTTTTTTTTTCCAGAGCTCTATATGTGCACTGAATGTTGAAAAAAGAAAGAAAGAAAAGAAAAATGAAAGTTCATATTAAAGGTCCATAATGTTCACTTTCCCTGTGGTTCTATTTGATGCTTTGGGATCTTTAAAAAGACGAATTTGTGATTTTAACCTCCAAAACTCATCTCGGCGTACTTTTACATCTTCTCCCGTGACGCCGAGGTCGGAAAGTGGCCGATGGTGTCCCGCTCATGTTCTGGCGGCGAAAGCTGCTTCCTAATGCAGGTGCTGCTTGCAAGTGGTACGCCGCTGCTGTAAATGTAGTATTTTGAAATAATAATTGTACAACAAAACCTGAAAAATAATAGGTCTGAAATACTCAAAAGAAACCAGTTTTGGTTTCACGCAGGATTGAAACCACAGTCTCCCAAGCGAAGGCCTTGTGTTTAAAGGATGTTCTCTGGATGTGGACTTTGTAGATCTTGAACTACAGAACCATGGGCTGGGTACAAATAGTCAAATTCTTCCAACTTCCAAGGTACAAAAAAACAGTGTGCAACAATTTACACCATTTTATGAACTTAACCAATTGATGAATTGTTTCATTATCATTGACTATCAAAGTAGTTGCAGCCCTAACCCCTGGATCAGTGTAAAATGGCATTAATTATAAATTATATTTAATATATATTACTTCTACATATTTTACTTCTTACCAAATTATCCACATTCATGAATGTAATTTTACACAAAAAAAAAACATAAAATAGGAATCGTGCTGCTGCTCCTCTATCAAACCCTTCTCTGGCAGACAAGAAAGAACAGGTCGTTTTCTGCCTCATTAATATTAACGAGCCTCTCCTCTGATTGGCCGATTGGAAATGGCCATGAATGGGGGGGGGGGGGTTTACTCTGTAGTTGTGACATCACGACTTCGCTGAAGTCCTGACGGCTCGGCTTAAGGCCCATCTTCTGAATACGGCTGTGTGCATTTCTCTGTGGGTTGATTTGATTGATCGTTTTCAAACATGTGGCAGTATTTATATAAATCCTACAGCTCATAATCAAGAGCAATTAAAATATACATTTCCACAATATGGGACCTTTAACTTCTATTTGTTTATGTGCATTAAATATAAAGAGTACTACACAACAGTTTTGAATGTTAATTTTTCTGTATCTATAGTGAGAAATTGCACATTTTAATTAAACACACTTCTTCATTTCCTTTTTTCCTTCTCTTTTTCTTTCTACTCAAGCACACACACGAGCAGAAACATGTTTTTTTTTTAAATAATTGACTATTGATTTTATCATTCGCGCATGTGCACTTGAAGCCATTTACGGGATCACATGCACACACTACACAAACAACAACCAAGCAAACAGTCTAGGATTGACCTTGCTCAAATAGGGTGAATTCAGCCTGGAAATATGGGACAAATATGGTTTTACATCTTGGGCTCTTTAAATATTTACAGCCAATCAGCAAACATGTTATTTCTTTGTTGCTACAAATGCCCCTTATGTGAAACAATCCTTATAATTGGTGGACTATAACTAGGATGGGCGGAGCAAAGATTAAAATAATCACTGGTTTTAGAATTTGCAAGGTAAGCCATGGGATTTTCTCTTTTTGTTAAGACTACTGCAGCTAAAACAGAGGCTATAACACTAAAAAATGGTTGTATTTTATTAACTGTTACTGGCTAGTAATCAAAATATTTTTAAAAATCAAAATTTTGAATGCCTGTCCCATGTTACCTAAAATGTAATGCAATGTGGGACAACTATAAATGGAGCATTTCTTCTGATGTAAAACAAGCATGTTTCTAGGTTACCAGGTGACGTAAAATCACCATGTTACCATGCCAGCCTATACTAAACACGTACATTGCTTTAAAAACCAATTGTGCTTCAATTAAGATGAATTTGTTTGGTGTCCCCTTTTTACCTTCCCAGCTGCCCCACATTATTTGAACAGGAATGACGTAGGGCTTATTGATGTGTCTGACGGCCCAAAGTTATTGTGCTTGGCAACATTTGCTCTGATGTTTAGAATTTTATGTGGTTTTCTTGGTAATCTATGAAAAAAGTGCACCGAATGACCTGACTTCACCCTACGCTTTAGTCACATTGGAGCAATTCGAAGTGATTATAGCGCCACCTGTTGTCAGTGTGCGGAGTGACTGAACATTACAGGAGAAGGCTGATCTGCTTTGCCTTTTCAACACTGCTGCCTTTCCTTTTCTACTTTTCACACCCTCAGGTTTATTATCTGCGGACACACGCATTAAAGCAAACAAACAATATAATAGTTTGCTATGTTTCTGCAAAATAATCTATCTCAAGGTTTGAATAAAATACGTTGTACAGGTAAGTTTAGAGTACTTCACCTTACTGTAAAGCATTGCAGTATATTACAAATGAATGCTTATGGTTCAGCTTTGAGACTATTTTCAGCCTTTTATTTAATTCTTAGTTTTTTATTGGCTTATTTGACTGTTTTATTGTAATATCTTTCTTACCTAACGTTTTCTTTTTAACTGAGTTATGTCTATAAAGAAATCGACTTTAAAAAAAAACAAAAAAAGGAAATTAAGAGAGGTATTCCCTCGGTTTCCTTTGAATTCAACACACCACGCCAGAGCCAATCTCTTGCCAATAACTGCTCCACTTTCGCTCTTTATAATCAAGTGTGTGGAAAACACAGAAGTGATTTCAGATGCAGGCACTCGCCTGTTCTCGAGGACTTATTGCATTGTCGTCCTATCTCGGTGAAGATGGTCTCACTAAGATGAAATACTCTTCCCAATATCGCCCGATTCCACACGCATCAAATTCATTCCGAGAAAGAAACATAACAAAAACTGAACTGTGATGCTCCCAAGTCGACAGCGTGTGTACTGAATGGAGAGACTTCAGATGGATTGCTTGGATATCCACGGCCGCTGAAGATGGGGGCTCGTGCCAGCAGCCCTGTTGTTCTCTGTCTGACTGGCATCAGTTATCCTGTCCCTGCTTATTACATACAAAGCCTGGCTTATATAAGTGGGTGAGAGACACACTCGTCTCTTTATCTTATCTGACTGCTGCCTATGTGTGGAATTTAAGACAGGATGTCTGCAGAGATGAGTGGGCTGTATTTATGCTGTTGCTGTAAACACAACAGTATAACTATCACAGCTGAGAGTAAACCGCCTTCATTATATTTTCAATAAGAGGGGCTTTTGGGGGAAACTCAAAAGTTTGCCCAACGCTAAAAGTGTTGAATACATTGGGCCAAATATTTAGATTAGCAAACAGGGAACACAACACAGTTGAGTGTCTCCAGGCTTTTCTGTTTACAGCGGCGGCGCCAAACAAAAAGTCCATACACGGTGTAGAAGTGATGACACAGCGCAGATGAAAAACACCGGTTTCAGGTTAGATTTAGTTAGAAAGGACACAAGTACTCTTGCTTATAAATACTGACGCACAAGCCCTGTTCTTGAACTGTAGCTTTTGGAGAGAATATTATTCAGAGAAAGCATTACATTGGTGCACAGTCAACAGCAGCTTTGACAGTATATTGTAGCTTCTGTAATCACCACTGTAATTTAGTTCTTAGTCTAACATATTTTAGGCCTGTCGTGGATAGGAAAAAATAAGCAGGAAAAACAAACGATCGTGAATTACTGTGATGATATGGATTTAATTACTGTGATAAATAATATTAAAGCTGTGGGAATCATTCACTCATACATATCTAGGACTATGCTTAATGAGATGCCAAAATGATTAATGTACATACAGAGAAAAAAAAAAGAAAGATTTCTAACTTAAGTAGAGACGTAGGCACATCTGTCCTTTTGTAGGGCGGCACAGTTGTATTGTCAGGTGCGGTTCATCCTCACATGGCACACGGTCTCGTACTCCCTGGAGGATGACGTGTGATTATGTGGGATAGCGGGCCGGTCAGACTTTGCTCGCTGAATTTCAGGGAGGGGGGGTAAGGGGGGGTTTAAAAGAGGGCAGAAACATTAAAAGCATCGTGGTGACTCAGGCATTGTGCAACCGCGGCGACAGGCGAGCCCTCCGGAGGTGGGTGCGTTCATCGTTGCGGGGAGGGTTGGGTCTCAGCAGCGGCCTGCGACTCCCAGACGCCCCCCGGCACAGCGGCTACTTGGATCAGGTGCATCACCAAATGAGAATCTTGATCATTCACTGCTGTAAAAAGGGGCACATTGAAATTGATTAATGCAAAGTCAAGAAGATATAATAATCAAGCAATTTACAGTAAAGCAATGAAATGACATTTGGCTCTAGGACAGACATTAATGTCACACTATGTTCTGCAATGTGAGGATAAAGTTTTGATTTATTTTTTTAATAATGAACCTTTTCAGAAGTGCAATTAAGATATATTAAAATTTACCTAGGGAAGTAGTTTCTCATGTAGTTATATGGCAGGTTTTGATGTTATTACCCGTTCAAATTGCGTCAGTATTATATTATAGAAAGCTGTACAGGGATGACTATGTCACTTCTACAGTTACCCAAATACTTATCACTCTAATATAATACCCAGCAGATCAAGTAGATGTTGTATTAAACATGATTTTGGCAGTTCTCTGGAACTAGAAAAGAGTCAGTGGCATTTTAAAACAATAAGGAAACATTAAGTATGTTTATACCCTGTATAAACATCATACTATAATCATCATCTAATAGAAGGTGGGGGATATGGCTTTTCCTGCCACAGGCCACAAGATAGACTGAGTCTGTTGATGCTTTTAAATAGCCCCTTAAGACCTACTTGTATTCCCTGGCTTTTAGAAGTGCTTAGCTTTTTTCAATTTTATTTCTATCTGATTTATGTTTTAAACATTTTTTATTATACTGCACACATTTCTGTTTGTATTTGTCTTTGTGAAGCACCTTGGTACAAAACCTGTTTGCTTTTAAAATACTATATAAATCAACTTAAACAGCTTTGTGTGTAAAATGCACACTAAATTATAAAATAACGGACCACTCTGGCTAGATTAGAACTCTGTAGACTATAGAAGGAGTAATCATGATTACACCATCTTAACATTTTGTTACAAGTCTGCAAATTTAACTGACTAGAAGAGACATTTCAAGCCATTGTTGTTGCCATGGCAGTGAGGATTCATAAACCGCCCAAAAAAGACAAAGTGCCTTTGGTTTGTCTGGATAACGATGTGGGCAGTGTGAAAAAGAAAAGGCAGACATCACACAAGTAAACAAGTAAATCCGAACGCATTAGAGTTAATAAGTGTCCATGTCAGCGAATGATTAGATAATCAATTGAAAACCACCTTAGGCTCATGGATCCGTGCTGGCACCACAGCCTCGCCAGCTTGGCTGAGTGATACCATTCGGCTCGGCTGTGCTCCTCGTAGGGTCACTGTTATAGAAGTGGGGGCTTTCTGCCCTAATGACAACACACAAATAGAAGTGCTCAGCACTATCAGACAAGCCTTAAATACATCAAAATGACATTCAACATTTGACTGCCACAAAAAAAGATGTCAAATGTCTTGTGATGGAAGCCATCAGAATGACCGTGTGTTTTATGGTCAAAATAGCAAGTCAAATTGATAGCAGGGTGCTGGACACACGACATAATGAGAAGTAAAAGCAAATGTGTAGGTTCAGTCGGGGGAGAGGTAGGAGGCAATGCAACTGATCGAAAGAAAAAACAAATACAGCAGCAATGAAAACATGAGTTTGATTCCAGTTTTTATTGTAACAACAGCAACAGGGTTTGGGTAATGTCATGTGCTCATGTTATTGCTTTTAAACACATCTCAGCATTTGTATGTATGGATATTATTTGCAGGTGATTTAATGGATTTACAAAAGATTACTACATGAAGAGGCAAATAAAAAAAACAAAAACAAACAAAATGACTGTTTTAACAGACAAATCTGACAAAAGCAGTTGGCATTGGAACATTGAACTTCTGCAAATCTTCGACTCTGTGAACATGGTTTTATCAGTCTATCGTCTAGCTTAACTCAATTATTGTGTTTTATATGGTTTCATATATTGATATTTTGCATCCAGTTCTACATACACACAAGCTGGGAACTAAAATCTGGATCTTTTGTTTCCCATATGGCTCTTCTCTGTATGTGAACAATTGTACAAAACATGTTGTACGCCGTTAATCTGTCCTCAGATGCTGTATAGCTGCATATCTGACTGCAAATCTAAACAGTCAGACTCCTCCAGGCAAACTATCTACACACGTCGACAGAGCTGTCCTCTATGGCCCTCTAGTGCAGCGATCCTCCCTGGCCTACAGACGGCCTCAACTAGTGTTTCCAAAACAAAGGATGAACGAACCCTGGGCATTCAACGTGGCCGTCGTGTTTTGGCAGCTCGAGACATACCAGCGGTCTGGTTGGTGATGTGCGCCAAGCCGGGCAAGCTGCTGGCAAGTTTGGCCAGCCCGCCGTTGGTGAGCAGTTGGTGGATGGCGGTGGTTTTAGCCACTCCCCCCGTGGTGACCACAGGCACAGCGCGGAGCAAAGTGCTGCTGCTGGTACCGATGGAGCTCAGGACCTGACCCTGGGGTTTTCCACAAACCGCCTGAGGGGGGAAGAGGAGAAGAGGCTTAATCAACATTTTTCATTGGTATGTGTGGTGGACGAAATATTTGAAACCCTTGATGTAACACGAGCACCATTAATGACATCCTCTGCAGGGACCATAAAGCTGAATCATCATCACATAAACTCGATGAAGGAAAGAGTTGTTACACAACTGTTGTATTAGTTTTAGCTAAGTAGCTCTAATAAACTGTAAACGTGAGTGTAATATATCCATCAGTACATTTGATATTGTGAGTGCCAAACAATCTGTTAGTGGTTCTAGATAGATTTGTACAAATGTATATCAAAGCTAAATTAATTGAATATTTGACAGAAAGGGATTTGTCCACTGTATTTATTCTCTGTTGCTTTGTGTATTCACCCAAACATACTATTAGGGCTGCAGCTAAAGTCTATTTTGATAGTTGATTCATCTATCAATTATTGAAACAATCGATTATTTATTTGACACATAAAATTGTGTAAAATGACTGTGTCGCAAAGCTAAAATGTCTTTTTTTTTAATCCAAACTAACAATTCACAACCCAATGATAATCAGTTTACTATTGTGGAAAATGAAAGAAACCAGAAAATAATCAAATTTGAGAACATTGAACTGGAGAATTTATACATTTTCTTCTTAAAAAATCTCAAATCCATTAATCTATTATCAAAACAGTTGGTGATTAATGCCATTAGCAACTAATCAATCGACTAATCGTTATAGATCTATTTACATGTTTGACTTTGTCAAACAGTTGTCAGCGTAGCACACATTATTAACACCCAATTGGCTTCAGTAATGACCTTCAAACGTTTAGGTTATGTGTAATAAAGAGGTACCTGTGTGCTGCCTGTGTTGGCTGCTGTGGAGGGCAAGCTAGGAGCTTTGGTGACGATCTCCTGAAGACTGAAACTTAGGCCTTGTAGCAGACTGCTGGCGGAAGGCACTGCACACAAAAACAGAGGCGGTGAATCAATGGAGCTGAAATTTCATGTGAAATCAATGCGAAGGAATTATTAACAACCCCCCCACCCCCGTCTCCACCCCACCGGTCACCCCCCACGACAACCTCAACCTAGATGGACACACACAAACACCTCATGAAAGGCATGTCCAAAGGGTAATGTTCAGGACAGTGACAGACAGCGATGGCTCAAGAGGTGATCAATGATGATGTTTGCTTAAGTATGTCCTCACACACTGTTCTCATCCAGTGTTTGAAACTTTTAATCTACGTAAAACACTGTGTTGAGGCTTCTGCTGCTGTGATTAGCTGCACGGTTGAGAGTGCAAACAGGCGAGCAGGACAGGACAGAGGTACCTTGGGCAGTAGCCGGAGCTTGCGCCTGGACTGCTGTGGAGGACCCTGACACCATGCAAGGCTGCACGCTGTTGAATGAGCTGGAGCCTGGGGACAGGGCACCAGACACCTCTGAGAGACTACCAGACCTGCAGTGACACACATAACCACCAATCTACTCAAGAGCTACCCCAGCAAGTGCTGTTTGGCCATCACTCAGCTCCCAAACTCTTAGAGCAGCACTCATCAATCCCTCTGCACCAGACACACGATCTGTCTGATAAGGTGGCGTGGGCATGGATGTACAGTAGGTTTAGCGGTTTAGCACGCCATACTGATTGTGCCCGTGTAGCTCGGTGGGCGAGCTTACCGCTGGCCTGTTAGAAGTCCGGAGAGCTCCTTGGCTCCAGCCACAGTCTGTCCCACGGTCACAGTCAGGGGCTTCCCAGAGACACCCGCTGCATGGAAAGAGGAGCGTGACATGATGGTCTGTTATATAGCGCCGGTGGGGAGGTTGAAGCATGAACATTACAGAAATCTTAAGATCTTACTAGACAATAAAGAACAATTTTTATTGACTCACAAAAGTCTAATATGCAAGTAATGAGCTAAGATTCTGGATTTTATACCTTCCTGTGAAGCGGGGCTGATGGCGCCACCTGCTGACTCACTTTGGGAAACAATGGTGACCTTGATCTTGGCTCTCTTGGAAGCTTTGCTTGGCGTGGGACTCGGCGTCTGCCTCCTCTTGCCATGGGACCTCAGTTCATCTCTGTCCAGGCCCTCCATCTGATCACTGGCCACAGGCACTACACCACACATAAAACACCAAATTCACTCTGTTGAGCTTATATGACCCTGTGGTCTTTGATCTTCTTGCAACCCTATCTTTACTTGGAAATCTTGCATTTTCACGCAACTTCATATTATCAGTAAGTTAAACCTGCTGTTCAAAATAAGAGAAATGTAAAATTCTAGGTGTTTAATATGTGTACAAATTAGGGCAATGGAAATAAGGAAAGGAGCGAAAAGAGACAGAGGAAAGAGAAAGGAAGAGGGATAGACACTTACCAAAAATACAAGGAGGGGTGCCAGGAGGAAGATTTTTCCTCACAAGCATGTTTTGTTTCATAAAAGCAGCGAACTGAGCTGGAATGAATTGGGAAAAAAAGGCAGAAAGGAAAGTTGTAGGTAGAGAAGAGACAGAGGATGAGAGGAGAGTATTTCAGTCACGTTCCATCTTGCCCCTTCAGATGTCGTGACATGATGATCTCTTAAAAGGTTTTGATTTACAATCATTTTATTCTGCGCTCAATACCCCCCCCCCCCCCCCCCCGTGCATTCCATCAGGCCTAAGTTTCTAAGCTATAAGAATTTATTTTTAAGATGTTTTATTTAAGCATCTTAACTCCACCAAAAAAAAAAAAAATTAAGACACATGGCCAGGCCTAACAACTTTGCTGGCAGAAGCCCCGTCCGCTCAGCTTGTCCACACAGCTTTTGCAAAACTCGACAGAAGTTGAGGTGAATGACTCATTGTAACACGTTTACATAAACAAGTGGGATGAATATGAGAGCTGTGTATACACAGGTGCACATGTAGGTGAATGTGAATGTCTGCAATGTTTTTTTTTCTTTTTTCCACCAATTCCAAAGTTTAAGTGAGGTGGAGGTCTAACCTTGGGCCTGCTTGTGTGTGAGCACTGTGCCGGAGCGCTGCATGTGTGTCTTGAGGAGCTGCGTTGCTGTGATCAGACTGGACTTCTGAGCTGGAGACAGACCAGACGTCTTGGGTTTGGGACTTGAGGTGGGACTGCTGCAGACACTGGATAAATCCTGCAGACACACAGAAGAGGAAGAATGATTCTTGAGTGTGTGTCATTGAATGTTTTGTTTGTGTAATTTATTCCCCCTTTTGTGCCATAAAATATCTGCACATACGATTTATGTTCCTTATTACAGTTTTCTTGCATTGTTTTATATATTATGCTGTTATTGCTTTATTCTTGGTTTCTTTTTTATATTCATTTATTTTTTTTCTCTACTTTATGGATGTATTCAATAAAATCCATTTGTGAGCCTTTAAGATTGATGTGGACATGCATCCAAAGAAAATGGGATGAGAATATTTTTTAAAGAAAAAACAATAGGACTGTTGTTTTGAAGTTGGTCAGTCTTTCATCACATAACAATAATACATTTTATTTCAGGGTGCCTTTGATGTCACCCAAGCTCCCCATCTTTGAATGAGCACAAATTCAAATCATAGAAACTTCATCATCGCCGAGTACTTCAGGTTCACGGTCTCTCTCCGTCTCTGCCCACGGCGAAACACAGAAGAAGAATCTCATTAAAAGGCAGTCGGTTGTTGGCCTTAGCTCACCCTGCAGGAGGCAGCTGAGGACACAACGCTGAAAATTGCCAGTGATCACGGACAATGCCTCCCATCCCTTCCATAAAACACTGGAAAAACTTAAGAGCAGCTTCAGCAAAAAACTCATTCGACTCCTCTGTATAAAAGTCGTTCCTGCCTGGTGCTATTAGACTATACAACTCATCTGCCTCTGTCAGAGCATCACTGAACGCCACTAATCGTTTGCACTCCACATCAACACTCCAGAATTCATTGAAGTGACCTGATTTTATATATGAGGCAATTACTATTGATATTATTATTACGCTGGCATCCATTAATATTAAAATCAATTATATGGTTCTGGTAACGTTGTTGTAACACTGTGTGTGTGTTCTACCTCAGTATTTTATAGTATTTAATGTACCTGGCTGCTGTGACAACTTAATTTCACCCCAGGGATTATTAAAGTCAGTCTATCCATCTGTAAACTAAGTGCAACTATAAATTAAAGCAAAAGAAATATTCATTTTACTTCATTTTCTGTAAAGTAATTTAAAAAAAATTGACATTTTCTTCACATTTTTATTTAGGATATAAAATGCAGTGTTCCCAGTGCATTGAAATAAAAAAATATTATAAGGACTTTGAGTTTACTCATGTTTTTAAACACACTGCTATTATACTGACTCCACTTTTTCAGATGTATTTCCAGAAAAAAAAGGTCTTGTATCTGAACCAATAGGGGAATCCAGTGGAAAATTAATGTGACTCCAGATCAGCTACAGATGTTCTTTTAATATTGAATAGATGTCCTGCTGTTATTTGGAGGACTGTAGCCAAACCACTGGAAGTCTGTGTATTAGAAATCTTCCTAGATGTGATGTACAAACTGTATATTATAAATAAAAACCATAAAATAATTTAGGTTAGTATCGTTGTGAAGAGCTTACATAAATAAGTTTGTATCCAAGTAACTTATCTTTTTTTTTAAATGGAAAAAACAGATCAGAACATGCCAATTCATTTCAAGGTGGCACAATGACTCTTAAAATAACACCATTTCGCCTAAAACTATTCCATGTAGTAATTGAAACACATTAAGTAATCAGCAACAGCCTTGTTAGTTCGAAGTTTTGGAAAATGATGGTTGTTAGCTGACCTCTGAACCTGATGGTGAGATGGGGACTCTAAGAGCAGGGGAGGAAGGTCGCCCTCTCTCCATGTCAAAGGGAAGCTCCCGCCGAGGCCTCTTCTTCTTCTCTGTGTCCAGGTCCCTCATCTCCCCTGAGCCATGGCCGTGTCCCTCTGCCCGGGTAAGGACGCCTGACAAGAAGTCAGCGATCTCATCCTGTAGACCAGTCAGACAGACCAAGATACAGCTTTTGACATTAGCGTTATATGGGTAGATGCCTTCATATAAGGTCTGTGCAGAGCCAAAACAATATCTGATATTTCCAGTTGAAAGTATTTACCTGAACGCAGCGATCCACAATAGTCTGCGTCAGTGCCTCTGATTTCATCTTTGCGGAGTTGATTCTGTGAAAGTACTAAGAATTAGCCTTAAACTCGTAGCTACTTCTAATAAATATATAAATCTTTACACTCAATTAGAAAAAAGACAAACAAATCGGTCCTTTAAAAGCCTAATGAGACATGACTGACCTGAGGTTGTCGTCGGCCCCTCCCACCACCACCATGCTGTTGTCCGCCCTCAGTTTCTCTCTGAACTCCTCCATGCCTTCAATGCTGCACTGCAGAGCATTCTGGCCAACCACAAACAACACTGGAGTCTTCATGTCCAGCAGTGGGTCATCCACATCCTGTAAACCAGTAACACAAAACCAGCAACTACTGACTAGAGACCAAGGTTCAGTTTTTCTTAGAGGAAACTATGACATAATAGAAATATGAACATGAAAGGGAATTTGCACAGATGGAAGATTACGCCATAGATCTTACCCCTCTTGGCCCATTGACTGTGAGCAGGGGGAAGCCGAGACACACCACAGCTGTCAGATACTCCATGAGGGACACCTGGAAATATTCAGTATTAAGTTTAATGATACCTATTTTTTTCCACAGGAGAAATAGCTTTAGTCTCACATAAAAAAACCACAAAAATGTTTGAGATGTCTTACATGACAAGCGATGAGAGCACCCGCGTTCCAGCCAACCAAGATGATTGGTTTGTGAGGGAAGTGACTGTGAACCTGTAGTTTGTAATTATAAGATACAATCAAAACAGCAGCAGAAATATCATGTACAAAGAAAAAAACATTTAAAAAATATTTCACATGGTCCTACTTAAGCATCACGTGCAGAATAATTAAAGTGCTAAAAGAAACTGCTGAGGCAATGAGGCACAGCCATTTTCTGTGTAATTAATTTCAACAAGAGACATTACAACACAATATGTTTGAGGGGTTATTATGTGGTTTAATGTGCAAGCACAGAGCATCACTCATTAATGATCTACTACAAATAACAGTACACTGCAAATGCTTTGAATACTTGTAACAGAATGATGTAGAACAGATTTTATATTTAGCCCTACCTGTTCAAATAATGAACAGTGGACACATTTGACATGAAACATGGCAGTTTTTTGAGGATACAGGCAAAACGTCTGCCATTCAATAAAACTATTTCCAATGTGTATATTTAAAACAATCATTGGCTTCAGAACCTTTAAACAATATCAAAGTCACATTGAAAGAACATCCTACCTCCATAACCTTGGCTCTGACGGTGCCCAACATGTGCTCTAGACACTGGGTTATGCCAATATTGGCTCCACTGTTCACATGGGTGTGCACTGGGATGACCTGATTCAGAAACAACACTTTTAGCACAAAATAAAAACCTTGAGTTCTCGGCAACATGCATATTTATGTAAGCGAGACCTTGCCCAAACAGGACAGCTGCGACTGCCAGAATCTCATCCGGCGTGAGGTGGACAGGGCAGGATTAGTTGGACTCGATGGCGCAATTAGGATGAGTGGCGCTCCAGGAAGTTTGCTCTGAAACGATAAAGAAAAAAACAAACATGCGCTGGTCTTAAAGTGCTATAGATCACAATGAGCAACCAAAAAGCAAATAAAAACAAAAACCTGAATGTTGATGTTGGGAGTTTACCGGTTTGTTTTGAGACAGAACTCCAACAGCCGGGTCCCAGGGACGTTTCAGCAACAGTGACAGGGCCTCTGCGCTCGGAGCACCAGTCTTTGCCGATTGTGTTGTCAGCAACATTCTGTCTATCAGTGACGGCAACTTCACAGACACAGAGAGGAGCGTGGTCATGAATCTAGAATCCCAGGCCTCCCGGAGGCACCGGTGCACACATTTGACATGAAACATGATCGCTCAATGACAGATGACAATACCTTGCTTTTGAGGGTCTGCAGTACGTCCAGGTAAGCTGCGAGCATGGCGAGACTCAAGGACTCAATCATGGTGGTGTGTAGCCACTGTGTCAGTTTGGTGTCCCAGTTCACACTTGCTAATGCATGCCGCACCTTTCTGGCACACTTGTCCACAGCCACCCTCCGCAAAATCGGCTCATTGGAGGCCTAAAAAAAACAAGATCACAGTAAATATTTCAATGAACTTAATTATTTAGCTCATTTTTTTTTTTTTTTTTTTTACAACCATGAAATTATTTAATTTACAAAACACTGAAATGAGACATCTTTAGTCACACCATTTCACAGGATAAAACGTTCCTTAATATAAAAAGTGCAAAATCTTATTTTAACTGGGCAGGTGGTTTTGATTCCACTTGTGTTTACCATTTCGCCTGAGACCATATACTCATCAAAAATAAATGGTTAAAAGCAAATATATGCATTTGAAAAATGCCAATAGAAGCAATATGTCGTCATGTTATAATCCCATTACTCAATTACTCTCTTGACTGCGAAAATAAATGAAATAAGCACAACTTACATGTTCATTGGCCAGGCGGGCTAGTCTTTCAGCTTGCAGAGCTTTAAGGACTTTATTGAACAATTTATTCTGAGCCACTGACCATCCAGTCCTGAAAAAGTCAGACAATAATGTCAAAACTTTGCCCTGGACACATTCAGAGATACATTCAGTTATGACTCAAATTCAAAAGTATAAATGTCACAGGTAAAAGTGATGAAGAGTGGATCGCTCCACATGACTGATTACTTGTTTATATGTTCCTCCCAGTCATCAGGAGGTGGGGGACTGTCAGCAACTGTGCGAGCAAACAGGACATGGCGCTCACACTCCTTCATCACACTAAGAGCTTTATGGTTATCATATAGAGGAACAGGTCTGGGTGTGACTGTCTCCACATCTATTAAAGGATCTGAGTCTCTGTATGAAAACAAGAGAAAGAGATAATATGAACAATGCAAGACAGAACAATAACTACAGTTCGATTTAATCAATTAAAAGATTATGATTAGGAGTTTTCCAACTCACGACGAGGCTTCGGGCTGCCGACGGGGGCTGACAAACAGCGTCCTCGTGGGCCGGGCGCTGCTGGCATCTGGGTGAGCATTCCATGGTTTGGCATAGCTGTGGTCGAGAAAAACCAAATCCAGCTCTCGTTCATGAGCCGACAGCTGGAAGAGCAAGGACGTGCCCATTTTTCGTGCTGATATCTGGAAGTCTTTATCCCCACCACGATGCATCCTCTTCCTGGGCCCCAAAGGGCCCTGGGAAGGGCTCGACTTCTGAGGATTCAAAACAAACTGGCAGGAAAGACAGGGTGAAAATTGTATTATTTAAGACATACTAGAAGCATTAAATTCCCTTCTTTGCCTTCCACCAAGGAAATGCATATCTTAAAAGAGGCCCTCCACTGTTAGGATGGCTATCATCTGTCATCATGAAGAGTAAATGATTAAATATCTTCTGTGTCTCTGGAGGAGCAAATGGAGGGCATGGAGTGTAAAAATACATGTTTACAAGACAAGGTAATGGTCTAATAATATTTTGGGTTTGACACACAGTGGTCAGGTTATTTCTGCATTCACCACAATGACTACACCTTCTCCTTCATAACCTCACTTATACATTCCCAAAGGCATGAGTGCAATGCAGTACTATCACTGATGCACCTTTAAAATGTGGGACACACCTGCAAACAAAGTAGGGCTCCAGAAAATTAGAATTACTTTTTCTACATGTGCTAATAATAATAGACTAATGTATCACTTTTCATGCAGAAATGCAACTCAAAGCGCTTTACACCAGACGAAATAAACAAGGTGTATTTTACCTTTCATTTTAAATGGGTCTCGCGTTTGTTTTTAATGTTTATTTCGTCTGGTGTAAAGCGCTTTGAGTTGCATTTCTGCATGAAAAGTGATACATTTTTACATTAGTCTATTATTACTATTAAGCATTGTTAAGATTAACGTTACGATTTTTTTAGGAAAGGCGCCAACAAATGTTGTTTGTAAACGCTGGTTTTCCTTCTTTGTTCCCATTATTCGTTATAGAAGGACATGTACATTAACATTTTAAAAATAAAACGTATATGTACCGAACTGTAGCCAAAAGGATAAACTCGAACGCAATGACGTTAAATTGTAATTGTACATCTTCTCAGCCAAAACAAGACATTTTCTCATCTTGAACGCTGAGAAATTGGATCAACATCATTCTCAATTTTATGTAATTGTATCGATTAAACCGCTAACTTAACATATTAATAGAAAATATTAGCACTAGACTAGATGAAGAAAATAATCGTAACTACAGCCCAACATGCAGGTGCTTTGTCCAGTGAGCGACATACATTACTGCCGCGAAATCGATATTGTGACATTATAAAATACAATTGTCCTATTTTTATCGGATGTAACTACTAAACCAAACATTAAAATGCCTGTTGGATTGAACGACTCATTTATGTGGCGAATATCTCGATATTTATCAATAATGTTCACGTTGTCTAAAGCTGGCCTAGCATGCTAGCATTAGCGTAGCACTGTAAAAGCTCCTTTGATATAGCCCCGCCGTGTCCTGCTGCTCACCTTATAGCGCCATGTTCGCTGAAACAGGGTAAAGTCTTCTTTTGAGCCAGATAACGAAAACAAATAATATATATCTTCTGAAGTTCTCCGAGTTATATAAAAACATAAATATTTAGTGCGTGTGTGCTTCACTTCCTTTTGTTGTGTGATTTGTTGCCATGTCTAGGTCCCATATCCGTCTTTGAATGTGCTCTAGATACAAGTACGATAACCAAAGCTGCTTTTTAACGAACCTGGCAACCCAGTTTGTGGCGCGTCACAGACAAACGCAAAACATGGACTGGATTCATAACGGGGTTATTTACTGACGCTGTAAGGATGTAATGCTACAATATGGAAACAGAAGCAGGAAGTTCATTCCACATCCACAAATACGGATTGTAGTTGTAATCTTTTGAATAGAATTTAGTATTTTGAGCGTATTCGCCGCTGTTGGCTATTGGAATGTGTCAACGCGGCCGCCATCTTGTGTCGGGGGGTGGGGGGGGAAAAGCCGCGCCCATTTATTGCATGACTAAATGGGCGAGGTTATTTGTGGTAATCTATATAGTGCAAATACTTCTTATGTGGAGAAAATGTAAACAACATTTATTTCTGTTTCTCTCTAAAGAAAAGTTTGGCTCTGGTTTTGCTGTTATGCCGTCACTGTCTATTGTTCAATATTACTTTTAGGGCCTAACCTCAGGTAAATGGAAATAAGCACATGCACACAAACACACGTTAATTAAATTAAATTAAATAGTGCCAATTTTTCTTTATGTTTCTTTCTTTTCCACAGATACCCATTGTCAGAATGATGTTGATAAAACATCCTATAGGATCTAAATGGAGAAACAGTGCTTGCATGGACTAGTTGTGGATGTCGCACTGTGTAAGTTTCTTAAAACCCAACATTATGATGTTGATGATGATTATCGTGCAATTTATAAGCTGGTTTCTGTCTCTACACTACACAAAAGTTTTATAACACATGTTTTTACATTTTTATTGAAATTTAAGCAGTTTAATTCCAGTGATTACCTTATAGATTTATTAGGCCCCTATATATATATATATATATATATATATATATATATATATATATATATATATATATATATATATATATATATATAATATATAATATATATATAATATATATATATATATATATATAATATATATATATATATATATATTTTACTGTATATATGACAGGAGAGAGTATATTAATACTGTCCCATGTTTCAAAAATGCTCAATCCACAGAAAAACATACACAGCATGTATTCAGAAACTGTGCCTTAAAACAAGCAGTCATGACCTATATGAAGTTGTGATGTCACTACTATACAGTCACCACCAACACCCCCCTGGGTCTTTTCTAGGGCTAGAGCTCTAGAGCTAAGCAGAACCCGATGATCTAGACCTAGTTAGTCAGGAGTTCACCCTACAGCAAGGTAATCCACGCCGTACCTCTGGGCTGTCAGATCATCATCTGTCAATTAAACTATGCAAATTTCAATAAAAACTAAAAAATCAAGTTGTTGACCAGTGGTGTATATATTCAATTGCTAACCATGTATTTACTGTGTTTTTGCAGGTTTGCCACCCCAACAATTTTCCCTGATAACTGTGTGTCAGTATTTGATCAGTGTATACAATGTGCACAAGAAGGACGTCCCCTCTGTTTAAATGTCTAGTTTCAGTAGGAAAATGAAGGACAGTCTCTATGTGCTCCCTTACTGGCTCTTCACAACAATGAGATGTTTGTCTAAATGCATGACAAGCATTAAATTAAGCATTAGATTTAATTAAAATGCAATGCAAATTAACAAATAAACAAGTGATGAATTTATTTATTGATCTGTCTTCGTACGTATTTGTATGGAGGTGAAAGAAGAGGATTTCTGTCAAATAGGGAAAACAACATAGGTCAAAGTTCAGTTTACTTGTCTGTGAAACAGTTATATAATGTCTTCTGTGGCTGTGGAGAAAGCTTTCCAAAGTTTAATAAAAAAAATAGGTAATTAGGGTTATCTCGGCTTGAGATGTACAACTATTTGGACATTTAGGAGGCAGGATCTAATATTCTTTGGTTAACTCAACATGTCTTTGTGTTTTACACATGAATTAAGTTTACTGACAAGTAATCAGCGGTGGAATCATTACTCAGATTCTTTGCTCTGCATGAAAACACTACTTGATTAAAATTACATAAATACCCTATTTGCAGCTAAATATAGTTAATGTGTGTGTTGTTGTGTTGATCCTCTGACTAATATATTTATATATGGCATCATTAGATGATTAATATGAAGCAGCATGTAACTTGTAGCTGGTGGAGATGGAGATAGTTTCAACTACTTTATAAACCGTTGGCTTAGCTCAGTAGTTTTAACCTAGGGGTCATACATCTGAGGGGTCATAAGATGATTAATGGGAGAGGAAAAAAGAAAAAAAAAGATCTGCTGATTAATAGCATACATGGGGGGTTGAGTTTGGTTTGATTTAGTTTGACTCATCTGTATTAGATGATCACCTCTGACTTTATTTAATTCCAAAGGTCACACCATAAAAAAGACAGAGTTCTTCAATGAAAAACATACACTTGGTATTTCGACCGCTTACCTGAACACCTTTAAGTCTGATAAGTTATCCTGCAACCATGGTGAGTTTTATTAAGAAATTCTCATTGCAGCTGCTTTGTGGTTGTATTTTTGACAAGATAAAGTTCATCAATCATTATGTTGAAGAGCTTTCATAAATATGTGATATTTTCTAGCGAATACATCTGATAATGTTTGAATAATTATATATCTGAGTTATTTATGGTTGAATAAAATGTAATACAGTGTGTGTCTGTTTCTCTATGAAGAAATATTTGGCTCTGGCTCTGCCGCTATGTGCTCTGCCGTCACTGTTAGCTCCGTGTTACATAAAGGTCTACCGCCCAGGTAAATGGAAACAAGCACATGCACCCAAATATATTGTCTGTGTATGATATATACATTTTTTTTTTTAAAGTGACAATTTTTCTTTACCACAGGCCAGGCAAATGGAACCCATTGTCAGGATGACGTTGATGAAACATGGCATCCTATAGAATCTTCATGGAATAACAGTGATTGCATGAGCTGTGATTGCAGTTCATGTTGCAGTTTCTAAGTTCTTAAAACACAACATTATAGGGTTCACATCATACTGACAAGCTGGTTTCTGTATCTACATATTCTCCTGCTGTGTATTTACAGTGTTCCCATCCCAGCCCGGTATCCTGATGATTGTGTGTCAGTGTTTGATAAGAAGAACTGTGTGTACATTGTGCACAAGAAGGACGACCCCTCTGTTCCATGTCCAGTTTTTTTGAAACTTCTATGAGGTGTTTATTTAAATGCATGACATAGAGCTGCCGGAGTCCATTACAAATAAAATGCAATACAAATGAACAAATCACAAATGTTTTCATTTACCTGTTTTGTTTATGACTGACTGTAAAAGAATAGAATTTCTGTTAAATAGAAAAACTCAACACAGGTCAAAGTTCAGTTTACTTGTCCTGTAACTTGACAGGTATTTGTTTTTGCAAATTAATTAGCTTTAAAGACAGGTAATCAGTAGTGGAAGCAGTACTCAGATTTTCTACTTGGGGACTAACAAGGGACTTATTACATATTAACTTGTGCTCATTACAATAATGTTAATATAAAGGCAAATAACATCAGTTTGGGTAAATAACCCAACGATAAAAAACCCATAAAAAAGTGAATGTGAAAACTGTTTATCAATAATCATAAGGTATCCATGCAATTATCAGTAACATACTTCCTCTTTCAATTTCAGTTCCTCTGTTACTCTTCATGAGGTTTCTTCCTCTTTTTTCCCCATTAAAGGTTTTATTTAGGGATTTTTTTCCTTCCATGATGTGAGGGTCTAAGGACACAGGATGTTGTGTTGCTGTTGTACAAAATGTAAAGTCCCTTGAGGCAAATCTGTGATTTGTAATTTTGGGCTATAGAAAATGACTTGACTTCAACAACTTGCTCAAAGGAATATCAACTTATATAGGAAAAAAAGTTACTGAGACCAAGAGAAGACTGTAATCATCTATCTCTCTTGGCATGAGGAGCTTTCTGGAAATCATACATTTTTGTATTAAATTCAGCTGGCATATTTGTCAGTTCTGAGATGATCATGTTTTTTTTTCATATTATGGAATCAAACGTCAAATGCAGAATCTATTTTGGGAGATTTTTTTTTCTATGTACTCTGCCAAATAATATTTGTGTTGAGGCTGGTACAGTCACAGATATCAAAGTTACTACAGTTGGAATGGTGATTCCTCCCATAGTCCAAAAACATGCTGAGGTTAATTGGAGACTCTAAATTGCCTGTAGGTGTGAGTATGTGAGTAAATGGTGTGTGTGCCCCACGATTGGCTGGCGACCATCTGGGGTGTATCCCTGCCTCTCGCTGTACTGCGCTGGGATTGGCTCCAGCAGACCCCTGCGACCCTAATGAGGAATAAGCAGGTATAGAAGATGACTGACTGAGATCAGGGATGTCAAACTTCAGGCCCGGGGGCCAGAACTGTCCCACTAAAAGTTCCAATCTGGATGACTGCACAAAGTGTGGCATTTTCATAGAAATGTGAAGTCAGTGAACATCTTTTGGGGCTTAAGGGATCAAATATTTATAGCGTTGATTAGTTTGTAAGGCAGGAGAAAGCATCTCCTGCTGCTGAAAATGCTAAATATTGTTCAGCGAGTAAATATTCTTTACATGGAAATGCATGAATAAGAAAAAAACTTTTGAAATTTCATTTTTTTCACTTTTCCTGTTTTCTAAATTGAGGATTAATTAATCATGTAAATATTTATAATAGGTTTATTTACACCAAAAAATGGTTGGTATTGTTATTTATATGTTAATTTTTTATTGGTCTGGCTCATTTACAATCAAATTGTTGTATGTGGCTGTCCCCTGTATTAGATGACCACCCCTCACTTTATTTAACTCCAAAGGTCTCTGCTGTCACACTGTATAAAAAATAGAGTCCGTCACTGAGAAACAAACGTGGTATTTCGCCCTCTTACCTGAACACTTTTAAATCTGTGAAGTCTGCAACCATGCGAAATCGATATTATGACATTATAAAATAGAATTGTCCTATTTTTTATCGGATGTAACTACTAAACCAAACATTAAAATGCCTGTTGAATTGAACGACTCATTTATGTGGCGAATATCTCGATATTTATCAATAATGTTCACGTTTAAAGCTGGCCTAGCATGCTAGCATTAGCGTAGCACTGTAAAAGCTCCTTTGATATAGCCCCGCCGTGTCCTGCTGCTCACCTTATAGCGCCATGTTCGCTGAAACAAGGTAAAGTCTTCTTTTGAGCCAGATAACGAAAACAAATAATATATATCTTCTGAAGTTCTCCGAGTTATATAAAAACATAAATATTTAGTGCGTGTGTGCTTCACTTCCTTTTGTTGTGTGATTTGTTGCCATGTCTAGGTCCCATATCCGTCTTTGAATGTGCTCTAGATACAAGTAGGATAACCAAAGCTGCTTTTTAACGAATCTGGCAACCCAGTTTGTGGCGCGTCGCAGACAAACGCAAAACATGGACTGGTTTCATAACGGGGTTATTTACTGACGCTGTAAGGATGTAATACTATAATATGGAAACAGAACCAGGAAGTTCATATCCACAAATACAGGTTGTAGTTGTAATCTTTTGAATAGAATTTAATATTTTGGGCGTATTCGCCGCTGTTGGCTATTGGAATGCGTCAATGCGGTCGCCATCTTGTGTCGGGGAGGGGGGGGGGAAGCCGCGCCCATTTATTGCATGACTAGGGTGAGGTTATTTGTGGTTATCTATATAGTGCAAATACTTCTTATGTGGAGAAAATGAATAAGAGAAATGCATGAATAAGAAAAAACTTTTGAAATTTCATTTTTTTCATTTTTCCTGTTTTCTATATTGAGGATTAATTAATCATGTAAATATTTATAATAGGTTTATTTACACAAAAAAAAATTGTTGGTCTTGTTATTTATATGTTCATTTTTTATTGGTCTGGCTCATTTACAATCAAATTGTTGTATGTGACTTATGAACTAAACTGAGTTTTTCTCCCCTGTATTAGATGACCACCCCTCACTTTATTTAACTCCAAAGGTCTCTGCTGTCACACTGTATAAAAGATAGAGTCCCGTCACTGAGAAACACACGTGGTATTTCTCCCTCTTACCTGAACACTTTTAAATCTGTGAAGTCTGCAACCATGGTGAGTTTTGTTACTGTGCATTTAAGAAATTGGCATTGCACCTGCTTGTCGGTTGTATTTTTGACAAGATAAAATTTATCAATCATGATGTTGAAGAGCATTTATTAATATCTGCTATTTCCTAGTGAATAAGTGTGATAATAATTGCATAATCATACATTTGAATTATTTAATAATTTCAGGATAACGCATCTGTTATTATAAATATAATGCAATGCAAAACAATATTTCTTTCTGTTTCTCTATGAAGAAATACTTGGCTCTGGCTCTGCTGCTGTGTGCTCTGCCGTCACTGTCTAATGCTCATTGTTACACGAAGGGCATAAGCTCAGGTAAATGGAAACAAGCACACACTGTGTATATATATGACATATACGTTTTCAAATAGTTTTTCATTTTCTTCATGCTTTCATTTTCCACAGATGCGACCCATTGTCAGGATGATGTCGATAAAACATGGCATCCTGTAGGATCTAAATGGAGAAACAGTGCTTGCATGGACTGCAGTTGCACTGGATGTTGTTCTGCGTAAGTTTCTTAGAACTCAACATTATAGTGTTCAATTTACAAGCTGGTTTCTGTGTCTATATATTCTATTGCTAACCATGTATTTACTGCATATTTGCAGGTATACCACCCCCAAAAATTTCCCTGATGACTGTGTGTCAGTATTTGATCAGGACAACTGTGTGTACATTGTGCACAAGAAGGACGACCCCTCTGTTCAATGTCCAATTTATGGTGCAGTAGGAAAATGAAGGACAGAGTCTCTATATGTTCCCTCACTGGCTCTTCACAACGAGGTGTTTGTTTAAATGCATGACAAGAGCTGCTGGAATTTATTATAATTAATTTAATACAAATGAACAAATACATAAATCATGAATATCTTCATTTAACGGTTCTGTTTATGACATTGTATGGAGGTGAAGGAAGAGAATTTCTGTCAAATAAAAAAACTCAACACCTGTAAAAATTCAGTTTACTTGTCCAGAGAAGAAGTCAACACATTAAGGTGAATGACAGGTGATCTGTGCTGGAATAAGGACTGACAAAGGGCTTATTACATATTAACTCATGCTTATTGCAAGAAGTTTATCTAAAGTGTTATATAGTCATAGGAAAAAACCATTCCGCATAAATATTTGTCCTCCTGATTAAAGCCTAAGGTTTGACTTTTATCATTTATAATAATAATATACCAAAATTCCAAAAGGGCAGATAATCTTTAGTATTATTTTAATATAAATTAGTTGGGGTAAAAAACAAACAGTCAAATAAAAAATAACACTAAATCTGCAACATTTTAATTAAAATATGAAATCCAACCTTTGCATTCATGTATCATATAATTCAACATATAATTTATGCATTAACACAGAGCAAAAACAAAATGGAAGGCAACAAAAAGCAAAAGACACAAATGGTAAATAACAAAATGGAGTATATTAGTTTTCATGGCTGCAGAATATATGAAGAATAAAATGCAGAAAGAAAAAGAAATAAGTTCCAATAAGTTTGGCATTTGTCTGCATTGTTCACAATAAACTTCTATGCCATTTTGTTCATATGTCTGGTATATTATTTCCATGATTTACATCTGCATTAACAATTTATACTCGCATATTATAGTATAGTTGACAGCACATATTTATAGACTTAGTATGAGTTTCACTAGTTTCCAGTCTTCTAAAAATCTGAAATTCCCAAGTGCATTATGTTGATTTACGTCAAAAAAGCTTATAAAGTGGACCCAATTAAACACGATTTGTATTAACATTAACTGTTCCACTAATACATTGTGGGGATCACAATTTAACCTTTAATCAAATCATCTTTCAACCAGTCTTTCCAAAAAAACAAATATAATAATGTTCAGAAAGGTAATATTTATTGTAGTGTCGCTGCATAAAGATTGACAATATCGAGGGTCACTGAGTTCACTCATCCATAATCATGTCTGGCAGATTAATAACTAGCACCAGTCATTTTTCACCACTAGGTGGCAGGACAGGGCCAGAGATCTTGTTGTTTCCACTGTATTGTCTTCATCACCTTGAGGGAGAGAGAGAGAGAAAGAGAGACTTTTGCAAAGAGTTAGACATCCAGGGTCTGAGAACCCCTCTGTTGCATGACCCCGTGATAAACAAAACACAGCTAGAGTGGGAGGTTGTGGAGCTCTTCGTCTTGCATGTTGGATCCAGTGATGTCCCAACAACAGACAGGGCCACAACACTCCTGCCTCTCCCCTGCGCTTCAACTTCTCTGAGTTACTCTCACTCCTCTCCTTTCGGATTATTTGTCTTTTCGATGCTAAAGGCGCCCGTGGAGGATTGAAAGAAGAATCTGCAAAAGAGGATTATCTTTGCACCGCAGCTTCCCTTTATTGAAGGTGTTTTTCCTCGTCGTCTCACCTGTATGAGATTTCCTTCAGATGGAATAATGCCTTCGTGCTGGAGTATAAGGTCCTGGTTCCCAGTGGTGGTGTTTGGTGCTGTGCTGGTTGTTTTTACTGCTGCTTACGCTGGACCCAGCCAGGACAGAAGAGTAGCAGGGTCGTCCTCATGCTTTGGAGGCTTTGATCTCTACTTTGTCTTAGACAAGTGAGTCGGTCATTCTGTTCTCCTTGCACACATAACCTGACACAATTAATTAGATGCAACAATAGGAAGATAAAAGCCATCCATATTAAATAATGATGCATTCATTAGTCTGTCATATCGAATTACAATCGCAATAGTTGTGCAAATAAATTGCATTTATCTTCAGTCACTGAAGTTAAAGCATATTAATGAATGAAGGGCATTGGCATATTTAGCAATATTTCATGTTGTTCTGACAAATGTTGTTGCCCCCTGGTGTGTTGTCATGCAGGAAAATGATGATGGAGTTCCCTCTGTCTGCATTTCATCATGGCATATAGTCAATGGATGGTTATGTTTAGTAGTTTCTTAGGTGTTCTCTCCTTCATCAGACTCATCAACTATAACATACACCATGCAGGCAACCTTTTATCCAGAATAGCTTGCCAATAAGTCCAAAATTGTGTATCTCCTCTAAGTTTCAACATCGTCTGTGCATCTCAAGAAGGACGCAGGAAATACAAAGGCACTTGTAGCTTCTTTGTTTATCTAACCTAGTTTTAGCTGTTTTCTATTCAGCCAAGGATTTACTTGATCAAAAGTCATCAACTTAAACTGACAAAGGAGTAAACGAAGCTCTCGCCGCTATCTGGAGTGTATACATGATGCATGTGCAAGACTTTGCTAAACAGAAAATGAGCAACCTCATCAGCAGAGACAGTCGAAAACAGTTTCGTGGCTTTCAAAAAAAAAAAAAAAGGCTTGAGTTTCCTCAACTGGGACTTGTAGGTAAATAACTTTCACTGCTGGTGAATATGCACACAGTTCATTTTCCTTGGCAATGGCACTTTAAACGTACCCAGGCTGTTGCCTTCGGGCTGTAGCAGATCAATTACATTACGACATTTGTGTTTTTGCATAACAAACTCGAAACTGTGGATTTTTTATCTTTTTTTGGGGGGGTTTTCTCACAAGCTCAGCACAGCCAACTAGGTCAACAAAACATTCATCATTCATCCGAGCCTTTTTCCTTTTCTTAACGACGATACTGGAGGATCCCGGTCTGCCGCCTCCCTCTGTAGCTCTGTTGCTCCACAGTTTAATCAATAAATCAATCAATCAATCAATCTTCGCTTGCCGCATGTAATCACAGTGTAATCACAGGGAAATTGGAGTCTCTCCCTCCAGAGATGGTGATGGATTTTCCAGTTGTCCTACAGTACATGTCAGTGCCAACTCCCAGCACACTGCTGTTTCTCTGAGGGGAAACCAGACAACTGTGTGTAATAGAGAGTAATTGCGAGAGTGATCCGTGTTCTAGAAACAGATTTATGTTACACGTGTGACCCCAGAGCTTTTATTGTTGGGCACCAATTCACTGCGTTAGCTGTTCCCTTCACTTTTCTTCGACAGCGGGAACTCAGCTCGCTGCTTTTCCGGCAGCGATGTCCTCCACCTGCCCCCACTGTCCTCTCGCAGGATCTGCCTGATCTCCCTGCTCTCCTCTCCACCGTTTCTGCCCCGCCTGTCCTCCATTAGATCCAGATGTTGTAGTGTTTCTGTCTGCTGGCTAGTTTGTTTGCGTTGGTGCTTGTGTCATGGTAATGATAGAAAGATCTGGTGATTTTTGGAAATGATGCAAGAGGGTGAGCGGTTAGAAGGCAAGGCAAGTTTATTTGTAGGCCTCATTTCAACAACAAGGTAGTTCAAAGTGATGCACAGTAAAACATTAAAAGCGTTACGAAAGATTACAGAAGAAACACGTTATTAAAGGACATTTGACTGAAAATGGTGATAAAAAATAAAGTAAGATACCAGAATTTAAATTACAGAAGAAAGAAATAATTGTTTGATTTAATAAAATCAACAGTGGCAAACAGAAATTGATTCATAACGAAAAACAGTGAAAACATTGTGACATGCATCGATGATGATGATGAAAACATCTTTATTAACCAAAAACTGCTCAGATTGAACCGTGACTCCATTAGAGGGATGATGAAGGTGAAGAGCCTCCCTTCAAAATCTAAAATTAAAGCTAAACAACAGTGCAGCATACAGAAAACTTTGTGGCAGTAGATCCGCAAAACCATCTAAACAAACACTCAGATTTGCTTCAAGTTCAAAGATTAAGAAGATTAGCATCAACACTGATTTATTAAGTAACGAGGGTCTGTTTTTCTTACTCAAACAACATATATATATGATTATAAACACATTAATAGTAATTTAATGACATCGTTGCTATTCCTCAGCCCAAAGCATTCACTCATTATACTCCCTCTTAGAAGTATCCTGTTCTTTATTATGACTGCACTCAATTAACAAGCAGAAAATATCCTTCAGTTAAAAAAAACAACACATTCTTACATTAATTTGGCTCTTTTATTTGTTTTTGTTGTTTTTTTATTGTAGATCTGGGAGTGTGCAAAATCACTGGACCGAAATCTACCACTTTGTTGAGCATCTAGCCCATAAATTCATAAGGTATAAAACTCACCATGAAGAATCTTTGGGAAAACATGCAACGATAAATGCTTACTGATGTATTTTTGAATTGTCTTTTCCTTCAGTCCACAGTTGCGGATGTCCTTCATTGTGTTCTCCACCGAGGGAAGGATCTTAATGAGCCTGACAGAAGACAGGTGGGTGTAGAGCCCTTTCTAAAGTGCTCTTAATCCTTTGCTTTTCTATCATCCAGCTGTAAGGAATGAATGTAATAGCAGATTTGGACACAGGTCTCACTCAGTGACTGTACTGTATGAACCCTCTGAATTTTTAGCGACCAAGAAGAGATCCCAGACAGATACTTTCCCTCGCTGTGATCTGGCTACAGTGTCTTCAGTTTGGATAGCTGCAGCATTTCATCATATTTTTTGACACATTGTGGGCTGCGAATGTGTCTAATCTTTCCTTTGCAGGGTTCCTCCACAGCCGCAGCAGTTTTCATTGCTTCCCTCGTAGCTTATTGGACAAAATGCTCATTTCCTGTCTGTCTGCGTGACGTCTCTCGTGCCAACACACACTGACACCGTTCGATTTCATTCATCTGTTACACATTGCTGTTATTTTCTGCTGGACTTATGGAAACTATTATTCTTTTAGCCTGCCCCGGACTGTCTGTTTCGAATCCAAAGTATGTTCACAAATGAATCTGACAAAATAAATAATTGCGATTAGATCCGATTATCAACAATGTGGATTCGCTTTGCTTCTGCTCGTCTGCTCAGGGAACGGATCCGCAAAGGTCTGGAGGAGCTCCAGAGGGTTCTTCCAGGGGGAGACACCTTCATGCATGAGGGCATCCTGAGGGTGAGCTGCCGTCATCTCTATCTGTAGACTGGATCCAGAACAAACAGCAAGCCATGGTCCAGAGAATACTAAACAGTTGTTGTGTTAGAGCAGGGATCAGTCGCTTTATTTGTTGCGTGCTACCTGATAATCCACTCTCAGTCTCTTTTTTTCCCAGGCCAGTGAGCAGATATACTACAGAAACACTGAAGGTGTGTATTTTTTTCTTTATATATATATATATACATATATTGCTTGAACATATTGTATATTTTGGGGGGTGTCCAATCTGAAAAAAATAAATGTTTTTTTCTGCTGCATTAAATTGATATATTATTCCCTGTTCTATTTGAAAGAAAACCAGATAGATTTACTGCCACAGGTCTTTATGCGCGATTCAAACTAAATAACCTGACAAGAGATATTCACCTCAAGAAAATATGTAACTTTGGATGAGGAACTGTGAGAGGATTGTTTTTAAAGGGTCACAAGCCAAAAGAGTTTTGAAAACCGCTGCCGTTATGCGACAGATCGGATGTGCCCCTCGACCTCGAATTACCTTCGGGACAGCTCAGGGATGGAGCGTGTGCATGTCTGAGTGGGAATGGGAAATAAATTAGATTGTCAACTATGAGAAAAGCGATTACATTTCACATAACCATGAAATGTCAGTAATCTTATCAACGCTGCGTGGTTATTTGCAAAGGATAGGAGGTTAAGTGGGTGAAAATGCAGCGGGAGTGACATAATGCTTTCTGGCTGCAGGTTATCGCACCGCCAGCGTTATCATAGCTCTGACAGATGGAGAGCTGCACGAAGACCTTTTCTACTACGCTGAGAGAGAGGTGAGAGAGACAAAGAGTTTTACAAGTTTTACAGTGAATTATAACCAGGTGAAACACGTGCGCGCACGACGGACCACATCAAAACGCTGCCAGCCTCACTGGCAGCGTTTGATGTGCAGCGATTTACACATCGGGGGCCTGTTGTGTTCCGGACTGGGATGTAATTTCTTTCTCAGACCATTAGGGCAGTGCAGGTCAAGGTGTTGACTCTGCTTGTTGTTTCATGTCGACACCAGAATCCTCTACTGGGAAATTGGGAAATTTTCCTTCAGGCATGAGTGTGACACATCTATTGTTGCATGACAAGTTAAAACATTAGTTAATAGGAACACAGTGCTGCACATCTTGTAAAAGCTAGTTAGATGCCAGTAAAACACAAGGCCTCTCTGAGTATGTGTTGCAGAGGTGTAATTGAACCCAGGTGATTCTGCTGTGTCTGTGCCTGACAGGCCAACCGCTCCAGGAGCCTGGGTGCCTCTGTGTACTGCGTAGGGGTGAAGGACTTCAATGAGACACAGGTTTGTTTTTCACCAACTTTTACACTGTACTTTTAGACTGTAACTGTACCTTAATCTCTCATGATGTATGAACTTCAGTGAGTGAAATGGATAGTCATAAATAAATAAAAATTACAAGCTTTTATTTTGAAACCACTTAAACTATGTTATTAATAAGTTGTTACATCTTGATTCACACCGTGAAAAAAGGCTAAGTTTATCCCAATTTGGAATGTCTCCTACTATCTCATTTGTCTTATATTAAAACTATTTATGCAACCACTAAATACACATTGAACCCTCAGGTTGCCAACTCTTCTTAACACAAATCTAAATGTGTTTAACATTTGTCGTTTTGCTCAATTGTTATTCAACCCTTTTTCTTTCTGTTTAGCTGGCAAATATTGCTGATAGTAAGGACCACGTCTTCCCTGTCAATGACGGATTTGAGGCTTTGCAAGGGGTCATTGATTCGGTAAGCATTTCACGTCGGCCATATTCAGTCAGCAATTACAATGCAATGATTATAGTGAGATGTTTACTAATCCATTATTAATAAATTATTATTGGGGACAGCTTTTAACTATTTTGGGGACATTTTTTGGTTGAAGGCTGTTACTGAACACTACAACAATATCACAACAGCTACTATATATATAGATTGATTGGCTACAGATTTGTTTTAGTTAGAGCTACATCTGGATAAGATATACAAGGTACTTCATCAACATGAACCTAAATTAGCATCTGTATTTAAAGCCACTATTAGTAACATAACACCTATACAGTAACAGCAATTTACATATGTTTTAGCTTTGCAAAGAGAAGAGAGTTTGTCTTGACAGAGCTGTTGTCACTGGGATACAATGTCTGTTGAGCAGAGTTAAAGGCCAGGCAGCTGTCATCTGGAGCAGATTAATTGCAAACAAACAAAAACAAAGTTTCTAACTCTCTTGAATGTTACTTTAGAATAAATAGCAGTTTCGAGTGCCAAAAGGTCAATTAACCGGCACATTAAAAATCATGAGATGAGAAAAGAGAAGTTTACTAGAAGAGACACTGACACTGAGGACTAAAACCAGGATCCATTTGTCCTCGCTTCCTCAGATCCTGAAGAAGTCCTGTATCGAGATCCTGGCAGCAGAGCCGTCCAGTATCTGTGCAGGAGGTAAGGCCAGAAAAATTGACCTCCATCTCCTTCTCATAAGCACAGTCCAGGGCCTTTGTAATTACCAACACACAGAATCCTCATGGGGCCAAGATGATTAAATCACATACACCATTATTAAGTCAATATTTAAAGTCTATAATGTGACATTTTTAGTTATTGGTGGCAAGTATATATATATATATGACAATTCAAACTCTCAACAAAATCTCAAACTGATGGCGTTTCAGACTTGTACTTGCTTATAACATTCAACGGAACTTCACATACTTTACCTTGAACCACAGAATAACTGTGAATGAACTGCGGGGTTCTTATCAGTTCACACATTTGTGTTTCTGTTTGCCTCACCCAGAGTCCTTCCAGGTGGTGGTGAGAGGAAACGGATTCCTCCATGCCCGCAACGTCGACAAGGTCCTGTGCAGCTTTCGCATCAATGACACGCTTACTAAGAGTGAGTGAATCACTGAATGTTACTGATATGGCGAAACATTGCCGTCCCAATCCACTGCATGTACACAAAGCTGATGACTCGCTTCATTTGCAATCAAAGCAGCTGTTATGAACGGATGAATGGAAGGCCGCTGCAGAATTAACCGATACTACGTCAACACGAGTCAGCCGCACAGCTGGAACTCTGTGGTTAAACAGGCCTCCATGCTGGAGCTATTGGTGCCATGGATTTTTGTTTTAAAGAACACATTGTGCAACTTTACAGGCCTGGAAAGGAGTCAGAGACAAAAGATAGTAAAGAAACAGAGCCACAGGCACATGATACAAGCATTTTGCCCACAGAGTTTACTAGAGGCTTACCGTAATAGTCATTGAGACCACATCCTACCATGGCTGCAGGAAGTGCTGCTCTAAATACAAACGAACATATTCACCAGTACAAAATGAGGCAGAAGTGACAAAAAGATGGCTATGGATGCCAATTATAAACTATTTATAATTATAAGTCAGTCAGTCACTAGCGTATAGATACAGACTCACAGAGCCACTAATGTGACTGTAGACTCTTGCTGCTGGTGATGTCAATGTGTCCTTGTGTCTCCATGGGTTGAGTCACTGTCTTCTATAAGCAGAGGAATATGTGACTGGATGATGGATAATTTTAAGAAAAAGATCACAAATAGAGGTCTTTTTAGAAGTTTGTTTCTTTACTGCATAAAAAAGCATAGTCAGCGAGGCAGTCTGTCTATGAGGGAACGCTGCCAAAATGCACAAGCTCTGGGTTTTTGTCTTGTTCTAGCAGGCAGTCACATATGGCCTTGAAAATGAAGACAAAAACTTCAACCTTATACAGGAACACTGCACTCATTGTAGAACAGAAAAAGGCACTGTCATTCAAACTCCATCCGTGAGTGAGTACCTATTTGTTACACTTCTTAATTTGGGAACACAGTCATAAATCAGAAAAACACGTCACCTTAAGGTGAACATAGTTCTCAACACAGGATACACACAAAAATAACACAGTCACAGAAATCAAATTGAAAAAGTGTCAGTCTAAGTTTTCTCCAACATTTGATCATCATTAAAGTCTATGTAGAGCAATATTTGTGTTTGTCACACAGAAAAATGTGTTATTAACTACCCAGCCAATTTGGAATAATGAAAGAAAGAAAGCGCAAAGTATATTAAATTAGATTTCGAAATCATGAAAAATTAAACAGTACTCTCTGCTCTGGAACGCTAGCAGCGTCAAGGCTCGTCATGCTAACGTCACATTAGGACATCATTGATGAGTTCTTCAGAAATATTACTCACTTCTCTGGGAAAGTTGTAATTGTGACTAGTCTGACTTACCAGGTAGTTTCACAAACCTTTATCAGAGATAGAGTTAAATGGAGTTTCTAAGGAAGAGCTTAGATCTTTGTATTTACCTTGGATGACGCCTCCGTTCAGCCCCCTGCATACTTTGCAAATATGGTGAAATAATAAAAAGGAAAGCAGCATCATGTAGCGACATGTGTTGAACAGATGAATCTGTGTTTATGTGTCTACGGGAAAAAGTAGCAGCAAATACAGTCAGGCGCGCTGGGGTTTGGCAGGTCCTGTCCTGAGCTATCCATTACTTTGGTGACAGATGTTGCAGCCATGGTGCAGCGGACAACAATGAACTGTGTGAATAATTTGAGACGAAGGAATAGTTCATCATTATGGGAAATGCACATATTTGCGGCTAGCTTGATTCACTCCAAAGCACCTCTGAAGCTAACTAATCCACAATTTTATTTGGTCAAACTGACAAAAAGTATAAAAAACAACAATTTTCTGTTTGCTTCCTGGAGGCTGCCCTTGTTGCCTCCCGGAACTCACTGTTAGCATCCAAGAAATACACCACAGCGTAATGAGTAAAACTGCTAATTGTCGCTTTTACACTTAGTGAGCTTTAGCGGTGTTGGTAAGCAGATTTTGTTACCTTTAAACAGAGCTATGCTAGCTGTTTCCCCCATTTCCTGCCATTAAATGCTAAGATAAGCTAATTGTTTTCTTTCCCTCGACACAAGGGAGCTACCTAACTTTACTTTTCTGTATACTCTCAAAGAATGTACATTAGGAGCGGTATTACAAATAATTTACTGGTTGGAGGTGAACTCTGGGCCCCTCACAGTAAAACATGACCCCTCTCTGTGCTTGGGGAGTAAACAGTCCAATAAAACAGCACAACATGGATTCAGGATGTCTGCCAGCATCTTCATCCTGGATGGATTTACACAGTCCTTTTGGTTTTGCTTTAATGCTTGAAGACCATTCAAAGTGCACGGTGGGTGCAGAGATGAACTCTTAGCGGGCTCATCATTCTGGCCCAGTTTGTATTGACACGGAGCCTTTGTCGATTCCCTCTCCCCACCGTCCTGCTCGCTGTTGAGAAGAGCAGCCGTGACCCATGCGGCTCTTCTGCCGATTCCCTTAGTTTCGGGGTATGCGCTCCCCCTGCCAGCATAAACAGACAGGCTTGGGTGACGATGATTGCGCGAGCTGCTTTTCAAAAAAAAAAAAGCCAGCTGGACTCGAAGAAGAGACCCAGATTTGTCAGAAAAACAAAAACAAGAGCTGTGGCGAAGGGGGTTTGAAGTGGTATTTCTGACAGGGATACAGATGTCTTCAGGCAGCAGACAACAAAGCACGTCTCCCTTTCTCTTCTCATAATGTTAATTGAGTTACAGTAAAATATGCGATCATTTCACGCTTATCTAGTTAAAATAAATACACGTCATATTAATCAGCCAATAAACTAATTCCAATCGGCTTTAACCACAATGACATAATCTGAGAGATGATAAGGGTTGTGATTTGTCAGTTGGCTTTTGGTTTGGGAGCTTCATATGTCAGTGGATAGTACCGACTGTTACCACAAGACAAGACTGGAATGTTTGGCCGATGCTTTGGCTGTTTTTTTTTATGACCCTTTTCCCTCTTCTCCTCTAGTGGTGAAGCCTTTGATTGTGGAAGATACATATCTCCTCTGTCCTGCCCCAGTGCTTCAAGATGAGGGAATGTAAGTCCTGTAATTTATTCAAATCAATTTGAGGTTTCTTATGACGCCCCGTCCGCTTTGTTTTTTCTACGACACCACATGAATAACAGCTGAGGCATTTTTCTCTTTTCTTATCCAGGGCAGCGAACCTTTATGTCAGTATGAACGAAGGTCTCAGTTTCATCTCCAGTTCAGTCACCATTACCACTGTGGGCTGTGTGAGTACCAGCGTTTTCATTTGGGGAAACTGCTTTTTTTTTTTTTTAAAGACACAGTGCATTCCTGCAGTACAAAGAGATTAGTGGGACGGGCAGATCATCCCTATCCCACCTCCTATCTTATCCTATCTCCACTCTACCAACAAATAAAGGCAAAAAGCCCCAAAATTATACTTAAAATGAAAGAGAAATCAACAAACAATTAAAACCAATCCAAACAGTCCAATGCAACATTAAGCAGATCTCTGAACGATAGAATTCAAACTAACTAAAGAGTTTCTCGCATCAGCGGAGTCACGGCCTTTAAATATCTGTTCCACGGAACAGCAGGATAAAACAAAAGGGGCGCCAGCAGAAGCTTTGAGGGGTGGTTCACATCTATTTGGTGCTCTCCGTGTTTAGACGGCCTGTGTTGACATGTCTGTTTTTGTCACAGTCTGACGGGACCATCCTGGCCATAGCTCTGCTCATCCTGATGCTGCTCCTGGTCCTGGCTCTGCTCTGGTGGTTCTGGCCTCTCTGTTGCACTGTGGTGAGTTTCCTTAACGTGCAACAATAACACGCACACATGATGCTTTACAGGTAGATATTGGTCTTTCCTGTAGATGAGTTTGAAAACTGAAATACTGTTAGGCTTTTGTTTTACTTGTAATTGTTAGATCCTTGTGCTCTGTACCTATTCATTTAATTTATTATTGGGATTAATCTAACATTCAAAGCAGCAGCTCATTAACAAATAACTTAATTTTAAGGGCAATGAAAATTTGACAAATGGGCTTATTATGGTGCCATATTGTTAAGTTTTGTTATGCAAAATCAAAAATCCAAGTGGAAAATGTCCCCTTGCTATTTTGGTCTTAACTTAAAATAGTGTACTGATATCTAAAACATGTTTTATCAAATAAAATATTTGAATTAATGATGACAATTAGTAAGTTCATGCTACTCAGAAATACATTTTTTTTGTTGACTTACAGCTACAAAATATTATTTTGGCTCAACTTAGCAACTTTCAACATACATAAGAAAAGTCATATTACTTATATTACATATTACATGTGTTTACTTGATCCACAAAGAAACTCTCCACATCAACATGAGTCTATAAGGTGATGTTACTTCAAATGGTATTTATTTGGCTAAAAAGCTTCATTAGTCTTAAAATATTGATTTGAAATAATGTAATTCTGCAAGTAGTTGGCCCAACTTAAAAAAAATAAGTAGAAAATGTTTTTTCTTTTTAAGTTGAACCTATGTTTAATTTTTTAGAGTGTATTGGAATGGGGGTGATATTGCTTTGCAGACAATAAGGCAGATGCCTTTTCCAGGTCTGTCCTGTCTGGCTGACGCCCACTAACGCAGCTTATTAACCTAAACACCAGTGTCACGGTGAAGGTCAGGGTCTGTGAGTCAGTTAGGATGTATGACCCTGTTGGTTCCCTGCAGCTGAACCTAGTCCACATCCAGAAGAGGTCAAGGCCCCAGTCACATGTGTGTTTAGGTAATTATTCTGCTGTTGAAATCATTTTAGTTTCCAAAAGCTTGTAGACCCCCAAGTGTTATCTCTCAATACTCCCATAGTTTATTCTCTAATAGACCTGGATGTGGTCGAAACAAAACCCCACATATCCTAAAAGGTTTAAGATTGATATTGTTGTTACTATGAGATTAAGGAGAAGAAAATATAACTCACCAGGAATAAAAGTTTCATGAAAAGTATTTTTATGACAGTCTTCTGCTCTTAGCTACAGTAAAAATAGGAAATGTGCATGGAAAAACATTTCGTTGCCATTATTTAGACAGGGCTCAAACTGCCAGTATCACAATACTGTAGCGGACTTTCTGAAATCTGTATTTCTCTTTGTCAAAACGAAGACACCAGCGTCTCTTCAAGAGCCACTCCAACGTTTCCAGGGCTGGAAACAGGAACGTCTCAAACTGCCAGAGAAAGATGTCAGCCTTAACAACATGGCTGTCCCTCCCTTTTACTTTCTTCTGTTCTTGTCCATTTTAGTTGCAGTCGAGAGCCGTGTGGCTCTGTTTAGGAAAGCGATGCTACGTTGCCATGGCAGTCATTTTGGGCTCCGGGATTTGGAGAGGCTTAGAGGAAAATCGCAAATAAGAATCAGAATCACTTAATTTGCCAAGTCTATTTAATGTAGAAGGAACTGTCTTTATTACGCTGGTCAAAAAAATCCATAGTGACAACTTGTGCGCTGACATACATAGCGGCAAAGGCACAAGGGCAGTACATGGAGCCGGTGCCAGACATAGACTAGACATAAACAGTATATTTAAAATCCTTAAATCCTAAAAAGAAACCAAAAAATGTCATTGATAACGTTTCTTCATACAGAACAAGAAAAGATACAGTATTTTTGAACCTCTTACTGTTCTCTTCTCCCGATCAACAACCTCGGGCCAAACAATCTGGAGAGCAGATTTCTAGGTCAGTGCGTTGCTCTTGTAAAGTAGTAGAGTCTTAGAGGGGAAAAACAATTCCTAAGCCATATGTTGTTGTGTAACCACTTTTGTGACATGCAGGTTATATAAAAATCCACGATGTGTGTTTGCGACTCCTGTCGTTTCTTGAAATATATATAACACACCGTCCGACCGTCTAATTCCATCTGTTTCCCCCTCCCTCCCCTCAGATCATCCATGCACCGCCGCCGCCAGCTGTGGAGGAGAGTTCGGTAGGAGCTGTCTTGACTGTTTCTTATGACAAAAAAAAAAAAAAAAAGCGTATTTTTTAAGATTCAGGCGGCTGCCAGTGTTTAGGTTGTGTGAATGTTCAGTTGATTCACTTTAAACCTCAGTGACCACACAGCGTCATTCACTCACTCCCTGGCATACAACTCACATTTGACTCATTTAGTAATCTATCCAATGTGCTGTGAGTTGACGCCCTCTTAGAATAACAATGAAATCCTGATTTTAACAGTTTTTTTTTTTTTTTGTCCCTCCCCTGTTTTTGAAGAGGACGTGTGATTTTTAATTCATGTTTTTTCAAACAATTGCCTCCGGTGCGCTCTTTAATCATGACGTGAAGTGATACTGACTGATATCATGATTTCACTTTCATTTCATCATTTTGGCTGCAATAGCAGCTAGTTAGCAAGTTACCTCTGTAGCACACAATGGGACGAATTTATTAAACGGTGAAAAGTGAATTTATTGCCAAAACTGACCAGAAGCGCAATGACGAATCGTGGCCTAAAAATGATAGATTCCTCTGCTCGACAACGCTGTAGATTATCAGTCAGCGCGGAAGCTTTAAAGAGCTGGTTTAAAGCCAGCGGGCTTTGTAATGTCCTCTGATCTGCACATAGGGGGCAAAATCTGAGAGAGCTGGGTTTAAAATGGGGAACACAGACAAACATTCACAAACATTTTCATGTGCATGAATATAATCTTGTAAATTATCTCTCAGATCTATGAGAAAAGATAATCACACAATCAAACCTGCTTCCTGTCACTCTCCCACAGGATGATGAGGATTTAGAAACCCCGAAGAAGAAATGGCCGACTGTAGACGCCTCCTACTATGGAGGAAGAGGAGTCGGGGGAATCAAAAGGATGGAGGTGAGATCTAGTTAAAAAAAAAAAAATGAACAAGGGCGATTGTTTGATTACTTTTACCTATATTAGTGACCCTAATGTGATACTACCCTGAATCCCTCACCGGTGCTAGAATCATCTCATCTACGTCATTTCTACATTCCTGATTATCTTCTGTTGAATTTTCCCATGATGTTAAACATTTAAAGGCGCGCTGATGAAGCTCAAACTCTCTGATTAGGTTCGCTGGGGTGAGAAAGGCTCCACTGAAGAAGGCGCAAAGCTGGAGAAGGCCAAAAACGCCAAAGTGAAGATGCCCGAGCAGGAGTATGAGCTGCCTCCCATGCGGATTCTCAACAACGGCATGCACAAGCCCTCGGGGCCACGCAAGTGGTACTCACCTATCAAGGTACCGCCGTCTGTTCATTCTGCAGACAATTTAAAATAGCAAACATGAAGTTCAACTGTTCTGCATAAGAATAAGAAATGATTTGTGAGATATTTATATATACATAAAGCTCAGCTTACCTTTGATTTATAAAAGCTGTCATGGTTGTTTAATAACTCTTTTTTTTTTTAACTGTTGGCATTTGTACTGCATGAAGTACATCTGTTATACATTACTCCATGTTAATCTGTAAGCAATAGCGTTATTAAAATGTTGTAGTGGGATTAGCATGAGATGTGTTAGGGTAATAATGCTTAGGTGGCTGCTGGCACAGAGGCCCTTCCTCCGGGGCCAGCATGGGGTTAAAGGAGTCATACTGAAGTCTTCCCTAGTCAGCGGGGGACTGCTAATAGAAACCAGACTCCCGTTGGACTGACCTCCAGGGAACAGAGCTGCACAGACAGCAGTTTTCTGAGGAAAAACAGCTGCATTCTCTGCCTTTATCCTCAAAGTATTTGCGGTATTTATAACTATGAAGAGTCAGTTCACAATGAGACCATTTGAGTTTGTCACTTTGAAATGGCTTCAGCAGAATGGATAACACTGGCCATGTGGTCCCGTAGATGGCTTCAGGGAGGCACTGAGATCTCTCTTGGCTTTTGTGGGCCAAGGAAACCCCCCCCCCCCCGCTCAATTGTCAATGATAACAACTCTGTTTAGGCTCACATGACAAGAAGTCTCAAGGTTCGATTTCCTCTCTGCTTCCACAGAGCAAGCTGGATGCGTTGTGGGTCCTTTTAAAAAAAGGCTACGACCGTGTGTCTGTAATGAGACCTCACCCAGGCGACAAGGTAAGGAAAACACAACAGCTGCGGTAGGCATTATTTGAGCATCATGCATCTGCCTTTTACTGCCTGACGTAAGGCCTTGGCTTTGCTTTAGCGTTTGGCAAAGGATTCTTTTATATCTGAATATGTTGAGAAAATGGCCCAGCTGTGTGCAATGAAGTGTGCACAGATAGACGCCCTCGGAGACCTGCGGTGAGCTGGGATTCGGGGCCGCAGCGTCTGACTACAGCGCGCTGCAATGTAAAGACGTCTGGCGAAGCTATTATCGTCCAAAGGCATATGTAATTCCTGCAGGGCCGGCTGCACTGGTGAAGGGGATAAGAGCGCGCTGACCTCTACTGTTGGCAGCTGACATGTAGTCTGAGAGTCTGGGATCATTTCAGGAGACAAAGTGAGCCTGGGGGAATAATAATCTCTCACCCACACAAATTCATGTAACACTTTATCTTCCTCTGGAGAGGAACAACCGTGTTGATCTGAACGCAATCAAGCAAGAAATGAGCCTCAGGCGTCAGAGAGACCCTTAAAAAACCTTCACATGTGCAGCCATTCTTGTTTTAAAGCTGAACAAAGCGCATAACTACCAGTTATAGTCACTTTACTGCAAGTGTGTTGTTTTAGGTTAGGTCTGTCATTTGTAAAGGCAGGAACAGCCCGGGCTGTGGTGTTTTTACGAGGCTGCGCAGGGTGCCACACAGCTGTGTCGACATTTACGCCTTCAGAATATAGAGCCAAACTGGGAGAAGTGAAAAACACTGCATAGCTTTGAGAGAGGGACGCGTCTCGAGTGTCGCCATTGTTAAAACTCCACTTTGATCAGCTGTAACAGTGAAATAGTTGCAGTTAACAGTTTAATGATGTCACATTTATTCATATGACTAACAATCGCTTACTGCGCTCGCAGCCGAATGAAGCGACCGGCTCTAGAGTTACAGTATGTTCAGAAGGTTAAAGTCCAGGATATACTTCCGTACTTAGAAGTGCATAAGTGAGTCCTCCTCACTCTTCATTAGTGCACTGGAAAAAAAAAAACTCGGCTTCATTATCGTTGATGATTTGTGGTAAACAAACTTGTTCTGGTTGCAATTAGGGATCTCCTGTCAAAGCCTCGCTTTTATAACTTCCCCCAAATGAATACAGTGTTGGGATTGGGGGGGATTGGGGGGGATTAGGGGGGAGTCGATCCCACTGCCAACTTCCTGTAACGTGTCACATACTTCTGAATCTGTGTTTTTATGAATTAATATAAAGTAGGAATAGCTCAACACTGCAGGCCAAACACTCAGCATCATACATCTTAGAACACTTTGCTATCACATACATCTTCTTTAGTTCTGTACTGTCGGAGTCCAAGAGACATTAATATTGCTTATATTCAGTGTCCTTCGTGCACTAAAGGAGTATAAATATAGGTTGAGTTTCTTTTTCCATCTTTGCCATATGACATGAATCATTTTGGTAAATGAGAGCTACAGAGCTGCGCTGTCACCCCTTATCAGTCCACTTCAACTCCCCGATTCCTTCGGTGCAGTCGCTCCAGAGGCGTAGCTTGTTTCTGGAATATGAGCGGCTCTCTCAACATGACCTCACTCTGGTTTGGAGAGTGGCTGAGGATGGATCAGCACACAGTATTTGCCTCTAAAAAATAATAAGGGACTGTAAAAAGTTGACCATTACCAGCGTGGAAAGTAACAAAGTACATTTACTCAACTTTACCATACTTTACCATACTATTCTATGCTTTATACTTCACTTTATTACATTTCGGATGGAAATGTTCTACTTTTTACTCTACATTTATCTGACCGCTTTGGTTACTTTTCAGATGATGATTTGACACAAATAATAATAATGTAACAAGCTTTTAAAATACAAAAATACAACGTATTATTAAAGATGATGTCTCACAAACAGCAGAGTGTAGTCGGGTCACATTTCACATGTCTGTGAGTTAACAGCTCTACTAAATACTGACTTTTCCCTTTAAACTTCTGCAATGGTTTCATTTAAATACCATGTGACTAAAAGGGATTTGTGCATCAGAACTTAGTTCTTTTGTCTTACCTCTCCCATTGATCATCTCACAATCTGCTGACCCTTAGGGTCACTCATGCTTCAGTTATTAATAATTAAAATATGTCATTTATAATAATATATCAGCCAGAGGATCAAACAAGTAGCCTACTTTTACTGCGATATTTTATATACATTTGCTTTTAATACTTTTAGTTAAGTTAGAATTTTTCATGCAGGACTTGTAATTGAGTATACTTACATCACTCTGCTAGTTCTTTTACTTAAATAACAGATCTGAGGACTTCTTCTACCGCTGCCCATTACTAAAACTGTGTTGGAAGGTTACAGCATTTGTACTGCAGTCATGTAAGCTGTGTGGAGAAGAGGCAACGTTCCTATAAGTGAGAGTCTACTGCAGTCATCTGTCTATGTGATTTGTAACAGAAACCAACAAGGGACATTTATATGTCTTAGGACTAATTCGGCTGTCAGGGGAGTTGTATGTATTGTTAAAACAAGACTTAGAAGCCTCCTGCTTTTATATCTGTTTTTGACTGATTTGCTTGATTATTTATACAATGCTGTATGAGTTTGAATAAACATTGCTCTGGTCCATCTGATGCTAATATGAATAACGTGATAATAACATGACATAACTTGAAACTTGAAGCCTCTACTGGCCAAACACTGTGGCTTCACAGTGAAGTAGTAGACATCTTGGAATTTGTAACAGATGATATTTTTTAACCTGTCAAAATGCTAAACCTCCTGATACAGGGGCAACACTGACTTTTATTCATATATTGCATGAGAAAACCTCAGCTATAACACCAAAATACAGTGCGTTTATCTGTAGTAAAACACAATGTTCCTGTTACAGTATCAATATATATCACCAACATCCACGTCATCAATACAATAAGAAAATAGTTTAATATAATATCAGTAGTAGGACTGAAAATAATGAATATTTTGGTATTTAATTTAGATTCTGTTTGTGTGATTATATATTCATGTTCTTCAATCATCCTCAGTGGGATATCAATGATTTTATGGACAAATAATTGATCTTTGAACCTTAATACAATGAACTTTGCATTGAAATTTTGCTGATCCTGATTTGGTTCAGTTTGGTCTCGTTTTAAGTTTTAAGTTTTGATTTTTAACTGTAGCAAACCACATTTTAGACATTTTCTTTTTTGCAATATTCTAACTATATTTGCTCTGTAACAGCAACATAAATTGATTCTGACACTCTTGTATTCACATTACATGTTGTAGATTTCTTTTGATACCAGGTTTTAAGTAGATAACCTTTGTGGTTCTGGATATATCATATTCATGTTATCGTTTATAGCAGGAACACTGAAATATAGGCCTGGGGCTTAAGTGGATAAAAAGGATTTGATCATGAAACTTCTTGTCTTTCACCTCTAAAATCTGGTCTGTTTGTACATTTCAGGGCAAATGCATGAACTTCACCCGCATGAAGTCTCCGCCCCCTCACTACTCCAACTACAACCGCCACCCGTCTCCCATCTACTGCCCCCCGACCAGGAGTCCGCCCCCGCCGCAGGCCACCCTGCCGCCGACCCCCAACTGCCCTCCGTCATCTCCGTCGTCCTCCACCTGTCCCCTGCTGCCCGCGACGCCTTCTGCCTCCCCCACCACCCCGTCCCCTCCCATCACTCCCCCGCCCTATACCCCACCTCCCAACCGGGCCCTCCCTCCGTCCACGCTGTACATCCCCGCCCCGCCGCCGACGCTCCCCGCCCACCCCGCCACCCTCCGCCTCCCCGACCGGCTCCCTGCCCCCCCTTCCCCAGGGACCCCCCCAAGGACGAGCCCCGCCGCCTGCCCGCCCCCCGCCTCGCCCCGGCCTGTAGAGCCCTTGCAGGATATGAAGGAGAGACGCACAAGTTTGAATTTAAAAACAAAAAAGAAAGAAAGAGAAGGAAACAAGAGTCCCACCAGCAATCGGCACATCCTTGATTGTACCTGCGAGCGAGGTCGCGTGAGCGTCCCGTTCCAGGTAGCTGTGGCCTTCCCGCCTCGCCAAGTGGAGCGGCGAAGACTTTGTTTTCAGCTATTTGTCTACAGTGAATTTTGTACACATCTAGCCCAACAGTGCAATCGCTCTGATGCTTGAATTACACAGACATTCCCTATAAATCAGGTCATGCGGGCCGTGTCGAAACATTTCGCCTCCGTGGTCATTTAGAGCAGCTTCAGGCCCTTTTGTCCCTCCATGACCACACACGCCTGGATAAAGCCCTGATGAATCCCGACCAAGCAGGATAATGAAATGACCACAACACTCAAATATGCCCTTGTGTAACAGCTCCTGTCTTTTTTGATAAGAGGCAAACGACTAGTTTTGCTTAGCGTTACACATACAGACTTGATTTGGTGGAATCTGATAAATCCCCATTTTTTTTTGTATTTTTGAATGTTGGGCAACTGCATGCAATAATGTTCCTACCTTTTTTTTTATAATTATCTGTAATTTTCTCTTATCGTTTAATCATCTTATAAATTGTAGACTATGTTGTCTGAGATTGAATTTTGTGTTTGGAAACAATATTTGCAGCATATGTGAAATAACATCGTCTGACTTCATGTCCTCGCAACTTTTGACTTCTACGTGGTGTCAAACCAGCCTAATGTGAGTCACAGCTGGCTTATTTTTTCGTGCACATCAGAGTGAACAGTAAATTAGCCTAGATTGTAATCACTGCTATAGTCGCATATGCTCTGTCTATCAAGATGTGGACAAAAATATGTCAGAATCAGGGAAACGCTTTGCACATTGTGTCTCTTATCTGCCCACGGTCCTTAATAGAGGTTGGGTTTAATGTAAATAATCATTTTTATATAACCATGTGTGTATAGATATGTATGTGTGTGTGTATATGTGTGTATGTGTTGAAGAAAAAGAGACTAGTCTACTATATGTATTTGTGACAGCACGTTGGTCATTGCCAATACTGGGTTTGTCAGTTTTATTAAGAAATATACTTTTTTTTTCACAATAATCTTTCACTTCTTCAGATTTTGGAACATTCAAATGCTTTAATTGAGTTGAAGCTGTTCTATGATGCTGATCAGAGGAGTCTCAACAGCCCGTCTTTAGAAATTCACAAATGGTCTGAATTTTATATTTAAATGTCACAAAAAAATGACACGATAGTATGCAGCTCTCCACTAATGCAGCATGTAGACACCTACAGTATGTCTGTTTCATTCGAAATGGAAGTAAACGAATAAATAATTTAGTAAAAAATTCTGTGTTTTCTTCAAATCCAATTAATTCTGACAATTTTACTTCCAGCAAGATGAAAACAGCCACTTAGCTTTAATCAAAAGCCTCTGAAGACTTCATATTACGTAAGAGTCATCCTTTTCCAGACTCTTAACTTTATTAAACATGTCATATATTCTGCGGAATATTGTACGTTGATTAATGAGTGAAATATGAATATGCTCTGATTGCAAATGCTACTTTTAGTCTTTTTCCTTTGTTTAAACAGTGATTTCACATTCAGGCTCCATTTGGTGAATGGACTTTATTTGTTTAGTGCCTTTCTGGTCTTTTCAAAGTAGACTACAAGCCTTTCATCTATTTATACACATTCATATGTGATAGCATGAAGGTTCACATTCATCCAGGTCACCTTATTCTTGTGGACTTCTTGGTTTGTTTGAAGACGTTTCACCTCTCATCCAAGAGGCTTCTTCAGTTCTGAGACTAATGCAAGAACCCAGGTATTTATGTATTCTGGGTGTGTAGTCCTCTGTAGGCATATTCATATTCTGATGGCAGTGGCTGCCATGCATGGTGCCAACCGCCCATCAGATGGAGCTAATCATTCATAGACATTTGCACCAAAGGTTCAGCATTGGCAACAATTTGGGGTTAAGTATTTAGCCCAAGGATACATTGAGATGCAGCCTGAGGGTCCTCGGACTATTTGAGAACCACTGGCGTTTCATCCAGCAGGCTTTCTGCAAAATCAACAATGATAGTAGGATAAAGGCACTGGGATGTTATGTAGACCGCACCTTAGTAACACATCTGATGGTGATTAAACAATCATATTCCACCATTAGGGTGAGAAAAAAAATGACAATAAAAAAAACAAGCAGCCTCAGTGAATCAAATCACTTCAAACTAAGTTATAGCTCAAACCACATGTAGAGTTTTTGATTTGACATTTGTGTATGGTTAGGTGCATTCATAAATATTACTAAAAAATGTTTTTGAATAGATTTCTAACACATCTAGACAGTATAAATTAAACCTCTGAGATGATACCAACATAAACTTAATCCAAATATCCAATAAATAGAGTTATAATACAGAAAACACTCCAGGTTATAATATATATTTAATCCAGGAGGTGACAGGGTTCTTAGAGAGTGGATCCAATATTGTTCCCTCCTAGAAAGAAAAGCATCCAAGTTACCTCCTCTGGGGAGGAGCGATATCTACAAATACCAATATATCTTAGAGGGAAATAAATTTCACAACTGTGCTGCTACCGGATAATTCACGATTTTACATCTAATTGTGCTTCTGTGTTTGAGTTCTCAGTCTTCTAATCTTAGTAAATATCTTGCCACGATGGCAATAACTCAGTGTGACATGAAATAACTCCTTTTATTTATTCTTTTTTCTACCTCTACCTCTGATAATCAGCGACTCACTAGAAACACTTGGTTTGCATTATTTTTTATTTTTTTTTTTACATATAAACTGAATTATACAAGTGATTTTGCCAGTGGGATCATTGGGTTCACACAGTGGAGAGCGACTCTGCAGAAAGCACTGTACACCTCACTCCCTGAGATGGAAAAAAAAAAAAAAGAAAAAGAAAAAAAGAAAGAGAAAAGAGTATGCGGAGCATGGCTAACTAATTCCAGATGTTCATATGTTGCATTATGTCACACGCACGAATGGAGTGAGCTATCTTGGAAAATATTAGACACCATCTAATCCTCAGGAAATAAGGACAGGCTGCAGGAAAGGCGTGCTGGTGCATGTCGTTCATGACATAATTTGGGGACAGTGGACAGGACAGCACGGAACAACAAGCGATGGCTTCTGAATGTCAAAAAAAAAACACACAGAAAGGGAATTAGATTAAGCCTACATGTTTTCTTTTGTCATTTAAACGTCATTCTTTGCTGTTTTCATTGAATTTTCCATGTCAGACAAATACAAGATGTCTCAACACGGTTCCCCCCCTAACTTCTGTTTCCACTTTGTCTAACGAATTACTGCACAGATGGCGAACATATACGTCCAGGATCGTTGCATCACAAATTAGAAATATCTTGCAGACTTCTCCCCGCATAATAAAAGAGTAAACAGCAGGAGACATCATTGTTGTGCTGCGTCGTGTCTTTTTAAAATCAGTTTAAGATACATTTAATAAAACAAAACATCTGTGTGAATCAAAAATAATTTGTGACAGACAATGTTATTAAGTGAAGCCAGCTTTGTGTTAAACCAGTATTCACTGGACTCCAACAAATGTTTGTGGGCTAGATCACAAGAGACTAGAAATCACACATGCACACATATATAACTCTTCATTTAACCCATTGAAGCCTATGAGCCTTTAAGTCAATGACTGTCATTTTATACTTAAAATTTTAAAATTTACTGACATAAGGCAACTTTTGACGTTTTAAGGGGGGAAAAAAATGAAGTTTCCAAGTTCTTCCTGTTATATGACATCATCAACTTCCTGCCCCTTTCTACTAACAGCATGGTGAAGACAACCCCTCCTAGAAAGAGTCATTTTATTCAGATTATTATGATTTTCAACCCTGACATGTATATATTTATTTAATCACTGAAGTCTCTAGAATAATCCCCCCAAAAAGAATTTTGTTCATGGGATTGATTGATTGATTTTTGTTTATGGGCATATTTGTGCAAGCGCCAACTATCATTAAAACGCTATTGTCTACAAAGAGAAGTGTACAACAATGGAAAAAGTAGATACATGATTGTTGGAGACTCAACGGATATAATTATATGCATGAAATCTTTGGAAAAAACCTGGGTTTAAATGTGTTAATGCTAAATGATACACTACTCCTTTTCACCGGAGTCATTGTTGATGTTATTATTCTTGCTGTGACAAGTAAAAGTGTCTCAGATTTAAAAAAAAAAAACACCTCAGACTATAGCAGATCTAAAGTATCTTAAAGATTTGTCACAATTCAGTTCATTTAGACTACACTGCGGACATGAAGCTGCACTAATTAAGCTTAGTGGCAGCAACACCTGTTGATAGTTATTCAATCACACCCAGATAACATAAAGCTGCTGTGAGGGTTTGGTTTGTAGAGACAGGTGAAGGCTGTGTTGCGGAAGACCATGCTCTTTCTAGAGGAAACGCTTCCTGTGGTCAGAAGATGGAGACTCTATTTGTGGAGAGTAACATCTGTCTTCCGTAATTACTCTACAGCTGCGCTCGAAGCCGTCGTGGTGCTTAGTCAGTGCAACGAAATCCTTCTGAAAACCGCTCTCGCCTTCACCAACGGCCTCGCTTTTTACCTTTCAACGATGCTGAGGCTCAACACGTTCCTCAGGCTGACGCTGGCGGGCGTGCTCCCCGCTTGTGAGGACTCTGACGGACAGACATGCGGATGCAGCAGCTGTGGAGGGGGTACAGCTGTGAAGTCAGTCCAGAGGCTGATGCACGCTGTTCCTGCACTGGGCCGATGCTCTCTGTCCATCTGCATGACGGTCGTCCATCTGGCACCAGCAGTCCTGCCACCTCTGTGCAGTAACATGAGCTCTACCGTCTCTACCGTTGTGACTTTATGTGGACGCGTCAGACCGGCTCTGTCCACGTTACACACTCTGACCGTTTACTCCACACAGGTACTCGGTATCGTTTGGGATCTGTCGTCGCTCCTGAATGTCTCCTGTACCTGAACTCCTTTTATATAAAACATGAATGTTTCGAGCTGTGATTTGTAAACTTTTAAAGTTATCCCGTATGTATGTCTATGAATTTCTACTGTCTTTTATTTAAATAAAGCGATGTGAAATATTTACCCGTGTTGTCATTTTAGACAAGAATTCATATCCTGAATTGCTATACCTTATCAAATGAGCTCAGACACATAAAGAAAAAGTACTTGACACTTTATTGCATCACTTTCCACTAATAAATAGTACCCCACTCCCTCTGTAAACCAACAGCTGTTGCTTGGATTCAGTGCAGTTGCCTCCAATCAAGAAATAAAAATCTGCTCATTGATGTGGGTTACACAAGTATCTGTGACATTGTCCAGTTTTCAAAGCCTTTCACTTTCACGCCAAGGAAAAGCTCAATGTAGGGAAAGGGGGGGGCGGGAACTTGAAGTTAAGGCTCGATTGCAAAAGCAAGATAAATCTATTTTAAACTAAAATATGTGAGGGGGCTATAAAACAAACTTAACAAGCAGCTCATATTTCATCACTACACAACTGCATATGTGAGCAATGTCGCTTCTTCCTCGGCTTTTGGAAAGAAAAAGGATCACAGAAACGCACAGCGGAGATCTGACTATCTAAACATCTTCACAATCTACAGCACCAGTACCTGTATGGCTACAAAACAGGATGAAAATATGTGTTTTGGTTTACAACTGCCAACGCCATTGTAAAGATTTTTGGTTTGACAGGACATCTCATGACAGTAACATTCACATTTTAAATCAAAGAGTAAATTCAATAATATAAAATTAATTTCCTTTAAAAAAAAAAAAAGGAAACATAAAAGAAAAGAAACACTAGCTACAAATGGTCCCAATATTGTGATTGCAGTAGTCATTGGTGGCAGGCCGCGGGCTGGTAACTAGGTGCAACTTCTACTTCACTTATTTGACTTCATCTCGCTTAAATTACTTCAGTTTATAGTTCAAATGTAACCCGGAGAGCAGAATGCAGCAGGAAGGTTTTGTGCTTGAGCCTTTAGGCAACAGAGGTTAACAGAAGACTCCAAGTACGCTGTACACAAAAAGCTTTACGGTAACAGTAGGATTTATGGAAATGATAAAAGCAGAGTATGGTAACAAAAACAGCCTCGCGCTCGGTTTGCAATCTGAATGGTGTCAACTACATTCTTAACAAGCTCAATACACGAGTGTATTCACAAGCTTCTGTGTAGACCACACACTTATGATGCTGCTACTGCAGGAGTTGGTGTGCGCTCAAAAGCGAATCCGACTGCGCGGAGACCTGTGGCTTGGAATGATTTAAGTGGAGTAAAGACACTTCAAATGATTAGCTGCCAAAGAAAAATATCCTAACTAAACTACAAATCATTGCACTAAAGAAAAAAAAAAATAAACCAGTATGGTCTTTAAAAGCTAACATCTGTCAATCACCAGCTCCCAGTGAGACTAATCAGCTCAAGTAAACATGGAGGGCTCGTGCACTAGTGTTGAGCACAGATCAATGCCAGAAACGTGTCAGTAACTATGGATTCACAGACTGAGAAAGGGATGAAGATGCGTCGATACCAGCCCGCGCCCTGCCACCACAGACAGAACAATTTCTCTTACGATAACATGACGACGATGCCAAAGGTTTCAGAGAAAATAGACAGTCAGAGAGATAATATGCAACAGTGAGATACACGACTGTTGAGTAAAAGATTGCATTAAAAAGAGCCACGACACAGGACACATGAACAGGACATTGTACTGTCAGTATACAGACGCTCCCTCGCTGTCTGGGTGTGTGTCTGCCAGGCGATTGTTGGTAGATGTTGATGGTGCACTTCACTCTACAGTCACTGACTTGGCCAGGTTTCTTGGACAGTCCACCTGTATTTAAAAAGAAGAGGCCATTTACCACAGGACAAACCATTATAAACATCCAGCTAGATAGATTCTAGCAGTGGAATTTGAACGAAATCTGAAAGAACTCTTCATGTGCAGGCCAGGGATTTGGCAAATTTACAGGTGTAGGAATGTGTGAATGTAAATGTTTGCTTCTCCGTCGGCACAGCCAGCAGCGCTGGAACTTTGAGGTTCAAAAACAAAAGCTAACGTTATTTGTGCCGTAAGCACATCTTTCTGAACCACTTTAAAAGAAGCATCAACATTGGCTGCAGTCAGCACTTCAGTTAGGCTACTTTGAGGTCATGCAAATACAGAAAAAAAAAGAAAAACACCAAAACCGGTCGAGTACACAAAAGGAACGACTGTTAGACCAATCCCGTTTTAATAGCAAGTTAGGTTTTTAAATGCAATAATAATGTTTATATTCCTGTAGAAAAAAGGTGCTTTTTCTAAAAATCAAGAGTATTATTTTGATCTCAGCGACCAAAATTAGATAGTTTACACGCTTTGGCTAAAATTAGGATTCTTCTGCAAGTGAGTTAGTTAGAGAGTGAAGTGAATGGATAAACACTGCATGTTGTTTATTCCTGGCGATGGTTCTCAGTGCCTTTGCCTGCAGAGCGAAGCTGTCCAGCGGTAAACTGCCAGATAATCAGTGATACTGGGCTTACTATGAAAGCACTTCTCCCCTTTTTTGGACACTTTACCTCTAAACGTCAATATTTCCCTCAAACTTGTCCGCTTCGATCCATCATCTTGTACTGTATTGAGACTTTCTTATTACGGATCACCAAAAAGAACAGCAAATGTAAAACATGCAGGTGACGTGGAAAGTTATCGGTTGGAGGGATGACTGTGGGTGGAGCCGTTGGGAGTTTGCGAGGAGGTGATCGTGCTTACATCGTAACCTCGGAGGACCGCCAGGTGGAAGGACAGCAGCTGCAGAGGGATGACGCTCAGGATGCCCTGCAGGCAGTCCACACAGTGAGGCACTTTGATGGTGCGGCTGGAGCTCTTGATGGTCTCGTAGTCATCTTTGTCACAGATCACGATGGGGCGTCCCTGTGAAGCAAATAAACCCTTTAGGTCTAGATATATAGTCAAAACGGGATCCGTGTTTGATATACTTTGAAACTAAACTAAACACCGAACGCACAAATAAAGTAGGATACTTTACATTTTTCATTTCTCCTTCAGGATCAATTGAATTTTGTTGTTCTGACAGCGATAGGCCGTCTTATTCTGACAAAGGTTTGCATTCGAGTGTTAAGGGTGTGCACATAGGCCTTGCCTGACGGGCGACGACTTGCTGCAGGGCATTCTGACACTTGACGTAGGTGTGGTCTCTCATGATGATCATGATGACTGGCATGAGTTTATCCACCAGGGCCAGCGGGCCGTGTTTCAGCTCTCCAGCCAGGATGCCTTCTGAATGCATGTACGTGATCTCCTTAATTTTCTATATGGGAGAGAGAAAAAAGAAAATCCACAGCGTCACAGAAAGCTACGATTTTATTGTAGTTTACATCTTCAAAACTTTAAACTTCATTACTTTTTACTGTTTTTGGCATTAAACATTGCGATTCAGTCATTTATATGAAAAAAGTCACTACAGAAATCAAATGTCTGGCAGGAGGTGAAAGGTTTCTGCAGTCTGGTATTAATTACTTAATAATAATTACTGACAAAACTTGTTGCTCAACAAGTTGCTCACCAGTGCTCCTTCCAAGCAGGTGGCGTAATGGTAGCCCCGGCCCATGATCAGCACGCTCTTCTGCTGGTACAGCTCTGTTGCCATCTTCTGGATCTCATCATCCAAACTGAGGACCTCCTTAATCAGATCTAAAACGACGTAAAACAGATATGATTGTGGAATTTCTGAAAAGTGGCTACTCAGGAGCGACGCTGTATTAAATAAAAATACCATGTGTACCATCACATGCTCATAATGTCGGGCAGGGAGCGGCAGAGTGAGCTGACATTCCTCATTAGTTTACCATTAGGGACATGCCATCATATGCTTTAAATCCAGGGAAGCATGCAATGGCTTAGAGCCAACAGCTAGTCCCCCGCCCCCTAGCTTCTTACTCCAAGAAGGTTGGTGGAACAAACACCAAAAGTGAAACAGGCTTTAAAAGTACTCCATCTTTGATTCGAGTCCATATCTATAGATTCTAATCTATAATACTTGCCTGGTCTGACCAGATAATCTGAGACACGGGAGGACTTGATTTACCTGGAAGCACCCTCAGGCCCTGGATTATCTCACGGCGTCTGGGCTGCATGGAAATCCTGTCATCGCACATCAACAGTGCGAACATGATCAGGGCCACAAACTGGCTGGTGTAGGCCTGCAGAGCAACAAGGCAGAAAAGCAAACCGTATGTGTTAATAATGTTAGCTGTTAGACGATGAAGCTAACTGAAACAGCTTTTTAAATTGTTATATTCCAACATCCATTGATGTGGAGCAGGTGACACTGAAGGAGACTGAAGAAGTTAGAAACTAAACTGCTTGCAACTATAACGGATATAGCAACCAGTTTGTGACTTCAGTCTTTCTTTCAGGAAAGTTAGCAGAGCCTGTGCTTCTTGTCTGCCTGTTTAGCGAACTTTGTCTCCAGATAATAATCTGCACCAGATGAAGAGTAGAGGAAGGAGAGGTGGGTTTTTAGCACATGCCAAGCAGCAGTAAAATACATGCAGCAGAGCTCACATAAACTAGTGCTCATCCTGGAAAACTTGATGAACACACACATAATCGCATCAGAGAGAAACTGGTCACTCTGCAAATGTCATGCGCTCGAAAGCTCGGCACGTTGGAGACTCGGTGCCTGCCGTCATCTCCACCCGCCCTCTTTCTGTTCCTTCATTTCCGAGCACGTTTGGCTGCCCTCCGTGCCCGTTTGGGAGATTTAATCAGTGTTTGAGTAAAGCCAAAGTAATTTCACGGGACCCTCCGGACTCAGAAATGACAGCGTCTAGGGCCAAGAAAATAGCTGTAAAACCTTTACACTGTTTTTTTCCCCCCTGTCAGCACGCTAACCGCAGATCCTCAGAACCTGGACTGTCTGTGCTGTCGGCTCAGATGTGGCGACATGTTTAATCCACATAGTAAACTGTGGGTTTTTTTTTCTGTGTCCATGTCACCAACTTTGTGCAATGAAGTGTGTTTCATGCAGAACACGCCAACGGTTACCATAGAAAGATGACCACCCGTACATAGAGCTGAAACATGACCACGCTTCACTCAAACAGAAAGAGAAGAGTTTCTAGTAGGACTAGAAAACAATAGTTCACCTTTGAATCCTGTAAATTCCCAACAGAGAGTGTTAAGTAATTCATAAAGGCAGTGTTTCATTATCTGTCAGATGACCTGCCAACAGGATTTGCCTTTCGAAACCATCTCAAAACATTGGAAATTTCTTTTTATTTCTTATTTCTTTTTTCCCCCTCAATCTTAATATGATTAAAGAAATTGGAAAGAAGTTAATCTCTCTTTTCCAGTTAAGAAAAAAAACCCTCAAATTTGCATAAAACAGATAAAGTAGAGGCCTAGTACTAGCAGTTATATGTCCTCTGGTGATTTGATGAGCTCGGTTGAGTAGTATTTGGTTGTGCTGGGTGTGGGTGTGTGTGTGTGTGTGTGTGTGTAGCCCAGCCAGCCAAGCAGTAAATGATGGCGTCTTCTAGGCGTGCTCCGGGGCTTTGGAGCAGCACAAAAGTCCCCGAGCCAAGCCCAAAAGCTGGGCCAGGGGGAGACCTGCTCTCTTCTCCACTCCCAACTGGCAAATCCTTTTGGTTTTGAGAGAGGTGTATGTGTGTGTGTGGTAGTAGTAGAGGGGGGGGGGCAGCAAATCACTGACTTTACATGAGTCGAGATGAAAATATCGGGTTTTTCAACTCCCTGTGGGATCGGATTGGAGAAAATGTCAGCCTCCAAGAGGCGGGATCAGTCACACAATGGAGTTTTCATCTGGGTTTCATTCAGAGTTAGTGGCCATCGGGTTCATTTATGAGATGATGAAACAAATTGGTGTACAGTTTTTACAGTTACAGTGAGCTTAGGTTTCTTTTGACTCGGCTGCCATCTAACCGTGTAAATAGCTGTGCTGTGATTTGATGCGGGTTGTACCTGCTGCGGTCGGAAACGTTGCACAAATTCTAGTGACAGAACAAAAGTTGACCCAACTTTTTTTTTTTTAACTCACTTGAGGCAACAGCTTTGTGGTGCTTCCAAATGTGACAGTAAGTTCAACTCATTCGAAGGCTGTTATTTTAAACTCAACTCCCTCAGCCACAAACAAACGCTGTTCATTCCACGCTAGGATTCTCTATCCCACACCTGGCTCTCATTTTCACTTTTTGGAAAGTTGGAGAATTTTTCTCAGATCAGATGAGATTCTATGACTTGGTGATTTCAATGATCATCTGAATAGGGCCGGGGATCCTCTTAAATGAAGCATTTCTTGTGCTTGTTAAGAGTTTGGGATTTGTTCAGTTTGCTCATTAGCAACGGTAACACCCTTGATTTGGTTTTTATCTAAATGGTAACACCCTTTAGAGAAAGGTAACACCCTTTAGATAAAACCAAATCAAGGGTGTTACCATTGCAAACACGCTTGAATTGACTTTATCTAAAGGGATAGCCGTGTCGGATTTGTCTTGCCAGCCACGTCGGCTGTGTCTGATCATTTTCTCATTTAATTTTAAGCATCACTTGCCTTTCCTGTAAACGTCAGCACAGATTATTTAGCACTTGGTCCCTCTATGAGTTTGGCCAGCAGTTGCCTTAAGTCTAAAAGGCTCCTTTCACTGCAGAGACAGGCTCTGTTGAAAGTTTCACTAGTGACACAAATTAGTCTCTCACACAATCAGAGTTTGTGGAGTTCTTTAAGTTTGAGCTTAATACTTTGCTTTAACCCACAATGAGATCCCTTTGAGTACATCACCTTGTATTACAACCAAAAAACAACAACTTTAAGGCTTTTAACATTCATACTGTAGGTCATTAAAAAGCTGCGAGAGGAAATCAAAGCTGTGACTGTTGTAGCTCACCTTGGTGCTGGCTACGCCGATTTCTGGCCCGGCATTGATGTGGACGCCACAGTCCGTCTCCCTGGAGATGGAGCTGCCCACTGTGTTGGTGACACCCACAGTCAGAGCCCCTCTCTCCTTGCAGTAGCGCAGGGCCATGAGGCTGTCAGCGGTCTCCCCTGAAGGATTATATCAACAATGGAAAACATAATAGTTCATACAGTGTAAAAGAACTTCTGAATTAAGCTGATTTATTAGTTTGTTCGGAAATGGCTTTGCACTCTAGAGGACCATGATTTTAAACAGCTTAACTCAATTTAGCAACTCTGAACTCCAAGACACACTACAGGAATATGGCACATATTACACACACACATACACAAAAAATACCTACTTTCTAGGCTACAACAGAGCAGTTAAGGTATAGAATACTCAACTGTGCAGCAAAAGTTTTACTTAACAGTCCGAGCTCAAGCAGAGCACAGGGAAAATATAAATTTAGGAAAACGGGATGTGAGGTGGAGGACAAATCAGGAATGCGACACGAAGTCCAAGTCCAGATAGCAGCGGTTTCCCCACCTGACTGGCTGATAAAGAAGCAGACGTCGTCTCGGAAGACGGGCGTGTTCCTGTCCAGGAAGTCACTGGCCAGCTCCACCATGACCGGCAGCTCGGTTAGTTCTTCCAGGACCTGGCGGGTCTGGGAAAGCAACAGAGGACTGCTCAGCATCATTCTGATAAAACAAACCGGTCGAGTGGAGAGCAGAAAGCGCGACGAACCTCGCAACTGTGTCTACAGTACAGTCGCATTCCCTTCTACTCGATGGGGTCAATGTGGATGGCGGACAGACATGTTTCCATGGTGTCGATAGCTACTTACCGCGACCCCGGCGTGGTAGCTGGTGCCGCAGGCAATAAGGATGAGTCTCCGACACCTCTGAATCTCTTTGATGTGGTCCTTCAATCCACCGAGTATCACTGAAAACCAAACCAAGCACCCGGTCCGTGGTTATTTTCCACCTTGTTAGAAAAGGTCAACAAAGGGCTGAGAAAGAACTTAGTCACTCACAAGGAATCTCTTCTCGTTTTTTGTTTGTGTGCATCTCTGTTATAGTTATGCATGCACAATGACAGATTGGTGGCAAGCTCTCTAAAACTATTGGATTATTATGACATACAAGCAATAATAATAATCAATGTTCTCATGCACTTTGCCTTTTAAAAAAATCCAGGGTTGGAGCATAATGCACAAAAAAGGAAAAGACACAAACAAAAGACATCTTCCCAGTTTTATGTAGTTGTAAAATCTTAATGCAATAAAATGGGGACAGACCGTAAAAAACAGTGGATTTATAAGGTGTGTTAATGCACCCAGGCTCCACTGATCAGACACCTCACTCACCTGTGTTGTCATTGAAGTTGACTCGTCCTCTCATGGTGTTGACCACAGACTCCGGCTGCTCAAAGATTTCCTTCTGCATGAAGGAGCTGTAGTTGCCTGGAATGCAAGGATCAGAAATAAGGGGGACATTTGAAACACTATTAAAACAAGGTAAATGCCTCTGAGGAACAGTGATGGACTTTTTATAAAGTGTGAGCCCATATAAGGCCATCTTAAAAAGGGTCTTGCTGACACACATTAAGCTCCTAAAAACACAAATCCCAGCCTCCGGAAAGGTGCAAGAGTCATCTTTAGAAGGTTTCACTGATAATCAAGCATTCCAGAGTTTTAAAGGGAGTTACTTCTACATCATTTTGATTGATTCAGTTGCTTTGGTAACATTTTCAGACACAGGGAAAACCCTACAGTAAGCCTTTAAGGGAAACAAACATCAGACATCGGGGAGATAGGGTTTTTTCCAATCAATAAAATACTGACAGTGAATGAAATATGGGGGTGCTTTGCAGCCTGCCTGCCTCTGACAGAAATCTGGGTCATGCGAATTAGGTTATTCAGCAGAATGGCTCCAGAAACTGGGACAGAGGAGAGAGGCTGAGTAATGACAGGACCACAAAGGAATGTCGAGTCCAGCCAACACCAGCTTTCCTCTGCCATCTGCTGGACGACTGAGGAAGAGCCAGTGTGGGAGAAGGAAAACAAAAAACCAGATTTAAGAGCAGTTTTGGAGATACCGCAACAGTAGCAGACTGCAATTTTAGATAAATTGCTTCAGTAGTGTTTATGGGTATTTATATTGGGTGCAGGACTTTTTATAGACTGTCTGTCAGATTTAAAACAATAATCCTTAACATAAATTTTAAATTTAACCAATACATTTAGTCTCTAAAATTGGGAGTACAGTAGAAAATTGTCTACATTCCCCCCCCCATTTATCCTCACTCCCAAATGAATGCAGAACTGTACACATTTGTATTCATAGATTCATTTTAACACCCTAGTACATACATAGTGCACTGTATGGTAACGCTAACAGAGAGGGAGACTGAGCGGGCTAAAACAAAGAGTCCTGGATTTTAGGAGTCACTTTGATGACTTCTCTTAGGATGTGAGTGATGCAGCAACCTGGATGATATCTAGCAAGGCCTCAAGGCTGAAGGTTTAAAAACCACTTCAGCTTTACAATCAGTGTCTCAGTACAACTTGTGCCGTAATAACAGGGTAATGACAGGCAAATTAGAGGGCGCTGGTACTTGTGATTTATTTGCAAATATAGCCAGAGGTAATATATGGTGGGTAGAAAATCAACGGCACAAAGTCTGACCCTTCACGCACCCTTCATGATCTGCTGCAGCTCCATCTGCAGGGTCTGGATGGCGCGGGCGGAGTAGTCTCCTGCCCTGCGTCTTATCCTGTGGATGGACAGCCGGCCTTCCATCACAGCAGCCACGTCGTCGTCTTCCAGGAAGATCACCCGGTTCGTGTGTTCGATCACTGCACTGCCGTGATGAAAGTGACAAACCGAAAACCACATCAGGCTTTGTATATTCACTCTAAACTTGGGAGAATGTTTCAGGGTGGCCTGAGGTTGGAAACCTGCCTGTGAGGGACACAGCTGTGTGCTTACCTTGCATCAGAGGCAAAGTAGTACTCCACTGCTTTCTCGTCCACAGGGAACAGGCATGTGTCCTGGTCTGTCCTAGGTAGGGCGCTGCAGCTCTTCTTCTCTTTACCGGCTGAGAAATTTAAAAAAGAAACAGAAACTGGATCTCGGCCCTGCTGATCCAATCACATCTGAGCAAATTGGACTAAGAAGAGGAATATAAACTTACAGGAGCGGTAGAGCACTGGAATATGATCTGTGGATAGCTTGTGATCACTTCGCACTCCAATCAGCAGAGGACTTCCCCTCCTGCACAAAAGGAAATATGATATATATTGCACCACCTCTTATCTGATGTACAGTCATAATATGTACATGCAGGAGGGAATGAACAGAAAAAAAAAATCAGCTCATACAAGAGCTAAAAAAAAGGCTGTATTTAAATTACTATTAACTTTCAGTGATTTATTCTAAGACATTTCACTAGTCAATAATACCTGGAGCTACAATAAATAACAGTGTGGCAGCATCAGAAGGAGCTGTACCTTGTGCAAACCGCCTCTCCAGGGAAGTGGACACTCTTGAAGACCAGGGCAAATGCTCCTTCCTGTCAGACAGAAGAACAAACACATCAGAGACGATCGGATTCGCCGATCATTTCAGGAGTAGTGATGCATGCGAGGGAGCCGTTACCAGCTGCTGGGTCACGCGTTCCACCAGTGTGGTGAAATTGATGTCGTCACTCTCCCGGTTGTCGTACATGTACTTCACAAGCTTGGCGATGGTCTCTGTGTCAGTCTCTGACTCAAACTCATAGCCTTTGCTCTCCTGTGGTGACAGAGTAAGAGTCAACTCTTCACTACGTCATGTATGCGGGTAATGAAAATTACTTGCAAAAAAAAAAAAAAACGTTTGTTCACTCACCAGGAATTTCTTCAGATCTTTGTAGTTGGTGATAATTCCATTGTGAATCACAATGAACTCTGCAGATCAGAAGATAAGATAAACCTTGATTTTTCCCACAGTGTGTAAATTGCATTTGCAACAGTAGTAGAGGCAGAACAAGTGACATGCATGAAAAAGGAAAAAAAAAAGAAAGATATATCATAAACCTTTAAAAGCTTTTGAGGTTACCACTACTGTATCCAAAAGGAATTATTTTACATGCAGACTATTAAATTACAGGTTACAGGATAACTTTGATAATATCAAGGATGATCTCTTACAGATTAGAAAATAAATGCTCCAATGAGGAAATGTGGGAGTGACAAAAAACAAACAAACATTTCAGCCATTTGGTTGCAAAAGTCTGAACAAACATTAAGCAGGGAGGTGTATCAGGGTTAACAAACATTGAGAAAAGTAAAGTATAGTGGGTTGGCCTTAATTGGGATTTTCAACACAACTGACCATTTGTCTTATCTGATCTATGTGGATGGCTGTTGACGGGGCTCGGCACACCGTGGGTGGCCCAGCGAGTGTGAGCGATGCCGAGGTGAACGTCGAACTCCACGTCCAGGTCCATATCTTCCTGTTCTAAAAACAAACAGCACAGAGAACACTCAGTATCCTAGAACTATTGCAGATGGGAATCTGGGAACAGACATGTTGATACTCACTGTTGATCTCCTCGTCCAGACATTTCACTTTTCCACGTTGCTTGATGAGTTGGATCGATTTGGCATTTGACTCCCACTCCTTGCCGTTACCGCCATCAATTCCCACGCCTAGCAAAAAAAAGTATAAATAAATATGTATGAAAATTTAGTACAAAGAGATTATAAAAAGAAAATCACATTTGTACTTTGAACACCTTCATTAGGGCGGTTTCATTATTTTGCGAGTGATATAAACACGTCTAATGTCGGAGCAGAAATCCAACAAAAGAATGCATGCAAATATCTTTCAGAGCTGAGCAAAATGCAAATGGGCATAACTTAGAGTAAATTAGCTCCATTAGTCATGCGGTGAGCGCAACCCAGCGACATGATAATGGCTGTTCCATAATTCACAGAAAAACACCAGCCATACTTTGTATTCCCAGCTCATGAGAACAAAGAAAAAAAAAAAAGACAGTTCTTATGCTGCAATAAAGTTATATTGACCAGACCGTAAATCCCACTAGCTACTTTAGGGCATTCTCAGACTAACTGTCCTGTGGGGAGACGGTGAGGTGACAGTGAAGGAAAGGGGCCCTGATAAACAAGCCAGAGCATGTTGGTGATGTTAGGCTTCTCACCGGCAGAGTCGTAGCCTCGGTACTCCAGGCGTCGCAGGCCTTTGAGGAGGATCTCAAGGATCTCACGGCGAGTCCTCGGCACATGGTAGTTGAGATAGGCAAAGATTCCTAGGGAGCAGAAGGAAATGTCAACATTCACTGCTGTGTCTGTTTTTGCTGGAGAATTTTGGTGCAGCAGACATGTGACAGTGTTAGTTAGCTGATAATTCAGCACAATGTTTGTACATGTACCGCCGTAGAAGCAGGAAATGAATCACAATGGCTTGGGTTAAACCTGTTAAACCCAGACTAGGAGACATTTCATGACGTGTCAAATGGAAAAAAAAAAACAACAAACAAACAAGTGGATGTTTCATATAAGAACCGGTCATACTGGAATGGCTGGTAACCAGGCAAGACTGACATAACAGGTAAAGGTTTCTGCCTGAGCAAAAGGACCTACTTAGAAACAATGGAACCAATATATGATCTCTGTGTTTTGCAAGCTGATCTCTCCAAATCGGGAGAAAAGCAGAGAAAGAAAGAAACTCAACCAAGAGTTTTTGGTTTTGGTTACAAGATGCTTATGACTGCTGCACATGACAACGATCTTGCCAATTATCTGCTTTATCATTTAAGGTGTTCACAGCGTTAATCTAAAAATCAGACTAGGAATTGTCCACGCAGGAAACACAACCGACCCCAAAAACGCATATGCCAGAATCACAGGTCCACATAAATCACCTTATTGACAAATCCCAACAACACATCAGTTCTCTTACATACTTGGCATCTACAGCCGGGCCAATATCTAACTCCCACTGACAGGAGCTTTACCTAAAGAGGCCAAATGGGAGGCATAAAATGCAGCCCTGTTAGACAGCTAAGCACTGGCAGATAGATGCAAATATAGAGCAACAGAGAATTCATTCAGCACAGCAGCTGATGGAGGGAGGTAGTGAGGGGCAGATGGCCAAGGGAAAGTGCTGCAGCAAGAGGGGCCAACATCACAAGACCCACCTTTGTTTGAGGAAAAGGTTCAACAAGAGTGAAAATTAACCCTAAATTGCTGTGACGGTAGATAGCAATAGAAAAGCATCTATTTTTGGTATCCTTAAAATAGCAACTAGACTATCTGCTTCCCTCAGAGATTGTAGTGAGTGACAGTGATGGGAGACAGAGAGGCATCACTTATCAGTCAGGAGATACAGTATCAGACAAAGACAGACCCTAGTCAAGCATCTCAACTACATTTCCCAAACCGATAATAACCCCAAAAATCAATGGCATCAGGTGTAAGAGCCAGTGGTGAAGACAAAGTACTCCGATCCGCTTTTTAAATAAAAGTAGAAATACTGTCATCCTAAAATACCCATAACAAGTAAAAGTCCTGAATTAAAATGTTACTTAAGTAAAAGTGCAGAAGTATGAGCAAAATGTACTTAAAGCATCAAAAGTAACATTACTTATTATATACACTAACTATATTATTACAGTATACTTGTTTTAATCACTACCAAATACGTGTAAGAACATTATAATGTTATAGTTCATTAAAGCCAAGGGGGAAATGAGGGTAGTGGAGTAGAAATACAAGGCAGCATTAAATAGAAAGACTTAAGTAAATTACACTTATGTACAGTACATGAATAAATGTACATGTTACTTTCCACCACTGGGGAAAGCGCTGATACGAGTGTATCGAACCAATCCATCACCTGTCTTCCCTTTCATTAGTTTAAGTAATTAAACTATTCTCAATGGCAACACGAAGTCATGTCCACTTCAGCGTGGAGAACGAACAGTGAGAGAGGGTTACTGGAAAGTTACGTGATGGGCGTAACGTTAATATCAGCGTAACGTTAAACCACGTTAACGTAGCTATTAGCAGGGAGACAGCGGTTTATCTTCACTGCCAGATATCGAGCTGCTGTTTGACTCTCTGAATCTCTAAGTACAAATACAGCATGTAACGTTACAGTAAGTGGAAACATCGCTGGGTTCAAACTAAATCAGCTAACAGCATCAGCATCACCATGTTCGCTAACTCAGGCTAGCCACCCCTAGCTAACGCTGTCAGTCTGATATTAACGATGCTGTTCGTGGCTCAAATACAATTCCTCCGCTGTTCTGTCAGAGAAATAATAATATACCATTTCCATTTAAACCTATAAACGTAGAATGAATTGAAAACTCACCGCACATGTCTACAGTTTGGCTGCCAGTTAACGCCTGTCAGCTAAGCTTCGCCCCCTTCTGAATACACCGATGATCCGCGATCAGAGCCAACCGCCTTCTTCCATGGCGCCTCCTGATTGGTGGAGCCGCCCTGCCAATTAAGTTGCACCTACCGACGCAGGCAGCCCTGACGTGGCATCAGGATGCAGATCCGCGAGGCAGGACCAGGACATTGTACGCATAGATGCCGCCTTCGCCGCTGCTGTCAATTGAAGCGGTACGTCAGCGCGGCCGCCATCTTGGGAGGGGCAAGACTGCCCTGTGGATGATGGGAGGAAACGGAGACATCCACCTTTTCTGGGTCAAAAGCATTATAACGTTTACAATGGTTGACTGAATTAAATGAGGCGTTTTATATTATAGGATTTCATGATAATTTAATAGATACTATATTTTTTATAATATATATTTTATATCTCACACTTTCTCCTCAAATTCCCTCCTGTCTCTCTTCCTCTAGAATGTTTTGGTCTTTCCCTGCTGTCTCCTAACAATCTTAAGTCTATAGTATTTTGTTGAGTTAAAGGAGGAGTTGCCCCTCCCAAGATGGCGGCATCGTTGACGTGCGAACTGGAGGCCAACGCGGCATCTATGTGCCTATGTCTCTGCTCAGGACGGTCAGGAGATCCTGCTGCCATCACATCACACGACGTAAGATCGGCATCACAGGACAATGACAAACTTGTGCTCTCTACCAACCGCAGACGAATGAGTAAAGAGTGTATTTCTCATTTGCTAATACACCGTCATAAGGCAGTTTGTCTTTGGTGTGTGCTGTATTTGTACATACATGAGTCATTATAAGGTTCCTCCAACATAAGAGACTACTGAATTTAAGTTTACTATGTTTAGCTTTTTTAGATGTTTTAATATACATATTGGGATATTAGTGTTCTGTAGTTAGGTTTTATTAACTATTAGATTGTGTGATACAACGTATGTGATATAACCATTACTTAATCCGTTTTTGTGATATATTCACTTAATCCTGATGCCTTATTTTAAGAGTTGTATATTACTGATATTACTGCAGATGAGAGGGTTTTAAGCACCAGCTCCATTGTGTGAACAGCTGAAATATGGAAATATTGTGTCAGGTTTTAATTATGAGGGTTTTGGTTTATATTGTGATTATTGCACTCTTACATTGCATTAGAAGTTTGAAGGATTCTGCCACAGTTTTAAAGGGAGATAGCAGACATTGAGTTAGACAAGAGGGAGAACAGGTTTTTTTTGCACTGGAGGTGTGTGTAGATCCATTAGTGTAGTTTAACCCGAACAGGTGTAAAAGGATTTGTTAGGTTGTTTATTAGCTTTATTAGCAAGTAGATTGTGATATTCGTTTTTACTCCTTTTCCGGGTGACTGACTACTTTATTGACTCTTTCAAACAGACAAAAAGATCCTTGTGAAAGCCTTTAAACGATCCAATTTTAATTCCATTTTTGTATAACATGTCGTTGTTTGTCCTCAAATCTCAAATCTGAATGCCTGAACTTAGTCTCTATTCAAATAAGCTTAAACATATTCAAACATCTACATTTTCCAAAAACAACTGTTGGATTTATGTAAAACAGCTTGACACACAAATGCAAAATACTTGAATAAACTTTATTATATACATACAGAATGTATTTTTAAATCAAAAGCTGCTTTAGCCGGTGACCTGCTTCAGAAAAGTGTGAAATAATAAATACAATTTATTTCAGCTTTACACACATTAGTTTTGAAGCTCTTCTGTCCCTATATTCTGAAATACTGTCAGTGTGCAGAACACAACTACCGAGTTCAACAACATGTGATAATGATGATGACGAGTACTCCCTCGCAGCTATGCTAAACAATAGCCAGGAAGATGCACGTTGTATAATTGCACCTAGGGCTTGGCCAGAGCTGGGAGGAATGTGTACATGTGGATCTGGTTTCAGTGCAATTCAGACTTGAGCAGCCGTCTCTTCTTCCTCATCCTTTACCTGTGCAAATAAAACAAAAGAACATATTTATTTACAATTTCAAGGTTTTTTTAATGCATTTTGGACACTTTAAATCGTGTTTTAACACAATATTAGTCTCTAATTTTATTAACTAATCAGACTCTTTATAAAAATCGACTTATTCCAAGAACTTATTGTTTCAGCTTAATCTATGTTGTTCTATGTTGAAACAGTTAAATGTATAATCTGCTTTTATTTCCCTGTGTGCATGGCAGAACATAAAAGGTGCTTCCCCATAGAGCAATAGATGGTTTTGGCAATCAAGCTGGTCCCTGTAAAAACACTAACTGGTTGGACTATAACTATTTCGGTTCACATAGCTGAATACAAAACTATAAATCAGTAAGTTGGCAAACCTGTTCCACTGATTCAACTTCGGGGACATAAAACTGCAGCATGTTTTGGATCCCGCTCTTCAAAGTAACAATGGAACTGGGACAGCTGGTGCAGGAGCCCTGCAGCTTCAGTTTGACCACGCCGTCCTCAAACCCCCGATACAGAACATCACCTCCATCATCCTGCACTGTTGGCCTGCAGGGGAAAAGGACAGCGATACGTGTGGGGAAAGGACAGAACGCCATGGTAACGGGGAACAAAAGCTGATATTATTATGTGTCTTCAAAAGCACAATAACAACAGCAGTAGCAGCAGGAGCAGCTACCTTATTCGGGTATCCAGCAGTTCTTTAATCATAGCAACTACTTCATCGTCATCATCTGATGGTGCTGAAAAGAGGAGGCATTCTTAAACAGCTGGAAAGAAGTGTTCTGTCTCTTTAAATGTTTCCTTTCATGCACAACTAGTTCAAAATCTACCTGTATCTGCATTCGGTTTGCTGTCCTCATTGACAACAGGAAGTCCAGAGGTGAAAAAGTCCATAATGGCAGCGAAGACATCAGGCTTGATGACTTTCCATTCCATATTCTCATCAGACTAAATGTGAAGAGAAAGTAAACAAGAAATTTAAAAACAATGACATTGCACAGTGTCAGACTGGTACTGAACCCGATTTTACCTTTGTTATGGTGATGAAGTCAGGGCCCAGGAGGACACTCTTGACACCATCAATCCTGAATAGCTGTCTGAACGCAATACAGAACATTATTTAGGGTTTAGTTCATATATAACAATGACAGAATAAACATATCAATATAGACAAAATCAACAGATGCAGATTGGATATTATGTTTATTATATTATAACTTACAAAGACAAACATAAGATATAAGAGGGATGTACATGTTTAGAATTTAAATGTCAAATCACAGAATCAATCAGGGCTTAATGATATGTACGTAGTTCCTGGTGGCATCTAGTGGTGATGTTGCAGATTGAAACAAATCAAGTCCAAAGTATGTAAGAGAACCTTCACTGGATGTGAAAACGTTAAAAACAAACATGAGAGGCCATGACTAGAGCCATCGTTTAGTTTGACTGTTCTGGGCTACCGTACATGGCGATGCAACATGGTGGGCTACACATGGAGGGGAACATGTTCCTCATGTTGATAAAAAATAGATCATTCTAAGGTAAAAAAAAAACACAACAATTCTTAGTTTAATTGAATTATATTACATTCTTAGGAATACTACACTATACGCTATAAATATATACTATATTCAATTACATCTTAACTATTCCCATCTGGCTTTAAACACGTATAAGATTAGATTAGATTAGTATAGAATAAAATGGAACGTGTTGTCCACAAGAGTGGAAACTTTTATTAAAACATCCGAAACACGCACACACGTGTCGATTGCTCATGTGACAAACAGTTACGCCACTGTCGAATATAATCTAATATATTAACATACATTGTTAAAAAATAGCACTTAAACGTATTTAAGTTTAGGACTGTTAAAATAAAAAAAATGATTTCACGCTTATTTAGAAGTAAAAGAGCATTAAAAACATGAATAGCATGAGAATAACGGAATGAAATCATGGTGTGAATGACACAAGGTTTCACACATTTAGGAGATGGACACTAAATTCTGACTATTTATTATGGTTTTCCAAAAACTGATACGACAGGTGAACGAAACTTCACAGGACACCTGCTAAAATATAAGTATAAGTAATCAACTGTCCACAAATGCAAAGTGTGGCGAAGAATGAAAGGGACATTCTTAGGGATGACTCCCCAGGGAGCCAAGTCTTATCTTGACATGACAAATACATGGGGGGGGGGTTCCCTGACCCCATCAAAGTGTTCCTAAAGTCCTCAGACAGAGATAAAGATGTGAGAAAACCCAGAGACACAATCATGTTATCCGTTGTATTCTATTCTGTGTATGTTGCCTTCCACCATTCAAATCAGAACATTTAAGATTTGATTGTCTGAACGGCTTTGAACCACTTTAAGGTATGTTAAATGTGATCGTTTATTCAAATCTTAATCAAAATCACATTGGCAGTAAGATGCATTTGAGCCTTTCTGTCCAAACTAGGGGACTGGATATTCATTAAGGAGATCCTCTCCAAACCAACTCCATGAAATAAACAAGGAGAACTTGTCAGAACTGATCTGCAGGACCTCACACTCCTACAAGCCACAGAGATACTGATAGTAACCATGGCAACAGTGCAGAGACCCTCAGAGAGGAGACGCTCCTGAACAGCAACTGTGGTCTGATTGGATGTAGGATTGGAATTAATTAAAGATAGATACACTCATTCAGATCAATACTTACATTGTAGGATATGATCATAGGGACACACACTTCACTTCTCTATGCCAAACAGTATAAAGTCATTTAATCCATCTATCACCTGCAATATTTTTATTCTCTTTAGTAGTTTGTTAGTCTTATATCATTTGGTGATTAATAAACTTATATGATTCAGAAGTTGTTGTGTGTTGTTTGTCCTTGCAAGAGAAGAATTCCAGCCTCCAGATGTCAGACTGATCATTAAAGATTAAATATAAGGTTTAACGTTTCCTTGCATCATTAAAATCAAAGCCTTGAAAGGAGGTGGTGCCCAAACAAGAGTTTTAAAGGAAAGTAGCACAACCCCTACATAAGCATAAGAAATAAAAAATAAGACTATTCACTTTGGAACATGGCCATTGTTATTAAACATATGCTTTTCCTGCTGTGAAAAAGGCTTGTTGCTCTCTGTTCAGTAACCATTTATTTAAGCAGTTCACAAACCTGGCTAAGGGTGAGCAGAAAGCATCACGAGGCCCAGCAAAATTCATCGTTCCTTCCTCAAGAACTATGCGGCCAGGCAGGAACTTTATGCTGTTGGGATTCGGTGTGTCCTGTGTCTGCACAAACATGGTCCTTCCTGCAAACACAACAGTGGCATTAGTCATTATAACGTGTTACCCCAACATGGAGATAGAGAAAAGCGCTGCAGGAATACACACCGGGGACAACCCATTGGGGGTTCTGTGGCCATCTGCTTGGGACTCCTGTGTTACGTGAAAGACAGTGCAATCTGGCACACTGGTGTCCACTGCCAGCAAGGCTGACACTGCAAATAAGAGGAAGATATTCATAAGGTTATTATAGTTCATTAAGACTTTCATGCTGCTAGAAATCTGAATATTTCACATTCATACTTCAGGATGTGAAACTAACCGGTTCAAAGAATTTGTTTAGTATGACTAATGTTCCAAAACCCTTATGTACATTATACTCTGGAGTAATTTATATATGGGTCATCATAGAGCCTACTCTATGATGATGAATGCACACTCCATGACATTGTTATAAAATGCACCAATCAGAGGGATGGGATATAAGGAGATTTCTGAGGCACCAAGTAAAAACTGACAAATTGAAGATGACACAGTAATAGTGTAAAGTAGAACAATAGGCCACTAATTAAAATGACTCATTGCAGTGGCTTCTCTGCTGCGGGCCTCAGGGGATTTGTCCAGGGCAAAATGAAATAGAGCCCTAGAGGAATAGCTGCTGCTGCCTGCAAAAGAGCTATAGAATTGTATAAGATGCTTTCTTTTCCAACAGGACAGCAACACCAACGTTGCACAGACCTGTCCAAAGCTTAATCCAGTCTAATACTTTCTGGCAGGACCTGTGATTTACATATCACAGAGATTTAACTGTTTTGAAAATATAAATTATGAAACATGGCAATGATGTCGATTTCCATATTTCTCCATTTAGGCCAGGTTGAGATGAAAAATACTTAATATACAATTTTGAACAGTTTCTTTCTCTTTGTTAATCTGGTACATACATTTCTGAGTAGGTCTATACCGTTATTAGTTCTTGAGCTGCATAGTAAAAAAATCAATGAATACTCCCCTTTTCTGTTTTTTGAATGAAGTATGTATGCATGTGAATTGTTAAATATATGACAGTAAATGGCCATTTTTGTTGGTCTCTGAAAAATAAGCGTAAAGTCCAGCCTGTGATCCAAAGAGTGTTAACGAGGCAGCTTCATGTAATCAGGCTGCGTCACAGCGTGCATTAGCTAGCTAGCTGCTAACACTTTACGTCAGCCGGTACTTTAAAACGACGTCGGGAAACGAAAATGACCAAAGAGAGAAGACGCGACACGCTCACAACTTACAAACAGGTAAACTTACGGTCGCGAAAGTCTTGCAGAAATACCCATCAACCTCCCGACCTGCCTGTAGGTCGCCATGTTTGTTATGGTTACCTAAACCGGACCGGAAATCGTCGCGTCCCTGTAGCGGAAGTGACGGGATATTATTGTACGTTTGCTAAAGGTTTCCCCGCGGTAACGGACCAGATACAGACGACTAGCGCAGTTAGCGCACAAATAAAACACGCAAGTTAGCTGAAGTTACATTAACGATGCCGAGTGGAAGAAACTTTCGGAGAAGGCAGGACTCGTCAGATGTCGAAGAGGATGAGACAACAACCGAAGAAGTCAGGTGAAAGCTTTTTATTTTAAACGAGAGTGATGTTATAGCCAGCTAACGTAATGTAGCCTTTAGCTTAAAACACCACGTTAACTACACATCTAAGACTTATTTTTTGTGTATTTCATATTATTTGCATTTTTTATTTAGGAGATTCATATTTATTTCTTGTGTCTTTAGATCAAAATTAGAGGAGGCCAAAGAGCTTCAGAGTTTGCGCAAACGACAGACTGGAGTCAGGTAAGTTCACGTGAATTCAACCAAAGTTATGAGCACATCTATTCAAGTATTATTACTTAGTTACAAATAAATTATTACTTAGACACAGTGTTTTCCAGGGTGTATCTTTTGTTTAGTTGAATTTTTATATTTCAATCAACTTTTATATGCTACATTCTATTACAACATTTTACAAAATAAAATCGAGGTTTGATGAAAGGGACTATAAATAATACGAGCATGACTTGTGACATCACAAATAGTTTGGAAGCTAATTTTCTATAGTTCAATCCTTATGTTATACAAGTGTGATGTTTGAAGCCTCCAGTGATGCACAAACACTGAGAATAAACTTCATCATTCTCGAAATTATGACTGCTTTCTTATGTACTAATCAGCATTTACTTGTACCTTTACTTCATTTGCTTAAGTATAAAAGTTATTTTCTGGTAACATATCAGTACTTATGTTCAAGTGCAGTGTTCAGGTACTTCTTACACTGCTGAGCATATCTCGATAGTTTCATATGTTTCACCATTCTTTATATTTTCCCTTTGTTCAGCGTGACAGCCTTGTTGGTAGGAGATAAACTGCCACCAGAGGATGAAATTGATGTAAGTGATCTCTTAAAAGTTGTAGTTTCTTTAAATAACATGTTTGTCAGGTTAACTTGGCTAGCTAGCTTCATGTTGTTTATTTTATTGTAAAAAAAATTAACTTTTTCTTTCAGAATGACCCCTTTAAGCTAAAAACCGGTGGAGTTGTAGACATGAAGAAAGTCAAAGATAGGAATAGGGACATGTAAGTAAACCTGACTACTTTTTTGTTTCTCTTTAACTTCAGTTATATGCGTTGGCATGTTGTATTCATGATATGGTTTGACTAAAGATGACATTTGTTTCCGGTTTCAGGACAGAAGAGGAGACGGACCTCAACCTGGGCACCTCCTTTTCAGCCGAAACTAACAGAAGAGATGAGGACGCGGACATGTAAGCGTGATTTTACCTGTTAATCCCTAATATTCGGGATACACTAAGGTTATGACGAATCCAATGCCGCCGCTTCTGAAACGCTTCAAAGATTTATGCTTATTCAAAAATATACCCCCGCAGGATGAAATACATCGAGACCGAGCTGAAGAAGAAGAAGGGCCTTGTGGAGGCTGAAGAACAAAAAGTCAAGGTGAAGAATGCAGAGGACCACCTGTATGAGCTGCCCGAGAACATCCGAGTGAACTCCGCCAAGAAGACAGAGGAGATGTTATCCAATCAGATGCTGAGCGGGATCCCGGAGGTGGATCTGGGCATTGAGTACGTAGAGAAGACGCCAAAACGAACCTGTGTGTTTAGCTTTTTAGAAATCTATATTTTGATCACGCGCAATAAAGTGTTTTTAACGTGACAGCGACAAGTCGACAGAAAGGACACTTCATCAGTTCCTGACAATCCTGTCGTTTCTTTCCCAGTGCAAAGATAAAGAACATAATCTTTACAGAGGAGGCAAAAGCCAAGCTGCTGCAAGAGCAGAGGAACAAGAAGAAGGACAACGGCACATCATTCGTTCCGACCAACATCGCCGTGAACTACGTGCAACACAACCGCTGTGAGTTCTGTTCAGTTTAAACGGATCCACGGTAGAAAGTGGTGAGTCGCTGGGTCATTGCTAACTATACCAATGTCTCCCCTCAGTCTATCATGAGGATGTGAATGCACCGCAGAGGCACCACAGACACAGGGAGGAGCCCAAAGCGAGGCCGCTGCGTGTGGGTGACACAGAGAAACCAGGCCCAGAGGGTAAGCAACACGTGCACACTCCTTCCACAACTCATAATAATTTAGGGATATTGTGAAAGACTCAGTGGGTTAATTTCATTTCAAAGGCACTCATGTAAATAACGATATCCCTAACTTATTGGGAGTAGTATATATTTATAAAGCTAACAGCAGTTGCTGATCTTTATACTTCCTGCTGTTCCTCCGCAGCCTCCTCGCCACCCAACTACCGCAAACGGCCAAACAACGAAAAGGCCACAGACGACTACCATTACGAGAAGTTCAAGAAGATGAATCGACGATATTGATGAGCTGGGTCTGTTTTTTTTTGGTTTTTTTTGACAGAACACCGCCCTCTTTTTAGAGATTTGAAGCCTCCAGTTGAATCCTAGAGATCATTTGCCCAAAAACTGAGAGGACTTAAGGATTTAATTCTGTAAATATTGTACATATAAATCTCCCGGTTTTCGATGTATCGTTAATTTGCTTGTATTTGATTATCGGATAAGCAATGACAAATAAAATCTGTTAAAGAATACAGAAATGAGTGTCAGTGTTATTTAAGGAGAGGAACTCTGAAATGAAAGAGACGCATTTTATTCCACTGTTAAGTCATGACTAAGCTGCAGAATTGTGTCTTTATTAAAAAACATAAAACATTTACGTCGTCCTTTAAATCGGTATCGGATCAGTGCAAAAATGAAATAAAACATTACAAAAAAGAAAACGTACAAATTAAGATGATAGAAGAGCACATGTCCTCGTCCAATACTGAAGTCCAGAATGTGTACATTGTATTGTGAATGCTGCAAAAGGTCTACGAAAAGAAAACGTTACTTCTGACAAGCGTTACAGTATTCTTAGTTATCATTCCTCTTTGTCTAATACAAATTCAGAGTTTTGCTCTTTTTCCTGAAACATCTTAATACAAAATTAAGAGGAAGAATAAGACTTCGCTGTCTGAAGGTTGCAGTTTAGTTGTATTCAAGTCATGGTCTATTGGCCTAATCAAACACTAGTTCACAGTGTGTAATGGAAACTAATTTAGCCAAGCTGCTTAAGTCCAAACGGAGCACAGGCGTTCCGTTCCCTCCCCCCCCGATCAACTGTCCAGATTTCCTCCTCACGGCTTCTCTGTGGAGGCGCTCCCGTGCCCGTTGAGGTGGTGCTGAGGGTTTGTCTCCTGTGAGGGAGGTCCGTCCGCGTCCTCCTGCTCCGCCTGGGTGGAGCTGCAGCTGCTGCCCGGTGAGGCCCAGCTGTCTCGCTGCCGGAACGCCTCGCACAGGGGCAGATCAGTGCTGTCCCACTGACTGTAGCTTTGCACGGCACAAACCAGTAGGAGGCAAAGGAATCAGCACAGCACAGAAAGAGAAAGCGGCAAGTCAGAATTAAGCACATTCATACAGGAGCACATAAAGGCACACGTACGATAGACAAGCACGGAGGTTATGCAAAAGCACTTTGAACGTGGATTAAGACAAAACGCGGCTGTTTGTTCGTTCGGTACTTTTTTTTTTTTTTTTGAAGTATGACTGATCGAGGGTTGATTTTAAAGTTCAGCGCAAAAAAAAAAAAAGTGGGGTTAGTGGCTGATGGAGGGGAAAGCAGGTGCAAGTGCAGTGAGGAAGGAAGGCCCACACCCAGCATGCTCCAAACAGGACAGAGACACCTCTCAGAGCGTTCTTCCAGGAAAAACAAGACAAAACCACTGCAGTGTTTTCTCTCTAGTTTATTTCTGACATCATTCTTGATCTAGTGGAACAGCTGGCACACGTGTACAACCGCACCGCGTGTGATGGACACCCGCCTGCATGGTTACAGCTCGAGTCACTTGTGGGCTCAGGGACGGATTCAGGTATATATATAAAAACAAAAACACCTAACTGCTTTTACAAGAGAAAAGCTTAGTAGCTCCAGATTTGACCTTCAATAAATAACAGGTGTCTAACTTTACATCCATCCTCAAAATCTAGCATATAGAGCATCACCATTATATTTATGACTTAAATAGAAACGTAAATAATCTTAATGAATAATGCTTTCATACAGTATAGTTTTTGATACACCGAGGGTGCTTGCTTTCTCTACACAACTAAGTCTTTTACCCATCTAGTAATATATCCATTAATAATAGTTATCGATTATATTGATTGGTTATGACTTCAATTTTAAAAAATGAACTAAGAGCAATAATTCCACGACTTTCGTCCCATTAAATAAATCATCTCTCCTATAAGTACTGGTTAAAAGCGGCAAGCTAAAAGTTAATCGACCTTAACCAACCTTAATCGACTGCAGTGCTTCTGAATTAGAGCATTTTATCGTTGCCCTGACGTTCCAACTGTGCCAATAAAGCATCCCGACCTGTTGTATTTCAAGCTGGACCCATTTACACTCCTGCCTCGTTGATGCTTACGTTCTCTCTTTGACCACTTACGATACAAATAATGGAGCAGGGGAAAAAAAAGTCAAGGCACTAAATTGAAATAAAAAAAAAAAAAAAAAATGTAGTCACTTAGTGAGGTGAGCTCCATCGTGTATGGTGCCAATCCACCGGACATTACAGTGAACCTCGCTCGGCTATGAATCGTGCTCGTGTACAGTTTGGGAGATGGAGATGAGAGAAGTTGAGCCCTGTAAACCCTTCCCTGGGCTCAGTGGTGAATGGTAAGGGTGAGGCAGTACATGGTGCTGGGCATGAAATAACAGTGGGGCGGTGGGATGGGGGCAAGTATGAGCCTACTTGTACCTGGAGGAGTAATATTCTTCCTCTAGCTCATACAGGTCAATGGCGATCTCGTCCCGGAGCGAAGTGAGCTTCTTGTCACACTCCTCCTGCAGCGAGCGGAGCTGCTGGTTCTGGAGGCTGATGGCGTCGTTCACGGAGGGGAAGTCGTTCAGGATCAGGAACTGCTTCAGGTCCGAAACCAGCTTCATCAGGGACTCGCCGGCGCGGACCTGATAGGTCGAGGCAGATGAGGAGAAACAGGATCAGATAGGAATGAAGCGATCGATGCGCTTTACATCCGCTTTAACCTCTGAAAGCACACAGTCGGTCAGCAAGTAGGAATTAAATGATGTGCAGCCGTACTTTACGCAAACTAAAATTATTTCCTCTTTTAATAGATTGGTCCAAAAAATGTCCAGAAACAATAGTGTCAACCGACTAATTAACGGTTACATTATGTGGAAATCCTAAACTCTCTAAAGATACCAAATTAATCAGCTGCATTGAGTTGCTTGGGAAGCAGGCGTGAGTGGCTTTTTTTATTCTGGCAACACTTACGATGTTGGCTGCTCGTACATGCATCTCATAATGGTCTTGCTCCGCTTGGGTCGCCCTGGAAACCTGCGTCTCATCTTCTATCTGAAGGGAGAAAAACAGTGTGACCGGATTACTTCACTCCTGTATAAGAGCAATCAGACGTCACAGTAAAAACAGAAAGAAAAACTTCTCAGCATCAAATTCTCTCCTGTTCATATGCTTCAACTGTATTTTCCCTGTTGAGCTGCTGTGGAAATATAGATGTAATGTCTAATTTGTAACGTTCTGGAGCTTCAGATAAACTACAAAAAAATACATATTTACACATATTTTTTAATTTAGAGGAGGAACAGAATTACAGCAAAAACATATTTCAGTGACAGACTTGGAACAATCAACATATCCTTTCATATCAGACACAAGAGGCGGCAGCAGGTACCCTCGCGGTTTTGATAATTTCGGTGAAGTTATCCAGGATGGACTTGATGTCATCTTTTAGTCTCTTGTTGTAGCTCTGTAGTAAAGTCTCTTTGCTCTGGGGCAGCACTCTCTGGGTAGCCATCCTGCCCAGGAAAAAGAAAACACGAAAAACAGGGAGAAATTCAAGTCATGAACAAAAAAACATAACAGACGCAGGCTTCATTTGTAGTTTGTATCCCTAGCTAACAAGGCGCGAGGATACTAACAGAAACGAATGAGAAATAAACTAACGCTACTTCTATATAAGGTTACTCTACTATTGCATAAATACAGCTATTTAAACACTACAGCGTTCGTGACTTACTTCTCACTGCATTCTTTAAAAACAATGTCGGTATGATACAAAACCGTGCGGAACCGCTTCTTATTCTTCTTCGTTGTGTTTAACTGCGGTTGACTTCCGGTGTGGCCGTCCGTGAACAGCGCCCCCTAGTGACGCATTACTTATTACACACCGCGAAATGAAGGTATCCCTTTCAAAAACGATTTCTTTAAGTACCTTTTGCGTCTCTTTTCGTTGTATGAATTAAAGTCAAGTATATTTGCTGAAATATAGATATTAGGTGAAAACATTTACAGTAAAAAAAACTCAACTCAAAATTTTATTTAAAGGACGAGTTCACTTTTTTAAAATTTCCAAATACGTTTTTTTTGACATTATACTTCGTCAAACTTAGAAGCATACGTGTTTCTTGCACGTACTAATATGACATTGTTTTGGTCGAAATTTGTTTTTTTGACGTTGCAGTCTTGATGTAGTACAGTTGGCCTGTCTCAGTTTTATATTAATATCTGTTTATCATTGTTAATTTATTCTTCGTTTGAAATATTGTCATTATGTTCATTTTAGTTATTTTTTATTTGGAATTACGTCAGGTAATGGGGAACCTTATAATAAACAAATAAAACTTCCTCATGCAATTACAGTGAAAGTAATGGGGCCAAAATCCAGTCATCCTATGCAAAAATCCTATATGAAGCTTTAGTCGTCCAAATAGATATTTTTCAGCGTTAGCCTTTTTAGTATCAAAGTTCCTCTTTTTGTTGCCACAGCTCAACAGAAACATTGTCCAAGGGAGCATAAAGAGAGAATTTAATGCCAAAAAGACTGTAAATGTATCAGATATCCAACTGATATGACAAACTCAGAGAGGTGAAGCTTTCAAATGAAGTTTTAAATGTATTTTTGCACATGACCGTGGACACACTGGGTTTAGACCCTCATCACTGACACTGAAGGCATGTTTAAAGGGGATCTGATGTACAGTATAAACAGGATGGATAATTAACAGCATGGAAAACCTCCTCCAGTGTTTATATGGGCACCAATAGTCTCCTTCAGTGCATATTGTTTATATAAAGGAGTATTTTTTATGCAGTGTCTGTGGAAATGGCTGTTTTATAGTAGTTAAACATTATATGGTATTTTATAAGAAGAAAAATATGATAAATCAGTGATGATAAATAACTGCAACAATGGTGCAAAATTTGATTTACATTCATTTAATATTTTTTAATGACTTACAACAGTTTTGAAAGGCAGGCTGTGCAGCATGACAAGTATTTCGAATGCTTTTTAATCCAACAGTATATCATCTGCTGAATGCTCCGTGGGCTTCCTATACGCCACCAAGTCGAAATACATTTTACAGCTGTGTTACAATCAAAACACATTCTTAGAGAACCCTGACTGTGTCAGTGACTATGTGCAACCTTCATTTATACAATTTAGGTGAGAAAAGTGAGCATTTGTAAAAAAAAAGAAAAAAAAAAGATTGTACAATTCCAAAAGAAAACAGAAGAGTTTACATTTCAACAGAAGATAATGTGAATTAAACTTTGGGTTGAAACAGGTTGGATCCCCTTTCTTAAAAGTGCCATGGCGGGAACCAAAAAGTGCTCCATGATTTTACAAAGCACACAGACAATAAAAAAATGGGGATGGAAATAAATTCTAAAGGAATGTCATCATTCCACTTCCTGCCTCCAAGATGCTACTATTACAATCCCTGACTGGAACTGCTAAGCGTAAGTGCTATAGATATTTATGTGACTGCAGGAGAAGCGTTATTAAAGTTACAGGAGTTGTTGCTTAAGTCGTTTATCAGCGGGAATCACAGTGGGTACACATTTGGAGTTTAAGGAGACATCAACGATGTAGATGCATTAAGGAGCTGAAAGAATATCTTAGTGCATACGTATACGGCAGCAAAAAGAAGTTGTACATGATTGTATTTAGTGCTGGATGCAAATGCAGTGTCCAGACATTTGACTGCTACTGTAAATGCAGCAGTTATTCTAGGAGGGCAAACAAAAGGGGGGATACAATTTACACGGATGCAGGAGTAGATACAGTAAATACTGCAAGGAGTGTAAGGCTTAAGAGATAACGTCCTATAAAAAGGGAGAGACAAAAAAAACAGAGTATAACAAAGAAACCTATAATGTGTTGTCTATGCCTAACATTTATATAAAGATACGGAATAAACATTGATATTCCGCTCTCTTTGGAGAAAGGACAGCGACCACAGACATAATACACATGACAAAAATGCAAACATTTGGAATGGAAAACAAAAAGTTCACGGTCAAACATTATCTTTAAAATGTCTTTTTGCATCACAATCCAGCATCTGCATAAATGCAAACTGAACCTCGAACTGAAGGAAAAAACAATTGATTTTAAGCACATAATTGTAAGGCAGTTTTTTATGTTTCGTTTGTTTTATGTTTACAGATGAATTCCTCTGAAACTCTCTCTCTGGGCCATCGTTTTACTCTATATTAGTGCTGTACGCAGTGTCTCTTCCTTTTTCCCAGCTTTAGTAAAGCCATGATCCTGTGGTTTCGAGCTGAATCGATACAGTGGAGGAATGACAGTAAATGAGGTGTTATCAGATCATAGTTTCACAGTAAAGCTGCCAAAGCTGCAGACGTTTTTTGTAACTCCCTCACTGAGTGATGACATAGCGCCGACGATAAAAATGGAACTGAGGTAGGCAAGAAAACAATCATAAGCTTGACCACCATGTCGTCTTTGTGTTGATGTTCGTACCAAAAAAAAAAAAAAAAGATGAAAAAACGATTCGGTGAAGTAAAAAAGATGTGACACGGAAAATAAAAGGTGACAAGGAGTCAGTTTTGATGATGTCAGTTTTCTTACTCTAACAGAGCATTCAAGTGTAAAGATAACCTTGCGCTATCAGGACTAATTCGAGCCAGTTAAGAATGAGATCCATGCAGGCCTGCAGTCCGGCTGCGGCGGTGGTGACAGCATGCAGTTTGCCTGGTGTAGATTGCATAATTCAGTGGCACTGAGACCCACTGCCCTGAGCCCCCCCCCTCCCCCCTTTGAGTGTGCATTCAGGGCTTTTCTTGTGGGGCCTTGAGGTGAAAAGGTGCAGAGATGAAGGGGTCCACAGCGTTCGCTTCTGAGGTCCATGAGTGAAGAGGTCCAACGGGGGCCGATCCCACAGCAGTTTGCTTGTTCACGTTCGACACCGCTCTGTGAGCGGCTACGGGCTGCTGGGACACGGGCCCCTCAAAGTGTCGGGAGTATTTGGCCAGAGCTTGTGGGCGGAATGGCTGCGGGGTAACCTGTCCCAGCACACCTTGCTCGGGGAATGCTGCCGTGGCCTCCTTTTTTTTCCCAAAGGGGGCCTGGGAGAACACGTCGAACGGCTGCTGTGCCGCGACAGGTGCGCGCGGAAATGGAGCATTAGCGAACACGTCTCCTGATTCTTCTTGTGCGACACGAAAGGGGGCTTTGGAGAAGACGTCGGCGGGGATGTCCGCCCCCTTCGCTGGCTCGGGTGTGTGCTGGGAATGATTCTGGGTGAAGGTGCTTGGAGGAGGTTGATGGAAGGTAGTGGACGGTTGTGTTGGTACTATGCTGGAGTGCGGCGACGAGGGGAGGGCCAGCTGAGGTCCTTGTTCTTCTTCGTCCTCGGAGTCGAACAGCAGGGGCCTGGAGCCGCTGCAGTCATGACTTTTAAGGGCTCCCCTGTCCTGCTGCTCTTCCTCGTGGGCTTCTTTTTCCTCGTCTTCCTCACTGGAGTGAACACATCCCTCGTTTGTCTGAGAATGTTCCTCTAGAGTTTCAGTGTCTTGTCCCTCGCCAAACATGGAGTAGCCATTACTCTCCCCCTGCACGTCTGTATTAGAGAGACGGAGAAAAACATCAGAGGAGAACAAAAACATTACAAACAGTCCAAATGTATCCAAACAAAAAACCTCAACCCTGCTTAAATCATCTGAAGTCCAGCTGCTTCTATCAAACCTCAGTCACACACGACATGCTGTACGACCGATGGATCATCTCTTTACTATTGAAGAGTCAATGAGAGCGACCCGACAGTGAGGAACCAGCACAAGACTACAGCAACACACACATGGTCTACTCTGGACACGTTACATGAGACAGACAAGACTACGCAGCTCTATCATCACAACATCGAGTAACCTTGTTTCCACAAATTGGTCTCACACAGCTGCAGTATCCACATCACCCAACCTTCAGAAACAATGTCAACAATGGGTTTGTGTTAGGATCGATTGTGCTTAGGTGAGATCAGAGGGAGTCAGTGGTCGCTCTGTGGAAACAAGGAAAAAAAGAGCCTTCACAGCAAAAGGTAGGCAGCAGTTAGGGATAGATAGGTTTGCACAGATGAGCAGAGACAGATCAGTCTTACCTCAGCAGCGTCGACAGCGGCTGTTAACTGGCAGCTCTCGGGAGGATGTTAGTTGCAGCCATTAAAGGAAAGACCAGTTTTTGTTTTGTTTCGCTACTTTTTTGAGTCGTTTGCCCTTTTTAATCGCTCTCTAATTCTATTATTATTAGTAGTAGAATTTGTCTGAAACCCAATTAACACATTTACTACTTTTAACAGATTTAAGTGAAAAACACATGACAGAAAATCTCACTGGTCAGTGCCGACTTTACAACAATAAATAGTGAAAACGTCTGTAATCATGTGGAATAACAACTGTCAATCTAATGCAATTTGCAGAGCAGACTACAGTGTCTGTCCATGGATTGGTACAAACTAAAAAGCTGTACTCAATCCACAAACCAAATTCCAATGGTGAACAGAAATCCAACTTTAAAATGCATTCAAGAAAGAATAAAACGAGTTAGAAATCATGAGAGTTTAAAATAAAACACTGGTAATTTCCTTTAAATCTCAGGGCAAAGCTCATAAAGCTAACTTTTACCCTTAGTCAGAAGAAAGGACAGCCGAGTAGGTTATTAGACAGACATGTCTGATGATGCTTGTACTAAGAGCTGCAAATGTATTACCACATATAATGATAAAGGCTAAAAAGCATTAAAACCAAAACTGTGGAAAGCTGTTACTGTGAGGACAGATTCGAGTATCTTATTTGCAAAACTAATTTGTTAGATAAGTAAACACTGTCATTAAAAGGCAGCCTTGTCTTATAGGTAAATTTATAACAAAAATGTGACCCAGAGAGACATTATGTACATTCACATTTATGAGTTTTATTCAGTGTCTCTCTTTTTGAACCTTAATTCATAAAAATAGAATCACACACTCAATAACGGCCCTGCTTTGACATACATACAGTGTGGACGTCTGCTGCCAATTCTTGCAAAACATTTTGATATAATGAAATTAATTTGTACACCTATCACCATTCAGCCCAACCGGCACAATAAGTACATTGGCTTCACACAGCAACACAAGTAAAACTCAACGGCCAAGGCTAACAAGTCTACAGGATGCAGCACTGTAGTGTCTGACAGGAACATGATATACTGTTGTAGGATTGCATAGATTAGCCACACAAATGCAGATGACTTCGCTGAACAATATCAGATGGAGAGAAAGAAGAACGCCATTTCTTATAGTACATATGTCTATGACTAACCTTTACAATATGTAGCAGTGGGGAGGAGGAGGAGAAAATATGCATGTCGCAAACACCCAAAATTACACAGCATATACCAGTGATATCGGAATCAATGAGCTGTATTGTTTTGTGCATAATATGGAAAAAAAAGCCACTCAATTTTTTGGTAATAACTGAAATTCATCAGGTGAAAAAGAGACTTGTGTGATGGATGTTTAGCAAGTGACAAGCCAAAACAAAAAGGTAATACTTGGGGGGGGATTTTTGACAGCTGTGGGAACTGTAATCATCACGTAAAGCTGATATGACTCGTTCAGCTGTTTTTACTCATGATCCGCAGCTGAATGAGAGATAGAAAGAGTAGGAGAAAGATGCAGCAGAGATATCAGGTAGAAGGTTCCGTCATGAGCTCTGTTTTGCTGCCCGATGAGGATGATATATATTTATATTCCACACAAGTACCACTATTATGGAGAGCTAAAACATACGACCCCAGTCAGGTAAGTCATAAGCACTGTTTCATTTATCAATGACGGCATCTAAAACAAAAGCACTAGCTTGAATGATTGACATGAATAAAGAGATAAAGACAGAAGGAATTTGGACAAAGGAGGTCAACATCTTTGCACTCTTAAATACAGCTTCATACACAAATAATAATTGTTCTTTTTTTATCTATATATCCTTTTAAATTTGACATATTGTACTCAATTCATAGATTCATTCTAAAGCACTACCAATAGTCACATTTATTCATACCATGATAGATAAAATGCCTTTAAATATTACACACTAAAAAAAGAATTTTACCAGTGCTGACAAAAGCAAAATGAGAAAATCTAAACAGTGACTTTATGTACATACAAAGGGCCGGCTTTTTTGGAACATCTCAATTGAAATAAATATCAGATTGGCCTTCATTGGGTGTGGTGGGAATGATTCAACTAGAGACAGAAAGGACATCAATGGGAAAGGAAAAAAAAAACATTATCATATCAAGCATATTTGTTAGTAACTACCAAAACTAAAACAGGATGAAACCTAAAATATTGTGCCATGTTCTATAGAACAGTGGTATGCTGCACAATATCTGGTCACCTTCACTGATCCTGAGAGCAGAGAAACACATGGTATAATCTGAAACATAGCATAGTAAAATCTTTCCTTTAGCTTTGGCATGGCTGCAGGTCATAATAATGATTTTTCTTTCCATTCTACTGTGCTTATATTCATAATGGGTCAAAGATATGATGATAACCTGGCCTACACATAAAAGATGTATTTATAAAATGCAAATATACCATTAGCGGTCTTACTGTACCATATGTTGTATACTGTATAATGCTGACAGTGAATGCATCCTGCCATGGCAATGTAGCCACATGATTCAGTCATGTTAACACTGACTTCACCAGTTTCAGGATTTAAAGACATTGTCACTGATTTACAGTTGGAGAAAGTAATACCCTGTTTGTTATACATTGTGAAGTGACAACATACAGTCATGACTGCAGCTGGAGCTCTTAATACGCATACTAACATCATTAAATTGACAAGATACCGGGTTTAAAACGGTTATTGATCTATCTGGGATGCATTCGTAGAATTGTAAAGATTTCCTACAGTAGCGCAGAACTGTATGTGTAGAAACACAGCCGAATGTTTCCTTTCACAACGCAACACTTTTGGGAAACAGACTTCCCAAGACAGACATTTTGTCATCACTGGTTAAATCAGTGTGTCACTCGCGGCGCGTCATTGCTCAGTCAATAATTAAGCTTCCTGTGAGGAGCTTTCAAAGCTTTCGTAGGAAAGTGCATCAAATGGTCCAGGAGGCCGCCGGCATTTTCACTCCTCACTCTTTCGTCAGACCCCTGACACAAATGAGCATGCCTGCAGGTGGCTTATTTAAATAAAGCTTCAACCCTGAACAAAGTACACAAAGTGAACACGATGCGGCTGTGATCAGGCAGTCTAACATGTGCATATGATGACAGTTGATCACCGTGGCAGTACACTCGATGAAGGATTAATGCAAGTATGAGAAAAGCATGAGGAAGCCTGTGGTGTAGCCAGGACAGAAGCGGACGATATGCTCAGGCGTTAATGAAAGATTATTACCAGCATGGGAATGTCAACGGCCAGCAGAGATACATGAAACCAGCTTATCAGGCAACTAGAGATGGAGTCGAGGCCAAGGAGGCACATAAAGAGAAAGGTTCCACTGAACCAATCTACGCTGGCTCCTCCCTTTCAATTCATAAGGTGCTACATTAAGTGCCTCTGCTTCCCCGTCTCTACCCCTCCCCCCCGCCCCTCCCCTTGTTAGGATTGCACACTGCCCCTTCGACCTCTCCCACCCCCTCTAGAGGTCGATGAGCTGATCCACCAGCAGAAGGGAGCGGGCCAAGTTGGGGATGCTGGACTCTGAACTGCCACTGTTGCTGCGCGAGTGACCACCTGAAACGTGCCAGAGAAAGAGAGAGAGACAGAGACAGAGATGGACATGGAAGAGCCGAGGGAGAATGTGAAAGACAAGCGAAATAATAAGTAATATTAACAGAGATTGTATGGAGAAATTAAGAGCGAGGTGTGGATGAGGAGGACGATGGGAGGAGGGGGGGGGGATTATGGCAGAGCAGAGATATGCATGAAGGGGGCAGAAAAAGAGAAAGAGAAACAGGCAGAGAGTGAGCTGGGATATTCTTTATACAGCTGCATCATTACAGGAGGGGGAGTAAGGGAATGGCACTCTAACATGGCTTTCAAGATAAAACTAAAAGAGCCGAACACCTGCAGGGTGGAGGATCACTGGTGGTATAACATGAGAAAACAGGGCATAAGCTCACTGATGTGAGAGCTTGATGGGATGAAAAGCATTAATGTGCCAAGCACGCCCATACAAGACTTCTCACATCAACAGCGGCAGAGCGAGCTCTGGGGATGGCGCCTTTGAATGAGGGGGTACGTCATTCATCGTTTGTCTCACAGTCTGGGCTTCAGCAGGTGTGTGTGCTCATCTCGGGGATTTTAGTAATCTTACCTTGATTTGAGTTTTTGGAGATGAGCACAGGAATAGGGTCAAACTCGTCGTCATTGCCCTTCTCCCCACACGACATGAGGAAAGCAGAGTCTGCGGTGAAGGAAGAGGAAGTGAAGGAATGATGGAAGGGGGGAAAGAAGTTAACTCCGCCAAAGAAAATAGCAAAAAAGAAAGGAGGATGCAAGTAGATTCAAAAATCGATGGCGCCAGGGCAGTAACAGTATTTAAAAGCCATGCATTTTAGGTGCTTTTGGCTCTTCCACAAATGAGTCAAGGGTCTGTGAAGTTGTCGATTTTACGTGTCAAATACCGTGGTCATATCACATGTGTCAGTTGTAGTTTTCTCTGTCTAAACAGGCCATCCTGTTCTGTGAAGGATCTGTGGTCTGAGATGGTTTCACTGGTTAAAAAACACCCGACAGACGTGCGGCCAGTCTTACCAGAGGCTGACTGACCAGGCGGCAGCTCCTCCAGACAGGATCCAGAGCCGGAACCAGGAGGAGCAGAGGAGCAGGCGGAGGAGGAAGGGAGAGCAGAAACAGACTGGTTTCCATGAGGAGAAGTATGAGATAACAGATCGCAGCCCAGCAGAGAGTCCTCCCCAGTGAGAGAGTCTGAGACAGGACGAAGCAAAGCCAGAATGAGAAGCGGCCAAATGGAAAAAAGAAAAAAAAAAAAAAAAAGCTTGTTAGCTAATTAGTAAGACTGGTTAGTAAGACAGCTGTTTGTTTTATATTATAGCATTCAAAGAAATTCTTTGTCATAATGATCTGAAAGTTCCCCTGGTGGAGCAGTATCCTGCAGCAAAAATAACCATGAATGACAGAAGGGTCAAAGCCTGGAAGCAGGAGCTACACTTACATTGTAAGTGCTAACAGCTAGTATCGATCATTGCAGAAGAATGGGGACCGTGGATCAATTTTGAGAATAGTATTTATGATAAAAAGAAACTATTCAATCCCCATTAAGTAGATTGCTATAAAACCTCACTCACTGAAGTATGCTGCCATTTTATGAGGGTGACAAGCTAAGATTATTGGGAATTACTTCTTGCCTGTTGCATAATCTGTTGCAGTGATGAGGATCAATAATACATTAATTTAAAACTACTTTCCACACAAAAATTAAGTGAATGGAGTTGGAGTAAAACTTCCTCAAGGTCCAAACAATATCGTCTAGGAATTGAGACAATGATGGGAAATCCTTCTACTTGTTCAAAAGCTGCAAGGAATTTAGTTGTTGAATTTCCTATGCTCTGCTCCAGGATGCTACCTGGCAAGCTGGCAGAGATGAACTCAGGCTGGCCTGCATGTCGCTGTGCTTGGGGGGCTTCCAAACCAGGAATCAGTGAATCCACACAGACCTCTGATTTTGCTGCATGGAGACAACAGCAGGAAAGAATGGTAGTATGAAGCAATTATTAATATTGTACAAAAAAAAACAACTGGAATTGATCTAGGCCTTTCCCCAGTGGGTTTTTCTGAGTTCATGACCATGTGAGAGAAACAGAAGGAAGGCAAGTCAGACGCATGCATGGCAGAAGGGGTTTTAGAGCAAGACAGGGTACAAGAACAGAGGGAGTACCATTGGTGGTGCTCTCTGCAGAACTACTGAAGGGGTCAGCCAGGGTTATTAGGTCAGGGAGCAGCAGAGAACTTTCAGGGGACTTCAGTCCCTCAATCAGCTTCTCTGTGAGTGAGCCAGAGAGAGAAGATGGAGGGAGGCAATGGACAGATGGCGAGAGAGAAAAGGAATGAGGGAGGATTTTGCACACAAATAAACAAGAGGCAGAAACAGAACAAAAAAAGATATGAAACTCTAGCAATGTGGCAAAATATTACAAGATAGTTTCAGTTCAGTAAACATTTAATGGAGCAGACATCGAACCGTCTAAATTTTTTGAGACTATGAGACAACTTGAAAATCAGGTGGCATGATATGTCACAAAAAAATAGTCCAATGTGTTAGTTCATTTAGTTCCGTCGACCGCAGCCGCACACTCCAAGAGCAGTTAGTGGAGTGAACTCCCATGCACTCTAAGGACAAAACTCGCTAAACTTCACCAGCAATATTATCATGCCAAACAAACACTGACAAATGTTCACGTTATTTAAAGGGGCTATGTGTAACTTTCAGAAATTCCTTTTGAACTCGCTCACAAGCAGCAGCGCAAGCCTATTGCAGGTGATGTGTTTTTCCTACTTAAACGTCTCATATTAACACTGAGGATCTCCAACATTGTGTTTTGCACCATGATGCATGCTTTGCACATTCGCCCCTGAACACACACGGAAAGCAAACCCACACATGATTTCCTGTTGTGTTAATCAACCACCTGAAACTGACCCAACCCACAGACCAAAAACTCTGTTTACCAACCGTGTTTACTAAACATGGGTAGGCTCAGAAAATCCTACCCCAGAAGCACGACTGTGCTGTAGCCAGGGAACAACATCTCCGGTTTTGTTGTGAAATGTGTGCTTATTACTACCTTTGGTTTAACGTTACCATCAGAAGAAGCAACAAGAGGTAATGTTCTGCTATCGTGTTGGAGCTTGTCTTCTGCTCCTTTGATGAGGAAATAGAATTTATTTCAGCTGTGTGTGTGCTCGGGAGTGGCCGGCTCCTCACTGCGGTGGTGTTTTGTTGTGAAATGTGTGGTGGTTCACAGGCATCTAGCCATCTCATTAGCTGGAGAGCTAATGAGAGCTAATGTCTGCATGGGGTCTCTAGCTGGAGAGCACAGTTCTTGTTGTGGCGGGTTGTGACAAGTCGTGCATAAACTCTTTTTCCTGGAAAAAAAAAATGTCCTCCACAATTAAAAAGAGTCCACTCTCTGTTACAGTCGACCAAGAAAGTGGTGGAAGTTACGTTAAGAAAACGTGTTCACTCATGCAGGTTGTAGGGTTCCTACAGATTTCTTCAAGTTAAATTCAAGTACCACTTATATAAAACTGAATACCTATTTCACAGACGTGCTGGCAAAAAAAAGAAAAAAAAAATTGGGATTTTTTTTTTTTTTTTTTAGGTATTAAGTGTATATTATGTCTTTATACAAAGTTCTTTCACCAAAACCTTACCTGTAGTAGTTAGGACATTGGGAATAATTGTGATGATGATGTATTACAGCAAAAATGTAGGAAAAATATGTTTTGTTTATTTTTGGTGAACATTTTCATCAATCCATTCATACTGAAACTTGCAGATGGTCGTAACAAACACCACAGAGATTGATGGTAGCCAGAACTTTGGGCCATGACAGTTCTGCCACTATTTATTTAGACTACATTATTTTATCAAAATAATACTGGTTGACAATTTTTTGTATTATTTTCAAATTCAGAAATTCTGTGCTTTTGAGACCCCACGGGAACCCTGTCATGGATACTAAAAGTGGTTAATATGTTTATATTGCTTCACATATCTTTCTGAAAGTTACACATAGCCCCTATAAGTACAAACTTCAACAGCAAACATTTAATTATAAAAACAAGCCGCAGCAAACATAGTGAGCATAAATGGCCCCACATGCCGACCCTCTTGACTCATGTTTTGGACCGGTGCAGCCAGCTGAGCAGAGGACATCCGTGTTAACACAACCTTTCCCTGCACGCCATAAACTTCGTCATCAAGACTTGCGATCAACTATTAGTACAGATTATTGATTTGATTAGGCTGAAACGTAGTCCATGCACGACATGACAAATGAAATGCTTTTTCACTGCAGCTCATACTTACAGGAAACTGCTATGGGGCAAAATGGGGTGGGGATCTTAGACAAGGAATGTGTTGGCTCAGAAAATGGCACAGCAGATGTGACCTTTTGACCCCTTCACTACAGGAGAGAGGCCAACACTGATGAAAAGCTTTTAACAAATCATAAATGTCAAAAAGCTATATTTCCCAGTAGAGTCAATTAAGAACACATGTGGTATTTTAAAGGTATATATACACAGTATGCTACAGTATATTTTCACTAACTTGCAACAAAGGCGTCTTTATCCTAAATGTGGCCCTGTATCAATGTCCTGTTGACAGAGGACTCGGATGGAGCTCTCTACGCTCCATCAGCAAAAGTGTTTGCTTGTGTGCATCCTGTTTCTATACAGAGCGACGCACAGAGTCAAAGAGACAGCTTAGTCTGGGGAGAGAAGATTAACCACACCCTGATTATGTAATGGCCTCAACATTTTTATCTTCTCACTTCATGCCTTAAACAACGAGTACACAAAGGAGGTTTATCAGCTAAGGGACATGCACTTCTAAAATGGCTAAAGAATGAAATTGAGGAGAACACGAAAGGCCGGGTCATCATTTTAACAAGACAGTGTGCTTAACTTTCTCCTCGTTCTTAGTGGCGCTGGTAAGCAGGCTTCTCCAGCAGTAAGGCAATCCAATTAACAAAGGAGAATTTGTCCTTTGCGTTACCAGGCAACAGCGAAAGCACAGATCTGCAAATGAGATGCGATCTAGCGGTAGCCACAGCCTCTATTCATGGAAGCTGACAAGGAGCCACTGTGAGGCTGCTTGCTAAGTCAACAGAGATAGGGCCATGTACAAATCCAAACCTACCATTCACAAACTAGCCTTTGGGAGGCTTGATATCCAGGAAACAACCTTAGTAAATATAAAATAGTGACCCATAAGCCCTTGGAATATATTTGTTGACAAGCCTGAGGCCTGGCAGAATCAAAGGCCTGGCTCATACTGTTTCAGGAAGAGACAAGGAAATTACCTGGGGAGTCAGAGAGGGAGAGGGTATTAAAGGGGTCCTGGACACTCAACAATGCTGATCCTGCACCCAGGATGTCAGCAGGTCTTTCAGCTTAAGATTGCACGGTGAATAAAGATGGAAGAGAACAAATGAACCACTTTTATGACATCTATGGGAATGCATCAAAACACCATCGCATGCGGTAGACTTTCACCTCTCTTAAAATAAAATTGCAAAATGACATATCATATCCTAACATTTTAGGAGAAACAAAAGTTGGGCATAAGAAGCAAAGCCTCACCTGGGAAAGCATCGAGGCCTGGAATGAGATCTTCACTGGAGCCCATGGCCTTTTCTCCAGGTGCAGCAGCTGCGCTCAAACAAAATGCAGCACATAGTTTTACATTACAAAATTCTTTACCGATGCTAGAAGTGGAAATATGCAGTGGACATGTTGAACTTACTCTCAGCTAGTTTTGCAAAGTCTTTGTTGAGCAGCTCCTCTGCTGTTAGCTTGGAGAAGTTATCATCTCCGAAGGGGTTCCAGCTGGGCTGAGTGCTGGGAGCAGAGAGGGCTGCCGGGGCGTCTCCATCACCTTGATGATACACGCTCTGCTGGGACGAGCAGGGGGAGCCAGAAGGAGTAGTGCTGGCTGATCTGCAGTACAGAGAGGTCCAAACTTAAACAAAGGCCAGAGGGCGCAGTGATATGTAAGGACACTGATGTATGCTAATAAGAGTGAGTGAATAGAGGTATTTGCAGACTGAATCGAGTGATTATTTTTAATCTGGATCCTCTAGGATGTAAAGGGATCATTTATTCTGCTTTGGGTTTCTGTCAGATGAATGGACTGTCTATTGCCCTGCTGAGATTTGTCGTGCCATGAAAGGGCAGTTCATCCTCGGATCACTGAAGGGAGTTAATTCTCTCACTTGGACTTGTTGAGGCTGGCCTCAGCTGCGGCTGCTTGGAGGAGCTGGGTGGACTTGCTGACTGGGACCCCAAACACGGCGCTGTGAGTGACATCGCTCAGGATGCGTCTATGGCCGCTCTTGGGGGCCATCTTCGGCGACGAGGGGGGTGTCAGCGAGACGACTTTGTGAAGACCTCTCCCGGCCGTCTGTAGATGCAGATAGGAAGGTGAGAAAAAAATGTCTGTGATGACAACAGTGAGAAAATCTGCGTGGTGTATGAAAAGAAACAAGCAAATCAGAGATCCCCAAAAGGTACAAAAAGAATCAAGCTAGATCCACGCAAAAAGAAAGTCAGAAGGAGATGAATCTTAACTCCCTTCAAAACCACAAGAACACTTAAAAAAAACAGAGAAAATGGTTACATTCAAGGAAGAAAACCAAGTAGAGAGATGGAACAGAAACAGATGTACCTGTTGATTTGAGAGCTAACTGGAGAAACCACTAAACCATTTTAGAAACACTTAGAGTAATGTCAACCAAGTGTGGAAAAAAATATAAAAAAAAATAATTTGACAGTTGAAAAAAAAAAGCAGTGAAGAGTGGCTAAATCATTTTGTCATCAAAAGAAAAACTTTACATGGTATTCGTTAGAGGCAAGCTAATAATCAACTCCCTGAATCAAAAGAGCAGCAAAGCAGGATGGAACAGGAGCGGGATGTTACCACAACATGTGGGTCAGCTGCAGAACCAATGACAGCAGACTCAGGGATGGGGGTCAGATGGGGAGCTGTGGTTTCATGGACTTCATGCTGCTGCTGCTGGTGTTGCAGTTGCAGGGCAGCAACAGGAGCAACAGGCTTAGCTTTGGACTGCAGCAGGGTAGATGCCTGAGAAGCTTTTTGTTGTTGGTGATGGAGGCTCTGTGCCAGGTGATGCTACATAGGAGTACCACACAGCCGATAATGAGCTTTTCAAACTTGGCCACAACTTCTCATGAAATATTGCATTCTTACAATACTTTGTGAGAGTTTATTTTCCTGCATCTTGACAGCAATCAATGGAAATCAACAAAAAAAATGGGAAAGAGAAAAAATGGCAGAGCGAGGATGACAAAAAAAGGATGTGATATTTGTCAAGAGCTGCTCACAAACCTTCAGTTATGAATAAATTGTCTTTTGATTATTAAAACACAGGTTCTATCTGCAGAGTACACCAGCAATGGATTGTCCCATGGTAGAATTTTAACTACAATGAACCACAGCATCAATAATTATTTTAGCATCTAATTATTAAAAATGCTATGGTAAAATAAGATGGAAAATCAACAAATCAATGAACAACTGCAGCTGTACTGAAAGAATAAAAAAAAATGGCAGGTATTTGTATTTCAACAAACTAAACTAAAAAAAAATCCCCTTCTAAATAATCTTAATGGCCACTTAATGATAGATTTCTGAATTTACAAGGTGCACTTAAATGCATCTTGAAGTCTTAACCATGCGTCTATACAGTGGTCTGACAAAATAAAAAACAATGGCAACATCTACAAACACATTGTCCCTGTGCACCACAAGTACCTTCTTTTTGTGAATGAATGAATAATTATGTACTCTGTTTGGATATATGAAAACATGTCTGGTCTTTTAATGCTTCATTAGTCTCATAAGTCTCATATGCTTAATGTTAGTTGTTCTTTAAGATGTAGTGAAAAATATAACATGTGCATGCTAAAAAAGTAATAAGAAGTGCTCAGTGATAAACAACCTCAAGGATAAAAAGTATTTATTGAACTGTCTTAGTTACGCTGTTTTAACATGTAGAGTTAAATATTACTTCATATCGTTTCCTGCTAGAATGCTTACTTGCTGGTTACTCTGTGGGCTCAAGAAGGCTGAGGCTTGTTGTTGCTTCATAAGAAGCTGCTGATGCTGTGGTGTAGCCTGTGGCTGCATGTTAGCAGCCTGAGCAGCAGCCTGTTGAGCAGGTTGAACAGCAGCAGCAGCTGAAGGTGGGACACTGGTACCAACACCTGGAGAGGTGAAAATCAAAAGTTTACACACATCAGAAGGAGTCATTTGGAAGGCAATCCAATTTCTACTGATTGATGAAAAGCCCATCAAGTAACAATTGATTATGTTTTGTTTTCAAGTATGAAAAGTGTGTTTTTTGTGCAGTTGTATGCTTCCTTAAAAAATAAATCACCCTCTAATTAGACAGATGGAAAAAACCCTTTTAGTTACTGGAAATATTTGGAAAAAAGTAAACTTTGGGCCTTATCTACGTCCATTTGTTTATACATAAAAGAATAGGATCTGCATTTTATAGCTTAAAATCTACTTGGATGAACACCCGGCAAATGTGTGAATCAGAACTGCACGGAAAAAAATGATTCAACAGTGAGAGTATGCTGCTGGAGTTAATATAACATCCTGCCTCTATTTATTCTGACTTTGCAAGTGAGCCACAGACAAATGGCTCCATCAACCAGACAATTAAAAGCCTTTCGAGAATGGGCTACTTCAGCCACTGGGAATATAAGGCCTTGACAGGCTTTAGAGTCAAATTACTGAGAATTTACTATGCTGTCTGTTAAAGATGTCTGTTTGAGTATATTATTAGCATCATAAGTGTCACATAATCACAGAGCTACTTGTACCTATGGCCAGTGACGCTCCAGCAGCTACACCGGGCCTCTTGCGTGGGGTCAGAGCTGGCTGGATGGGAAGAATGCCTGATATTGGCTGGGGTTGAGCCTGCCCAGCCTTGGGCCTCTGTCGAGGTGCTATTGAGGTTTCTGTGGTAGGAGTGGGGTCTGTGAGCCTGATGAAAGGAAAAATGGAGAACTGATAAGTGTTACAATCACATCTATGAGCAGTCTGAGGGAGTGTTATCAGTTATTTGTTAATTGGCAAGAGGTCATAGCGTTCTTCCAGTGAAAGTCAGAAACAACAGAGAGCGCTTGGTTTGCTCCTCATGCTGTGAATTCATTACTCGCCTGGGAAGTACCTGTGATTAGCATAGGATGTAGCACCTTTTCCAATGATTGACACTACTGTCTGCTGACAGAGACAATCCCTGTGGGAAAATCGATCTTCATAATTAATTATTTACATCTGAGCAGCCTAAGAACTGACGTTACAGCAACGCTGGAGGCAAAAGCTGTCCTGTCCAAAGAGTTGGCTGTTAAGACTGCTAGATTTCAGACTGTGTTTGTGATGTTTGGTCAGGCCAAAGGTGACACTCAAATGCTTAGCTTTGCTACTCACCTGGCTTTGGATTGACTCTTTTTGGCCACAGCTTCACTGGCCCTGATTGGCTCGGGGAGTTTTGCAGGAATGGGCGAATTCTACAACAGTAAAGACATTTACAATTTTGATTTGATTGGATTGACATATATATATATATATATATATATATATATATATATATATATACACGCCATTCCTCTCACAATGGTTACTTACATGTACATTTGGAACTGGACATTCTCGTCGAGACAGTTTAAAGGCAAAGTAAGATACTTGGTAGATGTCTGGTCTCTTATCTGGGTCAGGTTCCAGCATGTATCCTGACGAATCAAAGGACAAGTGATATATAGATTGAGTCAGATACAAATTCCTATTGAAACACAGAGAGTATCTGCATATACACAACATGCACATGGACTAAGTAGGACAATGAGTATATTTAGAGGAAAAAGGTTACTCACTGATGAGACAGTGCATGTCCTGGGAGTAGCGTGAGTTGTCTGGGATAGTGAAGCTGCCGTCACAGATCGCTACTTGGCTCTCCCCAAAAGGAAGTGTGAAGTAGCACAGTTTATAAAGCAGACAACCCATGGCCTGCACAGAGAACAGAATCAACAAACATAATGTAAACTGAGCTCAGGCATCCTGTAGATTCTCATAGATAATTAATGTGATCATACAGTCATCACAATTTGACATCATCGTGAAGCAAATCTATCTTACCCAAATGTCTGCCTTTGTCGTGATGACCTTTCCACTATAGAGGTTGACCATTTCTGGAGCACGGTATGACAGTGTAGTGTACCTGGTGTGAAGAGCAGTAGGCCTATGAGTTTCTGAAAATGTGTTACTGAAAGTATTTACGGTGCAAACTGCATTGCTCAGAGAGACTCACTTTTTGATTTCCTCCTCAACAACTGGCACCCCCTCTGTCTGCGGATTTTGGAAGCGGTTCGTAGCACTTCCAAAGTCACAGAGCACATAGTGTCCCCGATCATGCAGAAGAATATTTTCCACCTGCATGAGGAAAACAAGATCAAGATTGTTTAAAGCTAAACAATAATCCCAAATAATCAAGCATTGTAAAAAGTCAGCCAGCTTTATGTAGCAAGTAGTATTTGAAAATAAAAAGGCTTACCTTGAGATCTCTGTGAATGATTGGAGTCTTGCACTGGTGGAGGCGAGCAAGTGCCTCACATGTGTCACAAAAGATCTGTAAGACCTCGGCTTCAGGGAAGCCTGTCTGTAGCCGCTGGTTCATTAGGTTTACCACCTGCCCACCTACATAACACAAATGAAAGACTATAAAAGAGCAGCTGATGCCAAATTACCATTGTTCCTCCTTAATGGCTAATGTGTTATACGAATGACTGGATTATTTATTCATTATTATTTGAATCCATAAGCCTTAACTTTCTGTCTATTTTACATCAAGTTTAAACAAAAGGCCTCTTATTATAAAGAGCCTCCTATAACAATAGAATCATGCCAATACTTCTACTTCAAGGTCTATTTCTATAAATAACATCACTTAGTTTTGTATTGACTGAAACAGAAGTTCAGATAGCCATCAGTTGGATTCTTTGAACAGAACAGGATGCTGTGAGGAGTTAAGGGTAATGGAGCCGAGAGAGAAGAGATGAGGGGGGGGGGGCAGATTTACCTCGACAGAAGTCCATTAAGATTAGGACTTCCCAAACGTCGCCAGCAACAGCAGTAATGCTGGAGTCCAGGAAGCCAACTATGTTTTTGTGGCCCACTAGGTCTTTCTGCACACAGAAAATTCAACAATGAAAAACAATAGAGGACTAGTTTTCATAGACTTATACATTTGGCTTGGTAAAACACTAACTATTGAGTCAGTTTCTATCTGCAAAGAAATGCTGATTCTGTGCCAAAGGTCTGGGAGTAATGATGATAACCACCCTGCGATAGTCATGCCACCCAGGGTGTGGCTACAGGAACTGGTTAGTTTCACTTAGACTCTGATTAGGAAATAGACGTTAGACAGGAAAAGCCAATTCAACATTTTAGGAGAATTCCACATGTTGAGTGACAATCAGCATCATCATCATTAAACGGAGTATGTTTCTGTGCTCACAAGTGCCAAAAATAAATGTGGTTTGCTGCACTCAGCAGTCAGTTACTGGACTTTCTTACTCACCATAATCTGTATCTCAAGATTGCAGACTTGCAAATCATGTTCATTGTTGACATACATCCTTTTTAGTGCACAGCGTAGCCCTTGATGAGTCCGCACCAAAAACACTATGGCAAACCCTCCTACAGGATGGAGAGAGAAGAAGAAATGAAAATAAACACATAGTCATGACAAAAGAAAAACACCACTAAATAAAGTGAAATTCAGGATTACCATTTTAAAATATGTTATTCTACTGCATTTCTGAACAATTAGCATGGCGGCAACTTAATGTGCTCTACTTTACTTTGTGATAGAAATGTATTAGATATGTACAGTGATACTGAACTGGGTATTGTCACATTTAACTTTTGTCACTGTGAGTTTTGTTGTTCCTCACCAGTGTGACTAAGAAATACCCCAGCACCTAGCATCTATATACTCGATATATCAATGTACTTCTGATTTGTGAGGATAACCAACAATAACATAAGACTCTGTATGAGAATTCATTTTTTAAAAATTACATCCAAGCCAAACACCCCTCAGTAGTGCTCTGACTGAAACAGAGACATCTCTTAACCTTGGAAACTGAGGCTGAGTGATGGAATAATATGTAATAAATGTTGACTCCATGTTATCTTTATGATAAAGTAGGGGAGACAATGCTTGAAGAAAACATGTGTGGCTAGAAACCTGCTAAGAAGGAACAGAAACAGCACTGTATTAGTTGTAGTGAGGGGAAGGATGCCAGAAATGGACAAAAATGACGCAGGATACAGGAAGTGAGAGAATTCATCATCCCAACATCGGTCATATCGATGACACTCAAGAAAACCAAAAGATGGTTGAGTCAACCGTATCATAGCAACTGTGACCCCCAAAACCCACACAGAGGAACAAAGTACCCACATCTTTAAACAGATATGCATAAATAAATCTGAATGAAGCCTTAGAGAAGCTTCACATCAAAAGCTCAAATCTCACACATTTCCCCTTAGTGAAAATGATGCTTTAAAAGTCTTTATTGGCAAATATAAACAGTTTGAGCTGAACTGGAATCATGCTTCCAGTCTTCACTATATATAAAGTGACCTCAGCTTTTAATTTGTTTTTTTCTGTAGATTTGACTTCTGTAGTTATTGCAGCTCTTCTATTCACAGCTTGTGTTAATGCTGTGCAATGAGCTGACTCATTCAGCTGGCATCGGTAAGCCAAGGACCTTTCCACGTGACCAGTCTGGTTGACGTTTGATCACGACTTCCCTGGGCTACATCACCGTGACCCCAATATTAGAGAAATTGATGGAGTAGATAAAAGATGATGGGAGTCAGCAACATTTTACAATAATTTGTGAATGTCTAATAAATATTGCTTCAGTGCTCTCTACTTGACAAGGTGGAGCTGGGTCACCATGGATGATAACACATCACAGTTAATTTCACTGATGTCATCAGCTATATATTTAACGTCTGGAAATTTCACAGTGCGCTGCATTGGCAGGGCACTCAGCTGAGTAATTAGTGCATTATGATAGAGGAAAGCAATGTGAAAAAAATGTTTTCTTATCAATTAATCTGTTTTTCTTGATTTATAGTTCTGTCAATAAAATGTCAGAAAATTGGAGAAAATGCCTGTTCAAATTCCCCAGAGACAAACTTACTTTCTTTAGTTCTTGTTTGTTGTCTGGCAGTCAAAACAAGTGAGAACATGAAAGATGCGAACATGGAAGATGTTCAGTTTACTATAATTTTTGGCATTTATGCTTAAAACAGTAACTAAACCGATTATTTGATTTTCAAGTAGTTCCACATTAATTCTGTCAATCAAATTATTATCTTTTTTTTTTAATTTATCAACTAATTGTTGAAGCTCTAGTACAATGATCAAACTGGCGAATCAAAATACAGAGCAAAAAGGAGGCACGCTGTATGAGCAGGGGACACAAGCATTGTGTCTGTGTGGTCCCTTAGAGTTCAGACTGCTGAACCTCTGCTGTTTAAACTGAGATGCCTGTAAGAAATTAGAAAGATTAGCAGCCTTCTTAAGCAACATTTAGCACAGTAGTCTACACTCTCTGTAACAGTGTGCCAAATAACTGTAAGTACAGCCACAAATAGCCACTACCTTTGACGTAACTGACTGACGGGATTATACCTCTCTAGCTAGCTTATTACATGCTCAAGCGAATGCACATTGCAATACATTAACGCACGGCTGTGAAAAGTGCCGCCGTGTGTCTTCAGTGTGATGGCATTTGCATACCTACGAGGCTTTGAAAATACTACACATGTCCTCACAACTACTATGCTGTTTACAAACATGCTTGCTGCAAAGTAACAGGACACTGCAATGACAGCAGGAAACACCAGCAGCACACTTTGAACACAGACTCCCCAGTGTTATCTCAAGACATTATCTGCTAGAAATGCTGGATGATTTTGGTTTGCAAATGAGTAAATGACTCACTGGAGGTCTAGTAGCATGAACTGGGGACACGTCCTCTGTTACAATGCAACATGTTACGAGCCTAGAGAGGGATCATTTTACCAGCTGTAACCCTATATAGAAACATGGAAACACATGTTGTGGGTGGTAAAAAAAAAAAATAGAAAGCTATGTCTATGAAAATCCTCTGACAACTGATTGAGAACAAATCACTGACATCAGCCTAAAGGGAAAATGTTTAAAACAAATAACTACAGTACAAGGGGATTTCAAACATAGGTGTTAAGTTTTTTTCTTTTTTTTGCATTGCTTTTTTGCCAGCACACTGTGAAAACTGTAAGTTGCAGCTGAGGGAAGCAACGTTACAAAGAGACAACCTAAGCCTACAACCAAAACCATCTGAATAAATAGGCCTGGTGACACTGAAGAGGAGTCATATTGCAAGCAGTAGGTCCACTGTCGGGGCAAGAAAATACGATCTGCAGAAAAACATTCCAACAAGCACTTCATCAGAGATGCATAATCTTTGCAAACACATTTATTTTTTACTGTAAAGCCTGACAATAACTCAAATAGCATGATGCTTCTCTTAAGAGAACTTTAATGGATGCGAAGACTCACAGGTGAGAAAGTAGTCCAGAAATGAACTATAACAGTTCCCATTGACTGTCATCTCAATGCAGGGTAGGACTGAGGTTAGATGCCTATCCCGTTAATAAAGCCACGGTTTGGCCAAACAGATGGTGCCCTTCCATAATACTGATGAATTAATCAGTATTTTTACATCTATTATTTAGTAACAGGCAGTCTTAGCTAACAGAGCATGGCGGACTCATTGGAAAGACAAATGACCATGGGAAACCTGTTACCCCGTCAGAAGCCCTGCTTAATGGCGGTTGAGTGAAATATTGAATGGGAATGTTTTGAAATTAGCTTCAGTGTTAATAAAACATTTCTCACTGTTGCTCTACAATTATAAACTCACCTACAAAAACCAATCAACATGACTCTTTCATTATGGAAAAGGGAACCAATGTGATAATTGCTTTATGAATCATCTACTTCCTTTGCCCTTAAATCTATATTTGTGATCTATCACTCCCTCCTGTAAACCTTGACACAAATGACTCAGCGTGGCATTAGTCTGTCACAACACAGCAGAGAATCCAGTTATACCATGTTCCTCCCAGCCTGCAGGTAAGAAAAAAGTGCAGTACGGAAAAGAACCGGAACAACTGACTACTAGGGAAGTCACTGTATGACACACCATCCCCAACGAAGAAATTCATATTTGTTTCCACTCTAGTGATGACAACATATAGGAAAACAAAATCTATAGAAGGAAATTAAATATTACCTGACAAGTAAAGGGAGTAGACTAACAGGAAAAGCTGTGTTTAAGTGCAGCTGCTATAATCTTGTGTCAATAAGGATGATCAGGAGTTTGACCCGTGTCTTCCTTATCAATAACATACTTTCCAGGCACAAATAGTGACTAATCACACATGCGACTCTATTCCAGAACATTTCTGTCTTCTTGCATCTGATCACACATGGCATGTTAACGCTGGTAAAAGGTGGGGTGTGTAGCCTAGAGTCAACAGAAACAGCAGACAAAGGAAGTCCTGTGATACGTGTGACATTTCACACCTGCGACAATTCACAGGTGAGAAATGTCACATGATTGCAACTCTTCCCGATATTGTTCCTGCTTGTGTTCATACAGAACCCTTCCAGGAAAATGAGGAAAAGGTGGCAAGTCGGTCGTCTAGCCGGGCCAAAGAAAAGCAACGTAACGTTGCTCCTCGGGAAAATAAAAAGGCCCACTGACTGATTTAAGTGGCCGCCAGGTGCAGCCCAGATGTAAGCAGACATGTATGTAGAGAGACACACAGTTCACCTTCAGCGACTATTTCCTCGACGGCCACTTGATATCGTCCAATGGTGAAGACTCGTCCGATGAAACTGCCTCCGCCGCCGGAACCTGCGCCTCCTCCACCGGCTCCGGAACCAGGCCCGGAGCTCACCAGCTCCCGGCGAGAGTCGAAAAATTTCTTCATTTCGCCCAGATGTTCCCCAAAGCGCGTCCAGCTGCCGTAACGCGTCAGTACCGCAGCAGCGAGTGTCGAGACCTCGCCAGCCCCCGCTGGTGTCGAAGCGGCAGCAGCGTTTCAATAATTGAATGAATGCAGCTAGCTCAGGCTAACTGCTAGCTAACTAGCTGGACCTCAAATTATCCAAAACACTACCGGCCCGACGTTTTTTTTTTTTTTTCAAGCTAACTCATGGTTTGAACGGCGGGCGGAGTCAAATACTGCCGAGAGAACCGTAAGATACGACGTCCATGCGGAAGTCGCCGCTTTTCACTCTGAAACGAGCTGAATTATCCCTAAAAAAAAGAAGAAAATAGCCGTTAGCTCCGCAGCTAGGTGCGGTGACAGCTGTCACCGGACAGACTGGCAGCCAGGTCGCTCCTTAGTGTCCAGTGCAGCTTATTACACATCTCCGCTGATATCATCCGCGCAGAATGTCACTTCACGCTCAGCCTAGTTCGCCGGCTGCTTTTCTCGTCGGAACGACAGATATCCAGAGCTCCGGCTGCGGCTGTGACAGCGCTGCTCGCTGGCTTAATGACCGAGCTAACGGGCTACAAACAAGACTCGGTGCTACCGAGCGGAGTCCGCCTCTCCAGCTCCTCTCTGCGGACACCGGACTCCTCCCGGTGATTGGTCGGATGAACTGCGACCTGCTGTCAGTCTGCTGCAGTCTCCATCAGGAGCAGGGCTGTAACCAAGTAATAATAATGATATCGGTAATAATACCTCGTTACAATAGGCTACTTAGATATTTATGGGATTATTTGCACTTTGAGTTGATATATTTCACGTTTATTCCACTGCATTTCCCCAAAGCGTTGCCATTACTTACAACCAACAGTTTGGAAGCCAATTCGATGTGATGCTGAATCTTGAAGTCTCCAGTGATGTATGAACATTGAGAATAAACTTAATCATTCTCAAAATTGTGACTGTTTCCTTTTTTAAAAAAAAATATCCTTGTATATTTACTTTCAATACCTATTGAAATATTAATGTATTTTACCTAATATTTAATATCAGATGCTTTAAGACTTTTCCTCAAGTAAGGTTCTGAAAGGTGACCTTCTACCAAAGTCATTTCCTGGTCAAAGTCATTTCCTGGTAACATATTTGTACTTTGAGTCAAGTAGCTTTAGATGCTTCATACACCACTGACCAGGAGTAAGTCACAGTTTTTTTTATCCATTAAAACTTGTCATGTTTGCGCCATGTAACTATGTACAATCTGTTATATGGAGTGCTGGATGCAAGAAGCTATTTAGAGAGGTGAGGTTGTGTTTAAATACATGACGGCATGGCATGAGCGAGAAGAATGTCTGATGGACAGGTTGGTTAACACTTAAGGCCCAGGCCTTTCACTTTTCCTGCTGTAAGTGATAATAATTATGAAATATTTCTACAACCACAAGGGTTATGTACTTAAATCTGGTATCAATTTATGCTAATATGAGAGAGCAAATCTAAAATGTTTAAAGTCTAATGTTATTGTTTCAGACAGCGACACCCTCAAAAAGCTGAGTATCTCCACTATTGTGAGTGTTAATGGAGAAGCTTGTCACACTTAATCTAATCTACAAGGAGGAGAGACAGAATGGATGGATGAAATGCTTGAAATAAGGATATCTCTGGAGGGAATAGAACCGCACAGCACAGTAATTATTGAACGCTCCACCAGATAATATGTCATCATAATTATGAAATAGAAACAATCTTCAGTCTTAATGGTATGGGATATCCAAGCTACATGATTGTATTATATGTAGTTTCATATTAATTTTTGAATCGTAATCAGATTTGCATGGTTTGGTCAAAAAAGTAATAAAAAACAAAAACAGTTGCATTTAACTGAGAAATGCTATGATGAGAGCCCAGATTATCCTGTAGATTGTGTGATCATGTCTATGGTGGACAGTGATACTTCTACTTCAGGAGTTTGCTTTGCTATAAATTATCATATTTGCCAATTTGCAAAACCTATTTCCAAGACATGCCACCTTTAATAAATCTATCTGATTCTCCCCTTTATCAAATCTAACCTTGCCATTATCACTATTTGCAGTCTTGCAGTTATTTTGGTAGGGCTATTTGATTCAGTTGAAGTCAAAATGATTCCATTTGGCTTTAATTATCATGCAATCACAAATTCACACTGACACATCAACACATAATCACAACTCGTCATATGGATTGTATGACATATTTTTCCCCTCAAGAAAATGGAGGTAGCTACAAAATAATGAAAAATGAGTATATATTTAAAACCTACAACTGTATATGTGTGGATATACAGTATGTAGAGGTCAGATTGGTTCCAACCCCAAGGTCAGAGGTTAACTGCTTTTATATATTTGTTGTTACTTAGTCAAATAAACTGAAAATAGCTTGATTTCAAAGATTTTCTAATTCTTCAGAAGCATCTGTGTGACAATGTGAGGATCTCCCCTGCAGGGGTCACTGTTACATCATTAAACGGATTCAACTCTTGATACTTTTTTTTCCGTTTTGTACATTTGCACCAACTTTTGAAGCTTGATCCTAGTACAGTACTTCCAATAGTCATTTATTTTTTTTTTCAGGACCAGAGCTGTATAAACATTGTACAAACCCCCACTGCCTATTGCTCCTAATGGATCTTTTCATTTACTTGCAGAAAGGGTAAATTCCATGGGAGCCTCTTTCCTTATTTAATTCCTGACTACTAGTGTCACCTGTAGTGTTTGCACCATAGATGATTAACAACACACCAGGTATGTGATGTGTGTTTGACATTTGACATAGTTAACCCTTTATGACATAGTTATAAAAACACAACTGTTGATTTATATTTTTTCCTCTCTTTGACAACATATTTATGCACGATTACCTGTATACAAAGTACAAGACAATTATTCTAGCACAGCTAATGTCTTGGAATCAATGCATTTACACGTTGTATAACATGTGGTGACCATTTTGCTGAAATAATTGGGCCATTAAGCTATTTGTGCAGCAGTGTTGTTAGTGCTCCGGTGATAAATGACAACGCTCTGATACATACTTTCCCCCCTGTGTTCGCCTATAATACGCTGGCTCCTCTGACCCGAATGCAAAAAGGTAAACATACTTTGTTCTCATGTTGTGTGGTCCCCTGAGAACCAAAACATCCTTACAATTTGGTGTCTGGATGTGGATAATGTGAAAAGGCAGGGTCAAAAAAGCAAGCATTATTTATGCATACCAGCAAGTATTAGAACAGAGTCAAATGATTCCTGTGAACACAGTAGAGCTGTAGTTGTGTCATCAGAGACGTTGAATCCTGCAACATTTTTTTTGGGTCCTAGTGGATTTGTGGTCACATCACTAAACTCCATGAGGCCTGAAATATCCCAAATGGTTGAATATTAAAGGGTTACTTCACCCAAAATCTATCTTTCTCCCCATAGGGTTCAAAGGAAGCTGTAAATCATTTTCTCAGTAACAAAGAAGAGAAGCTTGAATTCTGTCCATTTCACTGGATTCCAAGAAAAGTACAAAATACCATTTAAAACCCAATAGAAATGTCTCAGAGCTGGCATAATCCATTTTTCTTTTGCCCCCCTGTATGCTCAGCCTGCTCCACACAGCCATACTTTTGACTAAAAACAGAGAGTTATCACTTTTAGCTTTATTTCACTTTAATAATTGGTCAGAAAATCTAAAAAAAACTGGCAATTTTCCCCTTTTTCTTTAAATGATTCACCATAGTGGTATGATAGTGATTTTAATTCTTTTTTCACTTTGCCCAGTTGCAAAATGCACAATGAAGTACAAACACAAGGTTTAATTTAATTTTTTTTTTACACTTTCACCTCTATTTCACCTCAATACCTGCCTGAATCCGCTCATTAAAAGAGGAATTTGTTCCCCAAAATTGCAAGCTTTGGTTGAATTTGTTTGAGCTCCTTACCACCCTTAAGAAAATGAAACCATGTACTATTAATGACACAGCGTGGACTTTGCCTTTCCAGGCGGCGATTCGCATCATCATGACTTTTTCGGCCCAAATATGACCTTTCATTATCTCTCCATTGTTCTTATCTTAAGATGTACTACATCTAGGATGGTGACTTTCAGTGGCTCAGGCAATACATACAAACATTACTCTCCCATAATGTTAATTTAATCTTTTATGATATTTGTATATGAAGATTACATTACACAAGAAAAATATGGCATGTCCCTACATTCCTATTGGAGGTCATCAAAGACACGCCAACCGCCATCAAAGATTTGATTAGATATTCCACCAAGCTTGATGAAAACAGAACAAAGTATTCATGTAGAGATGTCTATTAAATTCCAATCAAAGCAGCTGGATACCAGTCCCTGATGGATGGTAGTTTATTTCTGAAAAACAAATCTCACATGATTGTTAGAAGAGGGACTGTCAGATTCCTTCCTATCCGCTGGCTTGTTTTGGCATTGGCTGACATTTTAGAGAAACTGATTATTAGACTTTTAGAGTGTGTGAGACAAAATGTACCCACAGTCCAGGGCTGGAGTGCCCCCTTAATCCCACTAGCAGACACACAACACATCTGGATCTCATCCCCCTGCAAGAGGAAGCCAATCATCACATACCTGAGCAAACACTCTTGACTTTCTTGGGATTTTAGCAATGAAGAGGTTCAAGTCTTAATTATTGCACCCATTTGTCAGAAGCGTAAAGATTTCCATAGGTATGGTCCAAATTCTGACATTATATAGAGATTCTAAATTCTGGAAGCCAAGCAGGCACATTTTGAAAGAAATTTGGCTTCCTAAAGACTACTGACACTGTGCAGTTAAGTGCATTTTGAGTATCAAAGGGAAAATTTGAGAGGAATAAGATGATCATTTTATTTATGCTGTAGCCTGTAGCAGGTCATGGTTCATATCACTGAATATTGCTTTTTTTTAACCTGAACACAATCTGTCCTCACACTCCCTGCTCATAGATCCACATTGACCTCAAAGCTCTGCTGGTGAAGTCATGTGGAAACCTTTTTTTTTGTGTCCAGGAGCTTTACCTGTACGTGCCTGAGTGCTTTTAACCAATTTATGCCTCAGATAATTTTATACTGTTTTTCAGCCGCGTTGCAATGAACACATTAACACAGGCAGAGTAGACACTGCAGAAAATTGAGAGCAGATTTCCCCTTTTTGCAGTTTGGCCACAATGCGTATAAGCTTCCTGTAATGCCTCATCGCCAGCCAACTAAAAAGCAATTTCCCATTTTATTCCCCGAAATGTTGAAGTGCATATGCAATAGAAAATAAATTTTAAAGACCTGAAGAATAGAGCAGTCTTGTCAGCTGTAAATACCAAAATTTGGAAAGTGCATGTTGTAGAAGTCTTTTAGGAAACAAAAGGAGCACCTTCACTCTAGTTAAAGGTACAGTGTATAGTTTTCTAGTTGTGAAGTTGTGGATTGCACCCTATGCGTTCATGAAGGTATTTCCTTACTTGCACCCCTTTGAGTTGAGTTGGGGAAACAGGGGGAAAACAGTGTTAACACCAACACAGTTGGATAATCAATCCTTTCATATTTGGAGGCATGTTGGAAGGCAAACAGCACTAACTCTTAAGCCACCGCAATGATGGCTGTACTCTCACCTGCTCGACTGCAGAGTATTGTATTGCTCATACAGTATTTGTGGTATGGGGACGTGCTTTTTCTCACAGGTCTGTGGTAACGGGCAGCTATTCTGTCAGCCACAGACAATGCAGCAGCAGCTTTTGGATTAGTCGTCTGATTACAGTGGCAGCAGGTGTGCTGACCGAGGGTGGATGGTGTTGACGGCCGTGGTGACAAATAGTCGACGTGCCTGGAACAATCACGCTATCTGATGGAACTTGTGGCAGCTGCTTCAACAGTAGCAACGCGATATTTTGTATACAGTAAAAAATAAAATAATGAATCAAATCACTGACCAGTGAAAAGATCAGCTGGTTATCGTTTCTATGCTTTTCATCAAGTCTATACTTATAACTGAGAAAATGACAATGCACAATAAAAATGCAAAAAATACATAAATATATATTCTTAGTTGGTCTCAGCACAGAATCGTATTACTCCTATGACCTAAACTGCATAATCAGGCTATTGAGGATATTATTTGGCATGAGCTGTAATATTTGTCAATTTCACACCATGACATTACATTACCTTTTACAGCATCTCTTCATTAATTGATACTAATGAGGAGAGGAGAGTAGAGGAGAGTAGAGTGTCTTCTCTCATCATTAGTGTCTATAATCAGTCCATTCAACCAACAGTAATCAGTAAAGATCAGTCCAGGCAGGAAGACTGAGGGATGAAGGGAAGAGGCGACGGGTAAACTTCCTGTGGAATGTGCCTCTTTTCTCCATCAAAGGGTGCTTCTTATAGACAGAAGAGGGGAGCATTTTACCCTTTTTCTGTTTTTTTTTTTTTTTAGTATTTTTGGTCATAGTACACTTAGCAAGAATCTTCCTTGTGTTAGTAAACAGAACCAGTCCTTTCAAGGAGATAAGATTTTTCTTTTCCAAGAATGAGGAAATTACCTTGAATCAGTGCATCATTTAAATTGAATGTACAGAGTCACCAGTTGGCTTTTTAACAATTATTTCAAAATAAGGGAGTTTTTTCATTGATGTAAAACATATCTATGGTCAAACTTGGTCAGCTACTGAAGATCTATGGCAGTCATGTCTCAAATTTTAGGCCTTTTTGCATTTGTTAAAGAGTGTGATGGTCAAATATTGTTCAGTGTAAATACAAATCATGTTGGAAGTGAGTGTGCAACACATTTTGACTGTGATAAGCAAAGAAGTGCCCCAAATGTAATGATTTATTTATGTGATTTATTTATGTGGGTTTCATATACCCCACTTCTATAATTGGCATTGGTCTCAACACACCACAGGAGAAGAAGCACAGAAAAAATAAACCCTGGCGGTGGCTGACTAACATTAGCTGTGTTAGGCAGAGCTGATAGAGCTTACTGGTCGACGTCAGCAACATGTTGTTAGCTGACTTTTCAACTACAGACACATTACAGCGCACAGTGATGGTTGTGGCAGTAAAACATGTGGGACAGAGTAGCTACTACTAGCAGAGTTAATATGGGGAGCCTCAAATGAGACTCTCCAGGCTCTGCAGTCTGGAGAGTCTCAACATTTCCCTGCTAAAATGAGATATGAGCTCCTTTCATTTCACTGCTGTTTTTACCAATCATAAAAAACAGTGCTTACCGAAATGGCTTGGTTGTTTTCCGTGTATTGTGTATTTTTCAATAATAAGCTTATTTTATCTTGATGTCTCTACTTTAATAAAGGTAAGCACTGTTGTTTTATCATTTGTGCGTGTAGAAAAAAAACAGAAAGTAGGGGTAAAATGAAAGGAGCCTGTGGCCCAATACAAATGTGTGTATTTCACCACATTTGCAGACTTGCAGACTTTGCGGGCAAGTACGTGGGAAGTCTGTGATTGCTTAGGGCTCCAAACCCACAATTCATCAAGTGTACAAGGGGCCGCAAGTGGACTTCCAGAGAATCCGTTTGGGATGCAGACTTTAACAGACTTATCATATCCTGCAGAAATTGGCTATAAAGTGACTATGTAAAAGAAAAGGCTTTTACTAAACACTACACACTTTATTTATCATAATGGTGCTAAAAACAAAAGGCATTTGATATTTGACTTTTAAATATAATTTTGCTGTATTAATCAATTGATGTATAAGTTTAATATACACAGAATAAAAGGCATATAGATATAATGTGGAATTTTTTAGTATAATCTGATAAATTATAGGGGCATTTATTTGTCAATCTACAATTTCAGCAGTTTATGTTAATGACAATTCTCACTGAGCAGATGTCCTGAGAGTAAAGCAGCAGAGCTGCACAGATCAGAGAAACACAGAGTTACAGGAACAGGAATTACAATTATATAAAACATTGGAGGCCTGCAGTTCGTCTAAGAGTGTATTTTGCTGCCCGGCGCCGTCATAGATTTGACATGATGACACTGGGCTGACATGAAAATGTCCATAGAAGAATTTTTTTGTTTGGTTATCATTACTTGATGCCATCAGCCCATTCAGATATTATCAGCCCATTAAATGACTGTTCTCATTTGTCATCAGGACCCATAGATTTGAGATAGCATGGCCCTACTTTACCTTTTAATCGGTTCAGTAGGCCTCTGTCATCTATTGGCAAGGTGGATGCACCTTAGAGTTACAGATGCCATCTAACATCTGAAGTAACTATGAACCTAGGAATGATGCAGTAGATGGCATCAATATAAGCTCACTTTCTTAGGAGGAAGAAATAGGGTGAGTTGCAAAAGCAGGAAACATCTGTTAGAGACCCCATGTCACTTCATTTTTACCATATACTATATATAATGTATATATATATATAATGTTGACTTTTTTACTGCATTGTACTGACATTTTATCAAAGTCTGTTGCCACATTTAAAGTGATACATTTTAACCAAAACCATGACCTTTTTAATTAATTTATTATTAGATCTTCCAGTCTATATGTCAAATTCTCCTTGGGCAAAATGTTGTATCAATGATACTGAACCCCAAATTGCTCCAAAAGGATGTTTTTGGTGCCTGAGTATGTATGCAGATGATTAGATACACCTCAAAAGCAAAGAAAAGTTATCCAAAAGACAACGCAGCCCTGATAAGATGGTAAATTGCAAGCATTTACAAATTGGTCATCTTAGAGACATAATTGCTGGGAGGACATAATAAAATTATTGATAGATTTCACACCAAAGAGTTCACCCAAATAAAGGGGAAGAGTCTGTCCTCCCAAAAAGTTGGTATGGACATGTCCTGACCATCAATATATAGAAACCTCTACCCTTGTTCCTCCTGATGAGATGGAGCACTTTTGCATGGCAGCCAGGTAAAATCACTGAATACAGTGTTACAGTTCAATAGGATTGACATGCACCTACTGGAAGGCTTCAATCTGGGCCACTTTAAGCATTATAATGGTAGTGATAATTGATATCGGCAATTTAATAGACTGATAACATCCAAAGTGGGTGCTGCTGTTGCTGAAGTTAATTAATGATTGTGGTCATGCTTAAGAGAAACCAACATTGATTGTTGGAAGGAAACAGGAAACAGTCATCTCCTGTGGTGTTCCACAATATGTTGATCAAGATTAAGATAATGATAATGAATCTGCATGCTTTTGTTAAATGTGTGTTTGCTAGAACTCTCTCAAATCTGTAAAAATTCACTGTAGTGCTGATGTAGTAAGTAGTAGTAATGGACATCGTGTAAAACATAAATAAAAACTGAGCCTTTTGACCTAAATTAAATTGAATACCACACAAAGACCAGATATTTAATGTTGAAATTTTTAAACTTTATTGTTTTTTTTGGCAAATATTTACTCATTTTGAGTTTGATGCCTTTCAAAAGACATTTGGAAACTGAGGACAGCTTGTCATTATAGTGAGAGTACAGCCTTACCTGCATCCTATCCAGCACGCGCTGGCCAGCTCGGTCGAGTGCAACAGCCCACTCTTTGGACATGACAGCTGTCACCTCCAGCGTTGCAGTGCAGCCATATCTAGACTGCTTGGTGGTAATGATAAAATATGTTGGTGGATTCTTCCATGGGGATCGTGTCTGTCAGCAGGCAGGAGTCAGGTCATTGGAGGAATTGATACATCTTACTCTAAATCATCAGTGGCTCTCTGTTGAGTTTCACAATAAACAGCCTGAGGGCAAACTCCCTTCTGTGTCAGTCGGGTCCCATCTACGCTCACACTGACTTCCACCGGAAGCACTCTTTAATCTCTTGGCAATGGCCCACCCCCCAAATAACGGTAAACACACAATAACTGACCTCAAAGTTCTACTGACGAATGAAGCCTTAACATTATTACTACTTTTATTGCACAAATGAAGGAACTGAAAAAGGTATTGAAATGATTTACTTCAATTACACAGTAATCACACGATTCACTTGACATGATTGATTGATTGAGTGGCTGATTTGATAGCTCAGTTCAGATGAGGTTAACTATTGATGGAAAGTCCACGCCGCAATAAACACCTCTTTCTGGCGAGGGAAATCGAGCTGCTGGTTCCCCAGAGTGAGAGAAACACATATTCTCATTACTTTCCCATGCACCTCCTGGCACAACCGCCCGTCCTGCATTCAGCAAATGTTCAGCAAACCCCTGGTGGATTATAGTGGCACACTAATGAGTAGTGAACGGAGTCCTTGGGCCTGAGCAACAGCCTAATGGATATGATGGCCACAACACAAGGATGTTGTGTGACATGGATGGCTTGTTGTTGGCTATATATCTGTTGTCATAGGCACCTCAGCAATGGAGCAAGGGGAGCAGCTGCACCACCACTATTAGACTTAGGGGAGCAAACATGTGCTTTTGGGAGCGTACCCATGTTTCCAGGCTACAGTGTTTAATATTATGTTTTTATAATCAAAATAAAATATATCATTCTATTAACACACATTAGCCCACCTGTTGTATTTGACTCAAATATGACCCGTTTCAAAGTTTTATTGCCTGAATATTATCCATTTATATACAATATTACAGTTTTATAAACAACAAAAACAATATTTTTCATTTGATATGACTCAGAAGATCTCTAATAAAGATGATGAAATCTGTGGTATTCCAGTTCCAAAGATTATTAAAGTCTTGGGGGGGTTCTGTAAATCTGTTTTTACTCAAACTTTACTCAAATTTTGTTTGAATTGGGTTTGAGCCAATAAAATGATAATAATGTTTTATAGCTGCACACCATACTATTAAAACATTGTTCTCTGTGGGTCAGATTTAACCTTATTTTTAATAATTTGATGATTTGGTGTAATGTTATTTTCAACATCCTCCTAACCTTCTAACCCCAACATTAGATATTTAAGTCATGATGTCATGTTTTTATACCAGAAGACAGATGTCCAGCAAAAAACGTAAAAGTCTACTAAAAAAAAAAAAAAAGAAAAAGAAAAATCTACCTGGTGTTGATAGGATTAATCACATTGTGTGAACGCCTTTGGCAGGACTTGAATGGATCGAACATTCATTTATTTATAAAAAAAAAAAATTCAGCAGCGGAGGTTTAATATACAGTACAATATAAACCAAGCTTTATTATAAAGGAGCAGCTTTATTGGTCATGATTGAAGTGAAGGCTCTATATAGCAGAATATATGCCTTTCATTAATCTTGGACGCCCTAGATTTAAGTATAACCCATTGTTTGTTGTACTACCTGTAGCTATAGTTATAGCTTTCTGCAGAATGATGATTCAGCCAGCATAAATAATCAAACAGATATTCTGTTATTTAAGTCTCTATAAAGATTGATTCTAGTTCAAGTGTTGAAAGAAAGATGGAAAAACCTGCACCCACAAAACCTGTTTGGAACAAAAACCTGCACCCACAGTGGCTCTCCAGGTCCAGGGTTGGCCACCCCTGATCTATTACCTCCTACTCCTACAGACATATTGTACTGACAGTATACAACCATACCATGTGCTTGGTTTCCTGTGGTGTATGGATTCATGTTGTGTTCCTGGCAGCAGCAACATCTTGTGAGACACACATTTAACAGAAATGGTAACAAACAACTAGAGGCAAGAGTGCTAAAAGGACAAAAACATGCCTGAGCCGAAATAAGTTGGCCTCATCTTCAGAGATAAAAAAGCACTGAGATGAGAAGGGACAGGCAACTTTGTTGTGAGCAACAGGCTGGAAGTGAGTAATTTTGTTTTTACTTTGGGCCAGTGGTGACATGGGCTTTCAGCTTGGTGCAATTACTTTGTACTTTTTCTAATGCCATAATTGCTGTTTAATTCACTGATTGTTTCAACATTATTGGTCATCTGTTGTAAGAGAATTATTCACTACAAAACAACACATTATTGACTGCTCAATAGATTGTATTGAGTCATGATTGATTATTTATAGTTATGCTAGTGAGGTGGTTCTATGGATGGAAAAATCCAGTCAAGTTGGTTCACCATTTTGGTCAAAACTGCGATATCTGCATTGCTACTGGATGGATTGCCATATATATTGTACAGGATTCCCAGATGATGAATCATAATGAGTTTAGCGATCCCCTGACATTTCATAGACCCGCCATCCAGGCAACACAAATAATGAATTAATTAATGACATTCCCATCAGCTTCAGTTGCACACTGTGGATATTGCTAATAATTAAACGTTATCATGCTAACGTACTAAACTAATATGGTGAATGTGGTAAACCTGCTTAACAGCAGCATGTAAGCACTGTCATTGTGAGCATGTCGAGCATGCTAATGATAGCATTTGTCTTAAAGCGATGCCTGATGTGGCCTTGCAGCCGATAGTGTGGATGTAGACTTGTCTCCTTGTGACTACATGTGCAAGATTTGCTTGGATATTTATAGAAAGCTATTAATCTCCTACACAGATTAGTGACAACCCATTCGCCTTGCACTAACAGTATAGAAGAGATTTGGACTTATATTAATGTAAATTATACTCACTGATTCATGTTATGTATTATCTGTGATCTCTTCTATAAACTATTGTGATCTATAAACAATTCAGAGGTCAGAACTTGGTAAAAAAAGTTAGTTTTCTATATACAGCTTAATTCAAATTGCATGTAGAAGCTGGACAATATAGATAAAAACCAGTATCATGATATTTTGTACTAAATACCTCATTATTGTAGGGATGACTGTTGGTACTGTGGTACTGTTTTGTGTTACTCACAAAATATTTACACAATAACATTTTTGAAAATTAATTTGGCTCAGTAATTTGTTAAAATAGGTAAATAGGTACAGTAAAATAATACAGATGAATATCATCTTTTTATATATAAATTTGATACTATTTTGTAGCTTGTAGCCTTACTACTGCCAGCCTTACTACTCCAGTTACTTTAGCCTAAGGTTTACCAGCTGGAACATCCCTTCACTGTAATGTTGCCTTTAAAATCAGGAGAATACTTATGTCATATCACAGTATTACAATATCCAAAATCTGAGACGATATCCATTGGCATTGTAGTGGGGAGAAAAGTGGACCCGACTACCCAGGGTGAAGTAGCCCATGAAAATCCAGATTTTTTTTTTTTAGTCCACCCGACTGGTTTCCAAGTGTAATGTCAGTGAGCCCAAATTAAATGACCTGACTGGGGGGTAGACATTATGCTGCCTAAAAAGCAGAAATCAAGTTTCCAAAATAATAAAGAAGATAATTTCTTTGTTCACCCACCCACCATGGATTGGGGCCCACTGACAATGAGAGTGTACAGGGCCCAGAATTTGGTTGCTACGCCCCTGACGATATCTAGTCTCATATCACAATATTGATGTAATATTGATATATTGCCTGGCCATAAAAGAAGTCATTGCAAAAATATGTGGCTCTTTGCCTCCATTAACTAAAAAGGGGCCTGAGCTGACCTTGATCTGTTGACCTGATAAAAGAAGCGTGGTATTTTGGTGCTTTCATGGTTCTCTGAATAATTCATGTATATTTCACCTGCCAACTCTCAGGCATTGACCACAAGACTCATGCAATTGACACTTTTAACAGACTCTCACACCACTCATCCATTTTTTTTTTCAAGCAGGGAAAAACAAATTCATAACTGATAATGAAAAGAGGAAACTGACGATGCATGGACGCAACAGCAAATTATTTAGTGCATCAGGGAGGAAGCAAGAAATACACGCACATATATTGTTGGAATTTATTCCCAACCCTGCTCTCTCCTCTCACATCATGTCCACACAGGGAGTAGTGAGAATGAGTTATGGGGATGTCTGTGTTGATCTGAAACTTTCTCACGATTCCCAATAATAAGTTCAAGGTTAGCATGGCTGTGCAAAATCATAAATGTAAATACCACAGTGCTGAAATCTAGCAATATGAAATAATTTTACATTTTGGGTTAACATTATGGTAAATAGACTACATTTCTGTAGTGCTTTTCTAATCTTTGCTGCTACTTAAAGAGCTTTACAATACCAGTGTTCTTCCATGCATTCATACACGTTCATATGCTGTTGGCGATGGCTGCCGTACACCGTGCCAACCAGCTCATCAGGAGGATCTATCCAGTTAAACACATTCACACACCTTAAGTGTTTTCCCCAATGACACATCAGTTGGGATTTGAACCATCGATATTCCAAAAAGGTGGACGACTGCTCTACTTCTGAGCCCCCATATGTTTCTTGACTCAATCCAAGAGGGTAGGTGGTGTAGAAATCCAGGGAATTTGTTTTAAATTATATTTTTTTATCCACCAATCAACCCTTCCTAAGTCCTGACCCCCTTGGTTACTGTTGTTTGTCCCCGTTTCCCCTGAGGTCCAGTAAAAAAAAAGTATTATATGATAACTTTTACTAAGGGAGCTTTTCTTGTTGGGATGCAAGATGCCCATATAAATAACATCAAAAGTCACTTGCACGGCACATAGCCTTACAGAAATAATATCAACAAAGGTATATTAGCTTTGATCTTTCTCGGCTAACGATAATTCATGTCATCTTAAAAGTATATCGACATCCAAACTGTCCCTGTTCCTTTCCAAATTTATTTAATGTTACCACATAAGTTAAGAAGCAAATCTGATGTCTAGCATTGGGGATAATACCTCTTGATGTAGCTATATGTTAGCGAGGGATTTAGCTAGTGGTTTGCTAAGAAAGAAAAATGGGAGGGTACTCAATTATTTACCTTTCCAAGTTTGCTTCTTATGCTGTATTTTAGTGATAATTATATGTAATATTTGGAGTGGGTATCAAAAATCCCCAATAAACACAAATTAGCCAAAAGAAAAGGGTGTTGGTGGTGGTTCATAAGCGCAGAAGGTGGTCAATGGGTCAATTAACCACAACTAATGCTCATTTTATTATGGCAACCAATTTTACTCAACGGTTCAAACTTGCTAGCCCTGCCTGTAATACTGTAGTAAAGTTCTTAAACATAAATATTAAAGAGTTCTAAAGATCATGACATAGATGCAAGTCCGTGACTGAACCTTCATTGCGTACGTGCAGATCGGAGATCCCCCTAACCCTACTTCATGCTTGGCTGAAGGAAAAGGTTGACAAACATGAGACAAATGACCAGTCACTGTAAAATGAGATGGGTGGTGTGAATTGAAGCAGGCATTAAGAGGGTTGTCATACGCATCAGCAGTGTTTCCTGGGCCCGACATCTCCTCTCTGGCTCGAAATAACACGCAGGTTTCTGGCAGGCAAAGTCCATCAGATTGAAATAACAAAGTGAATGACAGTAGGAGGATAATGCTTTCTCCTGCTTAGAGGCCGATTCTCGAAACCCTTTATGTGCTGCAGTGTGGTTGGATCCATCAAGTTTCACTGCTTTTACGATCACTACTTTAACATGTAAAAATGAAATTCTTGTATTCCCCACCTTTACTGTTGAGATCTTTCATGGAAGGTTCTTAAAGTCTGATCATTCGACTGCTCATAGCACCTACCGGACTTAAGTCTTATTCTAACAATTATGAATTGTTATCATAATCAACAGGAATGACACTTATAAAAAGGACAAGACTTGTGTTGAATAAGTGAATTGTTTGTTATGCAGCTGTTGTTTAAATAGAATAGAACGTAACGCGATAGTACTGCATATCTATCCAAAGAAAAGAGATACAGTGATAAATATCACCATATTAAATTTGTGGTATTCCCCCAAGTTACCATGTTACTAAATCTCAGCAATTTGGTAACTGTGGCATTACCACTACACTCAGTCATTTTAAGATATCATCTTATCTTGTTATACTAGTGTCATAGTTGGCTGTAGAATCAGACTAAATGCTGCGTTGTCTTTCGAGGCAGCCGTAGCCAGCAGAGTGACCTATCTGCAAGTTTGTAGAGCCATCAAGTAATTGCTTACTAAACAGAGGTAATTGACTGTGTTCAAATAACAATAACATGGTGCATGTTATTGTGGGTATCGTGGGTATTACCTCAACGTTTGGCTCCGCTGTGTGAACCGGAGTCTCTGGAAGCTTACGCTCGTCTCCATGTTTTTAATCCATTTACATTAGCAAGACAGATAAGATTGATCTAGAGGAAATATGGAAGAATACTCAATGCCTTTTAGAGAGCGCAGTTGGAAAGAAGTGGAGGGATTTTGTTTCGGTCTCTGCTGACCCAATTCAATAAATCATTGTCTTTGACTATTAACTACTGTTTGATAGAGGGATGTGTTTGTTTCCTGCAATTTTGGCTTTGGTAGGTTATAAATCACAGATGGGTGGGTAAAGTGGTGACGATTTCAAATAACCCCTCTTCCAATAAATCATTGGTCAAAGACAGCATTAGGCTGGGAAAGGATTAATGAAGTATGAGATTGGGCTTAGTGCCCCGCGCAGGCAAAGTCACCGCAGAATTGGAAGTACCAGCAAGTTCACTTCACCTTAAAAGACACAACTCATTTCTTCCCACTGTGTCTCCTGGCCTCTGACCTGTGGGCTTGCAAAACACGTCATCACATCATTAAAGTGACGTACCAGGATAAAACAGAAAATTGTCTGCTTTTCAGTTGTTGACAGTGTGAACTACATTGGCCAGCATGACCCTTTTTCACAGCTACTCTGCACTGGTAACAACACATGCACAGTGCAATATAGAGCTCTCAGAACGCCGTATCTAAAATCTAATCAGGAATCTATAATGTGCCCTGTTTTTATGCAGCACCTGGCCCCAAAAATTCCGCTCACATTTCATTGGACCACCTTAAATTATGGCAGCATTTGCTGTGGCGTTGTTTCGATAAGCTTCAGCGCTTTTTTTCCATCCAGTGTTGCATTCATTTTTCACCAAGATCTTGTATTGATGATGGTGGAGTCGGACCACTAGGCAAAGTCTTCTCCAACACAAACCAAAGATTCACGATGGGATGAAGGTCTGGACAATCCATTGATGGAACAAACCGGTCATTCACTTCATCTGCTTCTCGTTTTACCCTGATGCTCCATCACTCTGGTTCCCCATTGTCCTTCCAGATTTTAATAATGCGTTGGACCACCAATGAACCAATAATGCGTTCAAACCAACTAAAAAAGTCCAGTTGCTTTGCTGTAAACTCCCCAAGAAAAAGATAACCTCTATGACTGAGAACCTGTCAACTATGGGATGTACACTTTCACAACCACATGGTTGTTTAAGAAATAAGAAGCTATTCATTGCATCAGTTGGAATTAAATAACATTTTGCCACCTGAAAGATAATCACCCATGTAGAAATGATCCAATAGGAGACTCTGTTTACTTAGGTAAATACAGGTTGTGACTTTTTTTTTTAGCCAGGCAGTGTATCATGAAAGAAGAGATAACTACCAGGAACGAACATCTTTATGGCACATTCACATCCATTAATGTACCATTAAGGTGATGCAATCCCAAGGATCTTGAAGCTTCTCTCCAGAGATTGAAAGTGAGAAGAACATTTTCTGGTGAGCAAGATTGCTATTTACTGTTAGATAGAGTGATTGCATGATAGACAGATAGAGAATGAGACAGAGACAGCCAAAGAGCCATCAAGCTGCATGCGTCAGCTGGAGTTTTGAACTCAATAGCATCGGTCTGCAAATATCTGCAGTATGTGGCTTCAGAACTGATGTTATGAAAGTGAAGCAAAGGCTACCAGTGACAGTACACAGCTGCATGTTCAGTTGTGCAAGCCTGTCATCAGTCCCCTTATTATGGCACAGGCTGAAAATACAGACATTATAACAGCAAATTCCTTCAAATTAGGTGAGGGAATCATGAAGTAATGCATTCCTAATAAGAATTGAGTATGCAACGAGGGATATAAATGAATGACTAAAACGTGTAATGAGGAAGATCCTGTGTTAATCAAGAAGGATTCAATTATTAATCATTACATGCTGGTTCATTATCTTTGTATCCATTAATCCAAGTAACATTATTGACTGTATTGACCTTGATTCAGAGTCATTTAGGTTCATCAATTACTACAGATAATTACCAATTCATAGATAATTCAATAACATGCATTTACATGGCTGCACAATTAGGTGAACCATTAGTCAAACGTGACTTAATACATATTTGAGCAGCTCACAGCCCACTCACTATCTTTTTCTGGACTTACAAGTTCAGTAATTGTAATGACTGCGTCCTTTGCACTTTTAGGATGGCTTCAATGACCATTAGAAAATCCTGTCTTAATAGAAGTGATGAGGGATAAAGTCCACAGTCCTCGTTTTGAGCACAAATGTGTTCAAGCATTTTATTCTGAAGATAACGTTGCAAATTTGGCTCAGACATACCATAAAATAGGAAGTCCACCCCCCTCCAACCCCCCGCCCCCAACACACACACAAACACACATACACAATTTTTTTCAACTAATCAAAAATCTATGATCTTACACCTTCATGTAACGGGAGAAACAGAGAAGCAACTGTGGATTTTGTCCCCCATCCCTTACTTTGAAAGGTTCTATATGTGTTCATGCTCATACACTCTCGCTCTATGCTCAATATCCTTGATGTGAGAGCTTTGAGCGCTAACAAACAATGAAGACTCAAGACTCAACAACACATGATTGAAAACAAAATATTACGTTACCAATCCAATAAGAAAAATGGCATATCCGAGTTGTTTTTTTACTCTTAGTGTTTTTTATCTACCACAGTGGAAGTAGTAAAAGGTGCTGTCATGAACGCACAGATCGTAATTGTAATGGAAAAATGAAGCTTAATAGTAGGAGTCAAAATGAAATTTTAAAATATAATGAACAGTATGAGCAGCAGGAGTGATAACAGTGAAAAACAATAGTGTCAGTGCTCTTTCGGGCACCTGATTATTGTTTCGCTTGAAAAAAATTGTGAACCCGTCTTTTAAGCTTGATTCAATTCAATAATTTAATTCATTTAATCAACTTAGTGTTAGCCTGGACACACCGGATGCAACACACAGAAGTAATGTCTTCACAGTGAAGCCGAACAAAACACAGCTGATACCTGAATGTCTGCAAAGTGTTACCAAGTAATCACGAATTAAAACATCACTGCCCAACACTGTCCTAACTTCTTCACGTGAGCGGATGAAAAACGGGAAATCCTTATATCCTCTTTGAATTTCTGAGCAGTGCAACAACCGTTTTTGGCCTTTTAATTTATTCAGCTGCACTGTGGCAGGGGCTGGCCCAGGGGATGGCCATGTGGAGACCAGTGTGAGGGCCTGAGAACAAGACTGGAATGTCAATGTACCAATTCACAAGAAATTGCAAACTGGACTACAGGGCTTAAAATAGACCCCAGAGGCATTATATTGTAAATAAATATATAGGTTGTTGCAACTCTCTCTTGTTTTCCTATAGAATATATATATTGTGAATCTTCTTTGAAGCCTAAGTTCCCACAAACTGTGTTGTGTGTGTGTGTGTGTGTGTGTGTGTGTGTGTGTGTGTGTGTGTGTGTGTGTGTGTGTCATGCTGGCATAAAGAAATCCAGACATTTCAAAGTTCACATGTAGCCTTCACTCCCACCATCCCCACCCCAAGTCCCCAATTCCCATTGTCTCCTCCAGTAAAAACAGCCTGCGTTATCTCCTCTTCTGGATTGCTGATAATGCTAGTCACATAAACGGAACACTGTTTGTTCAGCCATTATGGACTAAATCAGAAAAGCCCTTATACGTTGCACCCACTATCGGAGTGAAACTTATTACTCAAGTCTAAAAGCAGATCTGTTCTGCCAGCTGCGGCGAGGCTGCACTCCGCACTGTGACCGGAACTGTTTTATCCCTAACATCAGAGTTTCATCATAGTTTTCGAGTTGCATAGTTTGTTTACTGATAAGCACGCAGCCAGGTGGTACGTCATGACGTCCAATCAGCGAAGAGATTTACCAATGCTGACTCACTTTTCTTCCCTCCAAAACTGGAAAGCAAACCGGCTGCAGGTGCACGCGAGGTTTAGGCGAGATGGTGGAAGGTGAAACACAGGTTCATCTGATCTGGAACGAAAGCGGAATCTGAACATCTGATGTAATGTGTCTGGATTTACACATGGCGCCTGACTGAAGCGGCATACCATCCCACAGACCCTGGTCACTCCTTAAAGCCCAGGAGACGCAGGGGCAAACAGGGCAAACACAATACAGTGTTTATGGGGGGAAAAGGCTTGTTCTCAGACCACACACTAACAACCGCAGCTGTCTTTTTGTTCTTACATTGGACAGACTGTTGCCCGATCAAATACTTTTCATATTAGCTCTTTCTGCTCACTCAAAACATGGCTCGTAGACTAGACTGCTTCCTTTAGTTGACACTGATATTTTACTGGATAAATCATCTATGAAGTTTTTCATATGTAAACCATTTCTTGAGTTACCTTTGTAAAAATCAATCCTCATAATGTCTGACGTCTGTTCGCCTGATTGTTCAGACATCAGACATACGGGAGACTATAATAGCGTGTTTCCGAGACCGAGTGTCTTACCAATATGAAAAGTGATACACGAGCAATGCAGAAGTGTCAGTCACTTCACTTTAATGCAGCCCCTTTCATGTGCTTTCTTTTTTTTTTCTCCCTGGAGTCGTAGAGTGATGCTTTGCGGCGGGCAGGGCTGCAGGGTCAAAGCGTGGTCAGCGGCGATTCCTGCCATCTGGGCATTTACCTGCTTTAGGAACCGCAGATGGAGTCGGAGTTTACACAGCGCACACAGCAACAGCATTCATTCAACACGGCGACATGCGGCACTGGAAATTTCCTTTGTACCGCGATCGCATCACGGGATAAAAAAAGCCCAGCGAGGAAACTTGATTCACGGTGCTTCTAGAAATTATTGGCGACGGGCCTGAGAGTTGCACCTGTGATGAATCAACACATACTGATACACTGTATGTTCATACAGGGGTATAATGTTAACAGTAAAATATTCATTAGGTATTTCAAACAACACATATTCAACTGCGTTAAGAAAATGCACCACAGAGCACGCTGCTTATATAACACTACTACTTTTTCAGACCATGTGTAACAACTCTGATTTACTGTATGTGATATAACTTTGTGCAATCTACAGTGAGCTGCCTCTTCTGCTTAAAGTCGGAAGCCGCCTGACTGATGTTTAACCCAGCGCTTCAGATTTAAAGACCAATGCAACCATGTCATTTCACACAGCCACACAATACAATTAAAGTACTTGTTACTAAAAATACTACAAATACAAAACAAAGCACCAGGATACTGTAGGCCCCCTCTCTGCAGCACTCAGTCACCGTACTGTCTGGACCTGCCCCCCTCGTCCGCCGCCCCCCCCCCCCCCCCCCCCCCCCCCCCTCCCGTCATCAGGGATCCATCATGGTGGGGGAGGATAGGGGAATGCAGACAACCAAACAGGCAGCAACCCAGGAAGCTCTAACTCGAGAAGGAAGCATGATTTTGCTGTAAGATAAAGGAGGAATTCAATTAGAAGACACTCTGTGGGACAGCAGAAACGAATAAGAAAACAAACTGTGGAGTGAAACGGTGGAGGGGGGATTAAATAATGTATGTGTAAACTAGAATCTAAAATTGACGATACAATTCAATTATAATTATTCTTACAAAAACGTGCAGGCACAAGGACGAAGCGCTCCAAGGTTTACTCTATTCCAATCCAATTATATTCAGTGTAGATGGCTGCATCATCAACGCCGTCCATGTACGGACTGTGGGCGTTCCAAGAGTGCATGAGGAACCACTGAGGCATATTTAATGAACTTTTCATTTGTGGCGTTATAACTGTGAACTCATCTCTCTGAGTGCACTCTCAAAGAAAACATGCTTTATCGTCCACTCTATTAAGGCTAAGTGGGTCGTGACAATAGACAGGATAATCAGATAAGTTTATTTGATTTAAAATACAGACTCTTGGCAGTACGTACCTCGGTCTCTTGGTGGGAAGGACCTCTGCCTGAAAGCACACAACTATAGTCCAATTTCAAGATTAGTCGTTGAAATCCCCAATGATTAACCCCCCCCTCCCCCTTCAATCCCCCACTCCCACACCCCCCTGCCCTCCCCCCTCTCCTTAGTCCACATTTCTGTTTCCTCTCTTGGAAAACTAGGTATCATTTCTACACAGCATGGAAAAATGGTCTATGAACAAATATTTGTTTTCACTTTAGCTGCTTCCATCCTTCATTTGTCAGCCCCTGCAGACATGTGTCACATGGCACGCTGCAGTAACCATCACCGTTACAGTGTTCTGTGCAGCAGGTTTTTTGCACATCAGACACGTACAATAACATAAAAGAATTTAAGAATAACAACGAAAAAAATGGATACGCATGATATCATGGCCTGCTGCTCACCTTGATCTTTCGCCAGAATCTGGGTGGACATTTTAATTTATTTGCCTATAATCTCATTATTTATTCCAGACAAAAGAAAATGCAATGCTGTGTGAAAGCAACGAATTTAATCTCAAATTCCTTCCACGTTTCTTAACGCGGAACGGTTCATTCAACCTTGGTCCTTTAAAGGACACAATAATTTGCACATGGCTCGCAACAAAAACACCAACAATGAATTGTGGAAAGCGGGTCAAGTCTCAAATCACAGGAATGACAAAGTGCAGGAAGCAGAAACATAAAAGGACAGAATGTTGTTCTTACTTCGGTCCAATATGTGCAACACAGGGGCAATAGATCATTTAAATATGGAACTGTTGACTGAGCTGATAAGCATGAGAAGGCCTGTCTTCACAGTGTAAGAGTGCCGACAAGAGAAGGTAATTTCTTCCATATCGCAGCAAACAACTTCCCCATGGCTATTAAATGCCCATTTGCCCAGGCTCTGCTATTTAGGATAATTTAAATTAGTTTGTAAGGGGACAACTCTTCTAGTAGCCCCAGGTCTAATCTGTCAACATCAGGCAGCAGCAGCAATGCGATGTGGAAATTTCTGCAGGCGGCTGAGTGAAGGTCAAGGAAACACATTCATAAAAAAAAAAATTGAAGCAGAAGGTGAAAGTTGTTGGTTTCAGATAATTAAAAAAAAACATTCTCCATGAGGGTCAGTACAGAGCTGTCTGCTATAGAAATGTGTATATTATCAAAAGACGGTGCCCACCTTACGAACACAATAGTTTCCGAAAAGGCTGTTTGTAAGCTCAAATAATCATAAATCGTTACAAATTAAATTTCAATCTATAATTGCCATTTGAGCCATGATAAATGAGGTTAACTTGTGTAAAAGTGTGGAAAGTATCCAAGGATTATTGTATGCACATCTATGGATATCAGTCAGTTGTTTCAATAGTTCTAAAACTATTGAAAACATTTAGGATAATGAAAGTCCACAACTCAACACAATATTTAAAATAGTTTTAGTCATTTGTAGACATTTTCAGAAAGGAAAAATGACACATTGTAGCTTTAATATAACTTTATTATCCTCTGAAGTGCTGTTCCATCTAGCATTGAAAGCAAAAGTTTGAGCATTTGATGCCAGTTTCACTAAAAAGGCAACATTTACTACCTATTATTCTGGCTCAGTGGCATGGCAGTATCTCTAATGACTTTCTCCAGCCTGTTTTTTTTTTTCTCCCCACTTAATGAGGATTGGTTTCCCCAGAGCAATGATGTCCTGTTTGCATTTTTGGGCTGGTAATCGCCTGGCTGACGAACCAAACACAGCCTGACTGTTCTATTTTAAAAGTCCGAGGAACAGGTCTAAGCTCGTCGGCCGCCTACATATACCATTAGCAATGCGAGCAATGTTCCAAAGCAAAAGGAAGCCGACTGAGGAGATGCTATCACTGGCTGCACTCTCATGTTTTCATGCCATTCGTGTCCCTCTGCTGTCTCAATGTGAAGCCTAAAACCTGCTACCTATCTTCTCTTTCAAGCTTATCCCTCCTCCGCCCTCACATTCTGACATTCGCCGCTATCCTTTCTGCTCATTCTGATGCTCTGTCTCTCCGGTGCAGTCCAACCGTGAACTGGCCAGTCAAGATTCTTGTAAACATACAGGTAAACAGGCCATGTTGCGTTAGAAAGGTGTGTGTGTTGCATCGAGGTGTGTCTGTCTAATCTTAGTCTGACCGGCACTGAGGAGGTGAGCGTGTCAAGGAAGTTGCGTGCGGCACAGGAATTTAGGAACAAAGGAAGGCAGATGCTGCCTCCCCACCCGCTGGCCTCTTGTCCCTTTATCTCTCGAGGCCCCTTGGGGTCACCGGCAGAGCAATTACAGATACGGCTGTGAAGCTCTCCCAAAGTAATAACGCAGACCAATTATTTTATTTCATGATGGTATAATCCAAAAAGATAAATCCACAATGCTACAGCGTGTTGTTCTTCTCAATGAGGGATCATTCAGTAGTAGATTACACAACCCAGTTCCCCTTCCTCTACATTTCCTTTTCTCAGCTTTATCTTCAATCAGCATGTTAAGCCTTATTACAATATGCTTTACATGGCGCCAGGGGCTGAGACTTCTAACAAAGTCTTAAAGATGCAGTCGCAGCATGTGCCGGGGAACATTATCCGCACCACCAGCAAACACTCAGGTGCTGCCCATCAACAGGAGCTCATAAAGTGTGCACCGCAGTTTATAGTTTCCCCGTTATAGGCATTAAATTAACATACATCCATAAAACGGGGCGACTATAATCCGAACTGTTAACACTTCCCATTGATTTTGTGGTCCTTATCTAAAGAGCACCAGGTGCTTCTCCCACTCAACAATCTCTGCTGTCAACAGAGAAAGTGTCCAAGTAATAGTTGTTATTAACACATCAACAGCTTAAACACATCTTAACTTGTGCTCAATGCTCAAATCATTATTCTGGCTGAACTAATTTAAAAAAGAGGTGTAACCGGCCCTTTAGTCGATCTTTACCAACTCAAGATATAAATGCCCAATGTTCAACAATTTCCTTTTTAATTTTTTACACTCAATCAAAGGTGCACGAGACAATTGCCCTTTTCATACAGAGCTATACTGCGATAATGGTGCCAAGAAGACCTCATTATTCCACATAATCTTGCATTACGTGTCTATTAATGGACCTTCCTTTGAAATTGTTCTGTAGAAGGTTTTACCATGTCAGCTGAATGTAGAATACACATGCTGGTGATTTTCATTGCATTTCATGTTACTAGCTAACTGAAAGGTATATATCTATGCATGCCTAGATGCTGAGCTAATAATTGAAAGCTTGTACTTAAATTAGCTATTTACCTGCTGGATGCATGTTTTTATGTTGATTTAAAATACCTACCAGCCATCTTACTTGTGAAGAAAAAGAGCTCATATTCCTAGATACTTCCTAAATAACCTATTTCATGTTACTGCATATATTAAGTCATATTTTATATATTTCATGTAAATATTTATATTATAATTCATATATATTCTTTCTTTTACAATAGCCTAGAAAGGACAAACCACCAAATTCTGGCTTTATCGATGTTTGATCACGTATTTCACAGCCACCGTATTTTACTCAATAACCAGTTGCGATCTACAACCTCACCAGATGTCGCTAAAAACTACATACTGTACCTTTAATGCGACACATGGAGAAGATGCTGTATTCTCAAAGGATATTGAGGATGTAACAGAAACGTTCTCATTTGCAGAACTTTCTCATTTACCATAAGGACGTACAAGCTCATTATTTTGAATTCAGATACTCAGATGCTCTGAAGTGCATTTGATTGCTGTAGAAAATAGCCCTGGACCTGAGCACGGAACCATGTCAATAGGTTCTCAGGATTGCTGATAATAACAGGGGTTTGCAGCAAGCTTGTGTTGTTTGATGGGGCAGTGATAGGCAGAGGGCAAGAGCAATTAGAGTTGAAAATGCCTTACAAGGATATGTTAGGGGCCTACAATTAAAAAGGTGAACAAAAACAAGACTGGGTCGGTAGGTAAAAAAGAAAAATGGCACATGTGCCAACGGAATTATGATTGTATTCAGAGCTCATTTGTTTCTTTATTAGGATCAGCACAGAGACTTAAATGCTGCAATCTAACAGTCCAGGGCCCGTTTCACAAAACATTATTGAAATTCCATTACATTTTTAATATGATATATTTATTTTGAATGTATTTGATTTAATTTGTAATTTAATATAATATTTTTTATTTAATCTTTTAATTGAATTTAGCATTTATAATTTGACAATTTCTTTGATTTGATTAAAATACATTTAAATAAAGCAATACCATCCCAATATTTTAAATTTAAGTTTAATAAAATGTGTGTAATCTTATCCAGTCGAGTTCCTTTTCACACTGCAGTTATGAATTTTCTACTGTGAATAAATTAATTTACAGAGTAATCAATACACTCCATGTTCTCCTGTTAATAGCCAATAAGGGGAAACTCCTAGCTTCTTTGGAACGCTTTACGAGGACTCCTTATGGTAAGATAAGACAGGGCAGTCTCTGATAATAAGCCAATACATGGCGTGTGATAAGAGACTTGTGTCTGCGCCGCACCTCAACTTGCACAGTTTACATATAAAAATGTCACAATTGTGGCTGAAAAATCTGTAACAGCGATTAAAACACACAGAAACTTTAAATTACAGACAGAAATGTCAGCCAACATTAATATATATATATATATCATAGTCTTTGTGCTTTAAAAATATTTAAAATGTATTATTAGCTACTTGGTAACAGTGGTATATTGGTGGTATTAGCCAATGCAAGCAAGAAAATCATTTAGAAGAAAAACAAAGGGAATTCTGGGTAAACAGTGTTGATTACAGATTAGTTATTAGGAACAGATTCTGTGCCACAGCCTGATGGGATCTGGCTCTCTAGCCTTCTTTTTCCCACCCTCTCCTTCCCCGACATCTACCGTGGCTTGTGATTGGCCAGGAGTTTTCACCACATTAGGCAGGTTGCCAATAGCTACAGTAAATATAGACATTGCATAATCCAACTATAGTAAGATCCATCAGTACTGTGCATGTCACAACAATGGCTAACCAAGATTTCTATACTGCCTAATGGCCTTCTATACGGTAGACTTGAAAAAGTACCACGTTTTTTATTGTTTGTTATTGCTTCACAGGTAATAGTCACAGTTTCATAATGGAAATCGTCTATAATAAAGTGGGTTTATTATACTCTGACGTCAGTGAAGTCTGACGAATTGCATTTTCTGCTCATTTTTTTCCACTTTGGGTAAAAAAAAAGACTTTATCAATATGGTAGCTGTATTTTAAAAACAACACAGATGTCAAAACCACTTGGTATTGGTTCGTTATTTTTTATTGTCGTCTTTAAATTAAATATATTTTCTTTTTATGTCACCATAACTGATGATATTGTCACTTTGTGCAAATAAAAGACTGGTAATCTGCTCCAGATGCGATTGAACTTGGCGTGCTCCCACTGGCAAAACGGCGAGCTGGCAGCAGCGTGCGCATGTCGCTCAGCTTGTCAAACCGTCCGGGCCGCTTTGTTAATTATGCCCCGATATACTGTCACCCGCAACTTGTCGGCATTGCGATGTGATGGATTGCAGGCCTCGCATAGACGGTTTACTTCATTTGAGTTACGCATTAAACAAACAAGTCACAGAAATCAGGATTAATAACAGTCGATGTAGCCATTTCATCTTAGCTACGACTGAAAAAAGAAAAAGAAAAACTGAAAAACATAAAGTGGAAGCTGCCGAACCACTGGATTTCTGACTTGTTAGGAGTCATTCTGCAGATACAGGGTAAAACTGAATACAAGTATAGGTGTGCTATGTTTAAAATATGTTTACAGGGCAGGAGAGTATTCTTGCTACAGTACCTGTGTAAATCTTGCTTGGCTGTAGTTTGTGCTGCACATTATCATTCACAGACAAACAAAAAAAACAAACAAAAGAGCATGACAAACTGACTCACAGTGGACATTTTGACTTGCAAAGGTTTGTCCTCGGTTCCCTTTCGCCACCCACACACTGGAGATTATCTTCTACCATCTTTTCGAGGCATTCTCTTCCCAGTTACACAAGTATTAAGGTGACAAGAGTTCAGCCTGAGGTCAGAGATGACTTACTCATTCTTCATCTCTCACCTTTCGAGATGAAGGATGAATAGATGTTGTCTCCAAAGGATTTCCAACAGAACTAGTATCGATTGTGAAGGAGAACGTCCCGGTTGTAGGTGAAATAATCTCCGGGCCTCGCCGAGCATGCTGAGGCTGCGTGAAAAACAACTTTGTACGGGGCCTTTGGACGTGGTCTGTAATGAGGCCACTTAATGTGGGTGGTGGGCAGAAAAGGCGAGATACAATGACCCGCCTTGAAACACTGAGGCTATAGTGTACTGTGCGCACAAATATAAATGACAAGTCGGTGGAAACATTTGGTTACTGCAGAATGGCCGCCGAGGATGCAGTCCAGTCAAAAGAGGTTCTGTGAGTCCAAATAAGGACTGTTTATGTCCCTGTTGTTTTAAGGCTGATTGACGGGCTCCTCATGTCTTAATTATTATACGGTAGAATTCATGCAGCCAGAAAAAAAAAAAAAAAAAAAAATGGGTGGCACACCTTGTTTATTAAGCAAGTCCCAAACTGCTCACTCACTCACCCTGGACTGGGCTGGGTTTGGACATTAGTCTGGAAAATGAGCGCATATCTCTCCCTCTTTCACTGTGACTGTGCATACTGTGTACTGAAGCGTGTCAGCAGTTCAGGTAATGTCTCCACAGTGTCTAATTTTTCACTAATGTTTAGAACATTAGAGCGGGGCAGCGAGAGTTTGCTGTGCTAAACGGCCGCCCGCGCATAGATACAAAAGCATTCGCTTCGATTTAAACTAGTCTCGAATATACACACGCGCTAAAAATAAACTGGGGGGAAAAAAGGCAACCTAACAGGTTTTAATTTTGCTTGGTGCCACAACACGAAATCTCTTATATCTAAAGTTTGCGATCGATCAACGGATAAGAACAAACGACAAACAAGGAGATTCCTACAGCCGCCCATATCTTGCCATCGTGAACATGATGTTCTAATGTAATATCTGTTCAAACCTGCCTTGGTTTCACAAACACTTGTGCTGCACTGTTTTTTTTTTTATATCATTCAGCTAATAGTGTACCAAGCTACAGAACGGATAGTGCTGTCTTGGCATTTTACAGGCCATATGCAGTCAACTGTGATACCTAATTTTGTATTTTTTAGTCTTGCATTCATTGCAGCTGATGTGTTACCAACATTGTTCCCTCTTGTTAATCCCTGTTGTAGGTCACATATATCAATATGGGCGAAATTAGAGGTTCATAGCAGACACAGACACAGACACATTAATCTCAGGTAAAAGACAGCAATGAAAACAGTGGTAAAAACAATAGTGCAAGCACTTATTTGGAGTTAAAACATGTTGTGTATAAGGGCGAGACTGCTCCTCTTTGTTTTCACCAGCAGACTTGAACTGTGTCGGTCTTATTGTTATTGTCAACCTTTATTTTCATAGTTGTTTTCCTTACATTTCCCAGAAATGCCGGTCCAGAGATGGAAACTTAAAATTGACCGTGAGTGTTAATTACAGTTTTGAGAGATATACATATACATATGTATGTTATTTTTATGCGCTGTCTTGCCCAGTGTGTGCTGGGATAGTCAAGAACCTCCAGATTAGATGGATGTTGACTAAATGCTGCTAGTTGCGCTGTGCTTTGTGCATTTTATCACCACAAATATGAGTTTGCAAGGTAAATACACTAATAGATAGCCAATCGGCAGAAGAAGTTTTCAATAATTAATTAAAGACATTTTAATATATATATATATATATATATATATATATATATATATATATATATATATATATATATATATATATATATATATATATATATATATATATATATATATAATATATTATATAATATATATTATATATATATATATATATATATATATATTGTTAGAAACAAAGCACCAACACAATTTCCAATGAAATTGTGGATTTGAAAATGCAAGAATAAAAGAACTATTACATTTTTTCATTCTTCCATAGTATAACATTTTATATAAATTACAGAAAACTACGGAATTCAATGCAAGAAATGGAGCTCATTGAAAGTACAGGAAGACTATCATTGCATTCTCTTCCTGCCTTTTACATCACACATATTCACATAATTCCTTGTTTTTTTCCCGGGCTGTCAAAGTGAGACTCCGGCAGATTGCATCTGCTGGTCAAATCTAACCAGTAGCACAGCGACAGACCTTCCTTGTCAGGCTGTCATCACCTCTGTTTCTCTTCCTCTGGCGTGGCGCGTTCTCGTTCTGCTTCGTGCACCTCTCCACCTCCCCCGTCGTCGCCTTCAGTTCCAGCTCCATCTGGTCATCATTCTTCGGTCATTGTCTGGACTCTGTTGAAGGGAGGGGGGGGGGATTTATCTTTGCAGCTGATCATGGATGAGGCCCCTTCGATCTCAAAAATCTCCCTGCAGCTCTAAACACTTCGTAAATACATAATTTAAACACGCATCATTTAATAAACACTTTCTTTACTCACTTCTCTTGAGTCTCCTGATTGAAGTATAGCTGCTGTAAATTGGAAAAAAATAATACAGAAAAGGGAAACTACCTTCATGTGTAAAGCATATAAAAACATTTTCTATGCTGTGGTCCAGCATTGAAAACGGAGGACCACACATTGAGTATAGTACAATTCCATAAAATAAACATTAAGAACTTGGAGTTACTATTATTTCCTCCAACAAATCACAGTTTATCTACGGCTTTTTATGTTGTCTGTTTGCTCTCCCATATTTTCTGTGCTATTCTTGTACTGTATGTGCCCCTATTTTACTTTTCTGTCTGCTGCTCTGTCATGTGCTGTACTGATATGTCGTGTACTGTACTGATGTGTCATGTAGTGTATTGGTCAGACCCTCATCACTCCGGAGGTCAACATTTCTCACTGGCTAGTCTTCATCTGGTGTGTTTACCTGGATTTCACCCACTGGTGGATCTCACGTGGACTGCCATCAATAGTTCAATGACATCACAGGTGCTAATGAGTAATTACGGTGATTAATGTTATCTAAACTCCTGCTGACTCCTGCTGAGGGACCAACATGCTGCCTACACTGAGACCAGATGTGAGCTGTACCAGAGCTCTTCTCTCTCTCTGTCTCCCCCTCTCTCTCTCTCCGTCTGTCTGTGCGTCTCTGTCTCTGGCGCCAGCACTCTGCACTCCGGCTTTCCTCACTCTGACACTGATCCAGAGGATGATCAGAAGCAAACCGGTTCTTTTATTAAGATATAAAGCCAGCGTCAACCTCTGGCTAATTTATCGTACGCCTCTATGCAATAACAGCAGACCTTATGGCTGTATGGATTTTTACCGGCATCGTTTCGCAGACTTAGAAGCTCTTTACCATCCAGCTGAAGCGTTAGAAAATGAATATTACAAGTTGAAATCAGGTCACGTTTATTTATTTATATTTTTCAGTGTCTGAAAATTAAAATGCCAACATATACATAGCTACTGTGTTGTGACTTCAATTTCAAAATAGCACAGCTAGAACAAGATTAACTGTCTGGCCGCCCGTAGCAAATGTTGCATTCACTCTTGGTCATTAGAAAGCTTATCTTGTATGGGAGCTCCCAAAGAAAACACACACACACACACACACACACACACACACACACACACACACACACACACACACACACACACACAGCTTCTTACGTGTTGAAGAATGGACATTTAAATAATTAGGTTGTTAACAGGGAGACGTTATGGTGGAGGATTTCCTTCCCGATTATTTTGGATTTCCATTAGTAGACTACAACATGAGTGTAGGCATAATGTCACAACCTCATTCACATACTATATGCTGGTAATAATACTTCATCAGACAATTTCTCTGGTATTGAATATGGGACCAGTTCATTGCTGAGTGAATAGCCAATTGTTAAGAAAATAAACCACACCTCTGGGTGCCTCATGACCCTGAGCAGGATACGAACTTTTTCGTTTTACAAACTTAATGGATGATGCCTAGATTGGAATACAGACTTTTATCATCTTTAATTATTATTAAAAATAATAATAATAATAGTCAAAGGTCTCCCAAGACATATTTGAATCTAAAAAATACTCTGCTTCGAATAATAATTTGTGTCTGGTATGAGTTTTTCATAAAAGTCCAATTACCTCCTTAAAATCAATTTAAAAAAATAAATCTCCTCCTTCTCCCTTATTGAACAAGCTACAATACGCAATATATTGCTTACTTGAACACATTTAACACTGGTTTCTTTTTCTGTCTTTCAAGGATGAACCGTAAAATTTGAAAACTGATTTGACAGGAGTATGATATTCTATTTTGTGGTCCACCACAAAATAACATTTAAAGTTTCCAATTCACGATGCTTCCCTTTTCATTTAACGTCCCCCTCAATTAAACATGTTTTGCTTGTTGTTAATTCTGTTGGATGTGTGAGCTTCACGGTGCACAATGATGAATGTGTCTGAACTTCACCTCTCTCAACTCACTTCTTTTCACTTAAGGCCAGTGGGTGGAATTTGTTTTTAGTGCAGCATGGAAGACAACGCTCAGTACACAGTGTCAACAGAGCACCATATTAGAGAACTTATTTCAATCCTGCCCCTGGGGCACCCAGACCCTGCACATCAACCAACACATCTGATTCAAATGAGCAGCTCCAATAACGACACATTCATTTAAATAAGCTGTATTACGGCACCATCTAAAACATGCAGGGCAAGGGTTTTCCCAGGACCAGGATTGAAAAGCACTGTTCTTCAATGAGGCGAGCAGCTGTATGAGTTTAAGATGTAAAAAAAAAAAAAAAAAAATAGAGAGTAATAACAAAAACACTGTCCCCACATCGCAGGCTCCACTGCTAGACGTTGCTCCATTTTCTCTGTTAACATTTGGAGACTCTAGAGAAGCCAAAAAAATGAAATAACTTGATCCATATTTAAGTTACTGGATGGCTACCAGAGATTTTCCTGGTGGTGATAGAATTAATCAGAGAGATGTGAATTCATTTCGCAACAGCTTGAATGGGACGGACGTTCATTTATACCTATGTGAAAGTTTCTCACTACAGATTTAAGTGGTATCACAGATCGACTTTGTTTGCAGCCAATAGTGGTCCCGTGTGAAACTGGGACACCCAGTTGTATACTCAGACTACACTAACCATGAACCGCAACATAACATCCCAGGATTGACTCAGGCCAGGGACCTTTGCGGCATATCATCCCCCCTTTTTTTTTACCCTCATTTCCTGTAATCTCAAATAAATGCATAAAAATAACCAAACATGTAAAAAAAAAAAAAGGCCCAGTATTGAACTCACATGAGTGTGACATGGAAAAAGTAAACTTCCAGGCTGTAAACTGAGAGTGATGCAAGAGACATGTTGTAGCCGACAGTTACATATTCAGGATTTTATTAATGAGGAATATTTTAATGAGGTAATTATTGGAACTGTGAAAAAACATGTAAGCAGGAGATCCTAAAAATGCCTGAGCAGTGCACTCCCTAAAAAGTTCATTTAAAAGTCACAGAACAAATAGAGCTAAACATTAAAATACAGTTTTCTCTTGAAGGATTTTTCTTTTAATTGTGATCACAAATTGTAAAGGGAAGAGGGAGACATGACGATGTGAAAATCAATTTAAGCGCTGCATTTTGTTTCTATTTATTGTAAGAGCCTGAGCTTTGAGACGGGAAGCATCTGTATGCATTCAGTGTTCTTTTCAGGATGAAATACTCGGCCCCCAAAATAGCCTGACATTGGTCTTTGACGTCCCTCCTGAGAGTGCGTGGAGGGACAGAGGCCATTGGTGCTTTAAGCCCCCAGTATTCACTGTATATAGCCCCCAGTCCAGAAAGCCCAGCATGTGGTTCCACTCAGAGTATAATGAGTGTGATTTCCCCATGACATGATAGCTGCGGAATACTGAACAGCCTGGACTCCAAACCACCCTCCTTTCACCTCTACACTTCCTATATCTCCTGGCAGATGAACCGCTTTTGGGCCTTAATCCCTCGGATTGCATATGTGGATGAAATGTTCTCTTTCTGTGATTTCTTTTCTTTAGACTCTCATTAAAATGTGTGTCGGGAAGGGTATATTTTCATAAAATAACTAAATAAGTACAGGCATCATTAGCTCTCCAGGGTCCGAGTTGTTTTTTTCTTTTTTTTTTATGCTTGCAGCCTCTCCTTCCTCCATTCAGTCTTGATTAGCCCTTCCAGCTAATGGTAAGTTTCCTGTGCAAAAGAAAAAAAAAAGAGAATCCAGACAAACAATCTCACAGTAGGCATTTCTAAACATCTGATGTACAGAAAAGTCACAACAAGGTGTGGTGTGAGAACAATCCGGACCAAATTCATTACTTAAATTAATCTGGATTTTGTGCAAAGCCCTTAAATGTGTAGGATCAAATCAACATAAACCAGATTGTGTAGTTAGATTAAAAGTCATTTTAAACTGACCCCTTTCCATATCCATATCATTTCTGTTGTAATTGTAAAAGAAAGGATGAAGACATTAAAAGTCACTATTAAAACACTTGAGCAGATCAAACTACATCCTAAGGAGCCACTCCATTCAAAATCTATTGTTTCATAAATGGCCTATGAACAGCGCTAGTGAATATAAATGTCTGGCACTGACCAGACGTATTGCTTTATGAATTTTAATGTAAGCTTGCAAAATCCAGACGGCTGCCAAAGGCCAGGCAATTGCTATATGATGTTAGCTTGAACGGATAAATACCAGGAGTTCTTTGGATATATGCTGATTGGAATATATCATCTTTGAGGTTTCCATGGAGAGGACGGAAACATTCCCAGGCTGGACGTGCGGACTGAGTGATTAACAGGCTTTCTAAAGCCTCCTGACTGCTCTGATGATTTACAGCCTGCCACCAGGAACTGAGCAAAATCACGGAATGTTCTACACACTGTAAATTGGGTTTCCTTTCAAAGGAGGAATTTCAGGGTATAAGTAAGATACAATAACATACTGCTCGTTGAAGCTGGGGTCAATTGTATATTAATGCACTTTAAAGGCCTGGGTTTTCCCATTATCTCTGTTACAACTTTTTCCTTTCAAGCTAACAGTCAATAGACATAATTTTCATCGTTCACAGGATGGAATCTGTGTTCAAAGTTAAAAAAATGCTGTTAAATAGTGTATTTCAATTTAAATATACTTCCTTTGTGTTCATTCTACATTAATTCTGTGATTTTATATTGAAAAGCATTATTACAAGGACAATTGTAATTGCAATTAATTGATATATTTGAAAACAATAGACTTTAATTGATTAATCACATGTCACCAGAGGAAATTGTGTGATTAATTTGTTATGTTTTATATTTTTTCTCGACAGCCCTATTATGTACTTTTATAATCTTGGTTATTAATGTTAAACACTGTCAAAGCTCTAAAACCTGAGATTAATATATATCAATTTGCAACGTTTATTTCTACCTTCTACCATCAATTCTGTAACCTTGGTTGCTATGGTTGCTAAGTTGCTAAGTTTTCCATGTGTATTTTGTATTGGCCACTCATATTTTGGAACAGATTCTGGTTTAGTTATGCACTGTATATGTATTTTAGAAGTTGACATTTTAAAAGTAAAGAACAAGAAAAAGAAGTAAAGTCCTTTGAGTGTTGGTTTCATGGTTTGTTTACTTGGCTTCTGTAAGCTAACAAGCCAGAACTCTGTGACCTTTTGTAGCAGCCTTACAGTTCCAAAAGTGTGTGTTTCAAACAGGGGCTGAACTGAGGGTCAGTATAAGATAAATAAGATTTATTTTTAACTATGCATCATGTGAAGATATTCCAGAATAAAAACATAGACCTGGATAATATGTTCCCGTTAAAAACTGGATATCGCTGGTGTTTTCGAACTGTCACAGTTTGGCCCTGTTCATTAGCGACTGACAGTCATGAATAGTGAAAAAACGTATTCTTCCAAATGGCATATTATGCAATATAAATCATTGTATGAACAGTACACTCTTTCTCTGTGTCTCCAATGGTGAGAAACCTGTCACAGTTGATTCCACTATCAACAACGCCGCTTGTGCCAGCTGCCGTACTTGACTAGACTAGGACCAGGTCCAGCTATGGCATCTTCTCACGCAAAGACAAATGAGCAGCTGTCAAGCTGTCAGCACCAGTGACCTTCATCCACAGAAGTGCTGTCAGATGGGTTTCTTGGTCATCAACTTTAAAAAGGCACCACTGTTTTTGCTTTTGCCCATGTTTCCCTTTTGGTGGATGCAGACCCAACTACACAATTTCCTGTCAGATGAGTTACAAAGTGACCTAGAAATCCATTCCATTTTAACATAAAAGGGGGGGAAAAAAGGGGGAGGAGACACTGTAGATTGGATGAGAGTGACAAAGCAAATTGCAATACAATACAATTAGATTAAAAGGTAAATGGATGGCGTTTGTGTAGCGGCTTTCTTGTCTGAGTCCAGCTACTCAAAGCCCTTTACACTACAAGTGTACATTCATCCATTCACAGACAAATGGCGTTGGCTACTTACAAGATGCCAACCGCTCATCAGGATGTAATTTAATTATTCACACACCGATGGCTATTAGATTCTCCCCAAAGATAGATAGATCCACCTTAAGTAGATGGAAAAACCTATATTCAGGGAGTATAAACAATGCACTTCTGTGTAAATACTTTCAAAAAACAAATATACTTTCAAGGAATACTATGTATTTGGAAGTATATTTTTTCCCCAAGAGTTAGATGTTAGATGCACTCATGTTTGTACAGTAAACATGAAGCCTGTTAGCTTAATTTAGCTTAGATTATCTTAGCTTAGCTTAGTTTATCTTGTCTTAGTATGGCACATAACCTCTAATAAAACCATAAATTGTTTTTTTTTCACAGATCAAACAAACACAATTGTTAAACAGCTGTTAGTTAGGTGTTAATGGGTGTTGATAGGAGTGTGTTTGTTAGCATCGAACAGAGCCAAGCAGCTTTGGAAAACCCATAAATAACTGACATTATAATGCAGTTTGCATTTTTTTTCTTAGAATGAGGCCTGTTGATGGATCGCATGTTCATGTTCCTTTCAAAGTCAATGGTGCAAAAAAAATATATATATTAACATTAATGAGCTGACAGAATTTGGCACCATATCAAGCTGGTTAACATGATCCTGGGTTAAAAAATCAACATAAAAAGTGAAAAAAAAACATGCAGTTATTATTTAAAAGTCAATGTAAGGTAGGAAGAAACGCGGAGCAATCGCAGCTGAGGTTATTGAGTTGACCAAAGAAGGAACTGCTTCGCGACAAGACAGCTCAGCATAGCAGCGGGCTGGATATCTGAAATGAATCGCACGGAAGGCATTTGCCTGATTGTTCTTCTTCAGTGAACAGCGAGATAGCAATCTGTTATTTTCTTTTACTGGTTTGAGTCAAAGGGAGGCCACTGATTTCCTGATCGCTGCAGTCAGGACGCCTCGTGTCTTGTGGTCTGCAAAGCTGACCACAAACTGTACGACAAAATACATATTAAGTCGTCAGAGTTGTCGTATTAGCTGGAAATAACGCGCCGTAGTCACAAACAGCTAAACCTGCCTCATTTCACCCAATAGTTCGATTCTATTTCTCCTTCTTTTTTTTTTTACTGCAAAGGTTAAACGTATTCAAGCGAGTGACAAAAAAATGCTGTTCAACCTGTTTGTTTGACATAACCTGGCATCATTTGAAAAATCAAAACCGAAGTCAGCAGTGGAAAAGCCTGTCGCAATGTTGACACAGTCAGGTGACAGATACAGTTAATGGGTTAACATGCTTAGCGTAGCTGCTGCATTTAACAGTGACAGTAAGATTGACTTATTTTTGCAATTTTAATGCAAAAATAAGTCAATGTCGTTTTTGTTTTTTTAAACATATTACATACATTTTACATACTTTAATGCAGGAACAATTATTGCTCGAGAGTCATACCATGTGTTTTTCGTGAGTGTGTGCGGTTGATTGTTTGCATGTGTGTGGCTCTATTAGAGCACTGATCCCTGTATGGCTTCAACACACAGGCACACTTTTCAACTCCTCCCCTCTGCCTTCAGCCGGGGTGTGATTAGAGCCAATACAATCTTGGGCAACCTGCATTCTGTTCTGAGAGAGAGAGGAAAAGTCAGAGAGAGAGAGCGAGAGAGAGAGCGAGAGAGAGAGAGAGAGAGAGAGAGAGAGAGAGAGAGAGAGAGAGAGAGGGCAAAAGAAAGAGTGGGCAGCCACTCTGATGCACTCTGGTGGTGCTTGCAACAGAGTCGCTGTTGCTTGATCTCCAACAGTCCAACTGTGTGGCATTGCGGCTCATGTAAGCTCTCCTCTAATCCCAGTGGACGTATTCAAATGGACAACGCTGAGTTTTCCTCTCTCCGCAACTTTTTTTTCACCTAATGTTTGGACTGTTTTTCTTGGATTCATGAAAGTGTTGCAACTCTGTGAACCAATATTGTTTCAGCTTTATGGACAGTCTGGAAACATCCCGGTGGAGAACATGTTGCCGCCTACATTAGACGACTCTCATCCATGGAAAGGTGGAGAGTTGCTGAAGTTTGAGCATCGCCAAACAAGACTCCAAAGGCCTGAAATGTAAGAAAAACAACAGCCCGCAGGATAGAACATAAGTATTTTCTACTAAGGAAAACTCCTGCAGAGAGGGAAAAAAAACAGCTGATTTATAATGCTTGTAAGAAGCGTGGATGTTTTACTTTTGCTATCTTTGACGTGAGAAAACGCATCTTCGACTTCTTGTGACTGAGCTGAGTGAATAATGGATGGCAACCTGAGCACTTCAGCATCCTATGTGACCAACAGCACTGGACCCTACCACTATGCCGCAGGACCCTGGAGCCTCATCATTCTGGTCATCATCATACTGACCATAGTGGTGGGAAACCTGCTGGTCATCATAGCTGTGGCTCGCACTTCGCAGCTGCAGACAACGACGAACATCTTCATCATGTCCCTGGCGTGCGCGGACCTGATCATGGGGGTCCTCGTGGTGCCCCTGGGAGCCACTATCGTGGTGACGGGCAAGTGGCAGCTCAGTGACACGTTCTGCGAGTTCTGGACTTCCGTGGACGTCCTGTGCGTGACGGCGAGCATCGAGACGCTCTGTGTCATAGCCGTGGATCGGTATATAGCTATCACCAGGCCGCTGCGGCACCAGGTTTTACTCAATAAGTGGCGTGCCAGGGCGATAGTTTGTTTGGTGTGGGTCGTGTCCGCCTTAATTTCCTTTGTGCCGATCATGAAAGGGTATTGGCGTGCGGACGGCGACCCTGAGGCGGAGGAGTGCTATAACGACCCTGCATGCTGTGACTTTGTGACCACCAGGGCCTTTGCAATTATATCTTCTATAGTCTCTTTTTACATTCCACTGCTAATAATGATATTCGTGTATGCAAAAGTCTTTCTAATAGCCAAGCGGCAGGTAGAGCTCATAGATAAGAACCGCATGCGTTTCCAGAATGAGTTTCCGACAGTGCAGACGCAGGTCGGCCCCCACATCAGCAACATCCTGCCCTCGGTGACCGTGGGCTCCGGCGGCTGCAACAACGCGGTGCGGAGGAAGAGCACCAGGCGACGGCCGTCACGGCTCATGATCGTCAAGGAGCAAAAGGCCCTGAAGACTTTGGGTATCATCATGGGGACCTTCACTGTGTGCTGGCTGCCGTTCTTTGTCGCCAACATTATCAACGTTTTTTACAGAGACATTCCCTCTAAGAGGATCTTCCGCCTGTTAAACTGGCTGGGTTACATCAACTCCGGCCTTAATCCTATTATCTACTGCAGGAGTCCAGAGTTTCGTACTGCTTTCAAGAACCTGCTGGGTTGCCCGTGGCTGTCCACGCTGTGGCTCAATACTTTCTATAAAGAGCTGCGGACGCGCTGCTCCTGCTTTCTGTGGCAGGCTGAGTCAGGCACGACAGGCTCGTTTCAAAAAAGCCCGACCGGCAGGACAGAGGGCAACGAGAGCCTGGCCAGCACTCAGGGAAGCAGCAGGAGTGAGGAGGCTTCCCCCGGTCCACTCCAGTCCAACGGCAGCACACAGTTCAGTGACTTCTCAGAGCCAGAAACTGAATTGTAAGTTACGTTCATTTTATCCCCCCCCTCATCCATACAGTCAGTTTGTTCAGTGTGATGTACGTTTTAAGGTTTCCACTTAACACAAACACTTTTTAAATACAGAAAGTGTAATCACTTTGTGAAACAACTGATGCACAAACATATAATGTACAACACACTTCCATGACAGCAAAAATAATGATTAAAAAAATACCCAGTAAGGAAAACTCACATTCAGTGTTTTATTTGAATAATTTATTAAATTATTTTGTTGTGTTTTTATTTCCTATAAAATAATACAGTTGAAATATTGCATTATGAAATACCAGTGCATCTTGCTTGACTTGATATCAAATCTCTATGAAATTTAAAGAACAGCTCAGAGGTGTCAATGAGTCTGAGTCTGAAATTTGTCTTTCCCTTTTTTTCCCCCATTTTCATGATTCATGGAGAATCAGCAATTTTACTTCTACTACTTTTGGACATCCTGCTTCAGATTAAGTGGACTATTGTGCAATATTACTGGTGAAGCGCTGTTTGTTTGTTTCACTTTTGTTTGCCCGTGCAGTAATCAAAAAGGAAAAGATAAGGACACCATGAAAAAAAATACTTGAGATATTGTCGGTATCACAAAAAAATAGTGAACAAGTATGAAATGCCTTTAAGATGTCTTTAAAGTGATTTAATAGAAAGACATTTATTAGTTTCCTCTGATCACAAATGTGTGTGTGTATATATATATATATATATATATATATATATATATATATATTTAACTTTTCTCTGATATTCAGTGCACCAGTGCACACAGAAGAAATACAAACTTCTTTAAACTTATGAAGATGACAACAATGGGTTTGTTAATTTTGATTATAACTTTTCCTCATTAAAATGCATTTTGAACTCATTAAAAGTAGAAATCCATATTTGGAGATACAAGGGTGCTGCTGTCCAGGAATAAAATAGACTGAGTGGAACAGTGCAGGGAGATAAATCATTTCCACAGCTGCTGGAGCATTTCAATATTACAAAACTAAAACTGGAAATTAATATTTGGATTTGCGTGCATGATTCAACAAATATTTGAGGCCTGTACCTGTATCGCTTACTTTACTATGTTACCTGTTATTAATTTTGGACCCCACTTGTCAAGGTAGTAAAAAAAAACTAACAGATATCCACATATTGACACTGTTTAGAATGAATAATGTTTTATAAAATAAAAATAGTGAACAATATCTTTGAATAAATACATATTTTATAGAAATGTGAATATTGTATATATAGCTTTTTTTGTCTATTTTTATATATGAATGAAACTGTATCCCATAAGGATTAGGACAAAGGTAAAGTCACACTATAAACCATTAGCCGTAGGAGCTGATACAGAGCACCGCACAGCACGTTTTTTTTTTTTTATATAATATGAGCGAAGCTCTCTGCCTGTCAGAGGGCCTCAGCGTGCCCTGCCCAACACCCCCTGCAGCAGATAAATCTTTATCACTTACACACAAGACTTCCTTCTTAACTGGAGAGGCTGTTTACAAGACTAACAGCCAGTAAGTCGGTCCACGTGAACACAGGTTAACTGGGGACCGCTGGGAATTTGATTTATTACTATTTTAAAACACAGGTTCAAAGTTACAGGATATGCAGTAACACAATTATGTATATTTTTACCTGAAATATGGTTAAATATAGGTTGACTGTGGTATAAGAATGGCGCCACTGACCAAATTTATTTACATTATGAGTTGAAAACTCAGTTTTTAACTACACTCAAACATAGAAATTATTGCCATTAGAAATGACAGCTATTACAGCACAACAATATTAGCAGATAATTAAATCTCATCAAAAGAAGACAAAGAATACTTGATTTGATTGTCATTTAAAATTTCTTCACCACTAACATGTGATCATTCTAGTTCAGAATTATATCATCCAAACATCCATTTTGCTATTTAATTTCTGAGACAACATTATTGATGAATTTTCCTTGACAAGTTGCACACCTCTTACACTACAGCCCTCACCTTGCCATCTGAATTATGAGTAATTGAGTTTTATGAAAGAGGGATCCTCTTATATTTTAAATACTTATTCTGTGCCCTGTGCATCATTTTCCTCTTCTTATTACATGACATCTTCTTACTGGAACTTCACAGACATAATCAATGGGAGACATTTAAGAGCATATAAAAGTCTTCCATAAAAGGAGTCTGGAGTGTTGTGTAGTAAATCACCCCAAAGGGAGGATGTGTTGAATCACACTGCGCTTTAAAGCAGGATTACAAACGTTAGTGAGAGCGGCCTTTCTGACGAGGTCACAGCTCGAGGACGCGTTTAATGAAGGAATATGACAAAACTGGTAGAGTCTGGGCAGTTTCAGGGGTTAGCTGTTGCTTCAGAGTGCCAATATTAATGAAAGCCGTCATCCCTGTCGTTTAATTCAACAAGCAATACAAAGGATTGAATTTAGCACCACGTTTCCTTTAAACCCCTGAGACAACACGCAGCAGCAGGGTTGGTAAAGTCAGGGCCCGATGTATCCCAGGGCTGATAAAAAGCGAATGTAAACCACTGAGATGAATGGTTACTAAGGAGAAGTGCACTCAGCATGGTACGGAATAGCCATTATCAATAACTACTTTGTTTTCACAGAAATACATGCAGGCATATCACTCCTGCCCTTATCAACAACCACAGTCGCCTTCAGACTCTGTCACGTATGCACGGAGCTATACATGACAAGTGCAGGATTCTCTGCATAACACCATTTTGAATTCATCTGCCATGATCACAAAATTACATAGTTTTTAGCAATGAAAGTGGAAATGTAGGCGAATCATTTGTGTGACTGTTTTTACAGAATTAATTAAAGTGTATCTGTGTGTTTTTAGGTTTTTCTCAAATCTGTGCTAAAGTGAGACAGCCTTTTTTCATTAAGTAATATTAATAAATAAATATAAATACATATTAATAATTATATATATATATATAGAGAGAGAAATTTATATCTATATATATTTGTCTATGTGTGTGTGTGTGTATTTGAAAAGCATTGCTGTCTTATGAGCAAAGCACAGTTTATCTATAATTGGGAACACTAAAATTAAGCTAACAGAGAGTATTTTTACTCAGAGAAAAGCAGTTAAAAATGTTTTAGACTAAATTTCAGTGACCACAGGTCACAGGTCCTCTTGAGCATAACAGACACAGGCCTACTCTAAAGGAGGAATGGAAAATCATGAGACAATATATTTATTATTATAGAAAACATGTTTGATGCATTAGAATTGAGTGATCACCACGTGAGTAAACCGTTATAATGTTGCAAAAAGCATCTAAAAGCATCTACAACAAAACAACAACAAAAAAGACATATTGCATGGCCATCAAATTCACATTAAAATATTTTCCAACTTAGACAAACTATAGTTGCATAAACATTAATATGATACCGTGCGCTGATGGTGCAAGGAAAAGCAATCCAGGCCATCATTAGCCCTGAAGCAACATCTGATGGATCACAGAGAGCACGGCAGGCGCTCGCATTGATCTATCATTGACAAAGGTGGCGTTTAATCACGATTAAGCGAGTAATATGTCCTCCTTTTGTTTCTGTTTCTGGTTTCAATGTTATGGAATGCTTGGCAAAGGCGAGTTTGTGGAGATTTCTCTGCACGAGACTGCTTTTGCCAGGCCACTGTCAAATATTCCACAGAAACAACCAGGAAACACACGTATGCAAGAGGGAAACTCTCTTTGTCACTGCAAACCTCCAGTGAATATTTAGGAATTAGGTCTGGGTGATATCAACATTTCATGATATACTGCAGTATATCCCACTAAAAATAAAGACTCCCCTCTGTGTATTAAACTGATATGGAGATGCTATGTTGAGGGAGGAAAGGTAGGAAATCGCCTGGGGACCCCTGTTTAGATATAAAATAAATATAAAATTGTGTTTTCATTAAACCCCAGGATTATGGATAAAAGGGCCCTGAAAAATCAGTGTCAATGTGTAATACCCATCACTCTCCCTCACTGGAGGAGCTGCTGCACATGTCTCCACTCACATGCAGAAACTCCTCCAGGGGATGTGCAATCCAACAATACATCAAAAAGTGAAATAGTTATTGCAGTTATTGCATTAAATGAACTTAAACTGAACTCCAGCACTTTGAATGTCTACAGAAATTTAGTGAGCGTGCCAGCTGTATGATTTTTTGAGGATCTTGGGTAATGTGGTTTTATGAGTCATGGCTTTTTCTAAAGTTCATGTCCAGAAATGAACATCCTGAAATCCCAGCTGACAGCCAGGAGTGAGTTCAGGTGAGGAACGAGACACTTTAGCATCATTCTAGTCAATATTGACTGTCAGCTGTGATTTGAGTAAGGTTCATGTCCACTTCCGAGGGAACTTTATCAGACTCGTTGTGACTCATGCACTACATTACCCAACATCATCTCCATTCAGCCTGATGATGTGATGGCATCCATAGCAACAGGTGTCACTAGGAGTATGACAGACGCTCTGAAGAAGTGGGAATAGGCCACATTGATGATCCCATGCACGTTCCCTAAGGAATAAAATGGAGAAACTCAAACTATACACTGGAGACTGGACTCTCAGGCTGTTCTTTCTTACAAAGCAGTTTGGGGACATTGCAATTTGTGCTGGTAAATGCCACTAAATGGAAATGTGGCCCAGGTGGCGGACTGTGTACATACAGAGTTGCGATGTGCACCAGATGCTCCATTTTGAGGGATTTTAAACCATTAAAAATGTAAATGTCTTTGTCCAAGTTTGAGCAATGCAATAAATATGACAAATTGTATTGGAATATATATATTGTATATACAAATTGTATACAGCCAGAGCCAAACACTATCCAATCACAACACAGTTTAGTACATGTCCATTTATCATTCCCGGAACCCGTTGTTAAAACTGTGAATCTAGTCTACTAAAAGTATGAAATATTGGAACCTCTGAGGGGGTGTTGAGCACACTGTGAAATCTTGCATATAATGGCTACCTGCCAAATTCACAACACACGCACAGCCATCGACGAACCAATCAATGTCATAGTATAGGGAGACGCAACCCACATAGGTGATGATGGCAGAACTAAATCTAATAACAATAGGAAGAATAGAGCTTGAAAATACAACAGAGCTTAAAACCACTCAGAGCTCAGGCCCTAATAAGGCAACAGGCCCGGTAGTGTTTCAGTGTTCCTTTTGAAGACTTGCAGAGTAATTACACCAGCTTTTGTCTCTGTCTTTTATATGTCTGTTGATTCAAAGACAGTTCCTCTGGGAAATGGCAATCATCACTCCATTTCCAAAGGAAAATTAATGAGAGACCAGTAGCCCTGACCTCCTGTAATAATGTGTCTGGAAAAGATAATGGTTTAAAAGATGAATTCAGGCCTACATTAATAGCTTGATTATCGTCACTTTGACTATAAAGACGTGTGCGTCACTGATGAAGCAATACGAATCAAAACACGCAAAACACCAAGACCTCCAACAATGCCTCACTTCCTTCTCACGTAGGTGGTAAACTCAGGCAGAAGTGTGAAGTCTTTCATAACCAACAGGACCCAGCAGTGAAGCAGACTTCATCTGAGTCTAAAGTCATTACTGTAGCGCAGGTGTTACTCAAGGATGAATGAGTTATTCCATTCTGTTTAAATTATATCCAAACGATTGTACAAGCAGTCCTCCCAGCACTTTTATTGTCAGGTTTTATGATGACACTGCCATCTTGGTGCTCAGGCGCTGACATATCTGGCTTTGGTTTGTTAAAAAAGAAAATAGAAGAAATGATTTTTGATCCAGAACATCTGGGGGATCATTCTCCACTACTGGTTTATTCTTGCAAATACTTGGGTGTACATATTGACTATAATCCGTCTTGGAATGTCCATGTGAATTCTTTCTGCGCTAGGATCCAACAGCAACTCTACTTTTGGCGCAAACTCAGGGTGTTTGGGGTTGGACAGAGGATAATGATATTATTTTTATTATGCTGTGATAGATAGCGTATTATGTTATATAATCTCAGTTTGGTAACATCTCAGTTAAGTTAAAATCACAAATAAACAGAACGGCACACACAGCAATGTAAGTGATGGGGGTGAGAGAGCATCCCTCCCTCCAATTTCTCTTTGAGGCGGCCGTAGCTAAACACAGGCTAGGGAAAAGAATTGCTGACCCTTTCCGTGTCCTGTATTCAGAATACACACTGCTCCCATCAGGAAGACGCTACAGGATTCCAATTAAATACAGGAAAAAATAGCTGAAGGGCTATAAAAAATCTTTCATCTCTCTATCAGTGAATTTCTTAAACTCGGGTCATAAGGGGATTGTGGAATGAGGAGCTGTGTTTTATAAAATGCATTTTATGTCTGTCACTGCACTATCATTTTTTTTCTAATTATTTTTTTTTATGTGGCAGCCTAAGACAAATGTCCAATACAAATCTCCCCCTTGGGATGAAAAAAAACAATCTTGACTTTTCAAATGGATTTCATGCAAATTTATATGATGCCTTTGATCTCCGATAATTCCCTTTTTGCCAGTTCACAGTTAAATCTTCTCATAATCAAACAAATAAAAACACTACATAAATATTCTTGGTTTTTGTACTTTCGCTGTAAACTGTGAAATGTGCACAAATAGTGGAGATGGTGGATGAATGAAGGAACCAACGTCATTCCCAATATAAATAGAGACTCACTAACGTCACTGTGAGTAGCTCATTACTCTAAATGATTGTGTAAATAATAGACACACACATTAGGACAACTCTAAAAAGGACATTGTGTTTATAATGAAGGCATCTCCAAGTTTATACAGGTAGTTCCTGTGTGTTACTGGAACAAATTGCATCATTATGTCGGCTAAATATGAAGATATTATTGGATTTCTCGCCACATGCTTGCTGTACTCTCCCAAAGGGTGGACACCTTATTGTAGTATGAGTGTGAAAACACAACATGCAGTACACACTGCAAACAATCATATAGTAATCTAATGGTCTAGTGCATGAATCTAATAGTTCATGCACTGTGCGGGGTACGGTCAGTGACGGACATTTGTCGCAGGATCTGTGATTGACAAGCTGGACTGCTAAAAGTGCAGCAGCTTATAGCTACATGTGGCTTTAAAGTGGCCCAAATACTGGTGTAATAAGTTAAGGCACTGCAGTGAGCATATCATTAGGCACATATTAGGCCCTGATGTTTTCATGGTGTTTTGGGAGGAGCTACTGCGCCACGAACCTCGTAATCCTGACCTTTTTTTCTGCAGTATATACGATCCGTGCCTCGGCTCTAACCAAACTTTCATAAAGCGCATTTACTTAGAGTGAGATCAAGGCCAAGAGAGCATGAAACAAGGGGCAGGGTGAAACAAAACATGGTGGTAGGGACTTGTGGGAATTTTCCTGCACTCCCTTTCAAGCCTGGCTTATATCAGCACCAATCACACTGCATCAGGGTCTTTAAATGGAGGCATCCGGGAGTCGAGTAACCACTTGAGAATTTATAGCGCTATATTTTTTATACAGATACAAAAAAAAGAAGCAATACACCTTAACTGAATATTCTTCTCTGTTCTATCCTTACCAGAGCAGCCAAACTCATTACAGCACAACCAAAGCTTTTAGTTTTAAAACATGGCATTAAATAGGCGTGAATATCTTATTGTTGAATGTGTTTATGCCTTAAATACTGATTAAAGATCCCCTCTAAAAATCGATATAGGCCTTAATACTGTAGTTTGATTAATAATGTGTGTCGTGATGTAGTTTTTCCACAAAAACTACAAAAAACTAAGAACTTAAAATTCAATTCAATTAAAAATTCTGGAATCTATAAATAAGCAAATATATTTAATTTCAGAAGATTAACAGCTGGACACAAGATGTCTTCACTACTTCACTGTAAATTCTCAGTGTTTTCACGTCATACTTGTATAAGTGTGTTGTGTAAGTTGCATGTCGGACCAGAATTGGCTCCCAAACTGTTTGTGATATCACAAATCACTCCCTAAAAGCAGATGTGAAAATAGCCCTTAGAGTCACAGTACATTATTCTGACAGCGAGGCTCAAAGATTCAACTGAGCGAAGAAGAAGAAAAACACATTTATGAGTGGAGGGGGACTTAACATGTTGTCTTTGGCTTGGAAATGTGTGCAACTCATCTCCTAATTACATTAATTCATTGTCTGACTCAGGGGTAATTTAATTATTTAACGTAACTGAACTAACTTGAACTTGATCAAACAGCTTTCTCGTGCTGGCTTGCTTCTAATAAGCTCGTTAAGGTTAATTACAGTTTAACATTTGTGGGCTTTTTGACTGACTTTGCACTGATAGGTTGTTCTGTGAATGGTTATGTGTTGCTGTGATATTCAGAGTTCGGTTATGAGATTCCGAATTAAATTCTAAATTAAATGAGAGTAAATTTAGGTCAGTAGGAGATTAACAAAGTCTGTCAGTCAGTAGATTTGGTTTGTCAGATGATCATCAGCAAACTCATCTTTATCTGGATTTTTTAACTGGTTCTGTAAACAGATTATTATGTTACAAAACACATTTTGTTTAGAATTGTTAATATTTTATAGACTATTCAGCCCAACCTGTAGTAGAACTACAACTGACTGAAATCACGATAACTAACTAAATAATTTCGTTTTGTAGTTAATACTGTGTCGGTGTGTGCATTACACAGAGAAAATACACATCCCACAGATGATGGATGGATTTTCCTAAACTTTGATGAGCTTAGCTCTTTTAATTTAGATGGAGACTATGAAAATATGTGCAAGCTATGTCTGCGGTTTGTAATTTAAAATAATCCAATGACTCAACTGTGAGATTCAACAGAATGTAGAACAGAATATTATTACTGGAGCCATTTTTTTTAAAAAAGGAAAACCCCTCTTACCTATGAAAGGAGTGAAATGACCATTCTGATCCCACCTCTCTGCTTACAGTAAAATGTGAGGATTCAAAACCAACTATGGGAATTCTGATAAAGCCGCACTGTAAATAGTTTCCTGCTTATCCTTTTCATATCTTTTACTGTTGTAGTTCACGTCTTCCTGTGGAGACATGTACAGCGGAGATGATAGCATCAGAATTCCTGTCTTAGAAAAAAAAAAAAGGTACACTTGCACTAAATGATAAGAGGACGAGCGGAGGAAAAAAAAAAAAAACTATAACTACTAAAACATCAAATGAAAGGGAATAAACCGGCAGTGGTATCATTGGATACCACCTAAAATAACAACTTGTAGAACAACTACAGCAACTTGTTGCAGCTCAGTGTTCTTATCTGATAGAAACTGAAACTAAAATACTGTAAAGGTTGTAACAGGAATATACCAACAAGTCATATAGTAACATGCAGTAAAACACTTTTTCTTATCCAGAAATAGTGTGTGTGATTTTTTGTTTTTGTTTTTTTTTTCTAGGGTCACATTTCACAGAGTTGCACACTAAGTCAAAGTTATTACATAATGAGACAGTTGGCCTTCTTTGAGTACTGTTCAGTTATTCTATAAACCAATAAGGCTAAAAGAGTAGACCATGTTCAGAATTTAATAGAAAATTGAATGAAAAAAACAAACGTGAGCAACTATGAATGTTTAAATCATGTGATGGTCAGTAATTTCTGCCTAAGAAACTAACTATCTATAAGGTCAATATCACACCAGATCTTCCCTGTGTAACACCATGCATCTGTGTTTTTTTTAAGGATATTCATAATACACTATGTTTTACTGTATTCACATCAGAATTGTTTCATGTCGGTACAAACGGTGCATGCTAATGTGTTGATCTCCTTTCAGCTTCACGTTGCAGGAAAAAGATGGGTGAGAACTGTTAAATGTCGAGCTACCGAAGGAAACTTTGTTCTTCTGCTGTAACTGTGAATCCTGCGAAAGGCTGGGACCAAGCAACGAGGAAATCCTGAAGAAGAGTTCAACCACCGGCCCTGATCAACTCAAATGAGTGAGATGACTGGACTGATTTCTCCCTGGACGGCAGATGGATTACTGCCACTCACTGATATTAGGTGACACTAACGTTAAACCGCCCGTTCATCTACAAACTGTTTGCAATAGACTTTCTGCTCCTGAATGAGAATATATTTAACTGAAAGTTTTAATGCATTCCATTAAACCTTTGGGCACATGTTGATGTGACCTGTGATTTAAAAAAGGACGACAAAACCAAACTGAATTTGTACAGTATATTATCTAGTAAGTTATCTATTTATGATACACTGAATCTGTAGCGTAATACAAAAAAGTTGTCTAACTTAATATAAAGTTATTATTCTGGCAATTAAAAGAAACGGGATTTTCATTGCACGAACTCTTCAGTGTAATGTCAACTGAACCAAAGGGCTGTGCATTCAAATATTTAATTCTGGTGTCTGTTGTCAGTCTTAGTATTTTGGAGCCTGGATTCTGTATCCGCACAATAAGTTATCTTGCTTACATCCTGTAATTCCAGTCAGTAATTTAACCACTGTCAAGTCATCGAGCAAAGGTACAGTATTATGAATTGCAGGTAGCAAGAATACGTCTGTTACAGCATTTGTTGCCAACTCCATTTTTTCCTTTGGTAAGTGGTCAAGGTATAAGCTCTATAGCGCAATCTGAAGTGTTCCGATATAGAAATAAAATGCCCCTAGTGGAGCAAATACTGCTGTTTTTTGCCTTCACCTCATTCATTATTTCAGGGGTAGGAAACCCTGGACCTAGAGAGCCACTGTGGGTGCAGACCAAGGAGTAACACACCTGATTCTACTAATCAACCATTAGAGCCCTTGATAAGGACCTTCAGTAGAATCGGATGTGTTACTGCTTGGTTGTTTGGAACAAAAGCCTGCACCCACAACGGTTCTCTAGGATCAGGGTTGCCTCCCCCTGCATTATTTTATCGTATCGGCACACTTTGTAGCGCGTTACTACTTTCATAACATCATGTGTTGCGTTGAAAAATAAAAGATTATAAAACTGTGTGAGACTAGTCGTGTGTAATCTGTGTGCAAACTGCCGAAATCCATTCATCACGGAATCTTTACTACTGTATCTGCTGTGTAACAATATTTTCAAATTATTTATTTCCAATTAAGCAGTGACTATTTGTGACTTGTGGGGTCTTCATAAAATCATCAAGTTATACTTGATGATTTTAACCAATCTAATATAAAACACAAGTAATTACATAATCACAAAAAAGTAATAATGCTAAAAGACAATGTCAAGACAGCAAAAGTTATTTTACATGTCTTTTAAATAATTGTATAGTAATAATTCTTTTATTCCATTTAAAGTATTAGTGAGGGCATGGTAAAGTAGTCCTTGAGTTGAGGTTCTGGTTCTATGCTGGTGAACATCAGAACAATATCAAATTTAATTGATAATAGTTGTAGGGTACTGAGTATACATCATATTTCTAATGAATCTCAATAAAATGATGAATAACTTAGGCCACTTGAGATGAGAATGCATTTGGTCAACAATAGATCGAGCACAGCAATTCATCACATAAAATCCAAATGTAGACACAATAACCCATATGAAAAAGAAATAGAATAATCTTTAATTTTCCATTGCCTCCAATAGTAAATCATTATGTTTTAAGTGTGTTGTTTTTCTTATAAAACTTATATGTTGCATACTACGATTTACTTTATGCAAGTGACCAAAAATCATTATAAGAATTAAGTATGAGTCAAGTAAAATGTATGCGTGTTATTTATAAGGAAAGTGAATGATGATCCATATAATGTTGTTTAGGTTTTAATGGTGCCCCTGTTATAAAGACATATGCCTTTCTTCGGCTAATGAAAATTACCATAGAAGTATAAAAAATGTCATGTTTATGTAAGAATTTATGACATTTCATACAAGCTTCTAAAGTAAAAAACATATAAATCACATTAGAGTGACATGACTTGTAGTGTTCTTGTGCAGGCCTCAAATTGACTTAACACAAAGATAAATCTAATCCAGTGAAGACAGAGTCGTAGTAACTTCTATCATTTACTGTCGCTCGTTTCCATCAAGATACGATATATATATGAAAAAGCATTGCCTTTATGATGAATGACATTTAAAGCAAATAGATTAAACTGGGAGCCTTCAGCGCTTATTGATCTTCTGCATCGGAACAATCAGAAAGGCAAACAGGAAGTGACATTGTTGAATCGTAAGAGTAAAGCATGTAAATAACACAGTAAAGTAAGATATTAACTTCTCATTTCCCACTAGAAATGATTTAAATTAATTACATGAGAATTTTAAGAAGGTTAGGTGAATGCCTTAAGGGCAACACATGACTACATTTGTCCCTATACTTATAATGATCTGAAATTAGATGAAACTTAGTTTAAAACTGGCAAGGCCTGGTATGCCTGGTCAGCACCTGGTATTTCTACAACACAATGATATAAATGCAGTCTGTATAGATCCCTAATATTGAAAACATGTCTCTTAGGCAAACTAATTCAATAGTCTTTGCTACAGTGCCAACAGCAGTAAACAAAAATGCCTGGATACAAACATGAAGAGCATGTGCTTATTCTATTCCTATTCTGTTCTATTCTGAACAGTGTCACCAACAACTAAACAGGTGTGTGCATCACTGATTCACATCCAAACAAACAAGAAACAGGGCTTAAAGTGTAATTGCGCCAGTTTTCTACCTTATCTCTGCCATCACACACAGAGACAGACACAGAACATCAGCATCAACACACAGTTTTTACACTCTATCCTACCTCTGATAAAGACATAAAGTTAAAAATCTGCAAAAAGAGGGACTATATGATACAACTGTGTGAAACTCAGAGTGAACACAACACTTTAAGGACAAAAGTGCAATGCAAAGGGGAAAAACAATTCTTAAATTTTGTTGGATCATGTAAAAAGACAAAAAAATGTATCGCCACTTCTTTGAATTTTTTTATTTTGCCTTTTAAAAATTTTAAAGATTTACCTATTGAAAGAGAAGAACAACCTGGTTTTGATAAAATCAACCCTTAGTGAACCATATATAATTGATATTACACATATCTACTCAGGATATTGTATATAGATTTACCATCATATTTAGTACTTATAAGTTCTTATACAAGTTTCATATTATAAGAAATTGGCTGTAATAGCCTATCTAATCCTTACAAATTCCATTCAAAACAAAAAAATGCAGAAAAATTTTAGTGAGTCTATGTCTATATACATTATGTTTGGGGGCCACATGGTGGTGCAGGGGTTAGCGCTGTTACCTCACAGCCAGAAGGTCGCAGGTTCAAGACCTCCTTGGTCCTGGGTCTGGGACCTTTCTGTGTGAGTTTGCATGTTCTGGGTTTTCACCGGTTACTCCGGTTTCCTCCCGCAGTCCAAAAACATGCTGAGGTTAATTGGAGACTCTAAATTGCCCGTAGGTGTGAGTGATTGGCTGGTGACCATCTGGGGTGTATCCCTGCCTCTCGCCGTAACGCGCTGGGATTGGCTCCAGCAGACCCCTGCTACCCTAATGAGGAATAAGCAGGTATAGAAAATGACTGACTGACTGACCTTATGTTTGATAATTACAGCAGATGGGGGATTACCCATCAGCAGATTTAGTCCACCATCTTTCACAGAATCACAGCATCAGAGTTTGAACTGTAGACTATGCATGGATGCCCTGATGTTTGTATCCGATTGACAGTTGAGAAGAGTCTTTCAGCAGCTCGTTATGTTAGGGTGATGCGGGCCTGGAGGAGACCGTTCATTTTGGGAAACTGTGGCATGCCTCGAGCAAAAAGTGATGGAAAGGCCCTGTCGGCTATGACCTTTCTCTTCAGGCACTGTGCAAACACTTCTGCGTCTTCCACAGCGATGGAAAAGTGTGTTCTGGCGAGTGGTAATAATGCCTCGCCATCAAAGGTGTACTTACCACTTGGCACTTGTTGAGGAGAAACTGACGCAGGAATAGATGTAAGGGTCGAGAATGGACTCGAGCTGAATTCTCCTGCTCCTCATGACGTCTTCTTGTGAGAAACTTAAGCTCACCTTTTTAATTTAACCTACATTCAAAGCAGGTAGCTAGTGGAGAGTAGCTTCTTCCTCCCACAGCTACACACCTGGACCAGACACACATTTCAACTGCAGCCATAATAAGGTTCCATGGGGGCAAAACATGTCCGGCAAGCCAAAAAGGCAAAGGTAAATATTTTGTCGTCACTTGCTCAGAGAAAAATGAAAGGCACTTATGTCTGCACTCACCGTTCTGTAGCGGTACTCGACAATCACACAAGGCTGTGGCTTTCTCTAAGAGCGTTTGTGCTGGGAGTTTGAGATTTTTAGTGCATTATTATCCAGTTGCCAGGTAGGAAGGTAACCAGCTGGGGACTGATGTCGGTTGTGGTTGGTTGGTTCCATTTATTTGAGCACTGTCAATGTGACTCAGAGACTCCTCTGAGACTCCTTACATTAGTTAATCTGTGTCTTGATGTCTTGAGGTTACTTGGGCCACATCTGGATGCACGAGAGAAGGACAGCTAATGATAAAATTACATAAAAGGAAGTAAAATCTAATGGGAATCCCTGGTAAGGTTAGTAAGCTAGGCTAACGAGCTTCCACTTTGCAAGTGAAATACAAAGTATCAGCGGATCGGGCTCTCAGGAACACTGAATGTCAAATTCTGAGTGTCAAACTCTTCATTTTTTGCATTTTGGTGAATTTTTATGCACCGCCTTATGGTGGAAATATCTCACTAATGTAAAGGAAAACTGTAATGTAACCAGGAAAACAAGAAAAAGACCTGCCCCTGTTGCACCTATTAGTAAAGTTTTTCATTGTAAAAGTCTCTGGTTTCTTTCATGTTTGTTATTGGGGGGGGGGGACAAATGCATTTGTTCGAAATATTGAGGGAGCCACATTACACGGATCCCATCTGCTCAGTAATTATTGACAGTGCGTCTCCTAGCAACGACCTCTCTCATCCTGTTTGAAATCAGAAGTCAAGCTAGGCTAGAAGATAAAAAAAGAAACCATGTTCATTTTTGATGCTGTTCTAATTGTTATCCCACCCGCCAAAAACGGCCACCGTCATTGGCTCGGCCACTTACTGTTTGAAGAGACATCATGTTGTGTTATGAGGTGTTTACAACAAGATTTTAAAAACTAAACCGAATGCGAGACATTTGAAAGCAAAACGCTACCAGTATTAGCTCGAATAGTCTGTCTGTGTGACTTCTGTAATATCATCCAGTGCAAAGCCACAGCAACCTGGGTTGGAAACAATTATCCTGCCTGGAATCGAGCCACATTCTTATCAGCTGATTCCTGTTACAATGTTTTCCATGGAGCAGGATTAAGGCGAAATCAATTCAAAACAATATAGACGGAAATTGTGAAAAACATATGTAAACGGGCCGCATGAGGAATCAAAGCATGAGGTCATCCACACTTCTACTGTAGATTGGAGAACTCTCAGTTCCATGTTGCTTTACTGGAACCACGTTTTGAATGTTTTGTATTAAGCCTGACAAATGCATTCCTCAATCAACACCGCTGTTTGAATAAATCTTTAAATCCCGGAGCTGCTTTAAAGTGTGGAGTATTTCTCCCTTCTCTTGATTGCATATTAGATTGTAAATATGCAGCATCCTATTCCATAATTCATTTTTTTCCCCCCTCAGCCAGTGTTACTGCACAGACATTCAGACAAAAAAAGTCCTTTGACACCAAACTTAGATTCAGCCCTCCAGTTAGGGGCCCTTAATTCTAATTGAATCAACAGCAGCTTAATTAAATTAAGTATTATCTTTGACTCAAGCACATATCACTGGATCCAGCTTTCAGCCTGGACCATGGCATCCTCTTTCTTACTAATCACACTAATAATAGCTTCAGGATATGACTGTAGACCTATTGTTTTTCCTCAGATGACCACAAGCCTTAGTCACAGAATCACCGCTGGCGTTTTTGTATCAATTTTTGCTGTTTGTGTTTCTGGCTCAGTTGTTTGGCTGTATTTTTCTTTTCTCTGAGCCCCTGACATGTGGGCAAACACAGATAACCTGATACACATTTAAACTGCAACCAGAGTTCGATGGGAAGAAAACATGTCCATCGATCCATAAATCAGTGGTATATGTTTTGTTGTCACTCACTCGGGAGAAAAAGAGAGGCACTCATGTCTACACTCACCATTCTGTACTGATGCTCAGTAATCACACTAGGGATAAATCCATCACAGAAGGATAGCTGATTCTCTGGAGGCTGTTAGTGAGTACAGAATTAGAGTTCCATAGAAATAGCACCGTGGCACAGAGCACAGAGTGCAGTGGGTGAGGCAGGGAAACTCTCTTAAAGTACTTTTTTCTTAAATTACTCCTGTTTAGCTAATTGACAAGGCTAACAGCCTGGTTTGGCCATCTACTGCCATCTAGTGCAGTGATTTGTGATTACGAGCCTCACAAAACGGTATTGTCTGCTTCTGTCTCCCATATAATAACTGTTCAAGTACTGTGAAGATCACAGCGACTCTCTGCATCTGCTCAACAGAAAACATCTTTTTTCCTGAAGAAAAGCCTGCCTCATGGGCTCTATAGTGTTTTGTTCTTGGTTGCATTAACACACTATAGGGAAGCTGGATGTACTTGTATGCTTCATTATTATCAGGGTCATTTATTATGAAGGAACATGAAAATGCAAGAAAGTCACTTAATGCAAAAATATGTCCAGTTCATTTTGGTTCCATATATTAAAACTGAAACTTTGTGCAGTTAAATGCTGCCGAAAAAAAAAAAGAATGAGGAAGTTCCTGTGTCTTTGTTCATTTATGAGCTAACACTACAAACCTTAATGAGGAGCAGAGGGGAGAGTTTGAAGCAGACAGATTCGAGGCTTGTTTTCCACCACTGACACACCAAATCACCTGTTTGTTGATGGCTCGCTGTGATTGCAAAAGTAAACTCAACAGACCCACAAATGAGGGAGTGACAAACCCATCCATCACAGTTGCCGGGGCGACAGTATCCAAATACGTGCTGTAGCCTGGCAACAGTGCCTTAAACAAAAGGCTCGCAGCCAGCGAGCTGATTTGGCTGGGCTTGGATGAAGATGAGGCGACACGGCGGTAGCCTTGATGAAAGAGGGGTCAACCAAAATGGAGAACCAAAGGGTCACCTCTCTGAGTTCACCAGAGCTGACGCCGCCGCAGTGAGTCCTCACGCGAGGTTGTTGTCCGCCTTCAGGAAAGACACTAACGCCGGAAAAGTTTTCCTGGCAGGAAAAGGTGAGTCCGGTCATCTAAATGATCATTTATTTCAATTTTCTCTTTTTTTTCCCCCCCCTCCCTTTAGAGATCTAACCGATGCCTTCTGACATATTGTAGATGAGTTTCAAGTAATTATAGTGATCATTTTAAATCAGTTGTTTACACCTTCTTTCAGAACTGTTGTGCAGTAAAAACACATCTGATGTCTCCTCACAGATTTATACACCTTCCATCGCCTGCAGAAATGTGCAAAGTAGCAAATAAAAATGCTTATATGTTATGTTATGTAACATTTTTAGCAGGACATTTAGGTCCTAAGTTCATCTGTGTGGGCTTCTACACCTGTGTTGAATAGATACAGACATGTCATGATGGTTTTCTCCTTTACCATCATCACCTAAAGAACAAGCAAACAGGAGGATATCTCTTGAAATATCTTCTTTATAACGATAGAAAACAAATTTGTCTAAATGTACAGTAAAATCAACAAAAAAAGACATCAACCTCTCACATGAGTTCTGCTTCTTGATTTGGTCAAATTAGACCAAATCAAGAATTGCAAATTCAGTTCATTCTGGTCATCACCCTTCTTTTATTCTTAATATGTTGGGTTTTTTGGTCACAGTCTGATACAGTTTTGTTGTAGATTGCATTGATTTTTCCACAGAGTATTTCAGTGAGGCGGGACAGACCTTTGAGCTGCGTCTTGTGGGGAAAATAAAGCAGCAGCTAAGCACTGATCCCACTCTGCGTCCAGAGTATACGTCTACCTTCGGTCTGACACAGTTCACCAGGCGTGCCACAGAGGTTGCTTTGGGGAAGAGCTCCAAGGCTATAGTGGAGAACCGGGTACATACACAGCATCTGATTACAGCGCATCTATATATATTTATACATCCGTTTGCAAGGCAATAGAGAGAATACCATCCATTCAATCAGCACCATAATTACCTGTAAACTCTTTCATCAGGGTTTTCTATCCAGCTTCACATTCACAACAAATCAATAGAAGATGAGCAAATCAGTAGAAGCTACACAAATAGATCCCCCCTGGCTTTTTTAAACAGGTGTTAGGCGTCCAAACTCCTGGTTTCACCGGTGCTGTGCGACTCGGGGCTGAACTCTTAAGACACTGGTACGACTTCGGTTCCGCCTGGTCCGGTCCGGTCTACCTCTCTTCCCCTTGTGAGGGTGAGTAAATCTTTACGTTACATTTTCAAACGGGCTTAAAATGTTGCATAATTTAACTGTGGTCTGGAAACATAAAACAACACTCACACTCACATTATTCACTATGCGAAGGTTACAAGGGCAGTCACTTATGTGCCACAAATAACCAATGAATAAACAATGGGCAGCAGCTGTATCCATATACACAATGAGATCTCACAAGGGGGGAAGTTGATCAGGAGAATATAAGTGTTTGAAAAGACAAAATGTGACATTTTTGACTAGAAGTTGGAAGGTTTGACGATTCAGAGTTGGCACCCGCGTTGAGTTTTAACCGTCCTGTTATGTTCATTTCTCAGCAACAGCAATGGTCAAAAAATCCTAAAAAAGCCTCGTTAATATTTCATTATTAACCCCATTGCTAACTATTCTATCAGTATTTAGTACAATGGTGTTCCTTACCTCTAACAGGTAATGGTTTAATTAGGATAAGTCATTAGTTTTTCATAAAAAACAAATTGCATGTTCAAACCTTTTCTTAATGTTTCACCACTTGATTACTTTGTTTCCCTCACCATATTTAAATGTAGTTTTTGTGTGTAATATGTCTCAAAGTTGCAAAGAAAGAAACATACTGACATTTCTGACACACTTTGATGCTGGGTGAATGATGGATGATGCTCATTGATTACACTAATTAAGGCAAGATTAAGAAGTTTCATCCTGAAAAAAAACACTTAACTACTTTTCCTAGATCTTCAAACTTTAAAAGGGGTCGATTTGACCCATAACATAACAGGAGGGTTAAAGCAGCAGCTGCAGAGTTTTGTAGCATATTATCTAATGTCCTGTTTTGTCTGGATCATCCCTGCAGACTCATTGGCTGCTATCTTCCAGGCAGCAGGGATTCAAGACATCCGTGAGTATTATTACTGGGATGAGGAGCAGCGGGGTGTTTGTTTGGAGAAGCTTCTCGGGGATCTGGGGAAGGCTCCCGAGCGGAGCGTTGTTGTCCTGTCGGCCTCTGCCCACTACCCAACTGGAACACACCTCTCTCCACATCAGTGGGCCGTGATTACACGACTCCTCACGGTGCCTGATTCATGCTTGTTAAATGAAGGCTGAACTTTTTTTTTTTCTTCCCTCCGACTCATACCACCATTTCCTCTTTCAACAGAGGCGTAGGCTTTTCCCTTTCCTCTTGCTGCCCGTACAGGCGCTTTGCTATGGAGACTTAGAGCGGGACGCCTGGCCTGTACAGTACTGTGTGTCGCTGGGGATGGAGCTCCTTTGTGCTCAGTCCTTTTCTCACTGCTTCGGACTATATGGTGAGAAGGACTGTACAGCACACACAGCGTCTAGAGACAATAGCAACTACGTGTTCATACATTGTCACTGTCGCAGTCACGTTTTCTGTTGCCATTCTGCTTTTTTCTTGTTTCTATAGGACTTGTTCAATATTTGCTCACCCATGACTGAGTGGACTTTATTAAATCTCTAATTTAAATTTGCATTTATCAATACATTTCATTACTAGAGGCACTACAGTCAGAGATACATCTCTTCATTTATTATTATTATATTATATATATATATATATATATATATATATATATATATATATATATATATATATATATATATATATATACTATATATATGCATATATATATATTATCTTCTCTAACATCTCTTAAGTGTCTGAGTAGTTTGACACTTTGTTTTTAATTGTCTTGCCTTGTTAAAGTCATACTAAAAGTGTACCAATACTAACTTGATTACTTATACTATGTATATGCATTATACATGTAATTCAATTTAATTTATTTATTTTATTATATTAGGCTATATAATGATCCATGAATTTTAAAAGCATGCATATTTTTCCTCAGTCCTCCCTAACACACAAACTTCTTGCCCTTTTTGCTCCATGTGTTGCTGGTTTAGTTGGTGAAATATTAGGTTTTATACTCAGTCACAACAGCGACCAGATGAAAACAGGGTAGTCAGAATTCATGCAAATTCTACAATTTGGCCTATTCACGTTTGAAACATAAAACAATATAATATGAATTAGATATGGTAATCATGTTGTAACACAGCATTTAAACTTACAATCACACATTGGTAAACGCATGAAAAAAAAACATGTGGTCACAACTCAACCTAATATTTCATAACTATAATTATGTATTGTCAACACATGCCAAATGTCATGTCAGTGAAGCCATATTGAATTGAATTGATGGAAAGTGTAACATTATATGATGCTCCTTCAGGTGAAGGTGTGGGACACCTCCTGTGCGTCTTAAAGCACAACTCCCTCCTGATGTCGGTGCGATCTCAAGCTGAGAGAATAATCAGTTCACTGTGGGCTCGGCCACCTGCTGGAGGAGCACATGTTGTTGCCTCTGTGCTCAGCAACCCAGCCCATCTTGTTGAATGGTAAGTCCCATTCAACTAAAGGATTAATCTGGTATCTAAAGAATTCGACTTGGACTGCGTCATTGCTACTGTGTCGGTAGATCCGCCAGTGATAGCTGTTCTGGCTGTTCCTTTACGGATATGCAAGTGGCGGTGTGTCAGGAGCACAAAATAAAAGCATTAATTGGACAAAATCCTTCATTGACAAACTACTACTTTTGCTTGCTGGACGCTTGACATTTTGAAGAAAATATCTTAAATGTATATATTTTCAATTTTGTCGTTTTTATATACCCCCAGGCGGGGAGAAGTGAAGTGTATCGTGGAACGATGTATGCTGATCAGAGAAATCTTGAGAGAAAAACTGAGGCTGTTGGGATCTCCGGGTTGCTGGGACCACCTGACTCAACAAAGTGGACTCTTCTCTTGTACAGGTTTAAACGGTGAGGAGCGTACAACCACAGACCTGCTTTTTCTAATAATATGGAGCGGCAAATAATTCCCAACAAAATCAAGAAATTAGGAAAAAAACTTCACCTTGTCGGCACAGGGGTTAGCGCTGTTGCCTCACAGCAAGAAGGTCGCAGGTTCAAGACCTCCTTGGTCCTGGGTCTGGGACCTTTCTGTGTGGATTTTGCATGTTCTCCCCGTGTCTGCGTGGGTTTTCACCGGGTACTCCAGCTTCCTCCCACAGTCCAAAAACATGCTCAGGTTAATTGGCGACTCTAAATTGCCCATAGGTGTGAGTGTGTGAGTGAATGGTGTGTGTGCCCCACGATTGGCTGGCGACCATCTGGGGTGTATCCCTGCCTCTCGCTGTAACGCGCTGGGATAGGCTCCAGCAGACCCATGTGACCCTAATGAGGAATAAGCAGGTATAGAAAATGACCGACTGACTGTCACCTTGTCTTTCTGCTGCACATTCTGCACTGTGAAATTGTGACGTGATTCAAAATAGATAATTTGCATTTACATCATGTTTTTACAGATTCGTTAATTTGAATCGACCTTTTCACGGCAGCCATATTTATATGCAGGTAAACGCAGGTGTTAAAATGTTCAAACAGAATCAGGCTGTTGCCATTGTGCATATCAGCTCTGCTACACTGAATGAAATGGAATAACAATAACATCTGTGTTTACCTACTATTACATTGCTGCTGTGAAAAAATGTGTATGGAGCCAAGGTCTGTCATTATGACTGCATCAACATAATATCCAATTATTGTGCATCATACATAGTCATGAATCATGTTGAACTCACTTTATATCTGGTACCAAGTACAGTCACTGACTGGATAACCCCAGTCATTGTTCATAAAAATAATTTTGGTGGCATCAAAAGTTTAACAAAATGTTTTTTTTCCACAAAACTTGTCCAACCTGAACAAATATTATGAAGAGTAGAGATAATTATTTCACCTAGAATACCAAAAATGTGTTTCAGATGGACATTTTGCTCAAACCCTACTATTTATTTAATGTATAACCAACAGCCATGTCTACATATCATCATGAACACTGATGTGCTCTTCTTCCTTTCAGGTCAGCAGGTGGAATTTCTGACCAAGAGGAGACATGTGTACCTGCTTCCTGGCGGCTGTCTTAACATGAGTGCAATCAACGGCAGAAACCTGGACTATATAGCTGAGTCTATCCATTTGGCTCTGACCACTTCACTCTGAGCATGTGGCTTTTGATCAGATGTTGAAATCAATGTCAATGAGGCTTTTCAGCCTGACTCCGTCTCAGTGAAATGCTCAATGTTTTCAGCTTTTACTCTTTTTGATTGCAGTTCCAGTGATTCCAAACAGAATGCAAACACACAGTGTACAAACATATGTAAATATTTATATTATAATTACATTTACATTGCTTTGGTGCTAATTCTGTGTAATCTGCCAGAATGTGGAGCCTTTCATTTAGAATACAGGTTATTCTTGATGGATTTACTTATTCATATTTATTGTATCAGCCTCCTAAATGGTGGGACATTTTTGGAAATATCCTTATTTGCTTTTAGGCCGAGAGGTATATTCAACAATATGGCTGTTTGTCAGTTACATATAAAGCCAGTTATAGTATTTTAGCTTAGCTCAAAAAGGAGCAAAATCCAACTTCTAGCACCTACAGGTTAATATTTAATCTTGTTTTTTTTTTCAATCAATGCAAACAATAAAGTATAAAACACTGATTTGTGTTTTTACAGGAGGTTATTTGCAGGTCTATTTCTTGATTGATCAAGCACAGTGATAAAATTACAATTTGTCATTTGTACACACTGCACATTATTAAACAACTAAAGGCAATCTGTAGATGTTGTGTAGATTTCATCATTCACCAGAGCCCTCCAATACAAAGTGAATCAAGTATGCTTATCATAAGTCCAATTAGTTTAAAGGGATCATCTTTAGACAAGCAGTCACATGTTGCATGCTGCAATAAAACAGCATGAAAGGATGATCGCCCACTTCATGGACCCACTTCATTCAGAAGACATCTTATATAACTCAGACATATTGGAAACATACACTGTGGACACAGCAGAACACAGCTACCTTCATAATTCACTTGGGTTTGCTGAATAAATAGCCAGGAATGAAAAACTGTCAAACCTGTCTGTGCTTCTCTTAAGCAGGTCTGATGCATTCCCTTAGACATACTTGGTACATTTCAATGCAGATCTTGATTCTATGTACCTTTTGCCGTACAGGGATAAGAAAATATATTTTGTTTAAAACCTAACATACTTTTGGACTTTTTCATTGGTGAAATTGTATGAAAACAACAGTGATGTATCTTTATCTAGTTTCTTTTCAATTGGGTGATATGCTATTATTGTCACTGTAACTTGAGAAACATGTGACAGGGCATTAGATGGAGGGAGCATGCTCGCTTTTTTCATTTCAGTGACCTCGAGTGCACGAGGATAATCAGCCTTCACCATCATACACAGTCTGAGCCATTAGATGCTGTCTGAAGCTTTCATTTGCCTCTAAGCATGTGCCCTTGTACACAGTTTTGCCAGTACTCATATCCCAGGTTTGAAGTTTGGGACTTAAGTTGTTTACAAAGATATACATCCTCATATTCCACATGCAGTTATTAATGCATGATATTCAGATATTCACCCCACGTGAATAAAGAGAATTGCCTAAATAAAAAAAAAATATTACCATGGAAACTGAACTTGAATGGACCATAGTAAATGCAAAAAAAAAAAAAAGGTGCTGCTCGCCTTCCAGCTAGTATCAACATTTCCTGAAAGTTAAGGATTATATCAGGGAATTTGTTTAATGTAATCGTAGCTTTAACAATATAGGAATGCAAATATGAGCGAACACATTTCTAATGCATTACTCCTATATTTTTCTTCATTTTCTGTTGAGAGAAAAAAAATAAGAGAAGCCCTCCTGATGCAAACAGAAGCCACATAAGCCTCTTTATACCAGACACATCTGAGTAGCAATATTGATGTTGCACTTGACTGACCAGAGAGCAGTCTAAATAATTTCCCGCTGAGCTTTGGCTACCTCGGACTTGTCTGAGCACATCTTAAAGACGCCAATCAAGCCAGTAAATTTAGGGCACTTTGGGTTTGAGTGGAACGGAAGCAGCCTTCAATTGCAGAGTAAATGATTTCAGGTTGTCAATCATCAGCGTCAGCCGTTACCCATGACTCACAGTGGCTGAACAAAAGCTATTAGCTTCAAACAAGGAGAACCCACAGTACAATATTATCCAAATGACAATTGCTGTCAAAATGATTCCCCGGCAGCAAAATAATTCACAATTCAAGCGGAGTGAAATTAATAATTTGCTTCTTTGCAATAATAGTAATTAAAGGTCCTGTGTCATGCAAAGGAACACTTTAATGAATTTCTTTCTACTTTATAAGGTCATATGAGACTTAAACTAAACGCTCCATAGATCAAATGGAGAAATGCACACAGGCTGGATTTAGAGACTTTACCATTTTATGGCTCATTTTTGCTTTCTTGACTTCATGATATTAAGCAGTGGATTCCTTCACCTGTAAAAGCTCCCATCACCTGCTTGCAAAAGTCATGACTTTCATTTTGGCAAGTTAAAGTTAGTAATCTACAAGAGTAATGGTGGGAAAAAAGAAGAATGTCAACCAACACTGTGCAACATGTTTTATATACTGCAAAACTGTGTGTCTCATTTCACCATTGACCTGGTGACATGCACTGTCACCTGATGTGATCTGCACAGTGGACAGTGTTATCTGACAGTCATTCATCCTGCTGGCAACTGCAAACTTATTTTGCCACTCAAAAAATATCCCCACTGGAGTTCCTCACTGCTTTCCGCCATGCTCAGCTCAGGTTGGGCAGGCGCAAGCTAACATTAGCAGTGTCGCTAATAACACTGTCCTGATCTGCAGGGACAGATCGCAGTTACATCACTCACACGGTGAGTAATCGGTCCATACAGCTAGTGCTGTTGTTTTGCGGTAGATCAGAAACAACAGTGGCATCAACACCATATTGATAGATTGACACATGAATCTCTAACGCGGCCATGTTAAGCGCTGTGAAATTGAAATGTTACATTGTGAAATATTTAGACTATCAGCAAACTGCTGTTCCTGTCAAAACCAACAATTGATCTGTTTATCTAGTAGCTTAATCACGAGTCAATAGGGGCACCAGCTGATGACTGTGATACATTGTTGTACATTGATTAGACTTAGAGATAACACATAGATTCCTGCACGTTTATCTAGTCTCCAGTCATCTACAGGTTTTGAAAGATGAAAGCGTTATTCAACGTCAGTGTGAAGTAGTCTGCAGGCTGAACAGACCTTTTTCACAGAAGCCATGTTGACATGAAATAATAGGTAACCACGGGTGTTACCAGTGATATCAATTAAGGTTCCATTTATTGTAGCAGAGCCTTTCTAGTCAGTCAACATGCACAAAAGCAGCACCCTGGCTCTGTTTGAATGAAATCCCTGAATGAAATCTTATTAGTATCATTGGTAACACCTGTGTTTACCTACTAGCTCATGTCAATGTGGATGCCGTGAAAAAGGTCTATACAGTCTTTAAGGAGCTCAGGGCATCATGATGCGCTTGGATTGAGCCCAGGTCTATAGTGGCGTTGTTCTGAGCAGCTATTCAGTAAAGTGTCTGCCAGTTAACAGGAGAGTCTTTAAATCTCGGCTCGTTGGCCGTGATTCCAAGACTTCAATTGTGCGGCTGTTTTGCAAGTGAGATTCTTCAAATTCATCAGCTCTTCACGCTGAGTATTCTTTTGTCAAGTGATTTTAGCGTTCACAGTCTATGAAAGTATATCTACAAGAAGCTGAGCGATATTAACCTTTAATCATGAATTATACCCTTTTTACACCATAGTATGTCATGGTTGAAGTCACAAACACACCGGAAAACCCGGTTGATAAAGAGTAGAAGGCAATATAAGATGGCTGGCATCACTTATAAATATAAAATATAGAAATGAGGTGCGACATAGCTGCATTGTTTCTGATTTAATGGCACCTTGCTGGGGAGGTGAAAGGTGTGTTTATGGGGTTTGTGAGCTCTGAAAGACGCCACAGCACAGATATAAAGTCTCACAGCTGACAGGCTGCTAATATGATATAAACATATGGGTGAGACCATATGTTGACAACTACCACTGTAGCATTGTGCCAGAAAAGGGAAAGCAATTTCCTGTACACCAGGTTGTCAGACTGATAATTTGCCAAATGGAGGTGGGCCCGATAAATACTTGTGATTACTGCAGGCAGAGTAATTTGACCAAAAAGTGAATGCTGATTGTACCAAAGACAAAAGCCAGATGTTGGTGTGTGTTAGTGGGGGTTTTTGTCCATTGTGAAGAGAGCTTTTAAATCCACCTGAAACCGCATTTCTGTCTTAACATCCGTAAATGGTGCAGCTTGCAACCTTACTTAGCGCTGTTGCCTCACAGCAAGAAGGTTGCAGGTTCAAGACCTCCTTGGTCCTGGGTCTGGGACCTTTCTGTGTGGATTTTGCATGTTCTCCCCGTGTCTGCGTGGGTTTTCACCGGGTACTCCGGCTTCCTCCCACAGTCCAAAAACATGCTCAGGTTAATTGGCGACTCTAAATTGCCCATAGGTGTGAGTGTGTGAGTGAATGGTGTGTGTGCCCCACGATTGGCTGGCGACCATCTGGGGTGTATCCCTGCCTCTCGCCGTAACGCGCTGGGATAGGCTCCAGCAGACCCCTGTGACCCTAATGAGGAATAAGCAGGTATAGAAAATGACTGACTGACTTCATGACTACACATGGCCGCTGTTGCAGAGTATTTAGAGTAGCACATGTATGAATTTTAAAACTTCCAAATACTAGGCGGGCGACTAGGTGGTGCAGTGGTTAGTGCTGTTGCCTCACAGTGAGAAGGTCGCAGGTTCAAGTCCGTCTGGGATCTCCGGCTTCCTCCCACAGTCTAAAAACATGGTGAGGTTAATTGGAGACTCTAAATTGCCCATAGGTGTGAGTGAATAGTGTGTGTGTATCCCTGCCTCTTGCCTGTAATGCGCTGGGATCAGCTCCAGCAGACCCTTGCAAACTTAGTGAGGAAGAAGCGGGTATAGAAGCTGACTGACTGCAATACGAGGCAGTTTGAACAAAAATTTAGAAGATCTATCAACTAATATTATCAAAAGTGCACGTGTTAAAAGAAAATGGTTTTGTCACAGTGCCTTACAAATTCAGGAGTGTGAATAGTATTTTCGAAATGAATAGAGCATGTTCAGCTGCAAATGTCATTTCTTTATCCTCCCTCTTCACGTTTTTGTCGTTGAAGAAACCCAATTATATCATCCACACACTGTTTTGACAAGCGGTTCTTTTGGTTAACATGGATAAAGACATTTCCTTAATAGTTTCCTGTGCTGGTTCTTTTCCAAGTTAAATGACTTGAACAACAAATTTGAGTGAATCGAAACTCATCATGTTTCTTAACTTAACATGTTTAAGCCAAGACGTAGAGTGGTATTCAATAAACTCAAGTTCTGGCTTCCTCTGTTAAAACACATCCTCCTTGTCCCGCTTGCAAGACTGTAATTAAGGTTTTATTATTTGCCTTTAGAGCTATACACGACCTGGCGTCCCACTACAAATCCCAGCTATGGTTAGCTGCATGCAGGACGGAAAGCGAGGGCAAGTTAACCACCATTGATTACAACCAAAGTCTTGCAGCTTTAGATGAACGTGTCTGAGCCTCACACACACTGTGAACACAACCTCCACTGTGAACATCACCTCCACGCCAGGCCTGAGCGTTTAGGCTTCACAGCGGGCTATCGATTCAGGATCAATCCTCTAATGTCAGCACATGGCCACAATTGTTTTGTCTCTGGCCTGTCTTGTTTAGGAGAAACTGAGTCAGTTTGCACAAATGAAACACCATGCCTGCAGAGCTCCATCTCTGATTGTCTTCTGACACAACATCACGTCACCTCCTTATCAGTCCGCCCCCCAGTCCCTTTTGCAAACATTTGTGTCCTTTGCACGATTACAGTTCAAACATGAGCGCCGCAGAGGCGAAAACCTCAGCTGCATTAATCCAGAGAGCAGTGTGACCTATTGGGCACACATACAAAACGGTGCCTTAACCCATCATTCATCGCTGATATTATCAAGTTTATTTAAAAAGCACAATTAAAAACAACCATTGTTTACCAAATTGATGTACAATAAAGTAGCATAAATTTCACACCACTAGTTCAATTATTTGGTCTGCACCAAGCAATAAAATGTATGCTCTCTGCTTAACTATATGCTATATGCTAAGTCTTTCGCACCTGTAAAGGAACCAAAATTGGTCCCATTAACATTTCATCAATATGTATCTTCTGGTAGAAATAAGCACCAATTCTGACCCATGATGGAGCAACACATTCGAACATTGCTACTTGCTCTTATCTTAGAGTATTACATAAATATCCAATAATAAAATGAGTCATGGTTTTATCTGGAGAACTGCTGTGTATGTGAAGACACATAGCGCGTTACTTCAGGCAGAGGAGACGTGCTACTTTCAAGAACAATGAGGTCAAATGGGATGAACATTGTTCCAAAGACCCACAAGGTAGGCTAGGAAATAATTATTCCCCAAGTTTGCATTGTTACCAGAGGGACTGCGCCAAAGTTTGTCATTTGGTGCAGAGTCAAGCAGACTGAGACCGCCTCTTTTTGGAGGTCTCAGTCCACTTTAGTGAACCCAAGTGCGACTAATGCTTTCACACCAATGAAAACGAACTGAACTGAGCAGCTTTGGTTCTAACGGACTGTTCTTTGCGCATCAACTGCTGTTGGTGTGAAAGCAGCCTTGATTGAAAATGGTAAACTGCTCCATTGGGGCGGTTACTGCATGATCGCCCTCTAGACTTGAGGGTCAGCCAGGAGCAGCTGGTCTGAGGATCTGAAAGATCCGGGTTTGGAAAGGGAGCAGAAGTGATGCACTGTAGCACCAGGCCAGCTTTAAAAGTTAATGATAAAACCTTAAACTCAGTACTATACTCGACCGGTATAGCTAATGCATGGACGCCAGTACAGCTGTGACATGATTTCCCTTCCCAGTTCGTAATCTAGCAGCAGCTGCAAGCGGGACGAGGAAGACCGGCTTATTCCCGAATAAAGAACATTGCAATAATCCATCCGAGAGGAAATGAAGGCATTTGTGACAATCTCCAGGTCATTACCTGAGCGGAACTGAACATAGAATGGTTTATTGTGGTGGAGTAAGAAGCAGGTAATTGAGGCTTGGGAACAGGGACTTTCATCAGGACTTTAAAGCCAGAATAATCATTAGTACCAATAAGAGTGCACTTACAGCAGTTTCCGAAAATGACAGCTAAGCCTCTGGGCCAGTGGTAGCTGAAAAATTCAATGATTCCCAGAGGTGGATGTGTTCCCCAGGTTTCACATAAGTTTATATCAAAAATAGGAAAAATAGGTGGTGAATAGGACCAAATAACTCAGAATGTACCACTTATTCGAGAGATGCCACGCATTTAGAGAGAGCCGGATAACACGGTGGCTGAGGAAGCGGGGACACAGTGTTTGGTTTACATAAGCAGTTATAAGAGTTTTTTTTTTCTTTTTTTTTCATTTACAGGTTTGAAAAAGCCATGAAAACCTGTCCCCCACAGCAGTCTGAATGAGCAGACCAGCAGCTGACAATCTCCCAAGCTAATGGATTTTTAATGGTTTATTTATATTTCTCCATGTAAAAATGTAACCTTTATCAGCCAGTCAGATATTGACCCTATGGTGCATTATATCTACTATTGTAGAAAAACAGTAGTTTTTCTACAATAGTAGTCATTTAGGAGTATTATATTTTTCTCTACAATGAATGTTGCGTTTAATTACCACCTATTAATAACATATTTAACTTGATTACTCACAAAGATAAAGTTGTTTGTGATACATTAAAAGGATTTTAAGTGTATTCATTTTCCAAAATCATGGACACAAGTTCTGTTGCTCCAATAAAATGTTCATTAGTTTTTAGCTTGTTCTTATTTATGAAGTTTTAAAATAACAGTACAATTACAGTAGTAATTAATTAATGCCAACATACAACATACAATATTAAGTTGATGGAATAACATTCACACAACTCATCAAATATTTGCAATATAAACGATTTATCATAATCAATAAATATATATATTTTTATCTTTCAACCTTGCATTAAGTGGTCGTAATAATTTCCATAATTACTTTTTACAATGTACATCCGGTGTATTAGGAACACTGCATTTTATATCTTAAATTAAATCAAAATGTGAAGAAAATGTGTCAATTTTTAAAGTATTTTACAGAAAATAAAGAAAAATGTTCAAATAAATAGCAGTGTCTGGGTTTTTCTTTACAAACTCAAACTGTATAAACTGAACAAATCTTCAGGGTTTCCCATTCCTGTGAATCGATAAAGTGATATTTAGTTGTGTAACCATGGTTTCTGAGAAATTCACACATTTTTCTTCACATTTTTCTTTAGGATATAAAAAGCAGTGTTTCCAATGCATGGAAATAAAAAAATATATATATAAGGATTTTGACACATTTTCTATTTCTATCTATTATTTGGAATTATATGATTCTGTGATATAATAGACCAAACAGAGGTAGAAAATAAATAAACATCGTTAGTTGTGAAAACTGTTTGAGGAGGCTATTGTAAGTGTGCGTTTGTTGGGCAGCATAAACTATTTTTCCACGGAGACATGCGCGTCAGAAGCGCTTCCAGTCAGCGGCTGTCAGTCAAGTTTAAAGGCGAGCCGTCCCGTCCTCCTCATCTCAGCCGCACCTGTTCATCTCGGCGCCAACACGCGCATAACGGCGATTTGACGCATCAAGTGATCGCACAGCGAATCGATACGCGAAATAGCGTGATCTCGGTGAGCCATAACGCGCATCTGTCCAGAGGCGCACGGACGCTCCGCTGGATCTCCATCAGCCATCGCACGGTAGGCGCGCTACTTTCTGATACACAGTCAAAATGTGGTTATGAAATGAGTAAATGCCACAATATGAGAGAAAAAAAAAACATATAAAAGAAATCGCATCCAAATTTAAAATAAAGTGATCACGCTTTATTAGATGCATTCTTCTTAATCTTCAATTCAATGTATGGCGTAATAGGATTTCCTTCTAATTGCATCAGGTGAGTAAACTTGACTGCATCTGTTTTTACAACGGATCCATTGAAAGGATGAGCTATTTACTTCAACTGCAAAACTGATTACGCAGAATTGCTGCCACTGTACGTGTCATATTAGTCATTATGCAGTTTCCTCTGCTTGACTCGTTAAGTAAATCGTATCATCAAGTGATTCACTAGATCATCTGATGCTGTCACCCCTGATCCCCATGTAGAGACTGGCTGTGATTGATTTTAGGGAAACTCCAGCTTTAAATGTCTTGTCTAAGCTATGCATGGTACTTATTGTGTGAATAAAGGGAGATTATTTTCTGCAGATTTTGTCATCTTATAAATAAGAGACATTAATACAATTTCCTCTATTCCATTATTTACATGTTCAAATTGATATAGAATGTTAATCTATCCAGCATTTTATGCAAATATGCCAATTGCCAATGAAACATGTCTTTGCATTATGATGAGTTGATTCATTATTCCCCCAGTATTTATGGTTTACAGTATGCCAGAAGTGTCTCATGCTATTATATGATATCCTGCAGCTACTTAATAGGTTGTGCTATAACACACACACACACACACACACACACACACACACACATGCACATCCATAGTGTTGTTTGCCTTGAGGTTCGAAAAATTGTCTGGAATAATTGAAAGCCAAGGCTGAACTAAAACTCATTCAAAATGGAGTCAAAGCATCAAAGCATCATAACTTTCTTGTGTTTTTATGAAAGAAGGTCATTCTCAGTTCTCCTCTAAAAGCGATTTTGTGGGGTTTTTGTGGTTCAGTGGTTTTCTCTTTGGAGACTCACATGACAGAAAGTGTGATATCACAGTCAAAATAATTTGAATTTCAGAGAGAAACTTGCTCATTAAACAGCACGGTGTATCCAAAGTTCAACAGGTACACAGTAAAAGGAGGATTCTACCCTACTGTGCAGTACATGTGCAATAATCTATCCTACTCAATGTAGCGTATCTATCTTGTATATATGCTGCATCTATCCTATAATACATTGTATTATATTGTATTTATTTATATATAGTCTGTGTGCAATCTTTTCTTTTTCTTGCATGTCACTTGTACTGTCTCTACTGCTGTCGCTAATGCAATTTCCCCACTGTGGGGCCAATAAAGGGTTATCTTATCTTATTTCATCTTTCCTTTGGTGTTAAATAACTGACACAAACCAATTGGAGTTGATTCGCGCCCCAATGTATGTAAATGCCACACTTTAGTATTTGTGGAACCCGTGTGCTTAGAAATCCTGATGTTGCTCCTCCAGGTTGACAACCTTTTTCCGGATGGAGGGCACAGGCAGTGGCTGGGCCGCAGAGCTCACCCCGCCGTGCGCGATGCATGACGCCAACAGGAGCGACGGCGGCCGGGTGTTCGAGGTGCCGCTGCAGAACGGCTCCTCCAAGCGCAGCCACCAGTTCGTGGGCGTGGAGCTGCTGCAGTCCTTCAAGCTGCTCATCATCCCCTGCTACACCCTGGTGGCCCTGGTGGGCGTCTTCGGCAACTACCTGCTCCTGTACGTCATCTGCCGCACCCGCAAGATGCACAACGTCACCAACTTCTTCATCGGGAACCTGGCCTTCTCTGACATGCTGATGTGCGCCACGTGCGTCCCCTTCACGCTGGCCTACGCCTTCAACCCGCACGGCTGGGAGTTCGGCCGCTTCATGTGCTACCTGGTCTACCTCATCCAGCCGGTGACGGTGTATGTGTCCGTCTTCACCCTCACTGCCATCGGTGTGGACAGGTGAGCTGAATTATTCAGACCAAGGTGGACAGACTAGACATCAGTCCACAGACCTCCTGCTGAAGCTTATTTACATGCGTCCTACATTTCCTGGACGTGTCCTGTAATGTGCTTTCGTGCAAAGTGAAATGCTTTCAGCCTCATTTATTCAGACCTACTTGGTCACCTCTTTGCATACTTAACAGAAATGTCAAAATAATAGTGTGGCCAATTTGACACTAATATATAACTATGTCATGAGCTCACTGAAGGAAATTGCAGAAAATTGCAGTCGCGGATGCAAATGTGATGTCCTGGATGGTGGATTTAAAAAGTCTAATAAAAAGTTTGTCTAACACTCATATACTCATTAAAACTCATGTCCAGGACTGCAGTGCCCAGATAGAAATATTATTATAGTGTTGCAATACACAGGTTATTCTAATACGACTTATTACTGACTTAAAGTTTTAAGCACAGCAAAATGTAAGCATTTCTATCCTAAAAACTAAGGTAAGAAAAGGATTCTTATGTGTCTCTGAATGAAAGACAAATAAAATGGATGATGATTTGTCTCAGAATAACATGTGCTCAAGGTTTCAGAGTTGTCTGATTCTTATCTTTTCTGACAAATAGCTGTTGACCATGGATATACTGCAGTAGCAGACAGACCTGAATTGCATCTGTCAATCGTGACACTCAGCACATCATGGCTAGTTGGAAAATTGCTCTGTCCAGTATAAATAAAACCACTTAAAATCCAACTCAAGGATTGAGGCTCTTCTCCTCCTCTTCTGTATAGATACTATGCCACCGTGCATCCTCTGAAGAAGCGCATCTCGGTCTTGGCGTGCACCTACCTCCTGTCTGGGATCTGGCTGCTGTCCTGCGGCCTGGTGGCTCCAGCTGTGGCTCACACCTACCATGTGGACTTCAAGAACGAGGGCTTCACCATCTGCGAGGAGTTCTGGATGGGCCAGGAGAGGGAGCGGCTGGCCTACGCCTACAGCACCCTCTTCATCACCTACGTCCTGCCCCTGTCCGCGCTCTGCATCTCGTACCTCTGCATCTCTGTCAAACTGCGGAACTGCGTCGTACCCGGCCACCACACCCAGAGCCAGGCGGAGGCCCAGCGGATGCGCAAGCGCAAGACCTTCCGCCTGGTGAGCCTGGTGGTGGCGGCCTTCGGCGTCTGCTGGATGCCCATCAGCGTGTTCAACGTCCTGCGTGACATCGATATCGACCTGATCGACAAGCGCTACTTCCTGCTCATTCAGCTGCTCTGCCACCTGTGCGCCATGAGCTCCTCGTGCTGCAACCCTTTCCTTTATGCCTGGCTGCACGACCGGTTCCGCGCCGAGCTGCGCAAAATGTTCACGTGCCGCCGTCGCATCGGCATCTCAGCCAATAACTGCGCCACAGCCAGCGTGGTGTTGTGAAGCTCCAGAGATTTAGGCGCTGCCCTTCTTTCTTTGGACTGTATATTAGTCAATTAAAGGGCCAGTGTGTACAATTTTGTTGTATTATAGGAAGGAAAGGCCAGTGTTTGGTTTGTCTGAACATGGCAGGCTGTAGACAGAAAGGGGTCATTCTAACAAAATCACAGATTCTTATTTTCATGGGATTATACAATTCTAAAATCTACCATATATATATATATATATATATATATATATATATATATATGCCATTTCAGTTCCACTAGATAACACTAAATCGTACAAATTGGTCCTTTATGGATAGGATGCTATTGACCCGTGTATTGAGACAAAGTTCACCCACATGACCATCAGTCCATTGTCTCTGTTGTCTACAGCATGTACAGTGCAGCCTGAAAGCTGTAGAATGACAGTTGACTGCAATGTGTATTTGTCTGTCATTTTGTAAATAATAAGATTCAACTATTTTTTAAATATCTCTTTCATATAATTGGAAAAGTCATATTGTTACCTATAGTGAATTGTTAGGTGTTTGGACCATTAATACATTTTTTTTGGAGGAGACTGGTAATATTTTATTTTCTTTGTGTCAAACAATAAAGCATTTATTGGTCTTGAGACTTTCCTTGGTTTTCTTTCACCCAAAACATGTCTCCATGGTGACATGGTTAAGAAGGTTTTCCATCTGTGAGTATAAAGATCATGGGAAGGTCGCTCTCTTTTTCACCTCCATTTCCTTCAATTAAAACCACTTGCTGTGAGTGGGTATAGAACATGATGAAGACTACAGCTATATTAAATAGATTTATACAGTAGTTGTTGAGTTGCAAAATGAAAAGATGCAAAAAATGTTTCTTTAAATTATGTGGGTTTTATTTCTTTCCAACATGTACACGAAATAATTGTAACAGCAAATACAACCTGGTGAAACAATTAGTGTCTTTATTTCAAATTAAGCCATATTTTCTTTGCATCACTTCTTTAAGACGCTGACACCTGATGTATCTGACATCTGTCTGTACGTTCTTCCCCTTAATTAAGCAACAGACATTAAAGTCATGAAACAGGTGTTTGAAGGCACAGGTATGTACATTCTTGAGATTAATATTGCTATAATTTATCCCGTGACATTGACTATTGTCATATAAAGGCAGATGCAGGGTTCATTAATTAGTGTCGATCAATTACAAAGACACGGCTGGCTGGATATGACCGAGACTATTACAGTTTTTCTGATGATTAGGTTCCGATTGACATTTTTTTTTATAAATAGAAACACAAAAATCACAGTGATCGAAATCTTGCATTATTATTAGAAGAGTTTGATTCTATACTATTACTTGCATAATAATTCAAACAACTTTGTGCATGGGCTAAACAACAACCAAACAAACTATTTTGACTACCATAATGACTTTGTGATTAAAACTATCCACAGTAAATAGTAGCTGTTTGCTGCCATTCCTTGCTAAATAATTCCTCTTTAAAGCAAGACGAGGCACAATATCTTCTAAACATTTGAATACGAGCTGACATTCGACTGTGGTGAGTTTTAAAAAAAATGGGGGGGGGGGATTGTCATTAAGAGACCTATTTTTAAAAAAAGCATGCTCGTTAAAAGCATCAAAATATAAAATAAGACATCAGTGGAGGAGGGAAAAGTCAATGTGTTCTTGTTACATGAATCTTTCCTTGGTTAATGTAGTATTAAGGTCATAATTTGTTGTTTTGACCTGCAGTAATGGCATGCAAATGATTTATTGCAAATATATTTATACAAACAGCCTTTTGAGAGAATTATTACATTCTTATTTCAAGATGGTGCATGAATGATTGCATAACGACATATTAATGAGAGTTCTTTAGCAAAGCCCAGAGTTGAGTATAAACCAGATAATGGTTAATAAAAACAGTTTGTCTCCATATCATTAGTATATTAAATAAAGCACCTAATCTTCATCACTTATAAATCAAGATGTTGAATATTTTTAATCATGCATCAAGTTTTCATTAAACCAAATGTGAGTACCTTAGTGTCAAAGCAAATGCGTTCATTTGCATATATAAATATTTTTACCTGCTTGATCGTAAGGATTCGACAAATATCATGAATTCAGAGACAATTTCCAGCATTCGCAAACAAATTTCACTTACATTGAAACTAAAAAAGTGCATATGCTCTTAGTATTATACAGCGGCAACAGTAGAAAGTCACCCACCGAAACAGAACTGGGTCCTTAAAGCAGGAGTCTTCCTCCAGCACCATTACCTTACACTGGCTTGGCAGAGCTAAGTGACAGCAGGAGATTGGGTTGCTCCTCTATGACACGAACCAGCAGGTTGTCTATGTACTCTTCGAGCTCAACGATCTTAGCATCCTTCCTGGACAGGTCGGTTTGCTGCTTCACCACCAGCGTGATCAACTCTTCCTGTGTCAGCTGAGTGTAAGGTCCACTTTGTACAGAGTCTGTCACCTGAAGAAAAGTAAACAGCACGCTCTTATTAAAAAGTGAATATCGAATATAATATAATACACAGTAGAATGATTTTGCAGAGATGCAGGGGTCCTTTTATACTACTTTTTGCAGTATGAAAACAGTGGATAGAGTTTTCTCAGTTGCCAAATCCATCTCCATGACAACTAATTCCATCTGCTTACAGTGAGATGTGGGTGAAATCTTCATAAAATTAAAAAATAAGTTTGAGAATGATCCTTCAAGATCAAAGTATTTTATGAATCAACTACAAGAACACAAGAATAAAGACTACTACAAGAGTACAGAAATGAAAGATGGTTCACTTTGGAGCTGCCCATTATATCGCTTCCTTTTTATAATGAACTCCATGTTTCAATTCGTGGAAAAAGGACTATTCTTCCATATTGTGTCGATATTAATGTTAGGCCTATTTGTAAAAATATTGGCCTCGCTCTTGTTTGTCTTTATTTTTTTCTAAAACTCTAGGGGAAAAAGGACTATTTGTATATTCTGATGAATTTGAGGTTTTTGGAGGCTGAAAAGTGAAATCTCTCCTCATACAGGAAAAATCATGATTGAGTGTGCAGAGAAATATCAAATCTGTCATGGTGTTTTGGCCCAAGTATTTAATTTATGAAAACAGTACCTTCATCTTTGCTGAAGTGCTACTGCGGGCCTTTATCTCTTTCACAGCAGGGGTGCTGATTGGATGTTGGCTTTCAGCTGAGCTCATGGGCTTCACTGGATGAGGCCTGTAAACAAATTTCACCCATTATAATAAAGGTTACTGCAAGTAAAAACAATAATAGGAAAATAAACTTCAAAGAAATGGTAAAACAAAAACACTAGAGAGAGAAAGAGGTTAAACTATTCAATATTTTTTTTTCTAAATCATCACAAATCATTCCACTGTGATCCAAGTTGCCAAGAAATCCCAAAATTTCAAAATCATCACACCCGAAAAAAAAAAATCCCAACACCTTATTTCCTTCCTCATACAACAGCAGCAGCCATACGCCAACATTCAAATCTAGTTAAACAGTCCATAAATGGATACTTTGTAAGTAGCCTGTTCAATCTCACCTGCGTGGAGTTAAGGCTAGAGCACCTCCATTGCTATTCTGAGCACTGACAGACTGAACCTCTGAAGGTGAGACCCATGCTCGCAAAAGAGTCTTCCCCCCAGACACAACTCCTGCCTGAGACGCTGGTTCCTCCATGAATACTTGGAGGGGCTCTGAGGGAGTCAAAGCAGTAACAGGTTCATCTCTGAATTGATCTTCTCCACCAAGAAAGATGCTTTGTATATTCACATCAGCTCGATGCTGTGGTGCGATGGACTCATTCCCAGCATCTATTGTTTCTTCTTGACATGCAGGTTCTTGATGAAACAAAGGAGCTTTCTCTGAGTGAGTGATTGAAGGAAGAATCTGTTTTTCCTTCTGTGAATATTTTTTTTGGATCGCAGGACTGAGTTGCTTTGAATCATCTTTTTGACTGTAATCGTTTTGATTGTTTGAATTGCTGCCATTAAAGCTTGCAAAGGGATCTGTTGGATTTTCTTGACTAAAGATCTTTTCAAGATCACCTGCTGTCATTCCGCGATCTTCAGGTTTCTGCTCTTGGTGTACGCTGCTGTTAAAGAGGTCCCCTGCTTCTTTATTCTGGCTCGGTTGTGCCCACGGGTCATTGAAAAGAAGATCAGTATTGGGAAAAGGGTCAAATGCAGCCAAGTTCTCCTTTGCCATACTGACTTCTTTGTCTGTCTTGCTTATACTTAAAATAGATGGTGTTTGGATGGTGCTGTTAGGCACCACTGGTGTGGCAGCAGAATCACCTTGCTCTACTTGCTCTTTGCCACTAAACCTTTGCCTGGGTCTGGCTATGGGAGCGTCTTTGTTAATGGTGACCTGCACTTTTTTTTGGTTGTCTGTTGGTTCTGTATCGCAATCGATTTGGCTGGTTGTTCTAGACACATTTACTGCTGCAGGTGGTGGTTGCAATGCCTTCTTTGCTTCATCTTTGGTAAACCCTGGGAGTTTTCCACTGCTTGATGTCTCTGTGTTTACAGGTTCTGCAGAAGGACTGGGCCTAATCAGAGACTGGGGAGTCTGTGCCATGTTCTGGCTTTGTCTTTGACTGGGGTCTACGACTGATCTAGGTTGTAGAGCCACTACTGGTTTAGGGGGAGCTGGGGCTGCTACTTTTTTTGAAGATATGGGTTTGGCTACCGAAGGTTGTGTTTGATAATGTCTCTCCTGTGGAAGTGAAGACCCAAAACTGGGTTCATGTTCCTCTGGGCCATCCACACTCATCTCTGCACCCAGAAATTCAGGTGGAATGTCCCGATGCCTCTGATTAACCTCTGCAATGATATGGTCCCAACGAGTTTGCCCTTGTACTCCATGTCTCTTCTGGGGGAAGAGGGTGTCATAATCAGGGAGTGGTAGAGCGATTCTTCTGCCATCGGCTTCAAGGTATCCTGGGTTAGTGATCTCTCTGACATGGTTTTCTCCGGTTCGGGTCTCGTGTAGAGATTGCATGGGTGTTAGGGGGACTCTTCTCTTCTTAGCAGCCATGGTGGGAGAAGATCCTGTAGATGACAGATTCTCTATACTTCCACAAAGGGAACCAGACAAACTTTGACTAAGGTTTGGTGGAGCCAGAGATGAGTGAAGGTTGGAGAAAGTATCAGGGGACTCAGATGGGACACTAGAGAGGGTGGATTCAGAGGCGGCTGGGGAAGGACACTGCTGACTGGGGGTTTGGGAGTCAGTGGGTTCAGACGTCAGAGATTGAGCCAATCTGCCAAGGAGTGAAAACAAAGGCCTACAGGTCAGTATGACCATCAATTTACCCAACCTTCCTTTTACTTCCACCAATGTACAAACCACCACCAATTCAACAAGAGTCTCTCGTTTTAATATTGAATTCCTAATCACATGTTCAAAATGTGTCTGAGAACAATCTGGGATCTGTGACAACAACCTCTGATTACATATTTTGCTATTGATGTTTATATTTTTAGTCAAGACCTGTTCACATTGAATAATTTACACTTTCCAAGATAAAAGAAAATATGACATTTCTGCTTTAATTAAATTACTAAAGTTTATAGTAGATTGTCCAAACTGACACCAAATTTTAACAAAATATCCAAATTACTAAACCATCTAACTTCAGCTAACTAGGCTATCATCAGGCAAACATGAATGTAAGAACTAGTGTAACACTGAATACGATATCAACCAAAACAAGCTTACCATTATGATCCAAATATAAAAAGATCCATAAGCAACTCTAAAGAAAGAAAGCTCAAGCTCCCATGGCATCCAAAAGGAAGTCAAACTGTGGTGAAGTCACTCCTTTTGAGCTCTTTTCAGTCCACAACCTGTTCCACAACAACTTCACACTCACAAGACACACCCAGATTTTCATCACAACAGAGACCAAACTGGTCAAACCGGTCCATCATCTGTCTGATGGAATTCCAAGGGTAGGTTATAAGGGTAGGACAGTCACAAGGTTTAGTCCACGTGAACAGAAACAGGACAGAAAGATGTGAAACCTAAATTTCATCATTGACCGAGAGTATAGGAAGATTCTGAGTGATGAAAGAACAAATCATCTTTTTGCAGTGGAATTTATGTTCTGCCTTTTTTGGTCACTTAGAATACACACGACACTGAAATGTGACGGTATGTGCAGGTACACTCGCAGGTCTAACGAAGGCAGTATCCAAATTCCAAACAAGCAAGTCTAAAAATAGTGTGCTTTCAAGCAGCCAACAGCATCCCCATGCGTCACAACACTCAACACTTACATTATTACATAACTTTAACACAGAGTTGTTTTTGAGATTATATTATACATCCAAAAAGGAAAGTGACCTACCTGGGTTTGACTGCAGACACCTTTGCTGTACGGTTGAGGAAGACCATGGCGGAGGGGGTTTGTGAGTTGTGGTTGGATTTCTGATGATCAGCTGTGCTTTCATTAATGCTAACTGGAGTATCTGAGCTGAGGGAAATGTCCTCAAATGGGTTGGTAGAGTGGTGGGAGATTGGTTGATCAGGATCTCTTGAGCCACTGCGAGGTTCTGCACTGGGAAGGTCTTCTTTGGTTTGCTGCTGTACCTCCTCTTTTTTCTCCTCCTTCTTTCGGATCATTCCGAACAGCGAGGTCAGCCTTTCGCTCATGGAGGCCTCCTCCTGACGTTTCTGCTCCTCCAGTCTGCGACGCTCCTCCTCAAGCTTCTGATTCTCAGCTTCTTCCAGCATCCGCCGTTCTTCCTCTTGCTTTTTTCTATCTTCCTCTTCCTCCCTCTGTTTCTTTCTTCTTGCTTCATCCTCAAGGAAGCGTCTCCGCCTCTCCTGTTCCTCTTTGTACTTGCGTTCCTCTTCCTCCTGGAGTCGCTTGGCCTCTGCCCTGTACTTCTCCTCTTCCTCCAGCCTCTTGGCCTCTGCCATGCGCCTTACTTCCGCCTGCCTTCTCTCCTCTTCCTCTTGATGGCGCTGCTGCTCCAGTATAGCCTTATCTGAAGACTCGTGGCTATGGGAAGATACAGTTACACTTTTGAAAGCATCTGCAGAGACATCAGAGGTGTGTTTCCGGATATCCTCCACAGAACCTTGGCCAGAGCTGTTCAGACTGAGAGTAGATCCACTCTTGGTTTCTGTGTCCTCATACACATGGCTGCCATTGATGCACAGGTTGTTCAGATCACTGGCGCTCTGCTTGGAGCGGCCTAGTAGGGAGAAAGGACCCTGAGACACCTTGCTGTCAGAGCTGCCTGTCCGCTTGTGGCCAAGGAACTTGAATTTCTTCTTAACTGTGGGAGGAGAAGCAGTAAAATATGATGCCATTGTTGATATGTGAAACACTATTATGTAAAACACCATTATTTAACTTGTGCTATGGAGCAGAACTGTCATCATACAAACAAGCAGCTTGAACTCATTCAACCCAGAGTATAGAAAGGTTAACAGTGTTTCCCACAGACCAAGTAGCATTGTGTGGTGCTAGGTGCCCTGAAACCCACTGGAAGGAGCTCTGGTACATTATTTTTATATTAACTGGAGATCTGAATTGTACTTTGGTTAGTTGAAAACATAAGGCCAGTGCATTGACATGTATGTATGTGTCTGTTCATCCCTCTCTCTCTCTATGTCTGTGAGCGAGAATGACAGAATCAATTTGTGGCACTTGGTTGTCATTCTGTGGCGCTGCACTACAAATTGGTTTATGTGTGGGAAGCATTGGTTAAGTTACCTTCCGGGGAGTCCACATTGAGGCCAGATGAGCGGCTGCCACTAAGATCGGAGTTCTTCTCAGGAAGAGTCCCCAATGTAGACATGGACTGTGATACGTTGCGCTGTAAGTTGGATTTGGGAGCAAAGAGGGTTTTGAGTTTAGACTTCTTTTTTGTTCCTGGAGTCTGATTCAGTGAGACTGAATCAGCCTCTCCCTCGCTGTCAGTCAGGGCCTGGCTCACAGACGGGACAATAGCTGAAGCGGAGTCAGAGAAGCCGTCCTTTTTCTTCCCACGGACTTTGTCCTTCAGCTTGGAGATGCGGGAACGCGGTTTGTCCTGCATAGAAAGGTCGAACATGCTCGCTGACATGTTGTTTCGCATAAATTGGATATCCATTAATACCTCCCCTCGGGGCTTGTCCTCCTTTCCAGTCTTGTCCACCAGCTTGAACCAGCTGCAGATGACAGAAACAAGAAGAATGAGGTGAAAATAGTTTTGATGGAATTTGTTCCATCTTGAAAATGTCGAAACATTACCAATTGCCCTTGATGCATTTCTTGCAGCAAATAAAACCGGCAGATGGATGCCTTGGCAAAATAAATATTAGTGAGTGAAAAAAATGTTAGAAACAGTAGGGTAATTATTTATGGAACTTAAAATGGAACACTGGCAAATTTGCTATGTAAATATTTTGAGGCCTAATGATGAAACTATTATTTAGATAATTAATTAGATGATGGAAAATAATAGACTGAGAGACTACAAATTGGATATATGATTCATTGTTTTAAATAATAATAATAACAGTACACTGTGAAAAGGCCCCTCTCTCTTTTCATATTGTAGTAAATGACGTTGAAAATTGTGAACATCAACAAGAACAGGGAAATTCTAGATCAATGTTCTACAGGTTTGTTTTTATTTTATTTTGCTTTTAGTGTTCTATCATTCTGGTTCACCCCATGGTAACCTGAGAAGACGGTACGTTCCAGTTAAACTATGCTGAGAAGTTAAAACACCGAGCACTGATCAACAGTGATGAAGCAGGTGGTAGTTTGCTGTGAAGCTGTAGATTTCAACCTTTTTTTTCTTCAATTGCTTTAGCCAAGTAATTTTTGTTGGATATTCCGAGGGTTCAATTCAGCCTCATTAACATTTTAATAATAAACATCAGCCTTTTTGCATGTTCTCCTGCCTTCTCACCTGATTCACCAACATCCCTTTAAAAGTGTCCATTGACAAACTTTTCATACGGTGCTGCTGCCAAACCATATAATATAAATACTTGAAATATTAGCACTTGAAAAACAAGTTAAATACAAGCTGTGCATATGAACAGCATAAATAAATCACCTGCACAATTGATTCCAATTATAGTTCTGACTTTGTTTGTTGCATCCTGTTAGACCTGAGACCGATAGGTGTCATTAACTAACGTACAGCTTGTTCCAGTTCCTGTTGGGAGTACCATGCCAACCACAGATAAAGCATGACAATTACAGCTTTGTTCAGGCTCCCCCCTCATGTCCTCTCTGTTAAAACAGGATCAGCACTTATTGTCTACAAGGGAAAGGTAGGAGTGTTCTGGAGAACCCTTTCTAAAACCATGCCAAAACAAGCAATTAGAGCCTTTAAATACAGACATATAATTAAAGCTGTGGTATTATTAGCTGCCCCTGTACTTTTGCGGAAGTGCCCGCTATTTCCCCCTTTTGAAGTATTTTGTTCCAGAGCCAAGTCTCCAACTGCTTCACTAAACGTTAAGGTGACTGTGGGAATTTCTTTCATCATGTTGTAGAGCAACAGGTAACCGCTTAGTCTGACGTTGTAAAAGTTAAACGTAGGTTTACGAATTATATGATTAGTGATCATATAATCCGTAGACCTTCCCCTGTGTAATCATTTATTACACACAACATTTATCTGCATCTTCACATGAGTTCACTGTTCCAGCGTTTACTTAAAGGGCCCAAAGCAGACGTCCAGACAGGCTCTTCTGGGGATAACATTCAGGAAACAAGCATGGGAGTGAACCAACATTCCTCAGAGACATTCTAAAATGCAGAGAGGCTTTATGTGATGTAATGAAAGTTGCATTGAGTGTAATACAAACATTCCTTAAATCCATCCCTAAACAGAGCATGCCAAGACACACAATCACTAACTAACAGTCTCACCACAAGGACAGCTCACTTTCTCGAGCTTATCAAGGAATTGCCTGCTGTTCTTAGGACGTCTTGTCAACTATAAAAGGGCATGGGCCTCAGCTGATTGTACAGGGACAACACTGTGTTATTAACAGGCTTACTGAGTGTTAATGTATTGTGCTGTTTGCATGAAATACTGAACCATGCCCCTGAAGCATGTTCTACCTGCTGGACAGGTTCCCTGTGTTGGACGAAGGCACTTCCTTTCCACGTTTAATGATTAACAAGAGGGCTGATGTTTATCCAATGAGCCGATGCTTAAATGGACCCAGGCAATAAAATTAAGATGAGATAGCACAGTAAAATTTAGAAAAGCTGTGCCAAAAATGTTGTGTTAATACTTTCTGATTTAACGCCATTGCAGGACTCTCCTAATCTTACAAACTAATTTAATATATCAACACAAGCCAGTAGGTAGGTTTTTTGTGTTAAGTACATAACAAATGTCAGGATCTAAAACATTTTTATTGCCACTCATCTGCTCTTTTTTTTTTTCCAAATAAATAGTGTGGTTCAGGTGGTCGACGGACTGGAGTAGACTCTGCAACACCTGGAACTGGTCCAATAAGATAGTGGCTTCAAAATATCTCAAGCGGACATGAACAGCTGATTGAAAAAAAAAAAAGTTTACTTATTCATACTTGTGAATTGTGAAGATTTGCTGCTTTTTTGTCATACGTGACATAAACTGATTATTTTTGGATCCATGTGTCGACAAAACAAGAGGTTTTCAAGAAATTAAACATCAGGTTAAACAATTACAATTATACCAAAATATCCATTACAGATAACAATTCATTACTTTTCAGTCCATAAACATTCTTAAATGCTTAAGACAATAAATGGTTCCTTCAAAGAAAATGCACTCAAATCCACAACTTTAAATTACTGATATACTGAACATAAATGACTCTGAACCTCTGATGAATTTAAATAAGTCACCCTACATCCTCATTTCATTATGAAACACTCTATTGTATTAGGTGCAAGAGCAGAGCTCCCCTACAGTAGGAAAACAAAGTTCTCAGTATCCCACTATGTACAGTATCAGCACAAAAGGGGAGCAGGATAGTAATCTAACACTGCCTGCTTCAAGGCGAACACAGCAACATCCAACACCATCCGCCATATTGAGCCTTGAGGAAGACAAATAGAGTAGACTGAACATGAGAGAATTCAGACTTTGAAAGGTGATTGTAAGGAATGAACTTTGTCATCAAAGTGTAAAAAGCAAACACAAGATAAGGTTTCAGATATGCAAGTACAATAACTAAGTGCATGAGGTCATTTGGCCGGCAATCAATCAAGGCTGCCCTTGCTCGAGTGATAATGGAGACCTCACAGCCATCACCTCGCTCAGGCTTTGAAAGTTAAAGACCGCTTTGATAAAGAGTTCATCACCTCGGAATAATGTTGTCATAGTCTATAGAAACATCTATTTTCTTATTCCTCACAGACAACAGGGTGTTACCCCATTCAAGTTCTATTTTGAGTCTTGCTACACCCACGTTACGTCAAACAACAGATGTCACTGACTCATGTGAAGCATCTGGCTGTAAAAAGATGTTTTGTAGGCATGTACGGTAAACAGCCTTGAAGGAATGTGTAGGATTACCAGCAGCAATGTGAGAAAATTCTCTGCAGATAAGCTTCCATTACCATACCTGGCAGTGACCACTTCACTTCACACAGACTTATGAAATAAAAAGTCTCAGACAAACACTAATGGCTGGTCTAACAGAGAGAAAACAGAGAGAAGAAAAGGGTTGAGATAAAAAATAATCTTGGGACTTGTTTCCCCACCACCACCATAGTTTCTGCTTTTTCTCTCAGACATTTCTAAGAGGAGGGAGTGAGCAATTGCTTTTTTTTACCCATTTTCTGTGACCAGTTTAAATGATATTCACAGAAGGTGCCCTGAAGAGATGGTGTTAGTTATTTGTGTTTCTAGTCTTTCTAAAGCAAACTTGACCTCAATAGCAGGATAATACAAAAGGCTACAATCCTAAGGGCTGAAATCCAAAGAGTGAGCTCAAGAGTTCACTCTGAACTCAAGAGTATTTTACTGCGACTAGGTTTTAAGTAAAACTTTTAATTATGTAGTGTTTTACAAAACTCAGTTACTTTTATTGGTCTTTTGTACTAAACATTACATACATTGAGATTTTAATCTGTCACTCAGCTAAACGTCATATTGTTTTACCTGATGCAGAATCCCAAAGATAAAATGCCAATGGTGGTAAAACTAAATAAGATTAACATGCTAATGGTTCATATTTTGGGCAACATCCAAGCCACCACAACCTATGGTACAACTTATCAAGATAAGGAAAATGTTCATACATGCAGGCAATAGGGCACCTTTGATAGGGTTATCTGGAATATGTAAGGTGCAGTAAACAGGTAGGACAAGCTAAAGTCATTATGTGCTGAAAAAACTAAAGGCAGGCAGTGTGAACCTGCAAATTAAATAAGACTTCAATCATCGGGGTGTTTGACAAGTTACTTTAAGGGTAATTGCTCCTTCAAAGCTGTCAGTGTTGGCTCTGCATAATTTAGGGAAAGTAATATGAGTATAGGCCATGTAAAGGGTGTGTTACATGCGTCATTCATACATGTTGAAGCATGAGACCTGGGGTGAAGCTTTTGGCTTTCAACTAAAAAACAATTATGCAACCTTTGATTTTGTCTGAACTGGCAGATATATAGAGATTTGTGTAACCCTCGTTGGTAAAAGTACTACTTCACAGCAAAATGTTCAGCTTTGTTTGAGGCAATGTAACAAACAGGCTTTAAAGGGCTAAAGAAGGGAGGCGAATAGTATGCAGGATGGATATATATTATATTCCGAGTAATCAGAATATAATATAATCTCTCAATTATACTTATGACCCACTGGAAGTGCGTGAATGCCTTTGTGTACAGACCTTCCGGTCTCATTGTTTTGGTGAGAAAAGTAGTAAACACAGTCAGACATATTTTTTTTTTCCGGTAAATTCTATATACTCATATTTAAATGTCACTAACCAGAAAACAAGGCCCAAAGCTGCCACTTACTCTGTCTTTTTGCGAGACTTGTTGTCGTGGTGGTCCAGCAAGTTCACCACAGCTTGCCCCAAGAACTTGTCGAGTCCCACCTGGGCGCGATGCATCACTATGACATACAGGGTGCAGCGGTCCGCGTTTCCCGGGTGGAAGAGCGGCAGGTCGAACGAAGCCTCCTCTTTCCACACCGGAGCGACGCTCTTCTCCGCCACGGACGTGGAGAACTTGTCTTTGGCCACCTGGATGATAGCGTACGCGTCGTTGGTGCCATTCTTTCCCTTGAAGCGCAGGTTCCGAGCCTGATGCACCGTCACCTGCACGCTGGTGGGGAACCACTGCTGGCTCTGGTCGGCCAGAGACATCGCGATAAGTCCGGCGAAGCTCCACCAAAAGTTACCCCGAGGTGTGAATGTGGACGTACGGCGTCGGACGGTCGGTTGACCGTTTCCTGTTCACTGTCTGCCCCCCCTCCCCTCCTCCTCCTCCGCAGGTTGAGGTTACCTAGCCTCACGTCAAGTTCAGGAAGCTCGAGTTGATGTCGTAATAATAATAACGTACTTCTCCCTCCTCTTCGTAACGCGGTATCCGAGCTTCAGGCACCACTTGCGGCGGACACGTCGGCCTGTTCAACGCTGATACTATTGCGGCGTTATCAAGACATTCCTGCGGCGAGACGAGCTCCTTTAAAAGGCTATCATGAAAACAGTTACGCTCGCTTCGCGTCCGCCAAGTTAAACAGTCCACTTCCCTGATGTTTCGCGAGTTTCCGCCCATATTCTACACAGCGCTGTCTGATTGGCTAATATATCTGTCAGTAGATGGATTCGGTCGGTGATTGGTCGGTGGAGGAGCAAGGCGTTGAGGCATCGCAGGGACCGTTAACCTATGACGTTACGCGGCGATACGAGCCGCCTACCACTGATCAGAGATCAGTTTAACTTCAAAGAAATGCACAGAGGAGTCAAACGGGACAGAAATGAACACTGAACTCAGCCCAGTGATGCTCATTCACCTCATTCACCGCCTGAAGGATAGAACATGACCACACAAATACTAGTTGTTTTCTATGTATTATGGATCTGAGGGCATATTTAGAAGTTTATTATTGATTAAGTGAAAAAAAAATCAAAATGAAAATAAATCAGGTGTAGGCTTTTGTTTACATAAATATTATAATTGAACTGTGTAGTAGGCTGGTGTTTGCTTGAAGGAGCTCAAGAATAAGGAGCTTATGTCAGATGGTCTAAATGCAGCATTGGGGGGTAGTAGTTAACTAGGTTACACACAAATGCTAGTTTAACTAGTTTGCAGTAGTTGAGTGGTAGTTTACCTATGTTCAAATATGAGCTTTTCAGTAGTTAACCACTTTGGGTCATACAGCTAAGGCATATAATTACCAATGTTCATATTATTCTATTCTATTTTGGTTATACAAATATGGCACAATGCCACAGACCATTGGTCACAGTTGTCATTTAATGACAATCACCGGCTATTTGATTCTAATCACCTGTGATTTGCGACAAACATGTCTGCAAACAAAAATAGGGATTCATTTCCCTCGAGATTTAGCATTTTTATTTTTCCAGCTCTACAATTGCTCCCCATCCTCTCCTTAAAACACATCACACATAAGTGAGGATTGTTCTGCCCTAGTCCCTAAATTGAATACACCTACACTTTACTTTAGTGTCTGTTCAGTTGTACCTCTGTATAAATGAGGCTCAGATTGTAAGTTTCCTGTGACGTTGGATGTAGTTGAACTACGTTTTGAAAGTAATTTAGCAAATCGTTTTGTTTAAGATGTTGTTTAATGACATTTCACTGAACGTTTCTAGTAGTTTAGTAAACTACAATTTTGAAATAGTTTCCCCAACAATGTCTAAATATGATCCTGTATGTGCCCCAGACCAGAAATTGCAAATACTTCATAATATTTCATTGTTGCATGTGTGTGAAGGCTTGTGTAATATGCAAAATAGAGTACATTACAAAACTGAATGTTTCAGTGGGTGAAGAAAGCCCTGGCTATCATAACTAAAATAATAAAAAAAGTGATTGTCAAGTGCTTAATACTGTACTTCAGAAACATAGCCTACTGTATAGCAGGTATTTTGGCACCCATTAGGGAAAAAACAATTTTAAAGAAATTAGCATAGTTCAAAGTGTCTTCTATTGTTTAAATAAGTATTTAGTTTACTTTGCATACACCCAGCAATTTGGAAATAAATAATAAAGAGGCAAAATCAAGATTTGCCCTATGATGAACCACAACCATTAGTAATTGTGATGATATTGAAATTCAAACTGAAACCTGAATACAAATTCTAGATTTGTTCACAATAAGTAGTTGAATTCAAAGTTGAGTAAAAGGGAATGTTTGATCATTTTTCATATTTACATAAGTACTATTCTGCTGAGATCTGATCAAAAGCTCACACTGCACAGTATACAGTGATATGCACAATGAACTGACTACACTGGAACACTTAAATGTAACACACAGTATGTGAGTCAAGCAGACTTCCTCTCAAAAAACAGTCGGAAAAAGATGTGACAGTGAGTTGCATAGTAGAAACTCTATTTCCTGAAAATGCAATTTCCTGTATTGCAGGTGTCCCAAAAAAATACTAGCCGAAATTAATTATTTTAAAAAGCTTATCTACATGCAGTGCTGTTGGTTTATATGGGAAAAGTGGATCAAAGTGAAACTGGCATACTGTAAACCCTCAGTTGAAATAGTTTTCATACTAATACTTCTAAAAGGATAGTGACATGGCTAATTTATAAGTAGAACATTTCTAATCCTGTCCAGGCTGAAAAGTTGCTCTGCCATCCAGAAGGGGGCAGTCATTTATTGCACTGGGCCACAATAAGTCCTCGGGGAAGTAAAAAAGGTGATTGAACAATCCAAGTTATTGCATATGTAAAAGCTAATTATTTCCCCTGATTTTTATTCCTTATGCTTTTATTACACATGAAGAGCTCCGTATCAGTGCCGTGGGGAAAATACAGAAATAATAATGATTTTCACCATATATTTCAAAGTCTCGCATAGCTTTTTTAATTCACTCCAAAATTCTGGGCGCAGATACTCATACACACACACATACACACACATGCACAAACGCACACACACACGCACACACACACACACTAAACGTATGCACACACGCACACACACACACGCACGCACACACACAATGCAATGTAAAAATGCACATTAGCATGCGCAAACAATTACTTGAAGCAAACATAAGGGTGAAAGGTTGTCCACAGATTAAATGCATATAGCTGTACTTTGGAAACGGACAATTTTGCCTTCCATTTCATGCTATAGTTGATATGCATAGAAAAATCACAACTAAAACAATAAAGCTTTCATTAGGCATCCAAAATCAACATCATATGCCAATTTCAGAGCAATCTTGCACATTTTTTTGTGAAATGAATAAAATAAATGAGTATCTTATTTTTTGAAAATGACAATAAAAAACCTGCCTTGTAATTTCCTTTTCTTTCTTTTTTTTTTTTTTTTTTTTTTTTTTACCATTTCACAGCAAACACTTACAATGCTACAGAGGCAAAAGTACTAGTTTAGGGTCCTGGATGCCTTCATGATTTTATATCTTAAATTATATAATTATTATAATCAAGAGACCATTAAAACATAACCCAATCATTTAAGAGTCTGTTAAGGTCATGCATAGAAGTTCATGTATAAGTATAGGTTACACTGTGGTTTCGCTCTTCCACAAACTGCTCTTCATTCCAACAGAGCTCTGAGACTGGTCTGTACCACTCATGTCCTGCTCCAGCTCGAGCACTGAGTTTTTCAGCGTGCCGTTGGGGGCGGCGGCCCCCGGCACAGTGGTGGTGACACTGTTCAAAGGGTAGGAGCAACGCTTGGCTTCCCGCTCCGCGGCGGCCGCCAGTTTCAAATTGTCTCTGCTGGCGCATCGTCTCTGGGCACCGTGCATGGCCGCCCTGCTTGCCATCGAGGGCAGCAAAGGGAAGGGTTTGCGGCTCCCGCTGCTGCCCCCCGTCGCTCCCCTCCGACGGGCTGGTGGCCGCTGACTCTCCCACCCGCTTCCCGTTTGTCAGCGGGCTGGTCTGGTTCTCCGAGAGGCTGTGGTGGATGCTGCCGTTCTCGCTCGTGGCCTGTTTATGAACCGCGTGTGAAGAACTGAGGTGCTCTAAACCCGTGGGACCTAACGCTCCTAGGCTGCCCCCACCTCCCGCTGTCCTTAGAGCTTTGAGACGATAGTGACCTCTGCCCTCACCCCGATGGTGATACTGGCTGCTCCCTTGTTTAGTTCTGCTACTCACTTTCCTTCTCTGGGGGTGCACTGCGGCCGTAGAGTTAATGGCGGGCAGAGTATTGTTTGTAGGCTTGGTGGTGTTGTCAGTACTGGTGCTGGTGTTGTTACCCACGGCTGCACGGGCGCTGTTGTTTGGATTGTCTTGCACCACCTGCAGCAGGTTGGTGAGCTTGCAGGGCCCGGGGCCCACGCTGCTGATCCCGCTCGGTGTGGACGACGACCTGGTTGATGAGGAGTTATGCGAGTCGCCGGGTGGGTGGCAGTTGATGAACAGTTGGGATCCCTGCTCAGAGGTCTGCACTCCGCTGCCAGCGGTGCAGGTGTGCGTGTAAGTGGACATGGGATGGGACCGGCGGTAGCCCGGGCAGCATGCCAGCCACGAGGCTTGCACATCCAGGCGTCGGAAGCAGTGGTGCACCACCAGAAAGGCCCCCAGAACGGTGGCGGCCATTCCGTAGAGATAGCTAAACAGCAAGCTAGTGTGCCCTGTCAGCCACATCGCCATGGCCCCACAACACCATAGAATCACAAAGAGAAAGTGGGTGGCCACCAACACCAAGAACTGCGTCTTCAGAGAGTATTGGTCCTCCGGAGCCACGATAGGGTTTATGGGGCCCACCACGGAATCTGTGGAGAGGAGGCTGGTGCTTCCTGCCAGCGCAGGCTGGCTCTCAGTTGCAGGAGAGGACAGGGGGGTTCCTGTGCATTCTTTGGCCACACGGTGCCTCAGGCGAAACACAGTGCACAGGAAATAGATCCACGTCACCAAAACCACTAGGCCAGCCGGGACAAAGAAAGACCCCAGACTGGGGCGCCACACCAGCCAGCAGCTGCAGGAGGAAGAAAAGAAGTCAGGAAGGTCAATGCAAAACAAGGGCACCTTTGTGTCGTCAACATATCACACACAATTATTCAATTTTGCACCAAATAAAACAACACAAAGTCAAGGTCCATTTGCTTAAGGAAAAACTAAGAAGTACTCACTAAGGGCTGTTGTCTCCATAGTTACTGACATTGACAGCTGCAGTGATCCCACAAATGATGAGAGGAACTCCTCCAGCTATCAGATAGAACCTTGAATAGCACGAGAAAAAAACATGTTAGACACAATTTCCCAGCTACAATTTTAGAGTAGTTCTTGTTTGTGCCACAGGATGCTAAATGACCTTTGGCTGTGACATTGTTTTTCAAGTGTGCATGACGGTGTCATTTTCCTTTTTTTGTGTTTTCATGTCTCTCTGGCTGTCTATATTCGGAACAGAGCCGTTTGACCCTTCATTCTAGCTGATAGCAAAGTGCAACAGGGGTCATTTTGAGCTGCAGAAGTCTGTGATTTATTGCGACTCTGAATCCCAAGTGGTTGAGTGGGCGACTAAAGGGTGGCCGGAGGGTCAGCGAGGTCAGCGGCACATTGTATTATCGCAGGTCCAGGATCAAATGGGCAACACAAGGCAAGAAGGAGGAGAAACAGAAGGGAATATTCGGAAAGACAGTGCACCCCCCCCCCCCCCCACCCACCCACCCGAATCACAGAGTCATCCAGATTTATGACGACCCCGTCTGCTCCTGTCATGTTGGTTTCACACATTCCTCCCTTTACCCACTCTGAGTTCATCATAGCCTTTTTTATGCCTTGCAGCAAGGTTTCATAAAAAACAAGAGGGACTATGGTTGTTGGACACAATGACCGCCTTTGACGGTGCACAGTTTGGGTGGCCGAGCACATGAACTCCTGCAGCTGCCTACAACATAAACCGCATTGACAGCAAACTACAATCTCATAGTACGCGCGGGGTGTGGGTGAAGGTGTGTTTCGACTTTCTTTGATGCGATCACTGACCTGAGCATAGGGCGCTGAGTGGGCGGAACAGGAGACTCTCCCTCTGGCTGCCGGGGAATTCTCCACACAGCTTCTTTGTAGATGACCCTGGCACTGACTCCGATCCACAGCAGGGTCGATAGCGAGGAGTAGTGCAGGGCAATGCCCACCTGTCATCACACAAATCACACATTGAGCTTACATGTCGATAAAAAAAAAGAAAAAAAATCAAAGCAAAGTGTGTAAAGTTGGGACTCACAGCCTGACAAACAACCGGGTAGCTGGTCAAGCTTATTCCTCCCGCGTAGATGGCCGTTGTCATGGCGATATGGAAACAGGTATTCAGTAATGTGTGCCAGCTTTTTCTTGATATGTGAATGGAACTGTAGGAGCGCAGGGCAAAAAAAAAATTATGAGGAGAAATAATGACATGAATAACACAAAAAAGCAACGTTTATGCGCACGTGAGGAGTACCTGTGGTGAAGTATGTGCGTGATAATGATTGTGAAGAGGCAAAGGAGGAGCACTGCAGTACAGGCGTACACCACAGGGTGGAGCACCCTTACAGAGATCGGTGTAGAGTTGGGGAAGTCTGGCACCTCCTAAGGAGAAAAAGAACAGTAATAAAGTAAAGTTTCAATGAGTCTTAGTGATTCGGAGAGCGCCTTAAAATCAACTTGTGTATCTTACCTGCAGCACTGCATAGTTGCTAAGCAGGGAGCAGCGCATCGTGGACGTGCTGCTGTCACTGTGGACCAGCTGACAGCCCTCCTGGCTCCAGCCTCCCTGCTTCTCCAGTGCCTTCAAGCTCCACTGTGCTGCCATGGCATCCGTGCCAGGTGATAAGTGGCGGAGTGACACCCAGATGGGCTCCGAGTGGTTCCTCATGCTGCAGCCGTCTGCCACAGAGGGGAGGGAAATGTTGTTCTTTATTTAATTTTATTTATTATAAAGCCCATTTGTAAATCCCTATGCATTCCACAGTCTCCCGGCCTGTCACAGATTCTGATCTGATTTTAACATCTTGTATGTTTTTGTGTATATTTATATTGTACTTTTATTTGTATTGTACAGTGTCCTGAGAAAGGTGCCTATAAATAATATGTGCACTACCGGTCAAAAGTCTGGGGTCACTTGCAATGTCAGCAAATGATGAAAATGCAAAAAAGATAGAGAGATAGAGAAAGAGGCTGGAGAAGTTTACTTACCAAGGCCCACATAGATGACAGGAGTGTTCACGCTACGTCTGCGAGCGTGTTCCCCGGCGTTACTCGAGTTCCCAGACAGCGGGAAAAAGCTGCCGGTTCTGAAGGCGACAAACTGCAGCTTACAGTCTGCAGGGGCGTCGGGAGGAAACAGAGTAACGGGGAGCGTCACAGAGGCCAGGGCTATTGAATTCTGGTGAAAGAAAGAAAACAAAAGGCACACACAAAGTCTGTATTTAATGTCGAATTCCACCAGTGCCCCTTCGTAAGTTTGAAAGCCGACACGGCGAAGTTGCCACGAAGCGGTGCTCACATCTCACCTTCAAGGGAAAATTGTTCAGGGAGGTGTTATGCGAGCCAGTGCTGCACCAAAAACGAAGCTGTTGTTCATGGGCGGACTCCTGCACCTCCATTCCCAGGCTGCTTGTTAACACCTCACGACGCTGATATGCAGTGCAGGTTATACCAGTGAAGTGGGCTGGTCGGATTAAGTGGGCCTCCATCACAATGTTCCTAGACACCTGTACAAATCATAGCAGAATGAAGTTCAAGAGTGTCATCCGTATAGATTCACCTCAATTATCCAGATGTGGAAAATATAAAAACAAAATTGGACTGGACTGAATTTATATATTAAAGGTATAATCAATGTGAAAATGTAAATGTGAAAGCTCTTTAGGTTGGTGGTCTCTACCATGGAGAAGTCTTGTGCGTGGCTGTGTAGCTGAGGCCAGGCCAGAGTCTCCAAAGAGAAAACGATGGAGCTGCAGGCCCTCTTCTCTCTCTGGGCCAGAGCTAGGATCTGGTCGTCCACCTGCATCAGGTTACTGCCCATCTCTACCAACACCTCCGACAACTGCAACCAACACAAATGTGTCGGTAAGGGGATATTTACAGCAAGAAAACCACATTCACATTCATGCATATAGGCATTTTTCTCACCTCTCGCAGCTGTCTGACGTATTCCATGAACTTCTCCATCAGTTGTGCGACGTAAAGCACATCCACAGAGTCGGTGAAGCCTGCAGCCTCCAAGGTGTATGTGCGTACCTGATGTGCCATAGTGACTGCGTTTGAGGTATTGATGGGCCTCTGCAACACAAGAGCAAATGTGTGAACAAGATGTGGAGGTCATGATATGACACCTACTAGTGTTTACTGAGCAGGAATCATCACGCAGCACATCTAGCACTGACCAGAATGAAGGTGTGTAGGACCCGGGTGATGCCGTTGGTGTAGTGACAGTCTGTGTAGTCGCCTTCGTCCCACTTTCCAGTGCGGTCACAGTAACGAGAGGCTTTTTTCTGCTCCATTCCCCCCTCCACAGACAGGGATGGGTAACGCAGCTGCAGGCAGTACTGATGGGAGGTGATGCCTGCCAGAGTTCTTGGCCACCTGGGGTTTAACACCAGAGGAAAAAATGAGAACGCTCTATATATAATTTTTTTTAGGTATGTGGTAATAATCAACGTAACTGCAACTGACCTGAACTCCCCCCGGTTGTTGACAACTTTATCCTCTGGACAGAAGGAGGCGCTGTTCTCCAGCACCACTATTTCAACACTGCGAGATGTGTTTCCCCGCCCGGTAGAAACCACACACTCCCACTCTCCGCTGGCCTCCACATGTACGTTGAACAGAATAAGCTCACTGGAAAGAGAGGATAATACGCAGTGAGTTATGACGCATTATCACCAAATACAACATGTGTCTGAAATGGCCGAGCGTGAAGTGTCTTCTGTCAACAAGTCCCGCCCTCTGCCGGGAACACTGGCTAGTTTCCGCACCTAGTGATGAAGGTGCAGTCATGCAGCACGCTCTTCTCCAGCTGGACGCCCATCTCCGGGTCAGAGGTCACCAGCTGACCGTTGTGGCGCCAGTGCAAGGTGGTGATTTTGTCCACCAGGGCGGCAGTGCAGTGGAAGGGCAGCCGGTCGCCTTTGAAGACCACCTGACGCTGGGAGGGCAGCAGCGACAGGGTGTGCAGCTCCAAAGGACCCTCTGAGAGGCACGGTGGAGAAGACAAGGCACATGTGGCCGTTAGACATCGCTCTCAATTATTACTGCTGCTCGCTCATTAATTAAAAATCCAGCTAAATGTTTTCCACAGAAGCTGTTTGCTATTGTAGAGCAGATTGGACGCAGACAGCAGCGATTGGTAATTGCATCCCACAGTTGTCAACACAGCTCAGTGATACTTTTTGAAATATGTTCCTGATGAGCTGCTAGTACACACACACACACACAGACAGACACACACACACACACATATATATATATATATATATATATATATATATAGCTCTGGAAAAAAATAAGAGACGACTGCAAAATTATCAGTTTTTCTGATTTTACTACTTTTACTACCCCAAAATTCCAAATACAAATATTATCATTTAGAGCATTTATTTGCAGAAAATGACAAATGGTCAAAATAACAGGATTACACATCGCTCTGGTTTACTTCTGCTCCTCTCTCATTATTTAAAAACTTTGATAAATGTTTCCACAGAAATAAATTTTTGGTGCAATAACCCTTATTTTTAATCACAGCTTCCATGCTTCTTGGCATACTCTCCACAAGTCTTTTACATTGTTCTTGGGTGACTTCATTCCACTCCTGATACTTCTTTAAGCCGAATGAATATGTGGAATACAACAGACGCTGGAATGGAATGACTGTAATACATGTAGAGATGCTGATTTCAGAAAAATTGGCCTCTTCATTTTTTTTCCCAGAGCTGTATAGATTGCTTCCAATTTGGTCTGCTAATCCTTAAAAAGTACTGAGGCAATCTTGAAGCTCTCTTACGAACACACTGTCATTGTCATTTGCAAGCCAGTGTTTTCTGAAATAGGGCGGTGAACCGCCTCATTCTAGCAAAAAACCTCACCACAGCTCAGCTGGCTTTCCCTCAGTCCTCGCAGGGGCTTTCCCCTCTGGCTCCTTGGGTAGGCGCACAGGGTTTCGTCGCCCAGTCGGGCTGAGCTGCTGTGAAAGAAGCCCGGCACCCAACGCAATCCACAGTCACACGACAGGTAGTCTGAGTTGAAGTTCCTGGTGAGAGACAGAGAGGTCACGGTGTTTTATCAGGGAAAGTAGCAGACTCTCACTCCACCTACTGCAGCTCGCAGACAGTATTACACCTAGTTGCCAGTTATAGGGTCAACATACAGTATCCTACCTGTACATGGCGAAAACATTCTTGATTTATTATATATTATATTGAAAAAATGAATTGACAGTTTTATGCAAGGACTGTGAAAACAAGCAAAAGTTAGTTTGAAAATGTTAATAATAAAGAAAAATGTTAAATCTAATAACTCTACTTGGATAAAAGCACCCAGATTCAAATTAATAGATGCCATATAAATTCTCATTGCTTATTTTAGTCTTTTTACAGACTCGAAGTAATTGAAAATGACTGTGCGGACTCTTGAACTCTGTAGCTTATCTCTGTCTGGAGCATGTATCATTTTATTCAAACATGGAATGGTGTAACCCAGGAACGACTGTCTGGAGCGCTGATCGTCTCGTACACTCACACTAGTTTAAGGGACGGCAGCTCCTGAAACACTCCTGGATCCATGGACGATATGATGTTGCCAGAGAGGTTCCTAGGGGTGCACAAATTAGGTATGAACACATAAGCTTGACAAGCCTCCCCGAGACTCAGAGAGAGAGAGAGAGAGAGTGAGTGATTTTGTATGGAATGGATTCATTTGTCTCTTACAGTTTAGTGAGATTGGTCAACCCTTGGAACATCTCCGCCGCCAAGCAGCCAATGCGGTTGTTGGACAGGTCGCTACAAGGAAAGACAAAAGAATGCGCTGATTATTTTTGATTCGGGAGGGCTCATCTCAGCCAACGGTGATGTGTGGATTCCTGATATCAGATCAAACGCTAGAAAAACACCTTCTTTTGAACCTTAATTATGATTTAAAAAAAAAAAAAAAACATTTTTTTTCTCTGCCTCTGGTATCCGCATAGTATTTTCCTCGACAGCTTGCTCTTTTATACCGCACCGCAGGGGTTAGAAATGTTAAATTTTAAATCAGCGTGGCCCGCAGACCCTGACACTTTCCCTTATCGCTGCACGGCGGGACCCCAGTAAAAGTTTATCACCGAAAAGCAGGGCCCCTGTTCTGCTGTCCACCTCTGAGTGTGATGTATAGCCGCAGCCAGAGAGGGATCTGCTCTGCTGCACCTCTGACACGACCCAGCAGAGAGCTGTCCAGAGCATGTGTTTATCTCCCCCTGTTTGTTTTGAGAAGCCCCAGACCTCGCAGGGAAAACACAAGTAGGGGGAGGAGGGAAGGGGAGTCACGCGGTGCGGCACCGGGGCGACCAGCTCCGACCCGCGCCGCAACCAGACCCCGGCGTCCAAAAACACAATGAGTTGAGAGGGGCGAGCGGTTTTGCGAACAGCCGCCCTGTCACATCCAATGACCAATGAGCCCTGAGGTTTTCCCTGGGTGGTGAAAGCGCGGGGGGGGGGGACCAGAGGATGAGATCGCAGGCTCCTGCAATGATCAGCAGAAACACTTAATGGAAGAGGCCTTAACCCTGGGAGCGGCATGTAACGGGTCTGCCCTGAGCTGCCAAAACAGAGCACTCTTAAGATAGATGAGTGGGATGTGTGAGTTTGTTTTTTTTAAAACTGTGACAAACAGCGTTATATCATGAGAAAAAAAAACAAAAACCTTTGTCTCATACTAAACAATTCAAAATTTCCATCCCCCGTGTTTATGATTTCAGTTAATATTTCTGCTGCCCTGAACCCGACATGGAATGTGAATCATGTTAATGTCTACTTACAGTTTCCGAAGCTCAGACAGGCCTTGGAAAGCTCCGGGTATGATTGTGCTGATTAAGTTGTGCTTGAGGTCCCTGGATGGAGGAAGAGAGAAAATATTAGGTCAATGAGAAAACGCATGCGGGGATGATGTCGAAACGTCAGGAAATGGCCTCTTTAAGTGAAAATGAAGGGGAGTGGTGGATACACACGTCCTAACCTGGCTCCTCCAGCGGGACGCAGCGGGGTGTTTCTGCACACAAATACGAAATCTTATCCCATCAGCCACCTGGGCTCGAGGCGCACGAAAGGCAGATACTTGACCAAGTAAAATATTAGTGGAGTATAAAACTGCAAGCGAGGGGTTCTGCCGTTTTTTTTCCGCCTGTTTCGAAATGACACTTCCCACGACAAACCTGGCCCCCGCCACGCCATACATATTAATTCCTTAACTGCCTTTGAAGATCTAATTTCACACTATCTGCTGCACTCTTCTCCACCCTGTTCCCATTCCGCACCCACACCCATGTGTTAAACTATTCAGCCGCATGCCGCCCCCCCCCCCCCCCCCCCCCCCCCCCCCCCCCCCTCCCCGTCCTCCATCAGCTGACCTATAACCTGCAGTTTGATTTTGAATCCAACAAGTTTCTTTATTGGTCAGGTGGGAATAGCGAGGTCAAAGCGGGTCAAGAGACGGATGGTTATCGGCAGGACGCGGCCGACGTGGATCGGAATGTGATCCGTGTTCCTACAGCATGAAAAATGCACGCTCCCATTGGACTCATCACAGAAGAGGATTTCCTTACAGGAGCACACACAGGCATTAACGCTGCGGTATACAGCCTTCATTTGTCTCTATTCCATCCCTACCCATGATACCACAGGACTTTCTGGCCCTTTTTTTTTTCCCCTCCGCAACAGTTATCTGTCACCGCCGCTCTCGAACCGCGCTGCCTCGCACCACCTCAGGCATCTCTGAGTCGTCTCGTCCACTTTCCAAGAGATGAGCTATTTTGATCAAACTGGGGCAGGGAAATCGTCTTAGAAAATGGCTTCCAGAAAAAAAAAAAGAGAAAAAATTAGGCTGTGTGGTATGGCAGAGATAGAGTCAGAGATCTGGGGTTTTTACTGTTGGTCCAGGCCCTCGTGGCCATCGCTCATATCTGGATTATAGATGGGAGATAGGTTATAATGATGGAGGAAAAGCTATCTGGCTTCAGACCAAAAGGTTGAAGTCTGTTGTGTTTGTCTCAAAGCAGACAGACTTGGACGGCTCAGCACAGCTCTTTGAGTCTGTGCCAGCTTGTCAGACAGAACACTTTGCAACAACTTCACAGCTTTTTATATATATAAAAAAAAAGGTGTGTGTGTACCAAAGTGTGGCCTTGTGTGGCCTTGTGGCTCTGTCACATTGTATGCGGTATTCTTTATATGGCTGTGTGTCACACTCTGAATGTACATGGATTCTGTGCGTCAGTAGCTGTATAGGATTTGTTGACTGGGGCGGGGGGAGAACAATACTGCTGTTTCCAGTCTGTGTGTCCCGGGGCTCATTAGTGCAGCAATGAAAAGCAAGGCACTGCCCACTACTTCCTCTCTGTGATGACCATCGCTGCCTCCCTGTCTCTCACTCACGTACAAGTGCACATGCGTTTGCTTTATAACATCGACCTTATGTCAACAGATGAAGATGATACAGTGCATATCAATGTAAATACCAACTTCTAATTGGGTCACCTTGTTTAAGGCCTTATTTGGATAAAGTAATTGGATAACGTGTACACCATTTCTTTAAATTTGATATCATATGTTCACGTCTGACCAACTATGTTAGTATTATCAAGCAGATGTCATTTCTATTCCATTTATGAAATATAAACAGCTTGACTGCACTTCTGTCTTATAATGAGTGCTGGTGATAGATAGTTATTGTGTGTGTATAATATTTTTGGGTCTACTCACATACCTGTGACTTTCTTCGGACATTTTCAAAAGCTCTTCACTGAATGTCGATGAGATCGAATGTGTTTTATTGTTAAAAATATTGAATTTAGAACATAGTTACACTTTAACTATAACCTATACATGCATGTGCACGAATACAACTAAACCAAACTGCATGCACACGCACACACACACATATACACACTGAGCCATGGATTGTTTGCCAGTGAAACATCTGCTGAGAATCATCTATAAGCACTTCAAGCTTTCTGTGGTTGAACCTTTTGCAAAGTGCACTGACCTTCAACTGACAAACCCGGCCAAAAATCTGCATTTCCTACAGTCTGCTCCTTTACACAGAGCTTGAGAGGGTACAGCGCTGTGTGTGCTTTGGCCTGAATGGTACAGTATCAACAGTCCACTACTTCTGATACACTCTCTTATCACCAAGCTGGGGAATGTGGAGGAGCTCACTAGAGTCAACAGGACTTTAAACACTAGCCAAGCCACTGTAGCCGAAACATAAGCTGTACATATAAATATAAGTCCTTGTTTACCGCGGTAATCTAAGCTGAATCTGTGCTCGCTCTCCCGCCTCTTTATAATATTTATTTCAAACTGCATTTCAGTTTTTTTTCCAAACGGCAGCTCTCGCCTGACTCATGCTCAGGTGTTGACTTGTCCGTGGTGCCCTCTGGAGCAGGCAGCGCCCCCCCTGACAGCAGCTTCACAGCTCAGCAGCCTTGACCCCGATGACAACAGCTGTCACCAAGCAGGAGGATCATGTCAGAGACAAGAAATACATCAAAGCCTTAAAGGCTCGACTTGCATGAAAACATCATAGTTAAGAAGTTGCACCATATAGCAATTACCACAATAACTCCCCCAGTAGCGGCGCGCGCTTCTTCAAAAAGCAACATGATTGGCGGTGACACTTCACGTTTATGGGGTAGGAATTTGATGCCGTTTCTCTTTGAGTTGCGCTTTGTAACCTTCTGAGTGCAGCGCTTTATCCCCTTCACCACATGTGGCCTATATGATTGGGTTGTGACAGACTCAAGCTCATTCCTAGCTCAAAAGGGGCCATTGTCCGATGCCGCTGGGCCTAACACCAGCGCCTGCCATTAAGAATGTCTGTTTTTTTCCCCACGGTCTCCTCCTGATCAATGGGGCTGGTCCTCTGCCATTCTGAAGAGTCATTTCTCTGTGGGTGCACGGGATGAGCACCTGGGCCCCATGCAGGCTGGAGAGGAGCGACGTGCTTGTAGGGCAGCGAGAGGGTAATAATGAAGACGTGGTCTGTAAAGCGCCCCAGACGTGGAGTGCTCCATTATCAGGAGCACAGCAGCGGGGACTGGAGTGCTCCACTGACATTGTTTAGGCCCCCGGTCCCGGAGGGAGCTGGGAAAATGGCTGAAGCCAGGGAATGGCCACTCATTATCGTCAGACTGGAATCAAGAATTTCCTGTTGCTGGAATTTTTTTTTTTTTATGGAAAGCTGTGGCATTTCAGGGATCGTTTCCTATCTCATAATTGTGTTTATCTCCTGAAGCAAACATATATATATATATACATTTATGGTAAAAGGTATGATGGAAAAAGAAAGTAAAGGAGGGTTAACTAGCACCTTGGCTCCCGACAGAGGTCAGTGGACACCATTTCTGTGCAGCGTGTCATTTCCTGTCTGGTTGGCGTCTCTTGCAGAGGCCCTTGCTCATTTATTTTTACAGTTTCCTTTTTCTGCTTTTTTTTTTTTTTTTTTACTAGCTAGCTTTCCCCTTTAGGGAGGGGCAGGTGCGTTAGGGGATTCAGTACTGAGCAAAATCGTCCCTGTGTATGGCCCCGCAGACCCCACCTCCCTACTCCTCAACACACTTGCTCACAATGGGGGCTCTGTAACACAGGCCCCAAACGTACTCCTGCCTTCCCCCCAAAAACAGGAAACCAGGATCTGCCGAGCTCTTGTTTTTATACTAATTTCCTGCTTTGCTGCCCCTTCCCCAGATTATTTTCTTTATTTTTTTCTGGTTCCTCTCAGATTGGGTACCTAATCAACTTTTTTTTTGTTTTCATCTGTGTTCATCTGGAAACCGATTGCTTTTCGAGCAGTGGCTGTCATTAGACGAAACTAACGAAATGTAGATATACCAATAAAATAACCGTATGTGGATTGTACTGGAGAAATATTTTAGCGACTTCCTTCCAAAATTGGACAATTACTGCCTAATGGTGGGCTGGCATTGCAGTAATATGGTTCAATGAATCAAGCCCTGAGTTCTGCTCGTGACTGACGGTAACATAAACTCTGGATTCAGCTGCACAGCATTTAGAGGGATCTACAGAAATAGCAATATACACTTTTTATTTGAAGTGTAAAATTTCAAAAAAAGTTGATTATATGTTTCTATAGTCTGCAGCGAGAGGAGCTGGAGATTATTCTGCCAAGGAAAACTCTGGAACCGCACACTGTTATTGACTTCAGTTTTGGCTTTTGGAGCAGCCTCAAGAAGGGGGTGATGCCCGCTGTTGATTTCATGAAATGTACCAGCCTGCACTGGAAATTAGTTATGTCGTGTAATGGGACATACGGTGCTTCATGGTAGCCATATGTCAAATAAATAATCATATAAAGCCAAAGTCTCTCAACCTCATAAGTGACAGCTGTTTTTTTTCCGCTTACTGGTCCCGATAATATTCATGAAATAATGTGATTACACATTTACTTTTGTGCCAAATCGGGTCATTTGAGAAGAAAGACCCATACGTCTCACTGAACGTCCTAACCAATGAGTTAATAGACGTATGGGTTGAAACAAAGTACAATTTACAACTGGGAAGGAAACAGGAACAAACGCCTTTCATTCAAACTATCAATGAATAGGGAGACTCATGTCCGTAAGTGAATTTTCTGCCAGTAGGTGGACTACAGCATGTACAGGGCGGGTAGGGGGAGGTACAGTGAGAGAGTGAGCTGGGAGTGGGGAGACGCAAAAAAAATAAAGCAGAAAAAGGAACAGAAACGGAAGTGGGGGGAAGCAAGTCCAGAGAAAGCTCAAGTTCCTCCGGAGGAAAATGCCATTGAAACCATATCGGGTTTGCCGAACGGGCGCGCGCGAGAGAGAGTATGAAGCGTACAATTTGGTAATGGGCTTATGAGGGGACTTGCTCGCTGTTTCAATAAACCCCCAGAGCCATGACTGAGCTAGGCTTGCAATACAAACACACCCCGTTCCTTCAGTTTATCTGAAAGACACATCTGGAGTCTATCAACTCCAGCAGCACCCCCCTTTCTGTTTCCACTCTCCAGCACGCTTAACCCCTTCCTCACCCGCTCCGCCCCTTAATGTCATGCACTCTCATTAGGTTGACCGTTGCCTAACCGGGGCCATTCAATGGCGTGCGCAGGAAAAACACACTAACACAAATGCTCATTCTCTTGCGAGGGAGAAATGAAACTCCCATGTGCGTCCTCCACAGCTGGCCAGGCTCTATTTAGAGTGGTGGGCTGGTACAATCTGAACCTTGTCTTACCCAGACCGGTCTAGACAGAGGGGCTCCTTGCCATGTCCGCACATTCTCCTCTGTTTTTACACGCTACAGTATAGCGCTGCCCACCTCTGCTTTGTTCCCACTCATCAAGGTAATTTGCTTAGCCCCTGTGGAAATAATGTTAATCTCCAGCTAAGGAAAACAAGCTCAGGTTTATATAAGACAAACTGCAGGAGTGTGCGTTCCTTCTCTCCCTCCCTCTTCCTCCGTTTCCCCTCTCTCTCTCTCTCTCCAGCCACCATACCATCTTTAGCCATCTCAGCTCCGCTTCCCGCGTGTCAGATGGTAAAGTTGTTTAAGTTGGACTACTTCCTAACCCTCGCCGCTCAGAATGGCAGAGGCGATTTCAAGGTCAGCTTCAGGAAAGGCGAACGGCGGAGTGGCCCCTTTCTCCCCTTCTGTTAAACAAATACTACACTCTTAATCATAATAGACATAATTTGATAACATTGTATATGTTTTCTATCATGTGTGCAGCCGTTTTCCCAGAATCGACCGACATCTGCACATTCTCAAGCCCTGAATGGCTGAACGGTCACAGGTTTCAGTGCAAACTTCCCTTAATTATTGTTGCCTTACAAGCAATGAATCACAAACCTCCTTGTTACACTTTTTTTTTTCCCCTGCTAATGTTGCATGATAGTTCCTGACTGTGTGGTACGGTCATGTCAGGTAGATTCAGGGATCATTTCGGACTTTCTTGTTGACAAAGTTCTAAAACACTGCCAACACCCTGAGCCTCTAACCAGCCCTAACCACAAGCCTCACTCCTGCCTTTCAGACCTGTCCACTGCAGCGCCCTGCTGCTCCCTCATCCATCATCATTGCTGCCCTCTGCTCTCCCTCTCTGCTCCCTGCTCCCTTTCTCCCCGTAGGGTGGGCAGACCTGGTAATGAGGGCCCCTTGTGCCTTGCCTGCCTGTCCTGTGTCCCATGGTGCAGTGGGGCCCAGTTGGACAAGAGCCAGACTCCCTCGACCCTCTTTTGCTCATTATTCTCATTACCTCGCCTCAAATCAGCGCAGGACAGGCTGCTGGGATCTGTCCGCAACTCATAAAGGTCCCGGCTCGTTAGTGAGGCTGCCAGCATCAGCTCCCATCGGAGAGGGTGTGCACAGAGGTGGAGGTACTCGAATAGGTACACCAGCACGGCGTCAGAGGCCCCAAAGCCTCCATATGCATGCATGTGCACGCGCTTGTGCGCGAGCGGCGATTTTGCATATTACCAGCACCGCCGCAGAGGCCAGGTATGATTCAACGGGTGTTTCATCCCGAAAGCTGGAACGAAACAAAGTATTCCAAGATCCTAATGTAGCTGTTGGATGGCAGGCCTATTTAAAAGAGCTACAAAAACACAGTAGTCCAGTAAGAGGGCAAAAACAAACAGGGCTAAATTGCTCCTCTGCTCTTGGGTGGTTTGGCAGGTTATGAAGGCAATAGTGGCTTTGAGGAGGTTTGTCCCAATGAAAGGGCTAACTGTGTAGATTGCTGAACTGTCTGGAGGAGGGTGGCCTGCCCTGGAGCTGTATTCTCCCACTAACAACAGCGGATCAGACTGCATTCAACTCTGAATAGACGTCTGGTGCGAGCGTGTGGGTGTGAGTGCACATCTGCTGAGAGTCACCAGGCCCGTTTTGAAATGCACGAGCGGCGAAGGTGGCCATACTAGGAAACACACTCAGGGGTATGGTACACCGCTGGAGTCGCAGCGGAGATGGGTCGAGAGTGAGAGTGTGTGTGTGTGTGTGTGTGTGCAGCCGGGGAGCAGACTGTGTTTATCCTCGTCACGTAGGGGAAGAGATGCAGTGTAATTCCCTGATGTGTGTTTACTCAGCCCTAGTGGGCTGGTCTTTGATTACAGCGCTGACCACATAATAGAACTGTTCACTACTGCTGTAAATGACACACGCAGACGACACACTGGAAACAATGAGAGGGACCGAACGGGCCGAGCACAAAACTGAAATCTCGCAGGGAGGAAATGAGGTATATAGACGCTAAAAGCTTGCCTCCGATCCGTCTGAATTCGCCCCCCCCCCCTTCAAAACTCTTCCATCACGGCAACGGTGAATTTCAATGTGGCATTTTTCACATCAGACAGCAATTTTCCCATGAGCTCAGATGTAATTATAAGCTGTGCAGCGCTCAATTAAAGGTTGAAGACGTCAGAGTGAGTGAGCAGACCTCCACTGCTGTGTGTCAGAGAGCCAGCGGAGGTTGATGCAGAGGAGTGAAATGAGGCCTGCATGATTTACGTTATGTCCTCTCCTCACACCAGACGCCCACATCTCCCTCGGTGGAAGTATGTGTGTGTTACAGTTTGTCTGCCTGTTCTGTTTCCTCTCCTCACATCAGACGCCCACATCTCCCTCAGTGGAAGTGTGTGTGTGTTTGTGAGTGTTGCAGTTTGTCTGTCTGTTCTGTTTCTTTTCTCCTAGGTCTCTTTTAGTTAGGAGCCTGCAGGAAAGCTCCACCCTGTTGCCCCCTGCTAGTTCCAACCCCAGCTCCAGGTACAAGGGTTAGCGGGTAAGCTCGGGTTACCCGACCCACCGACCCTGTAGCGCTACGGGGAGCCTTGTCTGCACTTAGAAAAACAAGCAACATCAGCTCATTTTACATTCAAACACTTTAAGGTACAGATCTACTTTAGCTTCACTTCTCTCCAAAGAAGCATTAGTCACAGCATTAGGGGTCTTCCTGTCAACAACTTTATCAGCATTTTTTCTTCTTCATGCACCAGGGTGCAAGACAGTCGAGGTGAGAACCAAGAACTTGGCCTTGAAACTATTCACCCGAGGCGTTCACAGGGCAGACGTAAAAAACAGCGGCTTCAGCAAATTCGGCTTTTGTTCTGGACCGGCTCATCTGGTGTGAACTCCGGTAGGTAGCTACTAACAAGCTAACAACTACAGCAAATTACCATATTTTTCTTTCCGCCGACATTTTTGAGAAGCTCGTTAGCTTCATGGGTGGTAGCTCTGAGTGACATGTGGAACTAATATCCTGACCCGCCCCCTCCACACCCTCCCTCATCAAAATAAGTGTCTGCCAGACTACAGTATCCAGACTGACACTGCTCCATGTGTGCTATTAGCTACCAGGATGCTATAAAGCTTTACTGGGATACGTAAAAACAACACTCCTTGAATCAAACATTTGTGTAGTACTACCTGAAATTCTCACAGCAACATATCTAGATACCATTCCATACCATTCCAGTCAAAAGTGTGCTCAAACTATTGTAACTTTGACGTCTGTCTATCTATTTGAATCTAAAGTTGACAAGTGTCAATCTATCACTAAGGCCATTGTTGTCTTTTGGGAAAAAAATGGTGGTGACAACATTGATAGGCAAAATATTCCTATATGTTCCTATTCCTAATAATTACCAGCAGTGGCATTTGTCATATTTCTCTAGTCCATCAATTGTCTAACACTTCATTCAAAGAGATTATGATGCTACTAAGGAGGGCCAGACTGTCTGTGAACCACAGGCGAAGCTGCCAATGTGCACCTCCTCCCAGAGATCCTCTTATCTTGTCCTGTGGAGTGGGGCTTACTTGATAACGAAGGACTGAAGTGTAATTATGTCAACTTTTCAACATAACTCTGCGATAGCCAGTATGAGTGTATCAGCCTCCCTTCTGGACAGAAGCCCTTTGGATAGACGCACACGGAGCTGCTCAGATCCCACTGATAGCCTCTCCGTTTTCATGTCAAAATAACAGTTCATGCATGGATGCATCACATATATATCACGCACACATTAAGCAGCAATCAAGCAAAGGGAAGTATTAATAAAAGGATGATACTCACAGCTTCTCCAATGCATAAAGTCCAAAGAATGATCCGTTTCTCAGAACTCTGATTTTGTTGTGGCTCAGGATCCTAAAAGGAAAACACAACAGTATTCTTAGAAATGTTCCACTGAGGATAAACCGGAGCATATCTCATTTTACTGAACTCTGATACGCAAAATTAAAATCTTGGACATCAGATTTACTGCAAAAGGAAAAAGTCTGGTTTAAACAAACACGCTGAAAGGGTCAAAAGTAAAAGATGAGATGGTGCTGCAGTTACACATAGGATTAGCCTGGCCAGGGACATTAGGAAAAGATGTTTCCAATTAAAGCTAAAGGAACATCGAGATTAGATGGGAAACTGTGATCCTGATAATCATTTCGCATACATTTTGACATCAAAAGGCTTGTCTTTCCACATCAAACGCCATGTTAATTAGCTCTTTCCCCTCTAGCGAATCACTTGGCTTACAGGACTCTTATCAGGCCAGAGGGCAGAGGACTCTGGGACACACTGGACTTGAGGCTGAGATGTCTGACAGGGGATCATGGGAAATGGGTATTTACAGTAATCACTCTGCTGAGGGACTCCCTCTTGTTAAAGTCAGTCAGGGTAGCTTCATATTTTATAGACTTAGTCCTCATTTCAGCAGACTCCTACAGATACAAATGCAGCCTTCACTGCTGTGATCACAACAGAAAAAGCCTCATAGGACACACAAGGTCACATATGATGTTCAAAGAATTGCCCCCACCCCCCCAATAACAGTTGTTATGTTCCAACCTTGTCTCCATTAACAAAATCCTCTTGAAGGAACATACCAGTAACTGCAGCCTGGATTATGTTCGCTGACAACACTTTTCCAATTCAGGAACAGCAACGTCCTCACACTGTTATAAGGAGTCTATAGAGGCTGGGAGCTTCACACTGTGCAGCCCACATGTTTCTACATTTAGGCCACTAAAATACTTGAATCAGGTTAGGAAAGGATTGTGGTTTTGCTTAAGTATTGAAAAAAAAACCCAACTTATCCTGTCTCTTCCTTTAAGTCGGGGTTGACTTTCTCTCCCTAACTCCTTTTGGTGTTGCATATGAACATGATTTTAAGCGCACAGGGTTTAATGTTCACACCCCCGACCTGCCCCATGTCTGTATGATCCTTGTCCCCACAGCAGGAGCTCATGGTACAGTGGGGCCCTTCACTGGCGACAGCTCGACATCATTAACACGCCCTTCGGTTTCGCATCATCTTCGCACCACATGGCACTTAATGGGCTGTTTGCGACATTAAGTGTGCTTTTAATCGAGAGAGCGGGGCTGTGTGTGCGCCTTTAAAAGAGGGAGCTGACTGTGAACAGTCTGTGAGATTTACAGATTCAGCAGCAGCAGTCGGCCCCCCTGTTTCCTGCCACATCAATAAAAACACTGCCTTCAAGCCCTGCGCCTTCCAACTCAGTTAATGACCAGATTTAATCATCCAGTGTTGGTATACAGGGACAAACTGACCAGCGTTCACTTCTTCACTACAGTCACTTCACTAACAAACACTACATCGGGGCAATTTGAAGAATCCAAACAGTATCAAGGAACAAACAAAAGGAAAAGCAACATGGGAAGTAAATCATATTCTACTCCAGCTGACACTTTAGTCAATGTCTATGGAGCTAATATTGGGTCAAAAGCTTTGTACTTGGTACATCAAAATAAAAACAAGTGGACACTTTTTTCAGGTTAAATATAATTATGATCCACTCTGCTAATTAGTTTGAATCCATCATTTATTTAAATTGTTCCCTTTCTTATGTTTCTTATGGCATTTATCTTAAAATGCCACTTATCTTTTCAGATACCGGTTTTTACGATTTCAGATCTTGCTTTTTCAGTTTCAGACCCTGAAGTAAATCATATACTGCTCCAATTGACACTTTAGTCAATATCTTCCTAAAATCTTCCTCTATCCTATGTCAAAAACCAAAATGAAACTAAAATTTATTTTTAAAACAGCTGCAATCAAGAGACGAAGGCTGCAAAACTGATGATGACTGAAATGGAAGGGGTCTGTCTGTGATTTTCTCAACAGCTGTTCATTCAATCAACCTCACACTTGATGGCTGTACTGCTGAAGACCTGAGGAAATGCAGCATTGAGTGTGAAGTTGTTTGAAATTTTTCAATTAGCTCCAGTATTGAGGGAGAACCACCTGCCCAAGTCCCAGCCGATGCACTATAATGGAAACAGCTGTTTTTGCCTTCTATAGGCAATATGTTTTGCATTTGTCCTGCTCATATTTTTTGTCTGAGGCAGAAGTGAGTGAGGAAGCCTCCTCAAGTCTCGCACGGGGTCTTGTGAGAGTTATGTTGATGCAGGAAGTAGCTGTGTATGGAAACCCGAAGGGAGTATGTCCACGGAGCAGAGTTAATGATAAACAAGGCCGGAGACTTTGCTGCTTGTGCCCAAAATAAACTAGAAGGTGTCACCAGTTGTACTGGATAATACAAAGCTGTTTAACAACGTAGTCTAACTCTGTGGGACTTTATGTTTAGACCTTTTGGGTTAACATTTCTCTTCTTCACCTAGGATTCTCAATCGTGTGGTGGAGAACATGTGACACCGAGACCCTGCAGCTGCTGAAAGAAATTTTCGTGTCTTTTGGTGTTAACGCAACATTGTGATAACACTGTGAGCCCGACAGAGGCAAAAACCTAACGCTTATAGAGGTCAAACACAGCAGGCAGCAGTGGCCCAACCGCCTCCGTTTTATAGCGCGTCACTGCTCCTTCCTCAAAACCAGAATTTCTGCTCAGACCACTCTAATAAACATTCAAAGTTACAAAAGTTGGGTGCACCTTTAATAACCAAAAAAACTAGGAAATTCTCCTTTAACATTAAAACCAAAATTGCTTTTTTGCTGATATATATCAATGGGATTATTATCGTATAATTCACATTTAATTATATTTATTTCCACAGGAGAAAACCACAAAATTTGATATCATCCCAGATCAGAGATATATTTTTGCTTCGGAGCAAAAAGGAAAAAAAAAAAAAAAAAAAAACATATCATGTTCACAAATCCACACTGAGATAAATCACAGTTGTTGAGTGGAGCAATTTTAAAGTGGATGTTAGATGAGAGCAGAGTCGGCCTTCTGGTGGTGTATAGCCTGAATTTGAACCTATGACTTCTGGACCTGAGGTCTCTCGCTTGACTTTGGGCGCAGTATCTCTACTATAACTGGATGCAGGCCTGACATGAAAGCTCCAGAGGATCCGGAACTGCCTGAATAATTCAATACAGATAGGAGAGGAGAAAGTCACATCTGGCAAAGAAACAAACCATTTAATTCAACACAGACAGTTTAGATACAGATAGTTCCTTTTGACTAAGCTTATTATGCAGGAAAAAAAAAAAAAACAGTCAGTCAAAATCAGTCAGACTGCACATGTTTGGTTTTGATGTACTTGGATGTGCATATGTGTGCATACGCCATTAGCCGTGGTGATATCACTGCATTTTTCTGTTCGAACAAATAGATAATTACTTTTCTTCTTAAATCCGTACAGATGTGTTTATCTCTGTGTCGTGTCCATGGGCAAAAAAACACAACAAAACATGGTTTTCACATGTTGCCATAGCCCTCATTTGTCTCAGGTTAGGACATTTCAACACACAATATTTCAATTAGCTCGCTACTCTGTACACCAGGACTTGAAAGCTGACTTTCGCAAATAAACAAAGACCACAAAATGAGCTAACTGAAACCCTCCCACGGACAACAAAAAAGGCGCCGGTTTCCAGGAACGCCGGGGAATTGCAGAGGCTGGACACTACTGTGTAATCCCCAAAAGCCTGATGTTTGGAGCACGGTTGTAGCGTGGACATTGTTCTTTCAGACACAATACAGAGACAACTCTGAGAACGAGAGAGGGGCAAGAACTCTGTAAACAGACAGAAATAGTCGGCGTTCCCATCAGGCTAAACAGGAAACCCAGCCAATTAGCTGTTTATTCAGAGCCCAGTTTCAGAGGTCAGGGGTAGAGGAGAGAGCACTTCCTGGACAGTCATCAGACAGACAGAGCAGTGTCTGGAAGCAGGTGACAGGAACACAGAGCCACATGAGAGTGCATCCCTTCATCACTGGACTATACAAAGGTCAAAAGAGCTGTACAAGCAAAGAAGACGAGTAACTTCTTTATGGTGACATCCGCACTACCAGTGTTGGGAGTAATGCATTACAAAAGTAAGAAATTACTGTGATGCATTGAGTTTTGCTGTAATGAAGTGGTCATTTTTTTTGGGGGGGGGGGGGGGGGTTCTTAATACAAATTTGCTAAAATCACTGCAAGATCAGCAGAAGTGAAATGTTCACTTTCTTTTCTTTTTGGTTCGTCGGATAGAAGATGGAGATGAGGGAACCTGTACAAAACGTCGGATAGCACATTCTCCAGATGTTTGTGAAACATAAGGATTTGAAGAACATTGTAGGAAAACGCCCTTTGTGTGCTACACCTAAAGAACTGAAAATTAATGTTCTCCTGTTCTGAGATTCTCCAACATCAAGAGGTTAGGAGACTTGTTGTTAAAGACATGAAAACCACTTTCAGCAGTGGAATCACCAGCTTTTTGCAAGATCCCTGTTGTGACTATCAGCAACAATGACAAGGTGAGCTATATTTAGATCGCTGAATCTATATTTCCAGTCATTTTGGTGAGAGTAACTTAAAAGTAATGCAATAGTAGTGTAATGCCTTACATTTTAAACACAGTAATATTGCAATCTAATGAATTGCTTTGAAATGACAGCAATAACGCATTACAGTTTTAACTCGCCCAACACTGCTCGCTACTAACAGTAGAAGATCCAACGTCTGCTCGGTCCCGCGTTGTCTCTCTTTGCGACGCAAGTGACAGATCAGATGGCAAATTGAGTTAATCTGCTTTCAAGAGCAATAAGCTGTGTGGTACATGGAGCGGCAGCGTGCTAACTCAGTCCAGACTACGGCTGGTATCGCAGAGTCGCGTTTAGCATCTCTCATTCACTTAACCCCTTCAGACCACAAAGGGCTCGGAGAAATCAGAGCGCCTAATTGAATCCATCTAATCTACGTGAAAAAACCAGGGCCACATGTCGGGCTCCAGGATCCCATTCAACCATTTCATCTAATTCATTTACAGGAAGATCAAAAAGGCTGGGGGTCGCATGAAAAGAGCCAGGTCAAACAGAAGCACAGACACCAGCTCCCCTCGGCCGGCGTATGGTAGTATCATAGCTGAGGGGTTAAACAGGGTCAGTGAAACCACACTTAACATGAGAATCCCATATACAGCACTTCACATGTTCTGTTTGATTTTTCTTGGTTGCCTTAAAATCATTAAATGGAAACATGAGTCCACGCTTTCGCATTTACCCTGACACTATTTTAATAGAACAATGAATACTATAATAGTACAGTGAAAGTGAAACATAAGATGCCTGAATGTCTCATTGTTTTGAGTCATGACAGGAATTCCTGCTAGTTGGATTTGTTATATACCAAGTTTCATTATTTATCTGCTAAGAATTCTTTTAATAACATGTTATAGAAAGAATTGTTTGCATCAGAATTGCACCAGTTTCTGTCATTTTAGGGGATAATTTGTAGCTTTCTACAACACATGTTCAAACTTCTTTAACGTGATATATATATATATATATATATATATATATATATATATATATATATATATATATATATATATATATATATATATATATATATATATATATATATATATATATATAGAAGCAATGTATAGATTCTATTTCTGATTAGTTTAAAATCTTAATTGAAAAAAAACCAGTATATTTATATATACTATACTACTATATTACTATAATATACTACATAGTGTCACCTCACAGTCATGTGTTGTTCCAACTTTCTCTCACTGTGAGAAATGTGTGTGCTTTTGTGTCTCTATAACTCATTCTTTATAAATCACATATTGAGTGCCGTAACACAGTGTTAGTTCAGGGGTTCCTTGGTGCGTGATGGAGTGTGAAAAAGTGAAGAGCCACACAAAGAGTCTTGTCTAGCAGCGCAGCAGCAGCTCCTCCCTGCACCGTGCCACTCACTTTGTTGGTTTGCTCAATTTGCTTCCTTAACCCGCAAAGCTTTTGAAGGCCACACAAGGGCATGACAGCATGTCCCAAATTGTATTTGTTCATTGATTTACTTCCGCTCTTCCTTCAAGGAAGTCTCATAGTCACACTGCCTCAATTTCTTGGGGACGGCTTGATGTGTGGGTGTGTGTACCTGTGTATGCTGTAAATTTGAACCGTCTGTCTAAAGCAGCATGCTTCCTGCAGCTGCTTTTGGTTTTGGGTCACTGTCAACCAATCATTTCGCTGAGGAATGGTCTCTGTGGTGGAGCCGGGGAGGCCTGCTGTGTGGTGAGCAGCGGCGGCCCGGCACAGGGAGCAGCTGAACAGAGTCCTTCTTAGCTCTCCATCGAGATCACAACCTGGTGTAGAGGGACAGCGAGGGAAAACACATCCTCTATCTCCTGTCCTAAACCGCAGCGAGAATTCTGTAACAGGATGTCCTGTTTTCTGTCAGTCTCCACAAAAAAAAACGAACAAAAAAAAAATATATTCACGGTTCTCATCCCAGCTTACTACCAGAAACACTTAAAGCTTGTGTCAGTGGAGTAAATACAGGAAATGCTCCGTTCTGGTTTGGCATTTCTTCCAGGACATGAATGAGATGCAGTTGAAGAAAAGAAAAAAAAGCGCTGATTCAAATTGGCCCCTGTTGCCCTCAAATATTTAGACATACTGGACTGGAGACAGTGAGCTCTGTGTAGCTGCAGGGATAGACAGCAAACAGCAAACAGAATAAAAAGGTCTTAAGGCTGGATTTATATTTAATAAGAATTCATTTGCAGGCTAAGTTGCCTGCTCTCATTATATATGCATCTTTGACGTAATAGTCATATTTTCTTCCCTCCCCCCTCCTGATCGGATCTCTGTCACTTATTATTTATTACTTGTGTATTTAAAATGTAAGGCATTACACAGTTTTCAAAAAGCTGTTGAAAGTGGTTATCATGTCATAAGTTTCCTAAACTCTTGAGGCAGAAGAATCTCATAGCAGGAGAACGTTCATTTAGTCTGTTTTTGTGGTTTTAGCTCCACTCTCATGCTCCGCTTGCTTCCTTGTTAACTTCATGTTACTATGGCACCTCTGTAAATATTAAATTACTGCTGCTATTTCAGAAAGTGGACAGTTTAGGTGTAACATCCTTATGTTTCACAAACATAAAATAATGAGCATGTACCCAGATATAATGCTATCTGACGTTTTCTGCAGGGTCACTCATCTCCATCTTGCTGTGATTTTAGTGAATTTGTTTAAAGAAAGCAAAAAAAAATGACCACTTCAATATGGGTTAAAAAATCATTGTAATGCATATCACTGACTACTATATGTAACATTACCATTTTTTTCCCTATAATGCCTTCCATTACTGCATTTACAGCAAAAATCAATGAATCAATCAATGCATTACAGTAATTTATTACTTCTTTAACACATTACTCCGCCTACGTCCCGCCTCCTTTCCCGCCCGGGGCGTCGAGTCAGTGCTCGGAGGCCAACGGAGACGGAGAGAGACGCAGGTTCAGCGTAATAAAGAGAGTCAAAACAACCCAACAGGCCACTGTGTAAACATCATTTAACTCTGGATAGGTCTCTTACCCTCAAGGACCACACGCGAGGTGAAAGACAAGAACCCTTGACAGAGACACAGATTGGTAACATGGCATAAATCCAGTTCTAACTCTGAGACCAATAGGAGTCAGATAATGAGTGTGATTTTCAATGAGAGTCTCAGGGCGTCATTACTGAATTAAGCCGGGTTTAATTAGCCTGCTGCCTTTATGATGCACACGCTGGCCTGTGTCACAGCAGTGCTTAAGTTTGTATATATATATATATATATATATATATATATATATATTCAGCCTTGAGGGTAATTACATTCTGCTGAAAGCAATACGATTATCCACTTTTACACTAACAGTTCAGCATTGTGCGAGTGCTTTAATTTGTGTACGTTATAGCTGAGAACATTCTATACAAAGCCATCAGTGGTTTTTTTTTGTTTTTTTTTTAACTGCATTTTCCCTCTTTCGCTCTCCGTTTGAGCTGCGTTTGCTTGCCAAGGTTGCATTTCAAGTGTATTGGCAGTTCATAGCGGAGAGCTAAGTGGACATGGCAGTATTTCTTTTTATATACACATCACACACGCTGCACTCAGAGTAATGAGGACAGACATAGTGGATCAACAATATATTGTGGTTAAACCAAAAGATGGATTAAAAACTCTATTACTTAACTTGGCTGTTACCAGGTTTTCCGAGGTCCTTTACTCAGTCCAACTGCCAGGTCTAATAGATCAAAAGCCTGTAACAGAACTGCATTACGCTACGTTGCAGCTGCACCACACAGACATGGAGCTGGCATCGATCAGCGAGCTGCATTTCAGAGAGCTGTACAGCAGAAAGCAATGATAAGATCATACCTGTGTTATATGATATGTTTAAAATGAACCGTCGGCTTTAACATTGTTTAAGCTGATGCAGTGAATGCAGACAGTGACAGGCAGGAGTGCAAAGTAAGTGTACGAATACTACACGCAATACAGTTTTTACATGAGTATTTATGCAAATCTGTACTTCTACTCTGCTACAAGAAATGTACTTTTGAAGCTAGTTACTTTTCAGATTATACATTTGATATCAAATAATATATGATAACCTTACAAAATAAGTTTCATGGCACTGGGCTTCTTTAGAGAAAATTTAAAAAATTATTAAAAAAATGTAAAAATAAAAATTAAACTTTGTGTCACACAACTTTGTTTTTCCTTTTTCCCTAAACCTATAGATAAAATATATGTCAGAGGAGGTTTTTCCACAAAAATGATATAATTTTAAAAAAAAAAATGTAAAGTAAATAAATAATACTACTGTATTTTTTCCTTATGTAGGATCTTAAATGCAGAAATTTGACTTGTAATGTAAATTACATTGCCGTCATTCTGCTTTTAGTGAACAAATACTTTTTCTACCACCGGTGACAGGTACAGTGAATTCTCAGGAAAATATATTGACATTTCTTTTAAAATAGAAGATATTTAGAAGTATATAGAAGTATTTTTAACATCCGAAAATAAACGTTTGAGAGATCGATTAAATGCAAGACAAGAGAAACTTCTTGAAAGATTAGAATGACGGTCGTCTACAGTAATCGGTGTGGGCCTTCATTAGTGGCTGAGAATTCTGGGTCATGACATGTCACAGGATGTGTGTGTGTGTGCATGTGTGTGCGTGTGAGAGAGAGCTCATTTAAATGCACAAGTGTGAATGCATCACTGTTGTTTTACTGGTACACACGAGGTGAGTGTATGTGTATTACGACCCAGAGCGCACAATGGAGTAATCAACTGTTCTCAGACAAATGGGCCTTTTTGGCAGCAAACATGGTGACTTGTCATACCAGGAGAACCACAGGTGTTGCTAATAACATTAACGATGCCTCACTTCTCCTCAAGTGTTCCAGTAAGCCATGACGGTGTCACTGTGAGCCAGCGTGCACAATACCAGGACCCTGAAACTGCAGGAATTTTTAGCAGAGCTTTTAAAAAGTGCTGCTATTTAAATGAATACTATATAATCATCCAAATCCCCCAAATTGTATAATCTACATTTATAGAATGACACAATCCACATACAGTGGGTGGTAGTTTGAAATAGCTCAGTGTAAAGAGATCGTGTTTTTCGCATGTTTTCTGATTCGTTTGAGTAGCTGTTTTTTTTTTTACTCATTTCAGTGGTGTTTCCGTATTTAGCGGCATTTTGTATGTCATCCAAAAGGACAGAAATAATCTGTAGTTTCATTTAGATGTAAGATAACATGTTTAATTTGGTCTTCGATGGCTGAGGTTTGGCCAGCCGGAGTGCGGCTTTTTTGTGTTTATAGTTTTGGAAAAGTAAATTGTCATTTTCAGGAAATGTGTGTGAGCGGGTTTGCGGAAAAAAATAAAGCTGTAAAAAATGTCATACTAGCCAATGCATGTCAACCAACCCATATATATATATATATATAATGTGCAGATGGTTGGATTATGTTTGGGTTGTATATTATATATTCCCTACAGTGGTGGCTGTGCATTATATGATCTGAGTCTTAAAATAGATATGAAAGAGTCACTGTTCACACGAAAATATAAATTAGGGATTATTGCCGGTCGAACTCCGCCCTCATCTCTTGGTTTCTCTTTGCTAATGAAGACTTTTGCTGAGACAAGAAGAGGAAGGTTGAGAGAGGAGGAATGAACCAGAGCATAAGCAGAGAGATCTCTCAGACTGGGAGGTGGCTATGTCATCTTTGTTACAATAAGTACTTTCTAAGAGGCCTCCAGACTGCGCCGCACTATTCAGCGACTAGGTCCATCCAAATAGCTTAACCCTTTCATTGTAAAAAAAAAGACGAAGAGACACCTAAGCCCGGCCGTCCAGGGAGCCCCTTCCGACCCTGAGCCTGTCCTCAGAGAGTCACAGACGGCGCTGAATGTAACAGAGAGACTAAATGCCCTTGAGCACAACAGGCACTTTAATGGCAAATGCGTGTCAAGATGTGAATGTGCCCATTGTCCCCCCCCCCCCCCCGACCCACCAGAGGGCTTGTGGCAGCCACCGTGGCACAGCGCCAAGCTACGAGTCCCATTTACCGCCTGTCATGGAAAAGGAGCATCCATGTAATTGCATGCAAAATATTTTTCATGAAATAACGTCGTGAACCCTGATTGAGTTATTCAGTCGTCAGGCAGGGAGAGGGAGGGGCCAGAGGAGCCACACGAGGGAGCGGAGGAGATTCTTGTCATGCACGTTCAAGTGACAAAATATATGAGTTGGACGACTTACAGTATGCAGGGAATCTTGCATTACTTAGCTTTATTATCATACTTTCCTTCCTTAAGGCTATGGGGAGTGAGCTCCTGCATTTGCAACCACTTATTATACTGCATTGTACTTGGGTTACCAGGCTGGGCCAGGGAGTAAGGCTTTGTGGTTTGTGGCTGTGTGTGTGCGCGCGCAGATTTAAATGCACAAGTGTGTGACATATCAGATTTATTTATACGGAAAGTGTGTATATTTAACTCAATGTGCGTGCATGTGTGTGTGCATAAGTGGTCCAAAAGCTACTAGTCTAAAATTAAAATATGGGTTTTTAAAATGTCTCTAATTAGAGAGGGGAGGACTGAAGACTATTTTGGGAGCTGTGGCCATGCACGCCCTTCCCATATGAGTGTGTGCGCGCAGGCAAACAGACAGATGAACATGAACGCAAGACACACAAGGTACCCCACTCGGGCTTCGCAAACAGGAAGAATCCGCAGAGTGTGTTTCTTTCAGAATACGTACACAATTTACCAACGCTGGACAACCGGAGAACTTTAAAGATGTAAACAAGTAGCCGCTATGGATATTAACAGCTGAAATAGTGCAGCAGTAAATTATTGCAATATTTAGAGTCACAGACAAGTCAAGACAAACCAAATTGGAAAGTTTATGGCCGCCGAGCAGGAACACAAACTGACACAATAGTCAGTTTAATCACCGTCTAAAGTGTTTTTACACTTTTAATGAGGCAATTTAGTGAATTTAGCCTTTTGAGACAGTGAGTGGAATGCGGTGTATGCCCGGCTAACATTGTCTCATTGTTCTTGTCTCATAACCAGCCTCTGTTTTCTGCTCCTGACTGCAAAGGCTGCTGGGAAATCAGCCTCCTTTTACAAAGGGTTGGCAAAAATCTTTCTGCCCCACATACTCTTACGTTTCTTTAGAGGCATCTGTGAGAAGGTTGCGTTCGTGTTTCAGGTTTTGTGTTTTGTGTTGCCACAGTGTTGGGAATCACAATCAGCGCTCGCATCGTCACCCACGAGAACAATCATTTGTTAAACCTATTATCATTGGATATATAATTATATGGATCATATAAATGCTTTGTAGTGACAATAGAGAAATGCAGGAGATTATGAACGTGAGCTGATGCCGGATTACAAACCACCACATCATTAAAAACAACTGCAGCAATCCATTTATATTAAACTAAAAATAAAATCTCTATGAACACAAGGGAATTACTTTTTATGTAGCAAAGTCAATAAGATTATTGTATTTAAAGGCCCTATATTTTACAGTTTTCCTGGGTTTTATTTGAAGTTTTAATATCCCTAATGATACATTTATGGGTCGAATTAGTAAAAATCATCTCAGGTTAGTTTGTCATCTCCTCTCTCTAACTTCTCTAGTTCTAGAAAGTCTCACTCAATATTATTAATGAGCCTCTCTTCTGATTGGCTGATTTAAACGTCTGTGAATGGAGGGGTGGGCGGTGATTGTAAAGTTGTGACATCACAACTATACAGCTGCAAGGTACAGTTTCTGTATTGGGCACTATTTATATAGGCTAACACTTAGAACTTTTTATAATTAAAAAGCAATTACTCTCACTTTTTATGATGTGGACCTTTAAATTAAAACAGAAAACCTAAATGTAAATGTCAGGATGTGATTGATGAACCCAAACCCAAACTTTAGTTTTAAAAATCATGTTAAATGGTTAAAAGAAAACATGACTTTTAAAATCTGTATCTCATTATCAAATAGTTCATGCCAATCACTTTGGGAATTGCACTACTGATAATGCCGTTGCTATTTCTGCTACAGTCATCTTCGTTCTACACAAAAATATGGTGAAATAACAGCAGATTTACCAAACAATAGAGACTAAAGTAGCCTAATGGTTGCAGCACAAGCTACAAAGCAGGGTGCACAGTGTGTTTCCACTCAGGAACCTTTCCTGCATGTCTGTTATCTCCTCTTATCTCCTGTCCGCCTCTTCACTGGAAAGGTAAAAATACATCCTCAAGAAAGCAAAGTCCCGAAGTCATTTAGGTGCATATTATGCAGGTTGATATTAACAAAGCAATAACCAAGAAGGGTAGTAAAAGCAATCAGAATACATTTGTTTGAATGCCCCATTGTTGTGGATTAATTCTAAAAAATAATCATATCGGACACACACACACACACTGAAGCCACAGGCATTCCCACTATAGCTACCCGCTAGCCTATCTCTGTCTCTATCCATGTGGTGCAGAGCCGGAGCAGGAACTTTGGGGGCCATTGTGGTCGGACACGGGGAGAAGGAAGTTAGCGCTGGCAAAGAAAAGTCAGAGTCAGGCATTTTTTGGAGTAAGATAAGAAGAGAGCGGCGAGAAAGGAAAAACTAAAAAAACAAAAGAGCCACTCGGGGAATGAGATATCTGTGACAACACATCTCTCCGCTTTTGCCAAGTTTTGATGAATCGCAGCCTTTTAATCAACAAACACGACGAGGCGACGAGTGAAATACATACATTCACCATGCAAACAGGAGGTCGGGGGTTGGGGGGGAGGGGGGGGTGGACTTCCAAGTGCAGCACAGTAGGTGTTGTGGAGACGTTTCAGTCCGGTCATGTTACCTTGACCTGCGAGGGCGCAGTAAGGTCCAGGGCTTGTGTGGCATTGGCAGGTGCTGCAGGTCAGCGTAAACCTCGGAGGATCCAGTGTCAGGCCTTTGTTTGCTTTTTTGATTTATCGCTGACCATTGCCCCACCTAACATGTGTGGAGGAGGGCCGCTCCCCCCTCCTCTCAACACCTTTCCCCGCATAAATAAACCCTATCGCTGCAGGAATGCTCGGGGTCCGGAGCTCTCCCTGCTTTTGGAATTCTCCCTGCTGATAACATGGGACGTTTCATCGACACAGGCCTACTCCCGTCTCAACACATACTGACTCACAGACCCAACATTAACCACCAACACATCTGCGAGCCCTTCGGTTTCCTTCCACACATGGGCCACAACTAAGAGGCCGACGATGTGAGTCAGATGATAAAATGGTGATTAAAGGCGTACGGATTGATACTGTAGCCAATCGATGAGGTGAGTTGGCTTCAAGCGAACGGAGACGTAGCGTCGTTCGGATGCGATAAACGCTAACAGATTGGGAACTGGTCTGTTGAGTGTAACTGCAGGAGAATGCAGAGAAAACAGACGAACGCGGGGTTAAGTGTAAAAACAAGTCTGTGCTTAAACGCAGCGCTGAAAGTTTGACATTTTGGGAAAGACACTCGCTTTCTTGCAGTGAGTTAGATGACAGGGTCGATACAACTCGCATGTCTGTGGTTTAAATATGAAGCTAAGGCGAGTAGATGTTTAGCTTAGCGTAGCTTAGCATGGAGAGTGGTCCTTTTATACACATTTTTGTAGGAGATCTTGAAACAAACAAGATCTAATATGTCAATTGTTGAGCTTTAAATTAAAATTTGTTTTACTTAGCTAGCTGTTTCCCTGTGTTTCCAGTAAGTATGCTAAGCTAAGCTAACTTGACTATTTGGCGGTAGCATCATATTTACCATACAGGCATGCGTAGCCTATTTACCTCATCTTTCTCTCAGCAAAAAAGCAAATAAGACTATAATATCTCCTAAAATATCAAACAATTATATAACTTCATATATTTTCACACGGAACTGAGACAACAATAGATGAATGTCTCTGCTAAATACTAGAATAGACTTTTGATGTGGAAGAACAAGACCAGAATGAACATGTAGGAGATCAAGACGAATCCCCTCTAAACATTTACCAATGCAGAGACATTGAACTTAATCATGTTCATATTGTTAGCATTCTTTACAGCAGTTGCAATCAATTACCGCAGTTATTAGGGAGACAAATCCGCAGTTTAAAAAAGTAGTTTAGTTTGACTGTTTTTTTTTAAATGATTATTTATCTCTGTAAACATTTTGTGCAATTGTAAATAAATACAAAAAAGTCTCAGCTCAAAAGCATGCAAAGTTTTCTGAGCTTTCAAGCAGATGCTTTAAACGCAGATGAAAGCAAGTAAGTGGATCTTTGAGTTCAGATAGACATTTCACAAACTTCATGTGTTTGTATTCATAATTATAAAAAAAAAATAGTTAGAATGAGCGTTTTCATGGTGAAATTGCTGAACTAGCTGACTGAAAGGCATAATTCTATGCATGTGTAGATGCTAAACTAATAATTCAATGCTTGTACTTAAATTACTTATTTACCTGCTGTAGATAAGCATTTATGTTGGTTTAAAATACCTACTTGTGAAGAGAAAGAGTTCTTATTCCTAGATGCTTCCTAAATACTTTATTTCATGTCACTGCATATATTAAGGATTATTTTATACATGTAAATATTTATATTATGTGTGTAGTATATTGATGCCTGCTTTGTATTGAAATTTCAGTTTTGCATGGTTTATTGGAGATTTTATTCACCTTGAGCCACTGTCGCACAACCAGATATATATATATTTATTTATTTTGAAGTAAGCTCAGGCCTTTGTTCAGCAATGACCCACAGGAGGACAAACTGCAACGTGTGACCCCTGGAAACATCCCTGCCTTAGTTGGAATATTTTTGTCTTCCAGCCCCAACAACCAGCCGGCACCGGGGACATTACTGGGCTCAAGTGCAGCCGTGCGGGCAGCAACTGTCTGGCGACTGCAGCTGTCTTGAGGGACGGGGCATCGGGCCAAGGCCTGGCACGTTGACCCCTACGCCCTGAGGCGTCCGCGCCCACTCACTCAGGCTGACACTGGCGGCATCAGTCGCTCACGGCGATGACAACACATCACAAATACAAGCGGGGGCAGGGTACAGTTTGCGTGTAAACCGCAAGCTGTAAAGCACCAGTGCGTTCACACATGGAGTGCCACTGTACATTCTCTTCATTTGTCTGGTATCCATTAGAACATTCAAACAAACACAGCTGCCACCGCACAGCGCTGTGTGTTTCAGAGCTATAGGCTTAATGTGTACGATATGTATCCTTCTGCAGGATCTTTTTTTTTTCATTGCCGAAATAACAACAGAGTTCCTCTTTCACAGGCGGAACAGGCTAATGATAATAGAGCCGTGGAGCAATCTTTTGGAAGTGAAGCTATGCTGCTACGCTAAGGAGCCTGGCCTCCTCCTCCTCCTCCTCTTCCTCCTCCTCTTCTTCCTCCTCCTCCTCCCTCTCACCCCAGTGTTGAAGATCTGTTAGTCAGGGGCTGGGGAGTTTTCAGTCTCCAGGGGCACATCCCTCTGAACCGCCTGCCAAGCTTCTCCTCTCCCTCCTCCATCCTCTGCTCTCTCCCTCTCTTTGTTCCCCTCTCGGTTCCCTCTTCCCTACTTCTTCGACTGCTCCTCACGTGAAACTTTCTCCTCCGCTTCGGCCCTGTTCCGGTGCGTCCCGCCATTCATTCCCGCTTCCCCCTCAACCGCTGCTGCGTTTTTGTTTTTTTTAATCTTCCTCTCCTCTTTTTACGCTCCTCTTATCTGTTCCCCGTCGCTCTCTACCCTTCCGCTCCTCTTCCTCTTCGCAGTGATCCAGCTCCTTTTGCAGCCGTGCATAATTAGGCCTAAAACGCAAGCCTGCGCAGGCTCACATCTGGAAGGAGTTTGGACATGGCAGTTTCCTACCAAGACGACTAAATATTTAGGTTGAGAGTTACTGCGTGTGGATGAACTCATGATAGAGGGGTGGGAAAAGGGAGAGAAATGGAAGGGGAGGTGGTGGGGGGGGGGGGGGGGGGGGAGGCCGGAGATAAAGAAAAAGAGGGAAAGTGGAACAGACGGCTTGAGTTCATGGCGCGGGGCTGAGAACTGCATTATGCTGCATTTAAAGGGTGATAAATGTGAGTTCATAGGAATAGTAGCTATATAATTTAACATGAGGCCATATAATCCGAGGCCAGTATGGCCATTGACGAGCCCGGAGGAGGAGGTGATAATATCGGGGTGACTGCTCGCTTCTTTATGGCTGGCAGGAATAACAAACAGCCAACTAATAGTTTTAATAAACAAATCCCCGTTGGGATTTCCCATGAGGCTAAGGGGCCTCAGCTGGAATGTTCACAGGGGCCAGCTGTTGTGCATTACACGTAGCAGCCGGCCCCGGAAGCCCTCGGCCTGGTGTCCTCCAGCCCTCTCGCCTGCTCAGCATGGAGGAGAAGAGCATTTCTTCCAGCCCCGGGAGAGAGAGAGGGGGCAGCGGCTGTCAGGGACCCGTCCGATGCAGGGAGGGACCTGAGGTACCGCAGGGCACCGAGAGGCCCCCCACCCCCACCCCACCCATCCCACCACCACCCCATCCACGCTGCACCTGGGATACTGTATGCAGTCTCCGAACGGACTGAGGAATGTCAGGAATAACACAAATATCAACACAACTTTTTTTTTTTTTCCCTTTTTTTTTTTTTTTTTTCTCGCATTCCACATCTGGAGCTAATGTCGCGAGCAACGACGGGAGCACTTGAGGAACTCACCGAAGAAATTTCAGCGAAATGAACTTTCCAGACACCGCGTTTCGAAAGGGGGAAAGGGGGGGAGGGGTGGCGGCGGTGGGGGTAAAGAAAATGGCGGACCCGGGACCGGACTGTCAGGCGGATCGCTGGGGGCGGGAACGGTCGTACGCGGCCCTCACAGATGTGTCACGGGAACGCTAAACATCTGCACAAAAACTTAACCGAAATTAGTAGGTGTGGGGATGGAAGATTATCTTCAATCACCTCGACCACTGCCACCCAAGCCATTTTTTTTTTTTTTCCCCCTCTGGTTTTGCAGCAATGTGTTCCCCAGATGTTTACCCTGCCTTTATTAAGCAAGAAACATAAGGCCCTATAAATGGACTGCTGGCTGGCTTCAGCTCTCCTGGGGCATAAATCCCCTTTTCTTTACCTCATGTGCTCGCTCCAATGAGGAGGTTGAACATGTTGAGTTTTTTTTTTTACCATGCCCATGTGCAGCTCCCACTGTGTCAGAGCACATAGATAGCAATTTACTGTGGGAACTTGTCTTGTGAATTTAATAACTGCACAAAAACAAACACCCAAGAAACGTGTCCCCGACAGAAAGGTGCGTCATCCGTCACGTGAGATGTTTTTGGCCCAATGTGCGGCTCTTTCAACTCGTGTCCAAGTCCAACGCACAAACTGCTTCATAATTAAAATATCTGAGGGTGAACAGGCCCAGAACCACATTATGCAGCCACTTTTTTCTTTCCTCACCGGAAGGCGATTATAAAACATCCCGCCAGCAACGTGCAGAGTCTGACATATACATATATATAAAAAAACACTAGAAATGTGTTTCTGTTTATTCTACTTTTTTGCGAGGCCAATTCAGCTGGACCGTGTGCTGCGACGGGGTTGGTTTGGAAGGAAGAAAGAGGGAGCTGAACCGGCCGGGTCAGAGTCAAATTTAAAGTGACAGAGTTGTGTCAAAGAGGCAGGGCGGTGATGATGGCTACGGCCTGCCCCCTTCACTGATCTTCTTAATGCCTTGCAGAGACGCGAAGCACAGCCCCCCCACGACACCAGAAACCAGATCAAGATGTAAACTTCTGACCTAACAAGCCTTATTACTGCAGCGACTCCTCGATACAGTTAAAGCTAAGGTCACGGGGTCAGGGTGGTTGCGTGGGCCCTCGGTCAGGATCCTGGTCAAGAAGCCTCTTATGAAGCTGTTTGTGACATGCACTTTATGGAAACACCAATACAAACTCTTAGATATCACTAATGAGATAGCCACCATGTGATCTCAACCTCACAGCAGGACACACACAACCTCACACACACACTCTCAATATGTCACCGCGGGGGGGGGGTTTATCTTCCAACTCACAGAGTGACGGTCCTGTTGGGGAGCAGGCTGGCGTCCGGCGGCTCGGACAGCTCCTCCTTGCTGCAGCTGACCCTTCTCCCCGCGGCCTGGACGCCGTGCGCCTTGGAGCGCTCGTCGGCGCACACGCAGCCGCTGGTGGAGGCGAGGAGGCCGGGGCAGGCCCGGGAGAGCCGCGGCTCGGAGGCGGACAGCAGCAGCAGCATCAGCACCAGGCGCCCCGGCAGCGGAGGGATGCCAACGCCGGGCGCGAACATTGTCCTTCGGCCGGATCTCACCTCAGCTGCACCCCCGCCTCCAGTCATCCCATATCTCCACCATGAAGCTTCCAGGAGGCGGCGGGCGGGCGGGTGGGTGGGTGGCTGAGTGGGTGCCTGGGTGGGTGGGTGGGATGGGGGTTATTTCGGTTCTTATGAGTAGATCGCAAAAGTTTGGAGATCCGCTCAACGACGGACGCGCATCACCCGGTCATTCCACAAGTATTCAGCAGCGTTTGGTTTTTCCAAGCAGTGTCCCCGTTATGTCATGGCAGCCTGCGCGCACGGCTCCGTTTGCTCCAAAAACAAAAAATCCCAAAGAACAGCTTTCCCGAAACGTCTTAAAACGCGTGCAATGATGAAAAAAAAAAGAAAAAAAAGTTAAAGCTCGTGGTAGTAGCTCAGGACGGGCGGATAGGTGAGATTTGCATCACTTTCAGGACACTTGGGAGTGTCCGGATCACCGTTATCCCCTCCAAAAGTTAAATCCAGGGGTTGATGAGATTCGCGTCTGAGCGGCTGCCGCGGAGCAACATCTGGATCAAGAAATGCGCGAAAAGGAGGGGAAAAGAAAGTATAATTCACAAACTTGTGCCAATTGTCTCGCCGCGTTTTTTGGTTTTTTTTTTTGGAGAGTTTTCCTCAGTGTCTCTCCCGTTATTCTCCGGAGGTCTCCGCTGACTTCTGGCTGTCAAGCGCGTCTTTTCGTGAAGTCAAGAAACAAGAAACGGGCGGGGGGTGAATCTGTTCATTCGGACAAAGAAGTGAGCGGCTCCTGTGTAATTTCCACCCCCCCACACACACACCCCCCCCAAAAAATCTAGCGGTTTTTGCCTGCTTGCCCCTGTCACACTCAAACTCACTCAGTACTCCCCCAAGTGCGCCCGTTCCGTCTGCGTCCGCGCTCTGGTCCCCGCGGTCCTAGCGCATCCAGCCCAGAGAGAGAGAGAGAGAGAGAGAGAGAGAGAGAGAGAGAGAGAGAGAGAGAGAGAGAGAGAGGGGTCAGTCACTTCATGTTGAACTCCACACACCTTCATCAGACATCATGACGCAGTCCACTGGACTAATATTTAAGTCTAATTGAAAAAAAAAAAGTTATTAAATCTTTAAAATATAATATTCTTAATGTTTTATGCAACAAAAATAATCAGATGTAGCCATAATTCAACCACCTATAATTCAAATCATATGTAACACACTAATAATATGTCGTATCTGACCTTTACAGCCTATATAACCAGTGATTGTATGTTTTCTCAAATGCACAAAAGACAATTAATAGTAATTGTTGTGAGGTTATTTATGGCAGCTCCATTTTTTTAAATGTCATATTATCATTTATTTAGTTAGTTAGTTAGTTAGTCACATATTCATTTATTCACATATTAATGAATTAATTCATTCATTTAGTTGGGGTTGGGGAATATGTGCCTGCAATAGAGAGAGCAAAATAAAGTTATGAATGAATGCTGGTGGGTCTCTTGTGTATTGTGTGTTTCAGCAGATCAAAGGCTTTATTCATTCAATCTGCAGGACGCAGAGGAAGCAAAGACTTTTATAGATATACTGAAGCAAATTCTGCATTGTTGCTGCAGAGAGAGTTATGGCAATACAGGCCAGTTTGATCTTGATAAGGCATGAGAGCGTCCTGTACCGCATAAGATAAAGTCAGCGTACGGGCTACCCAGAAGACATTGTGCTTTGCTGCTGTTCATAAAGCAGAATTGGGGTTTTTTTGCGAAACCTAACCTGGCAAAAGCAGGGAACAATTCAACCTCTGCTTGCACGTCGGTACTTAACCGACACACACCACATGCTTCGATTTTTGAGATACACCTCCGCCACCTTCCAGAAACTCAAATATTTTGTCGAAAGAATAATATTTTGTTAAAATATGACATTTTCTTCCACCCCCCCTTGAAAGAAACAAGCACAAACCAACAAAAAAAAAAGTACAGAGGACCATAAACTTCCTCAACCTCTCCTTTCAACATTTTTTTTTTTTGCCTGTGTGTATGGAAAGTTCCCAAAGGATCCCGGGCTTCATGGATTTCTGTTTTAAAAATACTTTTTGATATACGAGAGGCCCGGGGAGGACGGAGGCCGTGGTGATTCGAATCTGGAGAGCATTTAAGGAATATGAAAAAGGTGAACCGGCGAAAAGCGTTTGAAAAGGGGACTTTATGCAATTGGGCCTGACGTGCGTTCACTGACATATCCAAACTGCAGGCACCTCAGTCATGCGAGCGCGCCGCGGCAACATAATGGTGCACTGTGCTCTGACCCGAGCGGCGGACCCCGGGTTTGTTATTCCTGTATATGATACTGTAGGCCGGAGCGGGCGCAGAGAGCCAGCGTGATTATTGAAAGAAAGCACAAGGAGTGGACGGGCGCCTGCTCGGCAACGAAACAGAGGGGCTGTTTATCCAAGCTGTTAAATAAGGCTTCAAGTACAACACCCCCCTCCAACTCCACGAGGCCCAAATCTCTCTCATCTGGAGAGCACAGTTTCCATTTAAAATGTCACGTACCAAACTGCACATTACATCAAATTGTACTTAATGGCATCCAGACAAACTTTAATGTCATTCCAACATTTTCTCTATGCACCCACCCCCCCCCCCCCCCCCCCCCCTCGCTCCTTATATAGCCAAGCGAGCGATCTTTTTTCCTCTTTCTCCCCCCGTTCCCACATCTGGACTCCATTCCAGGTGGGGTATTGAGAAAGGGGAGAACATCGGAGGAAAAGGTGGAACACAGAGAAGAGCTCGGAGGCTCCAGAAGCAGAACTGAGATAATGTCTTGGAGGAGGAGGGGGGGGGGGGGGGGGGGTTCTGGCGGGGAAGTTACGCAAGCTTCTGGGATGTATGACAAGACGTTACAAGGGGTGAGAGACAACATACGAGGAGGCCGTTTGCCGCTTCTGCGTCGTCTCCCGAAATCGTGCGTTGGAAAAGAAAGACGTCTGAGGACAATGGGCTTTTCGGAGACTGAGGCACAGCTCAGGCTGGTGTTTCTGCCAGTGGATAAACAAAAGAAAACTTCCAGCCGGGGAAGCAAACATCAGGCCCTGGAAGGCCCTTGTCTGGTGCTGAGCCCAGACACTGGCCTTTTCTTTCTAGAGGATCCTGTGACATCTAGTGGCGTTAGCAGCAACACACACACACATACACACACGGGGCCTCTCATCTGTCAGTCAGCCACTCAGCCCTGGCATTTACAGGCATTTCCGACATGAATGGTTTTAATTAAGGATTTATGGGGACATTAAATCCACTACTTCCACAGTTTATGGGGTTATGAAATCAGAATGTGGTGCCATAGTTTTCAGCGCTGAATACCTTTGTTGATCATTAAGAATTGCATTTGCAACAGTTTTGAGATTTGCACCAGCAGTGTAATCCTGATGTTTATAGCGTATAGTATAATTATTAATTTAATATTATTTTTATGATGCTGTTTTTACATTCTTGTATTCATACGTATAAAGCGAATGGCTTTTTGCAATTAATATTTAAGGTAGATTGTAATAACTCCAATATATAAACGGTTGTGTTCAAGATAATAGCAGGGGGTTTAAAAACATGAGTAGAGCCAAAATCCTTATATATTTTTATGTTGATGCATTAGGAACACTGCATTTTATATCAAAATATATATCTATATCTTGTTAATGTGTCAATTTTTAATTACATTACACTAAATGAAGAAAAATGAAATATGGTGTTCAATAATTAGCAGTGTTTGCATTTTTCTTTACAAACTCAAATATTTACTGTATAAATTTTACAGGATTTAGCATTACTGTGAATCATGAATGTAATATTTAGTTGTATAACTACGATTTCTGAGAAGTGCTTCACATCTGTGTTGGACAGAGTCGACCAACTTCTGGCACCTATGAAGTCTCACAACTTCTCTGCATTTCTTGTTTTTGCCCCAGAAACAACATTTCTGACGTCAACCCACAAGTTTTCAATGGGAATAAGGTCCAGGGATTGGGTTGGCCACTACATCACTTTAATTTTGTTGGTCTGGAACCAACACACTGCTGGTTTACTGGTGTGTTTGGCATTGTTTTCTTGTTGAAACACACATTTTCCTCTTCGGCATAAGGCAACATGACCCCTTCAAGTACTTTGATATAGGAAAACTGATTATATATATATATATATATATATATATATATATATATATATATATATATATATATATATATATATATATATATATATAGAGAGAGAGAGAGAGAGAGAGAGAGAGCAATGGTGCAGTATTGACAGTTGTAGTGACATTTCAACATCTTGTAATCTTCCCACCTCTCTCTCCAGTTCAGAGACAAATTTAAAAGTGCAGCAATGCTGCCCTCTTCTGGATGGTACTGTGGATTCTATTATTAAAAACCAGGCTAATCGCTATACAAAGTACATAAATAATATAGGGTTATATCCCTTTTTTTTTTAAACTGACAGAATTTTGACACCACAGTCTGCAGCTGTTCATTTAACATGAAGAATCCATCAGAGTCAATCTGACGCTGGGTGATCTGTCTGAAGTCAACATTCCTCTAGATGTTTAATAATCTGCACAGCTGTGGCTCCAACCTTTGAGAGTTAGGTTACAAATCAGCTCATGTAAAGGATGATCTGGGAATCTGTGCAGGAAGGGGCTGTGGGTTTTTCAGAGAGATCATTCAGAGATTCATGTAGCGTGCATTTCATATTTTAATGTGTGTTTGAAGTCCAGCGGTCTTTATATGGTGAAACCAGTAGGATGAGGGCAAACAAAACCAGTGGTACTGGCAACTCACAAAAAGTAGACCAGACCCAATCTGATAACATTTGTGCTTTTACATTAAGTGGATTTGTGTATTATTTTCCCTTTACACAAATGCCCTGTTCATATTATATGTAATCATCACTCCATTTATTTCCCTAAATGTATTTATCTCTGCATTTCCACCTCAATAGATAAAATGGAAAATAAAATGTGAATTAAATAAATATACACCCAAAGGGAAAATAGGAAATAATGTTAATGGAAATTAAAAAAGCAATTTATTTACTTTTAATTCTGGCAGTAACATTCTGTCATTGTGTAGTTATAGAAGGGATTATAGTGAAAAATAAATGATTCCTAGGTCCCCAAATAAATTTAAAGCCAGCATTTGTTTTTCATTTTACAATTAATCACTGTAAAATACAACTGAAATAACAGTATTTCATATAAAGACAATGCTGTAAAGTTCAGTAATTCTTAACTGTAAAAACTTGCTGCCAGTTACTGTAAATATTGGGTATTGGTTTGCAGTGCATCCTTGGAATCGGTTTACTTTCTCGCATGAAAACAAAGTGACATTGACATTCCTGCAGCAACTTTCAGCGGGACTGTCATGTTTACTCCTGGTATCATGGGCTCATCTCATGTGGGACTGAGGGCAGACTCACTAATGCCTCTTGAGGAAAAACATTAAAAGACATTGGATGTTACCATAAAGTGATGGTGAGGTAGAATTGATTTAGAGCGACATTAACATTGTAACCTCTTAATATTACAACACATGATCACTAAGGACACTTCAGGTTGTGCAATTTTATTAAGTTCCACATGGAATGTGAACATTATAGTGTATCTCTGAGTACTGCTGTGACAAGTGTAGTATCATCAATTCTTTTCACACTAAATGTCCTGTGCATACATTATGCATTAAATGGTCTATATTATAGCATACAGTCAATCACAAAAACATCAAAAATATTTGTATATTGAATGAATCTATAATCCCTCATAAGCAACAAAACAGCAAAAAAAGTCAGCAAATATGTAATTTTCATTATTTCTATCTACTAATAAATTCTGCTTACAAAAGAAATATAGAAAACTCAAGGGCTTTTGGCCTGACTCTAGCGCAAAATTCACAAACTTCTTTGTATCTAACAACGTGGACCCTTTACTTTTTTCACTCTCTCCGTCATGCACACACACACACACACACACACACACACACACACGCACGCAAGGAAAGCATGCAGAAGTTGCTACGCTCCTACATGTGAAAGCTCGCAGCCATATGCACCCCCGACCCCCCACACACACACCTCCTTGTGTACAGTACATTTTCAAAATGGCATGCAGTGTAGGTGAGATTTGGTCCCTTTGTGTCAGCAAAAGATTAAAATGATTATCCAGATCTTCAGAGTCAGCAAGTCAGTCCTGTTGAGTTTGCCTATGGTGTTATGTAAATCTGGCCTTAGTACAACGTGATGTGGCTTGAGTCCATGGCAGCTGTGCATCATTAGAGCTAAGAATAACCTAAAGAGACCGTGGAGGCTGGGCTGAAGGAAATGGCCCCAATTCTCTCGGATTATAACAAAGGCAAGAAAGTGAATCATAATATTGCAAAGTATGAATAAATGTGGTCAGGAAAAACAAAAAAAATCCTCTGCCATATTGTTGACATATGTCCACCTTTGCCCCATTCCCAAGGTCTGTTACGCCCCGATGAGGTGAAGCTTCAGGCAGACGAGCAGCACTCTGCGTCTAGCAGGGCAGGTGTGAGGCGGCGGACTCATTGGCGAGGGGAGACGGTGGACTGAGGTGAAGAACCTGGGCCTTGGTACCTCTGTTTGGCGTGCTTCTCACAGTACATCACGTCTCCAACCCAAAAGTGACCTCTCATTCTGAGGTTAAGGCCGCAATCTGTGCAAGTGTAGCACTCTGGGTGGCGGAAGCAGTTGTCTGTGATGCGCACGACCTGTGTGCTGTGGAAACATGAGTGCAGTCAGATAAAAGACCACCCACACACACACCCACCCACACACCCTGTTGCCAATGACGACAGGATGAAATTTCCACCATCGTTTTCAATGCAACTAAAAGGTGAGCCCAGATGAACATTGTCACATATATTTCTTAAAAACAAAAATGCCCAAAAGCTGTCAACACAAGGTACAATTCATATCTACATGGCATGTGTTCATGAAAATAAAGTCTTCCTTAAAAAATACACTGTACAAATCTCAGGTGAAACATTTACTACAGTAGGAAATATTATGATCCTTTACAACACATACACCTGTATGTTATCTCAGCAATGTCTAAGTGCAGAAAACTTACACAATGCTGGTGCCACACTTCTCACAGGTGTGATATTTGCTGACTCCTCCCACTGTCGTGCCTGGTGTTGGGACATTAGGTGAAAGCTTCCCTGGGAACCTCAAAGCTGCCTCTGGAGTAAAAGATAAACACACGGGTATAAACAGAGCTGCTCATTGGAAGTCCTAACAGGTGTCTCTTAGTTCAACACGTTTAAAAATCTATTTCTCTTCACTGCTCTGACTGCAGAACTCGTTTCGGGAGCTTTGTGTGACAGATTGTGCCAGAGAATGTAATTTGGATTTATTTGTGCCACCATTTATCAAAAGAATAAGGCCAGATGCATTCCCTGATAAACTGTTCACAATATTAACTGCACACAGGAGAGCATTTCTCTTCCAGCACAGGTGAAGGCCATATGCAGGTCATTCCTCAGTATCTCACGCTCATTAGTTCTGCATGAACAAATGAATGCCGTTGACAAGGATTTCAAAATGGAGAGCCGCTGGCAAACAAGTGTAATTAGCCACATTACTTGATTGCTTCTCCATGCAAACGTATTCATACCCCATTATATTGTGTATGTATTTATACTGGACAGAGTGAACATTCTGCCATTCAAATAAATTAGTCACCCATTTCATCTTAAATAATATGAACAAAAAAACATGTTTTACATCCATTAGTACAACGCTGTAAAATATTCAGTATTGAATGAATACTGGAAAAAAAAAAATGCTCCTTCAATTTTGTGTGCGTGTGTGAGAAGTGATGCAAATTCCAACCTTTCTCATCGGCCTCCAGGACCTCTTGCAGCATTTTAAAGGTGTTGGACTGACGAGGTGCTGTGCGGGACTCCTTATTCTCCTGGATCATCTTGTACACCTCGGAGTCCCTGTCAAACCTCTGCATGGTAAAGTCAGAGCTCGAACTACTGTAGAATAAAAAAAATAGATTTAAAAAATTTACATCTATCACAGGTGATCACATGTACAAGCTCTCTGATGTGGGCAGTAGAGAATGTAGTTTTATCACTCTGGTTTAAATGAAGTCAGCTGAAATTGAGGAAAGAGCATGCGGTTATCTTTGAGACTTCGACCTCCAAGCATGATTTGGAACAGCCTAAACACAGAAGATAAACAAATCTGTAAAATCCATATAGCATGTGATATATACTGTCTGGCTAAAAAGAATGTCACACCTAAAAATTAGGTCACCCACACATTTAATTGGATCACCTTTAATTACAGCACATATTCACTATTGCGTTCTTTCCATAAGCTTCCATAAGAAGTGTCGCATTTATTTTCCACCAAAATCTTGTATTGATGATGGAGTCAGACCACTGCACAAAGTCTTCTCCAACACACACCAAAGACTCTCAATGGGATAAATGTCTGGATTTTGTGGTGGCTAATCCATGTGTGAAAATGATGTCTCATGCTCGCTGAACCACTCAATTACAATTTGAGCACAATGAATCTGGGTGTTTTCCTCTTGGAATACGCTCGTGCCATCAGGAAAGAAACAATTTCTTGATGGAATATTGATTGTGGTGATTTCCAGCCCGTTACTGCACAGGAAGAATATGAAAGCTTTCACTCGGGGTAGTTCATGGTGTCAGCTAATTAAGCAATAAGCATAAACAGTGACCCATATTACAAATGAATTCTTCACATCAATTTGTTTAATTATTTTTACTGTTTCTTCCGTGCTTCATATGTGGTTAAATACCAATCCCGCCCTATCCCTGTCGTAGAAACACATGTGTTGAAAGCTCAACTGACAGATGCATCAGTAAGTTAAAGAAACAAACACGCAAAGTATTCTCTCGTGTCAGTGTATTTATCTGGTGAGTGTTTGCTGTCAGGCAGGAACCGGTTGGCTGGGTGCACTCGCTGGGCCAGGTGTGGTGTGGTGCCATTCACCTGTAGCCAACTGAGCAGAAGATCCCAGCTGAGCTGTCAACCAGAATCAGAAGTTGACCTGACTGACTGTCTCACCTGTTGTCACATGCATCAAGTCTGTCAAAATATTTACTGTTGACCTGACACCTGTGGTGTAAAGAATCTGCCCTTAGACTTCAATGATGCTATGCTGAACAGATGCCTTTACTAACTGCAAGCCTTGTGCATGCGTGACAATGACATATCCCTTTGTGTGCTTGCACATTTACTCCTGCAGTGAAGTTTAAATAAAACAATGATTATGGGGTTAAAACGTCTCAGCTTTGGTTTGGGGAACCACTGTGGGAGTTACAGCCCTTTTTGTGAACAAAGTGACAGGAATTAAATCTTCACAGATTAATATAAACTTAGATAAATTCATGTCATACATTTCATGTCAAATCCTTTGTAGTCTAAGGAACTTTTGACCTACAGTCCACATAAAACACTTGGTATCTTCCTTGATGATGCTCTGTCACGTCCATTCACAGCTAGCCTCTTTGCTCATTTCAAAACTTTTGTTTTTTTTGCCTTCAGTCTGCAACACCAGCTCAGCGGGTTTCGGTCTGATGACAAACTTGGCAAGTCAAAACACCAAGCAAGAACCTCCTTTCATGCTAATATTAGGTGAAAGTTTCAAGAATTATTTTAAAGTTTGAGCCCAGGCTTTAAACAGCCTTACCCTTATAATGTCATGACTTCTAAAGAAGGTTGTGGTGTAATGTCAATTCCAATGTGCACAAGTCCATAGACAAAACAAAAAATACTCCAACTGTTTATTGCAGATAAGCCTCATCACGGTGTTTTTGTCCCGCATGTTTGTACAGTACGTTTTTTTCCCCCCTATTTTTCCTTCCTGCATTTCAGCTGAAGGAGTTTGTTTCCCGCTAGATGAACAGGGCTGAAACAGGAGATGGCAAATAAGACAAGACAACAAATATGCGGCTGAAGAAAACGCTCAAGACCCTTTCCTCTGCATCACTGAACGTGGTTCAAATTGAAAACAGACTTCTAAAGCACACCCCAAGTTCTCCACATGCTCAGCTCCACCCTCAGCAATCCATTTCCCTTTTTACTTCACTCACCCTGTCTTCTGACATGCAATTGCAAAACAAATGGAAAGTCTAGGTCAAATGGGAGGGTAACAAATAACAGAAGTGAGGGTCAGAGTGAACCGCGCTCATCTGAGCAAGCAGTAGAGTCCACGGGTTTCCAGTGGAATCGTATACTGTAGATTTTGACAAAGAATCAGGGAATTTGAAAATGGCTTGACATCTGGAAACTATGCGTATGAATGTTCTCATGTCTACACAATGTCTGCATCTGATGCTTACATGTTGGGTTTATACCCAGACGTGGCACAGAGAAGTGGTGATAACGACCTAGTCATAGCAGTCTCAGAGTGTAGCCAAAACATATTTAAGATCACAATGCTAAATTCCAACCACATTTCTCAAATCAACTTCCCTTCAATACAGCAAGTAACCTAATCCTAAGACAGAACATCTCGACAATAGAAATCAAAATGACAAAACTCAATGACAAGACTCACCTCAGAAAGAAAGGAGGAACAAAGACAACGAGCACAGCACCACTACTCTTTTGTAACAGTCCCTGTCTTGCTAACACTGCTATAGCAACTCAGAGTGTAAAACAATATTACTGTAGCACACACAGATGCAGAGCATGCACACACACACACACCTCTATCTATACCAGACAAGGCAGAAAAACAAGAGTCTGACTGAAAGGTGTGCCCCTGGGCTGCAACTCATTGGCCATACGACATAAAGTGGGTGGGTAGATGGGTGTCACTGAGTCTGTGATTGGCTGGGAAGGAGCAGGGAACGGCTTGGTGTGCAGGCTGGGGGCTCCAGACTGGGGGCCAATTAGGGGGAGAAGTAAAATCTGGCTTCTTTTTGGGAACACGGGGTGTTTGGATATGACTGCAGTTGCTGACACGTCATATCACTTGCCGCGGTTACTCAGGGGGGAACTGCGGCCAAAGTCAACCATCCTGCACTGTGAAAACACAGGCACCAGGCTGTCCAGCAGGGAGAGAGTACACACAAACGATTATGTGAAAGACTAAAAAAGGAAAATAGATTTTCATCTTTGTTGAGCAGAAAAACATTGTTTAGTCTAAACGAATCCAAAAAATGTTGAGGGCAGCACCTGCACGCTATGAGTCACATTACAGCCACATCACCTCATCAGAGGGGACGGAGCAGGAAAAGGCAGAGTACAGTGCAGGTGGTGGACACAGTATTGTGTTTCGCAAAGGCTGACATTTCTGACTGAGTGCAGCTGCAAACAGGACTAAGCACAGATGACAGCCAGCTGCCTCAAAACATGAGGTATAGTTGAATCAATCTTTGGAACAATCTTAGACAAACATCTAAACAGCTTAAAAATTGAGGTATTACCTACTGAAGGTATTCGATTTAGAGGGGCAACTGTCTGTCAATCAACAGAAAATTAATCAGCAACTGTTTTGACTGTTTCAGAACTGTTTTAGAAAGGAAAAAATGCCACACCTTTTCTGGTTATAAATTTGCAAATGTGAAGATTTAAAGCCGTTATTGGTGCTACATGAGTAAACTGAAGATCATTCTGTTTTTAGGTCTTATCAGACAAAAACACAACATTTGGAGACATTGGGCTATAAGACATAACAGGCATCAGTAGGTTAATAAATGGCTTTAAATCATTAGTTATATCTATATATTTTTCAGGATGTGGTGATGTTGATTTCCCTCAGTGTGGATGTAACCGCCAGTGGCCTTTAGATGGAGCTAAATGGCTGCCCGTTTGTTAAACACACACTCACACAGAGGGACTTGAGGGTCTTATTGCTACTCCAAAGCAGGTTGCATTTAACAATACAGTGTCACTAAAAGGTTAGAGGTGTGTATCCCTTCAGGACAGTGCAATGCATGTCTTACATTATAATGTATTAACTAATTACTTAATTAGGTGTATATTATTGTTTGCAACGTGAGTGGTCTTTACCTGCGGCGAGGGGACATGGGTACATCCCGATCGATGGGACTCTGGGGTGAGTAGCGTCCTGGTGGGGTCGGGGTTCTGCTGGACACAGAGTTATTTCTGTAGTCTGAAGGGGAGAAGTCCTAAGAAGAAGCAACAATGAAACGATATTGTAAGTATGAAAGTCAAACTTCCTGCAGCAGCTGAAACAAGGTTTACAGTTCAAAGTTGTGTAATGTGTTGAGACAGAGTGCAAGTTCTTAGACCATGATGCAATGTTACTGTAAAAATAAATAAATAAAAGTCACACAAAGCCCTACATTCAGTGTAGAGGTAGGAACTTGACAGCAATATTTTTGGATTACTGCTCGACCAAGCAAGGTACTGGTACAAAATGACGAATGTCGGGTCCTTATATCAGGAAACTCTAAATCTGCGAAGCTTGCACTATATGGCAACCTAGAATAAAACAGAGCCTGACACGCAGTCCTGCAGGATATATTTAGTCAGGATTTATCAGAAGCTTAAACAACTCCAGATGTAGAAACAGCACAACAGAATTGATTATTCCTGTGACTTCATCTAATTTGCCTGAAACCAGGAGAAGTTCTTTCAGTTTCAAGCGCAGAATGAACAATAAACCTTGTCGTTTGTTTTCGGTACCCCGTGGGATCGTTTGTTGCCTGAATCATGACCAACATTCCTGTACCGTTGGCTGATCAGTTTCAATCACAGCAACTGTTTGTCAGTTTTTATCTTGATTATTTCTTTAATACCAGAACTGTACTTCAGCCTCACTGATAAATGAGAGATTGTGGGGCAACAGATGTTTGGCACCGACTAGTTTTAGTTTGATGGGAAGAGCAGAGCCAGCACGAATTCAATGAATTCCACATGCAGTGCAAATTTCACAATTATTCATGGTAAATATTTAAACAGTATTCATCATGAAATTAGAGAAGACATTCCACTTGTCAAGAACCTCATTCAGATAAACTATACACGTACTATCCAAACAGTGTAATTCAGGAAGGACACAGTGAACAAACCGTCTCAGTTGGGTAATTTTAACTTGACAGAAGAGGGCGCTAGATACCAATTGTAAGTTCAAACTTCACCAGATGAGCCAATGGCATTTTTTTATTGTAGCTGTTGTAAGTAAAATCCAAAGTCAAGCACAGAAACAGTTCCAACATTATGGGCAAAGGTTGGGCCACTAGTGAAATTGACCTCAGGCACATGTTCACAGTAAACACTCGGCACACCTGGACTAAGTCTGCACAGATCGTAACTCAAGCCAGACACTTTTACTGTCAGGAATCCCAACAAACAAACCGTTTTAGCCACAACACTGTCTGGGATCTAACCATGTCCACCTATAATACTAACCACTTACTGGTCACCTAAAGTACACAATGCACTGATGAAATATTCAGACTAAATAACTTTAAAAAAAAAAAGAAATATTCAAAAGTGTTTCACAACTTCCAGTTTGCTAGGGAAACAAAGCCATTATGGCCTGTGCACAGTCCAGGAAAACTAAGACCGGGAATCAAACAGCCCACAGACAACTCCAGAGTACTTTTCACAATAAAGTTCACTGAATATTTCTGCCTCAACAGTCACCAGCTGGCATCAGTGTTACGTGGGCTCCGTCCGAGGGAGAAAAGTGTCCACCCGGCTCTTTGAACTGGTATACGTGGGACTTGAGCTGGAACGGATGCAGGAGCCTGATGCTGACACAGTGGCACTGATGGAGTCAAAGATTTGTGTGTCTAATGCCAGCACCCGCTTCCAATTCAGCAACCCTTTGAACAATGTCTCTGTTCTCAATTGAGTCCAATTTTCCTCTTCTTTTTTTCCCCTTAGTGAGTGGGCAGATTAGTGGTGCGTGCCAGGAAGCCTTTACCAGAAACGATTATTGGGATGTCTCCCTGAGATTCCTCCCTGAATAAACCTGGCATCATAAGTGCAGGTTCATAAGATCAGATATTCCATATCACCAGAGTACAAGAAAGACATCCATGTCCTCTCCTGCAGTGAACCAATCTAAAGGAATATCTGATAAACGTATATGCTTTAGGGATTCCCTATTGAAGCCCTAGTGAAGCCACACAGTATGTGCACATGAAGCCACTCTAATCCAAACCAAGCCTATGTTATATAAGTGTCTGGCTACTGAATGTGAATCCTCATGCTCTCCAACAGAAATCTCAACTCTGATCTATGAGACGCAAGAGGAATGCAATGCAGTAAAGAAAAACAAAAGGAAGCAGGAGAGGGAGGGAAAAAAAAAAAAAACAAAAAAAAAAACAAGCGCTGCACTGTCACAGCCTCCGATACCAGCCTTTTATAGCAGTAACCATGGTACAGCTGGCAGCTGCTTCGGATTGGATCCCCTAAACTGCTTTGTTTTAAAATCATCACTGTCCTACTGTACGCCTTCAAGCCATTACACATGGTTTATCTCCGAGCTAGAATGCATGTAGTGAAATGCATCATGGCAATGCCAACAATGCCCCTATGTATCATGCACCAACAAATTTAGGGAGGGGCACCGCCGAGGCAGGGAAGACCTATTATTTGGTCTTGGATGGAAGCAGGGTTCAATGATGGGAGAGACCACTGGAGGGAAAAAAAAAAAAAAAAAAAAGTCAGCCAGTTCTTCCTGGTTCCTGTGGCTGGCTAGAGGAGGAAGCTCTGATTAAAGCTGCACTGAACTATAATCAGGAGCTCGTAGTCAACATAACCGGGATCATCAGGGTAAGTCTCTGGTATGCTGCGATAGTCTGGAACAACACCTTCAACTATTCACTTTGCAACCTGTAAGCTAGAGGATGTGTGAGCACATGCCAAGTCATTCTACCTGGCTTTTAGTTAGAGCCGTTTGGCTATTTCACAAGAGAAGACTGTATCACATTTAATTTTGACTTCACTTTTTCCACTGGTTTAGAGGATGTTGTTCAGTTGAGAGAAAGAAAAAAAAAAGTAATCACCCACTTGCACCTATTAGACCCAAGAAAATAGTATTTATGAATATGTAATCTATTATGAACTTATGAAAAAAGCCTTGTTGCTTTTTTGGTCGTGGACATTTAAAGGTTAGAGAACAATAGACCAGACTAACGCATACTGCAAAATATCATGGCCACAACCTTTTGGATGTGTATGCAATAAGTTTGTCTTAAACTTTTTTTTTTTTTTTTTAGACATGTCTAGTAAATATTTTGCTACACTGCCTGAACCTGAGTGTTCGCAATACTTTATGAATGAAGGTTGATCCATCAGCCATCATGCCCCTTCAGCTTTCCTTCATCCAAGTGGATCAATGACCCAACAAAGTGGCTGGACATTGCTTATCCTGACATCTACCTACAGATAATTGATGATTCCTCAGTTAGCATTTGGCCAAGTGTCATCTGGATTTGTGCTTTTCACAACCTACTACATAAGATTTATTTTTTTCCTGTATCTTACATTATATGAAGGCAGAAGACAGCCTCGGTTCCGGGTGTTTGATATGATGCTGGTCTGATCTATTTAAATGTTGAAATATCCAACCTGCAGGATTTGTGGAAAGACCTCCGCAGCAAAGTTGGCAGCCTCGATGTGGAAGGTTGTGTTGAAGCCAGCTGTTTATTCTAATCATTCATCCATTCGTTATTCCTACTTCATCCTGTGCACATTTGTAGGATCTGGAGCAAACCCACAGCACACACTGGGCAAAGGACATGGTACACAACCTTGGAAAAAGTATTACTTAGGAAAAATGTAACACTATTGAGCTTTCCTGATGGTCTGTAAAGAGATACAAACATGATATAAGCAGCCTAATTGCCATTGTCAACCAAGACGGGTGCCTCACCTCTCAAGATGGATATCCAATCTGTATGTGACTCTCCAACAACTTATTCCTTCTCAGAAAATTCTTCGAAATGAAAGTCTTGAATGACCTCGTTTTGTTTAACTGTTTGGTAAATAAACTTACTTCGACATGATCTGATTTAGGTGAATGAATGACTAAGTGACTGGCTGATGTTCAAAAGGGACTTGACCTGTACAGGAGGGGGGGGAAAAAAAGTGAAAAAAGCCAGAGAATTACTCTAAAATACAAACAAGCCACGGTCTATGATTGACCACTTTAAGACACAAATAAACAGGAAATGGTGAACAGAAGTGAGGGCAGCTGTTTCAGATCAAGACCCATGGGAGACGTTGGGGACAGTGCCAGTGGAGGAGCCTTCAGTCTGGCTCCAAGCAAGCCACTCTGCATCATCATCATTACCACCCTGCAGCTTCAATTACAGGGCATGGGCCAGCAGCGCGCAGGACAGATGCCTAGAAGAGCTTTTATTTTGGGAGGCTTGGTGCTGCTGTCAGAAAGTGCTGTAACTGCAGTGTCTCCACCACAGACATGACTGCTGTATTACAATGAGGCCGGGGGACTACAGACATCCTGGGCTGGGTAATAATCACAACTGTGTACAATGTTTCCTATCGAGCCGTGTGCATCGGTGGAGGTCCGGAGCAAAGACCCGAGGCTGGCGATAACTACTCGTTATCCACTGTCACTGATGGATGCTGCCTTGTAATTATGTCTGAGCGATGAGTGTATTACGGTGTCCGCGTTCTGTAACAAACAAACAATAAATGCTACAACACAGGGCATCATTTTATATCAGAATTCATGTCATTAACATTCTTCACCCTTTTTGTTGCCTCATAGGCCACTACAGCTGATTTATGAAGAATCTGAAGTACTCAGACTAAAGTGCTGATAATGATGGAGGCTAGCCGGCCATGTTTATTGGCTGACTGTTTCAGCTTCTTTGTTAGAACAAAGCATCTTAACGATATAATTATTTTTATTACTATTGCAGTGCCCATAGGAAGTATGTACTCTTATAGAAAAGCATAAGCTTATGTAGATTTAGGTTTGGCCAAATGAGGGTGAATCGGACTGTTACATAGACTAAATTGTATTTTAAATAAAAAAAACATGCATAGAGATAAGGAGAGACATAGTTATTATAATTAAATGAGTTTAGGCCCAGATTGTGTTTGGTGAGGTGACAGTGCTGAGATTTTCTGAGGGTCTGTAAATATGCCTTTGAGCATCATGGCTATGGCCCACAGTGGCTTGCATACTAAACACCAAAAAACTATATAAATACCACAAATAATCAGAAAACATTTGGTATTTTGATTAAAACTAAAAATGGGTCAGTTTTTCCTCAATCGGTATATAAATAAACTGTTCGAGCACTTGGATATTTAAAACTTCATAACCGCATTTCTACTACACTTTGTGATCATATATGGGGTTGGATGAGCGGAGCTCCTCAACTCGACATACATATTTCCAAGTTCAATATTGAATATATGTACAGAGGATCCAGTTTTGCAACCTCAGGCCATGCTTGGATTGCCTTTCTGAAAATGGAGGATTTGTCCTGTTGAATTCAAACTCTTCATATACAGTACCCAGTCTATACTACAGTAACCTTTAGAAGTCAAGCTCAATCAACTCAATCCTCTATAATGCTTACATTCTTGGCTGGGGCTTACATAGTGCAGCATTCACTAACATGGAATAAAGTGGCAGATCTTCCCCCTCTCTCCATTCGTTCACCATGGCCACACACCATCAGACTGCTCCAGATATAAACCATATGTACAAGATTAGAGGCCAAATGAACAGCAGAGAGAGATGAAGACAACAGGATGACTGTGAGCACAATTCCTTCGGGGCACTGTTGCTGCTGTCAGCTAAAACGGAGCTGCAATTAGCTTATTTTTTGGCCTTCAAGACTACGATTTACAGTTTATGAACATAATTCAATCAATCAGTGAAAAAGCACATGTCATGATGCATAAACAACTTCACAAGTGGATGCTACAAGGAATATGTTTTTTAAAAAAAAGGCACTGTTTTTCCGCACTGTAGTTTGAGTACAATGGTTAAACCTGAACGTTTGTGAATTGTGAAGAAGGTAATGGCAAAGCGTATTGTTTAAGACCCCTGGGACACACTCAAGAAAACTCATGTGATCATAGCGTAGGTGGTCTGAGGGCGACACTTACCCACACTGTCTGCCACCAAAAGTTAGACACAATGAGGAATGAATACACATAATGAGTCTGTTTATTTATACAATGAGGGTGCTACAAGCATTGCATTTTTCATCCCGATTAAACCTCCCACTTGGCTCTGACTGGAACAGTATATCAAGCTCATTAGACATCTAGAGTTCATTATTGTTGGCTTTAAAAAAAAAAAAAAAAAAAATCCCTTCATGAGTTAATTTATGGTTCCCTGAATCTCTTTTTCATATGCATCAATGAGACAGTAACATTGAAAGACAGAAACACTTAAAAAAAAAAGTTGAATTCAAACCAAGAGTGAGGATTCCTATAATGAGCTGGGAGATTGTAGCATGGTGAAAATTCCTCTATAAAAAGGTGATAGAGCTCAGTACCTACTGGTTAATAAGACTACAAGCATCACTACAGTAATTAGACATGGTTTGCATTATATACACGGTGACAGAAACCATCTGCATGTCTGATTCTCTGCTTTCACACAAGGGTATAGTAACTGCTGTATAATATACTACTACTACTGTACGACCAAACATGTACCACAATATGATGGAGTTCAGCCCAGTACTCCTATTTCTATAGGAATTTCCGTGAATGGCTTTTAAACATAAATCTATAATGTCAGCAAGACAGACATTTATGATGTCCCGGTGTAGCAGAATTATTCTTCAGAGCTTTAACTGCAGATACTGTTTTACCAGCTTAATTATGATTTATGACCAACAAATCCAGCCATGGTATCCATTAACCCTGAAACGTAGGTGTTGTCCTATGTAAAACTAGGGGAATATATGCTGACACGTCTGTTTTTGTTGGCATGAATACACTGAGGGGCAGTTATACACGTCGTTTCCTTGACAAAAACTTTTGGAATGTTGACATACTGCTCAACCGCCTTCGTAAACAGCACCAACTAGTAAAAAAAAAAAAAAAACACCCATCTCTCTCAGCCAACACTTCTCCATAAAACCTGCAGGGCCGAGTGTCCCCATGAGTGTGTCCGGGGGCCTGGAAAGCATGGGGAATCAAAAGTGCCCCAGTTTGCTTTTCCACTCCAGGGGAAAGACAAACAGGCATGCTGATCAATCAGAGGGGATGAGGAGAGGCATGCTGCCCGTGCAGTGGTCACAATGGACCCCAAGCTTAAAGGCTATGAGTCCACGTGAAAAGGCCTTACACTGTCCGGTCACAGAGCTCACTGAGCAGAGAAGAAGAAAACACTGTGGCCACCGCCAGCACCACTCCCCCAACACTGGCTTGGCTTAGCCCAACACCGGCCTGCCAAACCAAACAAGAGACCCACTCATGTCCAACTTGAAATAGTACATCATTTCTAAACATCATCGTCAAGGAAAAGATATCTGTATTTTAATGCTGGAGGAGAATCCCCTACAGGTAAAGTGAGTCACCAGTCTTGAAGATAAAGACTACTTGTAACCTCCTATAACCAACAGTGCATGCAATATAAAATTTAGCATTTTGATTCCATTTAAAAAAAAAAAAAAAAAAAAAAAAAAAAAAAAGGTAGTTCTATCCCTGCATACCAAGTCTCCATTTCTGCTCCAAAGCAACGACCACAGTTTTGCACTCCTATCCACCACAACCTCTAGAATAGAGCAGGACAAAGCCAGCTTACTGGCGTGCAGGCTGGCCTGCTGGGATGGACAGAAGGATATGTATGGAATACAGGATGTATGGCTGGATGTTTACGCACCCTTTCTGGATAAGTGTTTAGCGACACATTTAGGATAAAGAGGAAAAGTTTGGTTTGCTTGGGTCCAACACCAAGTGTTGTCCTGCAGGAGCTGGCTGTCCTGCCCTGGGAGGGATATTTATAAAGAAACCACCCTATCCGAACACAGGATCAAGCAGCCCATTGAGGCAGCCCTCAGGAACCTCAAAGTGCAGCAACTGCAAACCCAGACATGGAGCCTGAGCCTAATGGCCCAGTGACGGGGTCATGTCTCGTGAAAAGCAGTTTGGTTTTGGCCCAGTTCATCGCAACAGAGATCCCGTTGTGGTCACTTCCTGATGATATAAACAGATGCCCTGAATCATGACATTGGCCTGCCCGTTCAGATACAATCTCCTGCCCGGCTTACAGGAATGTCCGATGCCTTTGCTCCTTTGGTCATGGTGGTTAGATAGTAGACACCAAAGCCCAGGAACACAGTGACAGTCACAGTATGGCATGACAGAACAAAACAATCCCAATAAAGCGCATCAATCTAACTTCAGGATAAGTTTAGAGCAGTAGTTCTAAACTGGTCGAGCCTCGTGGCCCACATTTTTCCTTAGCTTTCATTAAGCTGTGAGTCATATTTTGAACCACTCATTAACACATTAAAATAGTGCAGTTGTGGAAATATACTGCATGTCCTTCAAAATAAAAGTGCACCATCAGAAATTCTGTAGACTTTAAAGTAAAAGTTTGCTCCCCCCTGGACATATCTGCAACATTCTTGTCACAAAATTGGATAATTGTGATAAGTGTGTATGAAGTTGTGAAGTGGAGAATCCATTTTAAACATGCAGTCCTAATCTTTACATCATTATGCATGTGGTGCTGCAGGCAGCTCGGAGTTCAGACACAAAGAACACTGCTGTGTGAGAGGGGCTTGCAGAGTGGTGTGATGGCTTAAGTACAGTTTGGGAATGTCAGCAAGCTCCCTGGTGTCCTCTCTGCTCGCTCAACCCCCCCCCCCCATCTCTTCCAGCTCTCATCACACAAGGACAGGCCTTGTGACGCGAGGGAAAAAGCAGCACCGGCCTTCCACAGCCTCTGCCATCACAGCCACTATTGTACATGGGCATTTTCTCAGGATATCCAACACCCTGGAAAATGGGGGATCCTGTTGCACATCCCACTCTCCTCACTTAGAGAGCCAAAACAAGGGTGGAAACGCCTTTTAGGAGCTTTTCAGAGAGGCTGATCACGATACAGCAGTATTCTACACCTCTCAGTCAGGACAGAGCCCCTTGTCATGGAGGCTCCACATCTCAGCGTTCACTGGGCTGCTGTGTTCCTGCCAGCCCAAGCAGCATAATGCTCACAGTGCCCAAGGCAGGCCTTTTCCCAGCTCTATAAGAACTCTACTTACTAATCACAGTACTGCGGCAGGAGGCTCGTCACCACTTTAAAACCAGAGTAGACGTCTTTCGGAGTAGAGGGTCAGCCAAAACCCAAAACTCTCATCCACCAGGCCGGATAATGGTAAGGCATAGACAGCAGACTAAGAAATCAAAATTATCTGTATTCCATAAATCAAAAAAGAGAATTTAGTGGACAAAGCAGTGTCCAAACATCTCAAACTGAAGTATTTTTTGTTAAACTTCAATATGTAAAACTTAAAGCTTTTACACAGATCGCTGATCAGGCCAAAAAAGGCCAAGATGATACTGAAGCTGAGGGAGATCGAAGGAATTTAAAGTCTCCCAAAGGATAAAGATTACAACGAGAAAAATGAGAGAAAAGGGTGAATATTAAAAAAAAAAAAAAAAAAAAAGGTATGGAGACTGGGAGAACGGGCGACTCCATAAATACCACAAATATGCAAGGCCGTCCCGGATGGACAGCTATGACAGCTGCAAGTTCATTCCTCAGGGCTCACTGATGGAGATCTGAGCCACAACACAGCTCCTAAAGTGTTTTTTGTTGGCCAGTACGGAAGTTTGTTCCTCCATGGTTTGCTGGCCGCAGCCTCACTGTAACTCCATAGTGGGTTTTTGAAAGTGGTTTTGGATTGATGCTGAAAACATCCACATCTACGTTTAACAGAGACATACAATGTCTTCTGTGAGAATCCTATGTAAGGTGGTTTGAACTACAGTTTATTTATCACATCAGGTCCTTTGACTTAATAGACTGAATAGTTAAAGAACTCCCAAGAAACTTCAGTTCAAAATAATAATGAAGCAGCAGAGGCCAAGACCTCCTCACTTTGGGGCCCAGGAAACAGATTCCTACATTTCCAATAATGCAACTCAATAGCTTTCATTAAACCCTTATGACTTTTAAATTCAAACCCCAAGTTTGTAAACACCGGCTTTGTGTTACAAATTTGAAGGCTGAAGCCCAATTTAAGATTTGAATAACCCTGACCCTAATCCTTTTAAAACTGTTTTCACAAGCTGAGCAGCACTCTTTGTGAGAAGTAAACCGATCATGTGTAAAATCTGTGGGGCGCCACTTTAAAAGGTTCCAAATTTCCCAGAGCTATGCATTAAATAACCATCATTCTGACTTAAATACATACCTTATTCAAATTCTTGTATTTAAATCTCATTAAAAGTACTGTATAATACTTCTTAAGCCATTAAGCCAAAGCATTTGTGGCACATGAAAGCAGATTTACCCCCCCCCCCCGAGTGTATCGACTTGACAGCTCCATCATCTCCAGTCCAGTTTATTGTCTGCTGGGGCCATAAGTCATCCAAAACAACATCATATATCACATTAGTATCTGTTCGATCTGCCTGAACCATGAGCCACTCACAAAGCTGATTCATGTCTGCATACATCCTATGCACCCTCCCCGCCCTAAAACAACAAGTAGTAGACACAAGCCATGTCTCTTGTTTTGCAGTCACATCAAATTAGATTTAAGGATGCACTCTGCAGTGAGTGACAGTGCATCCAAATCCCATTTAACATAAACAAAACAAAAGAATCCCAAACATGAAGAGAAGTTTTTTTTAAAATGGACCTTCTCAGCCAGTTGCCTCTTAGAAGGAACACTTGAATGTTTTGAAGTCCGAAACCTCTGCATATTTATCTAACTTTATGTAATGTTCACAGGGGTTATAAAAATGGCTGGAATTCCTTGCGACATTACAAAAGGTCTTGTATGTTTTTTCCTGCTCTGTCATCTCACATGTTCGGTCTTCAGTGGGACCCTTGCTTGAGACCAAGCATGTAGACATAGCTGAAATAGTTCATGATGAACTTTCCCACAACATTTACTCTTTAACTCACTGAAGTCTTTCCAGACGCCCAAGTACCCCCGCTTGGTTTTTTGCTGGAATTGTAAATAAGCACAACATAGTTTAGCATCAGTCTCACGATAACCCCGACGTCTGGATTTTACCACTTTCCATATTTTACCGCTTACTGAGAATAATGAACCTGCCTTCAAACAACTAAAAGGTTAAGGCCATTGTTTTGATGAAAAGTTATCATTTTTTATTAGCACAAGCTCTGAATGAAACAGCTTCACGCTGTTGTTCCGGCGATATTTTTAAAAGACTGACCTTTTAAGTTCATACACTCCCCACTATAAAAATGTCAAGCCTCCTCTGTATCCTGCTGTTATTGTGAAGCCCACATACAGTACACTGGAGCCCGCTAACCTTTGTAGGGCATCTTCTGTGGCACCAGAGTGTAACAATTCAAGAGGAAAAGCAAAGAACTGAAAATATGTTATTCTTATAGAATGGGTTGTGCGGTCAAGATAGAGAGATAAATAAATTTCTCACAGATAGAAATAAATATCTCACAGAGCACTACAGGCAACAGGACAAACTCGGCTGTACTGTCTCAGTGAACTACAGCCTAAAAACTGCAGTGAAAGATGAAAGACAAATACAGGTGCTTGTCATAATTACAATAACCCATGAAAAAGTTGGTTTATATCAGTAATTCCATTCTAAAAGGGAAACTTGTATATTCTATTCATTCATTATACACAGTTATAATCATCAAAATTAAAAGAAATAAATCCCAACGACCAATGGACCAACACCAGCAGATGATAAAAGCACTTCAAATCATCACTGACTGGAAACTTTACACTCAACCTCAAGCAATCAAGTCCAAGTCAGCTTTATTGTGAAAAACCATATGTACAGGTTGCACACACAATTTGAAATTGCAGCACTCCAGAGGCCCTCAGTGAACATTAAAACATCTTTTAAACAAGACAATAAAACATGACAAACATAACCTAGCAAAGCAATGTGGATTCTGTGCCTATCCTCCCTTTCTCCAGACTCTGGGACCTTGAATTCCAAAAGGACATGCAAAATTTACTTTCATGAGAGAACATGACTTTGAACCACTCAGCAGCAGTCCAGTCCTTTTTGTCTTTAGTCCAGGTGAGACACTTATTGTGGCTTGACACAAGGAATGTGACAGCTGAATCCCATGTCTTGCATACGTTTGTGTGGTGGTTCTTGAAGCACTGGGTCCAGCTGCAGTCCACTCTTTGTGAATCTCTGCTACATTTTTAATGGGTTTTGTTTCACAATCTTCTCCAGGGTGCAGTTATCCCTATTGCTAGTAAACTTTTTTCTATCACATCTTTTGTTTCCCTTCTCCTGTCTATGAATGTGTTTGGACACAGCTTTGTGAACAGCCAGCCTCTTTAGCAATGATCTTGTGTGTCTTCCTTCCTGCCCTGCTTGTGCAAAGGTGTCAATGGTCATCTTTTGGACAACGGCCAGGTCAACAGTCTTCTCCAGTCTACAGAGCTAGACTGAGACTATTTAAATGCCTTTGCAGGTGTTTTGAGTTAACTAGCTGATTAGAGCCTGGCAACAGTTTCTTCAGTATTGAACCTTTCCACAATAAAATAAAATTATCTGAGATACTCAGTTTCGGGTTTTCATTAGTTGTCAGTTATAATCCTCAATATTAAAGAATAAACACTTGATGATAGGTCAGTGTTTGTGATTTTACAAGTTTCACTTTTTAAATTGAATTCCTGAAATCAACTTTTTCCTGATATTTTAATTATATGACCAGAGCCTGTATATGGATCATAAACCAGCACAGAGCCAGTATACCCAGGATGTCATCCTAAAATCATCTAAAATATGCAAAACAAAATACAATTTTGCTGGAGGAGACATTATCGCCATTTAATGCTCACTAAAAAACTAATCAAGTATTTAATATCTTGAATTCAGCTATTTCTCTTTTACAGGGTGGGCAGCTGTTGACATGAGAAAAACTGAATAGCAGCAGTTAAAAGGAGAACTTGACTAGCTTAAAAAAAAAAAAAAACCTGTGAAAACCAACCTGTGAAAGGGGTCTACACGGCCTGTGACTCTTTTCCTCTGGAGACCATGAACGCAGCTGGACACTAGAACATAAGGACAAATGAGTCAGTGACATCTATATACTGTGAGAAAATCCTTACAGATTTTAACATTATTCATAGTGAGTATATTCCCAGTATGGTTCCTAAATACAACCCAAAGCATTGATTCATACATTTTCACATTAACATATTCTAGTTTCACAGGTCCAGTCCGGTGTAACCAGAAACCTGCTTATTTGAAACAAGTATGCAAAAGCTGCACCCACATATGGACATATATTCACATGTGTGTGCATTCTCACACACAACCTCCCAAACAGTTGTCCTCCATATAAATTTTAGCCTCAAAAGGTAGAAAGCTGCAATTGCTGTGGAGAGACCACAGGTTTGTGGATCAATGAATGCATAGACCTTTATGCAGCAATGAACTGATGGGACAGGCTTTAATGACAACTGGGGCATGAAAGGGAACATAGCAAGATGATGTGCTATGTGCTTGCATACGTGTGTGGCCATGTTATGTGAATCCATTTAGATGTTATGTACCTTTCTGCAATAAGCCACACTTTTAGCCCATTGGCATGAGCACAAACATTCTCACAAACACATACATGAGGCCTAATGCCAAAAAACTGCAGCCGCTGAAGGGTTGGTAAATATTTGTGGGTCGATCCAACCAACAGTGAGCTATAAAGCTGCTAGTCACAGTTAAAACACCATAGTGTAAAACAAAAATAATCTACAATTGTAAAAGACTGCTGCATTGCACAATGTTACTGACAGTATCACATGGTAAAATAGAGATTATAATGATTTACATGGAAAAACAGTAATTGGAAAAACAGGCATTGTAATTATGTAACAATAACATGAAAATCAGGAAGCGTCTGACCTGTCAAAAGTCCAGACAAGGGCAAGAATTTGGGGTTTGAACTGTGACCTACTCAGTCGTCCAGGAGAGTCAACAAATGGCCATGCGTAGAGAAAGCGTGGTGAACTTTCCACATTCTGCCTTTTGTTAAGGTGAATGCACCCTGTGGAATGTGATATCCTGTGCATATCCTTTGTTACTACAGTACAATCCCATGGCTCCACTTTCGGTCTGTTATGTCCATACTCATTGACTCTGGGCTTGTTGTAGAGTCAAGCGAGCACTTGTTACAACCTTTTGTCCAGGTCTAAGCCTATTCAAGCTGTAAACGGACAGGTTTCTGAAAGAGACTCCAACTGTCCATCTGAAATGTTAAGCTCGAAAAGGTCTTCCGACTTTATCTTACATTCTACTCTTGCTGAAAGTCCCCCCCCAATAGGATATCTGAAGCTGATTGTCCAAACTGCAAATTTTAAGTAACTGGATCGCACGTGTGTGACTTCAGACGGAATAATCCTTTGCTTTCATTACAACACTGCAAAGCACAGTAACAATACAGGAGTGGACAAGCTGGCTCCCACTTCAATAGCTAACAACTCCCAATACTCCTAGTAAATATAAGCACTCCACTAATGATTTTTTTTAGCATTTTTATATAATGGACAAAATTTGTTGAACAAGAAGGAACCTTTACACATCAAGGATGTTTTTAGAGACTTCAAGTCACATTCTTTTGCATCAAGTACACCAATCAGTGAGAATCTGATTTCATTAAAGTGAAACTTGATTTGTATGCTCAAACATGGAAATGTTATCACAGTAGATCTGGTGAGCTACCTCCTGTTGATCGTTGGTGTCAGCATCTCCCTCTTCCCGTCAGGGCTGGAAGGAGGATCTGGTGAATAAGGTCCAGGGGACAGTGACGCAGGGCTGGATATGGTGTACTCTCTGTAGTTCTGGTTCTCATCTCGACTCACTATTACTGCCTCCTACAAAACATCACACCAGAGCAATGTTATTGATATTAGCATCTTAAAAAAAAAAAAAAAGGTAACTTGATCTTTATTACCACATCTGTGTTGAATTGCTGGTAAGGTGGAGACCTGAAGAAAATCCTCAAACAAGTCTACAGAATATGTATCATGTATTATACAGGTGGTTTGGGACTTATCTCAATAAAACACAGGAACAGGTATTCCCTACAATATCTTGCATTGCTTCAATCTTTGGGAAAGTGAAATGAAAACAGATGTGATAAACAGATGTTTGATGCATGCACTCAGACTCAAACAGCATATCCTGCATAGTCAAAACAACGAAAATAAATACGAAAGCCAAATAAAAGAAAATTGAGTAATATTGTGTAACAAAACCTAGTAGTGGTAATATCCTGACTACAAGTGTATATTAATTTGCCAGAACTGTCGAAGGATTAAGCTCTGACCTGGAAGCGTCCGGTGAGCTGTTCAGGGGTGCTGAAGCTGCTGATGCCATTTGTCTGTCCAGGTCTGGGAGGTTCAGGTCTTAAAAGACAGAAACACAGTCAACACCGATAATATCAGACTTCAATGAACCCAACGATTATTTTCCCTCTGAAGTCTGATACATGACAGCTGAATAAGAACATAACTTTTTAATATGCTAATTGATAAGGTTCAATCAAAAGGAATCTTACATGAGATTACTGTAGAAGATGAGTGCTGCAGACTGTGCGAAAATATTCTCCTGATGGGTCTCGTCTGACTTTTGCTTTACTTTCTTAAATAAAAAAACACACTCCGTAAAGCAATACCATCATTGGAGTTGGAGAGGAAAGTACGGGCTGCGTAGGCGCCAATGCAAACACCCAATGCCCCCCCCTGGCTGTAGGGCCAGAGGCTGACTGGCTCTTGGTTGAGCCCAGGGTAATGAGGCACACAGGAAGGCCTAGATGCCTGTGGTAAATCACCCAGAAACACACCTCTACGAAAACTGAGTGCACGAGAGAGATGGCAAAACGATGGAAACTGATACAGCAGCCATAAGACATTTCTTCCCGTAGGGGAGATATTAATGTGGCAGGCCTTAAAAATTCATTGCTTTGAATTAGGAACTGTGGGGTTGGAAAACACTCACTTGATGCTTTAAACCTCCAATTTCTGCCATGCACATCAGGACAGCAGAGGAAGTTGCGTTTTTCAGACAGTGAGAAGAAGTTTGAGGTCAATAATCTTCAGTATCTCATCTAACTGATTATCTCTGCTTACTGGTCTACTTTACAGAAATGGGTGAATTTGCCTCAAGTAAAAATGCTGTCATTTTTCCACAGAGATGTGAAACTGACATAAATCAGCACTCAAAAACATTGCTGATACAAGCTGTTCATTGCTGTCAACGGGGGAAGTTAACGTGCCTGAGGGAGATTCCACAAACATGTCAGAATACCTGTCCTTTCAGAAAACTGAAATATATAAAAAAAAAAAAAAATTCACCAGAGAGGTTTCAAATACATGAGAAACATAAAACCCATGCTTCATCACCAGGATCCTTTAAATAGGATATGACAGTAAGTAGTATTCAAGTAATAGCTTTCTACACAATCAGATTTTTTTTAAACTTAAAAATAAGTTCTTAAATATTCAACCAGATGTACAAGAATTGAGTCTAAAAATTGCAGTATTAATTTATAGCAAGTACACACACTGAATCAAAACTCATTGTATTGCCATTTCATTTATACTTCCATCAGTACTGAACTTTTGTGACTACTTTTGTGATAATTTGTGATTATCCGATCAAAGAATAACATGACTTTGACATATTCAAATTCAACTTTCTACACTTGACAGTTCAGCACTTTGTGCTATAGAGTTTTTTTTTGTGCAGATTAGAGCCCTCTGTGTCAATTTTATGATATTGACACCCATGAGCTTTATTCATTTTTTTATCTTTATTTATACAGGGGAATCTCTAGAGCAAACTCATTTTCAATAGTGCTATGATTATACAAGGACATGTACAGTACAGACAGGTTACATATAAAACTGTCACAAAATGAAAAAATGTAAACCAAGCATGAACACTTGTGTAGGGTACCGTCTAGGACCATTGTATAACAATCAAGAGGGACCAAATATTTTCCAATTTTAAAATATCCTTGAGTCTGTTCCATTTGTCAGGGATGTAATAAGAACACCTTTCTCTGTTCACTTGTATGAGGGACAGCCAACCTGACATGGGTATGCTAGTGTTAATCCGATAGCAAACTCCAGAGAAGAATGGCAGTGACAAACTGTTTAGTCAACGTGACATCATCCACAAGACTTCAATGAACAATGAAGCCCAAACAAGAGCAAGCTGCAAACAAAGCCTGACTAAAAAGCGTTAAGGGTCAATGACAAGACAGTGATGTTGTGGTTGCTTTGTTGCTATAAAAATATGCCTAGTTAGGGAGGTCTGGGAATGTGAATGTGTTGGACATATCAACTATAAAGCAGAGCCACTCAACACAGCAGCAGACACACCTAAAAACAACAACAACCTTTCTATTCTGAGGACAGGCTGATGCTAGCTTCTTCTCGTGGGCAACACCAGCTGTGTGATGATGGCCAGCACCCACATCACTACTGGTTTGATGAGAATAAACTGCCAGCCAGATGTTGAGCTAGAAAGAAGAGTGCTCTCAACTAAGCAAGAACAAATTAAACACTACAGATTTGTGCTACTCAATTACAGCCCTCTTGAGAGCTTGTATATAATTTAAATAGGTTCTGTGCTTAAAGAGTGGCATTAAAACAGAAGCTTGTGGTGGCACAAACAGTGGGGGTCTTGGTGCTGAAAACCACTGACAGTTAGCAGAGTTGGATTAAAGGCAGGGCAGAGCTACACAGTGGCATTGTCCTGGTAAGCATGGAGTAACAGTGTTGTTTCTGGCTTGGTGGGAGACATGAGGTCAGCAGGGAAAAATTCACTCACATGGACATAGAACATCCAAGAAGGAAGTATGTGAATGCACACGTGCAGGAGTGTTTTTTCTGTGTGGATTAAGAGAGCAAAACTAAAAAAAGACAAGGGGGGGGGGCATAACATTGACAAGAAATGAGAATGTACGTAGGACCTTTAATCAAAATGCCAGCCAAGACAAGTCCCAGCTCAAAGGAAAAAACCTTTTAAGTGGCCAAATCCCTGTCGTCCAAACAAGGTCTTGGCGAATCTCAAAACAGGGTTTATTGAGAAGGACCAGGGAAGGGAACAGCGTGGCTTCTCATACATGCTGGCATTTCCCCCCTGATTACAATCACTCGTTTTGTTTGTACAGCTCTCTCATGATAAAGTCAAAAACTGAAGATGGAAGCTGCAGTCAAATCTGGGAAGTTTAAGATAATCTTACTATGCACCAAGCTGCACAAAGTAACAAAGCACTCTATGCAAGTTTAAGATTCCATTTACATGTAGAGATTAAATGTCATAGTAGCAGGTGTTGTCTAATGTTTGCTTCTATAGCAGCTGCTTGTACCTGGTCACCACCAGCTGCAGATGGGTTTTGGAATTTTTGATCTTGTTCTGAGCCTCCACGTTCAACATATCAGCAGTGTTTCCCCCGTTGATCTCCAAGATAATGTCTCCTGGTTGCAGGTCTGCCTGCTCTGCCTTGCTGCCCTCGTTGACCTGTTGAACAGAAGAATGGGCTCCAGTTAGACCCGACTGGCACCAGGACCTTCTCTGAACGGAATGCTTTATGGATGCTATTCATCGAAGACTGCTGTATACGATCTAGCTGCGAGGAGAATGACTGACAATTAGCATAAAAATGAGTAAATGATAAAGGGTGTTGAGAAGATGCTTGCACACTTTTTAGCCACTCTCCGTTTGACTGGGCTTGACCTTTGCAACCAGCCTTACCACATGTCAAAACCAATACCATACCTCCACATCAGAGGGAATTCCACACTAATGGGCTAAAACATAAGGTCCACCGCTCTCAGCTTGGTTCCTGTGCCCCATGCATACACGCCCAAACACCCAGACTTTCACAAACAAAACCCAACATGAAGAGGCTGATTCTGCAACTTCTTAAACATAAAAAATAAGTATGACATTTACCACAAATAGTGCTCTGCTCACAATTAAACACAGAGAGAAGCAATAAAACAAAGTATGCAGAGAGCCAATCACTGGGCATTACAGTCTCCGTCTAGTCTTCCTTCCTCAATAGGAAAAAATGTCTGGATGTAAAGAGAATGCCACTCAACAGACTGTTTGTCAGTTTAGCCAAGCAAGAGGGCAGAGGTGCCATGTCTGTGGGCCCACTCGTGAGGCAATTAAGCATTGCTGTGGTGAACCACAATAGTGTGTGCCTTTTCTGATCAGGACATGCCTGGTTTCACATAAACTAAACGCAGTTGGGGGTTCTTTTCTAGGGTCTTTGGCCGAGGAAAATAAAGGGGCAATGTGAATATAAAAGAGGGCATCTATGTCGTCTCTGTGCCAAGTACCAACCACTTCAGACATCTCTCCTCTCCCCACTCCAGCCCCATGGCTGCGTCACTGTGGGTGGGGAGATGGTAGCGAGACAAGCCATTTCTTTAACTGGGCTTTACAAACAAATTTCAGTGATGAAGTTTCTCTCTCAGCAGGAATCACTGTCACTTCCCAGAACCAGTTTGATATTTGAGACAACCAAGAAAACATGCTAGTGTTGTTTACTGGACAGCAGTAACTAAATCAGACCTAAAGCCCATTATTTATGGACAAAGCATCAAGAGGGGGAAAACAATGGCTGCTTTTAAGTCAAAAGCACCTTGAATGTTTAATGCATTAATACCCTGCCATGGTTTTACCATAATTTGTCCTTTATCTTTGCAATGCCCATCAGAGCAGGCTGATGACTTGGCCCTCGAAAGTGCTGCTTGCAGCATTATCAAGGGGCATGCCTATTTGGAATACGTGTCAGTTTGGAGCAGGACAAATGCTTGGCCCCCAGAAGTGCTACTTGCAGCATTCTTGAAATCCATTCATCCAGTCAACATTACACTGCACTTTCTTGGGTCCTGAGCACTACAACCAACACAGTGTGAAGATTATTGGACGAATGGTTCTTGAGATATGCAAAGGACAGAAATACAGAGATGCCTTGTTTTATAGTTAGCTGATTGTTCTACAGCGCCACCTATTGACTGTACGGCAATAAATTTGTCATGGTCAGTCAGACCTCAAATGTGCACATGTCCACCAAATGTTGGTTGCAATAGCACAATGTGGTCATGTTTTTGTAAACAATTGCACAGCATTTGACAATAATGTGTTTGCTATAGGAAAACTGTAAAGAATATCAATTTTAAATTGTTACTTTTTCGAGCATGGTTCACAGATGTTCTGTACCAAACTTGGTGAAGATTGGAGCAAAATTCTAAATAACAAAAATATTTATTGCTGCAAATGGGTATGGCTTATAATAGATTTGTCCAATTCAAGAAAATTATTTATTCTGAAACATACGAATCTAAAGTTATTGGCCAAAATTTTAAACTTGTTGTTATAGCGACACCATCTGGCTAAATTCTGCAGGTCGAGGTTTGAGTCCTCTGCAATTCTCCCCCACCCACACCAAGTGTAAAACTGTTTGGATGAACAATTCTCAAATATGCAGAGGGCATGGACAAACAGACATACTGTTAAGACTACAGGGAAAATACAGACTGAGGTGCTAATGTGGGACCAGGATGTGCAGTTGGCAGAGCTGGGTGTCTGTGGCATGCAGAAGTTTGTCTGAGCACAGTTTCCTGGTGGTGTTTACCGTCTACTGTCTGCTTACAGTGTCAGAGTTTCCGATTCTTCATTTCCACCCCCGCCCAACCATGTTTTTAACACAGACATTAAAAAGATCTATAAAAACAGCATGCACATGTTAAGGTTGAATTGTACTGATGCACATGGCATTGCATGTATTGCCATGTGCACCATGTGCATGAGCAGATACGATAACACATACACCCACCCTCAAACCATCATCGCTGCAGTCTGGGACCAGGAACACCTCACCTCCCACCTCAACTTCCAGGGTTACTGTAATCAGCGGTTTCCTTCTAATGTAATCTACTTCCATTCTATTCTAATGGCTTCAGTAGTCAAGGAAATAGGTGCGAAGCAGCCCGCGGACAGAAACAAAGGCAAGAAAACAACATAGTGAAGAGGAAGTTGACTTTACATGACATGCCATTACAGACAGTGTTTTGACAAAAACAGAGGATATGGTTTAATAAGGTGTGACGAGGTTCAGCGACAGTTCGCAAATACCTTCGATACAGTTATGGCCTTCTTGAAGTCCCTTCCTCCATATATTCTGAAGCCCCATGGTGAAGGGCCGATCAGGTTCACGGTCAACGCCATTGAAAGATGAGGTCTGCACACACTCAAAACCCTGAAAAGTGAAGAAATAAAAGATACAGTTAAAGCCTGTATAAAACAAAATGTGTGTTCAGAGTTTTTCACACCGATGAAAAATGTGTTAGAAACCACACAGCCAAATGTAAAAGGATTCAAAAAAAAAAAAGTTACTGGTGAATAAATAAACTGCTCTGAAACGTTGAGGGAATGTCTGCTAAAGGTGCTGAAAGCAATGGAACAGCCTGGATAAAAAAATTAAAAAACTGAACAGTTTGGCTCATGCCAGACTCCCTTATAAAATACACAAAACTTAAAATAGGCCTTGCTTGAATCTTAGGACAAGTACCTTGGATGATATTTTAAATATAAAGCGTACAAGTCATTGTTTAATTTGGTACCTTTTTTGTAGGTAAATGTGGATTTCGTTCACTAAAATTGTAACCTAGTTGACGAGTTAACAAGTGATTATCACCAATAATGTTAAATTGCAGGTTTTCCTTCCAAAATTTGGTGTTAATGACACTCATTTGAAAAGAAACTCAAACTATGTAGTGCTGATCAAATATGAATCTGTATTGTCCATTTCTGGTTTAAATTAAGAAAGTTTGTGACAAGGCCGCTGGGTTGAAAATGGCAGTGCAAAAGTGAAACTATAATATATTTACTTTGCATGATCTTCAACATGACAGAAATTGTGTAATAATGTGCATGCTCCTTCAATGTTTCCATCCGTATCACGTGTTCCTACTAGCCTGGCTTGATGTTAGAACAGGTAAAAAAAATCATGAACATTTGCATAAGCCACCTTTCATCTCCAGCAGCACTTCACTTCCACTGGCCTAAGTCCCCTTGACATGGATTGTGTAACCACATCAAATAGGAATGGGAAGAATCTGAAACTAAACACACATGACTAACATTGCTAAAGTGCCTGCGAAGCCAAAGAGTTTCATTAAATCCAAATGGTCTTCTGAGACAAGGAAAAAAAAACGCAAACAAAACGTTGTGCAAGGAAGGACCTGAACATTTTATTGTGACCATTGTGTATAATGTGTACTGTATACAGTCAGCATAGCTCTTTGTGATATTACATAACAGCCTGTGTTAATAAATGTGTCTTACAGTTCAGTTGATGCATTTAATAATTTGTACTTTCTCAGTGGTATATATTTTAAGATTCAGGTTTGCAGGTTTTGCTTCCCCCAAAGCCTGTTCTACATCTGACACTGTAAATCTAAATGCTTGAAATCATCGTAGATGCCATTGGATATTGAAACCATGTGAGGAGTTACAATTGTTCTATGCTCATGTAGACATATTTTTCCCTGGTATAGCATTAATGCAATGTTAAGGAAGAACAAATCATATTCTGACAAAACCCAAGAACCGTTTTACTACCTTAATATGCTTTCCATATGGCACAAACCCCTCTGTCTGAACAATGTTTTGGGTCTGACAGGCATGTTGTGCATTTTAATCTGTCACAAATCTAGACAGCTACATAAGGACAGACGAGTAACCGATCCACCAGATGCAGCCGTTTAATTACTAGTGAGGATTGAGCTGTCAAAATATAATATGCTCCAAGATTGTAAATGGCCATGACAGTGTGCTACTGTATTGATTTTCTCCCACAGTTTGGAAAGCCTTCTGCATGAGCTCATCCATGTAGACACAAACATTAATCCATGCAAATAGATGCTCTGTGCCAACAGCAAGGATGGCAATGATTATTTGCCATTGAATTCCACATTGCTTGACTTAAGTGCATAATGGCTAACAATTCACTCAGTCTCCAGTTTTTTGTCTGTCCCCTAAACACCTCACATGTAGACCATCAATGTATCTTTTACAACAAAATAACTGTATGCAGTTGTATGACTGCCTGTAGAAACACAGGACTGTGATGTATATGGATGATGGGATGAGCACTTGCAGCTTCATGAATATTTTTTAACTACAGACTGCTTTAAAATATTCACTCTACACCCTAACATTCTTGTCTGATGCTTAACCCCAAACTTGGTTTTACATCAACTGTTGAAAGTAAATGCAGAACTTACACATCACAAAATGACTGTTCCTTTCTACAGAACCACACAATACCACACCGGCTTTGTTTTTCAGATCGAGACAAACTACTTCTAAATTGGGACGTTCTGGAACATTAAGTGTCATCACATTAGTCATTGAATCTATTATTTCATCCACACCCTGCTTCAACCTTTAGGTTTAGAAATTACATCCTAATTAACTGTATCAGTTAATGAGGGGGTAATGTCTGACGATCCAAAGTTTACTTTCATTCATGCATTGTATACACTGGCCAACCACGTGAAACCTAAATTAGGATTACATTCAAAGTCTCCATGTCATAAATGATTGGCAATGACTAAAAGTTACATAATAGTTATCAAAAGGTCCCAAAATATGTGGAGGGAGCAAGGAAAACTTCTGGAAATCACAGATCCAAATTAAGTGGGTCTGGGACATCAACCACCCTACTCCCCTACATCCCACCAAACACTGGCTCATTTCATCGTCTGCACATTCCATAGGTGTTAGGGACATGCAGAGCAGACCAGTTACTAACTGGTCTGGGCCAATTAGCAGGGTTACTGGACGCTTCATCATTGGGGTTTCCTAATTGCTGTGGCCTCTAGAAAAAAAAAGTGAAGTTGTGATAATGACAGGGAGCAGCTGCCCCAAGTTTCCCAGCCTCTGGGGGTGTCAATTAGTTCCATGAACCCTCAGAAGCTTGTTCTATAGAGCAGCTATTATCAGCCAAGCACCCTGCTAATTCTCTGTGTAAACGTCTGCTGCTATATGCTGCAGAGATAACAAACAACCGAGGAGAGGGAAAAAAAAGTGGTGAAGAGGATAAGTGGCACACTCATGGCTGCACTTAATTGTGTGCTGAGCACAGCTTGATGAAACCTCTCCCTAACACAATAGCACTTCTGGGCAGGTGCCAGTATTGCACATAAAGGTGAATTCTGTTCTGGTCACACCTCGCTGCTTCTGCTGCCACAACAGCTCAACACAGCCCAACAATGGTCAGAATTCTAGTCATGAAGTCATTGAGTTATGGCTCATGGCTCAGCTTCAGCTAAACAGCTGGTCAGCACAAGGAGAACGCAAACGGGTGGTGGAGGTGGAAAGAAATACATTCACTTACAGCTGACAAAATGGACAGGTTTATGACATACCTGCATACCATCAGATAGTGAGGTGCCAAGTTTGATAAATGCAAGAGGGGGTATCTAAATTACTTTTGGCTTGTACATTCAGTTGCTGATTTATTACTGGGTGTGATAAGTGAAAGGTGACTAAATATCACCGCCTCTCACTTTCTCTACCACAAGCAGAGGATCACCCTGCCTTCAGAACCCGCTAAACATACAAAGATTCCATTATTAGTCAATGAAGAGCTTTAGCAGTAGTAGACGGACTAGATTACATAGAGTGCATACAGTTTTAAGCTCACTTTAAAAGGTGGCAAGATTGATGAGATGTCCAAAAAAAGGTTAGACAAGGCTGTAAAGAGTTTAGACAGACTGAGGCTGTATTTCAGTTTCCACAGGGACGCTCTTGCTTTCTGAGGGGAGGTCAGGCCTGGCCATGTGCATACATTATACGTTAAAGGCCTTTTGGCACTTGTTACATAGATGGTCCCAGGCCTTTCCAGCTGTTGGAAACAAGAGTCATTGCTCCAACATCCAGAAATTCCTCTTCAAAATGTTTGTATTAAGCTTTTTCCCCAAATATGACTGATTTATATAATATTTGACATATTTAATCAAGTTAAAGCAGTCTATTATCGTATTGAACAGCTTATAGTTTTTTTCACATGATTAAATTTATCAATCACACTGAGTTTGTTGCAAAGGATTGGAGAATAGGATTTAATTTGTCTTTGACTAGACACGTGCTGCCTTCCCCAGTATAGCTCAGCAGTGGTTAGGGCCAGTGAACCTGGGTGTCATTTGGCTGACGCGTGTAGACACACAATAACAGCTAACTGGCATGAAGGCTCCAATTTAGCATGTTTACCGTAATGTGTAGTTATGGGTAGTTTGGGCTGAATGAGTGAAACGTGCTAGCACAAGTCTGAATCTGTGGGTGTGTAATTTCCAAGAGTGTGGCAAAAACGATAATGAACCACCTCTGATGAGTCATTAACTTTGATCTGCACATCACCACAACACAGTTAAGGCAGCCAGTAATGCTGTTGATGGTTGCATTAGTATTTAATACTGAAAAACAAGACACACCGGTGGCTCCGTGAGGTAATTGTTAGGAACAGAGGTGTTTTGAGTATAACCAAGTTAGGGGATCATCACAGCACTTAAAATTCATCCAGTGAGAACAGGAACGTGTGAACCAAATGCCATGGCGATGCATGCAATTTATTTATATACACATTGATTACACAGTAAACAATACTTGGTTTGTTTAATCTTGCATTCAGTTTATTCTCTGTGTCAATGATGCTTGTTTATGATGTAGTGGGCTGGTAGAGGTGCCTTTATCTGTATGTTTTTGTTGATGGTTTTATGTATATATTTGTTTTGGGTCATTGGATTCCTTAAATTATCATTGTTATTTATGTATTCCATTCCCTGTGAACTTCCTTGTTATTGCGTATAGTGCTTTATATTGTTTGTTTTTGGTGAGGGCCCCTTGAAAATAAAGATGGTTCATATCAAAGGGATTATCTTTTAGTGGAAAATATTTAGACATTTCACCTAAAAACTAAAGAAATGTCAGCCTCATGACACTACAGAAAAGCTTGGTGGGGGCATCTAGGTTATTTTTTGCAGATCCATGGACAAATGTACCATATTTCATGGAAATCCATCCAATAGATCATTTCTAGAGAACCTTTCCATTCTGACATGAACAAGCATGGCTAAAATGTATTCGATGAAGAGAATGCATGGCCAACCAATAAATACAAAACCTTACCATAATTGTATAAAAAGGTATTGCTAAGAATTCACACATCATTTAGTCCAAGGAATTAAACATTAAGAAAAATGCATTATCTTGTGTTACTGAAATCAAATATTCACAAAGACTGAATGGCATTAGATTAACTGTGTAGATAGCTGACTAAATCTCTGTATATTTAAATGTCTGGCAACCAAACCTGGCCACCTACATCACTCCACACCACTTTCCCGAATCACTACAGTGCTTAGCCCTCCGTTTTTCTTCTCCTTGAACTGTGGGCCAAAATCCACTGGAAATGAACAAGCACTGGCTCCCTACAGTACATCCTAATACTGAAAGAATGGCTGATGAACATAGCAGACGCAAATACATTTCAAATGAAAGGTCTGCGTGAGCTTTGATGCGAGGGAAACATGTCGCTCACATGAACCACCGTGGCTGGAGGCGAATACTCCTGGAATGAATCACACTTGTCAAGGCTCTCGCTGGTGGCCATGCACCAACTGTGAACTTTCCATAGCCTGCGTCAGTGATACTGCTGTTGATTCTACCCGCTGTGTCATGTGGTGCACTGACAGGTCGGCCCCTACCTGGACACACACACACACACACACCCACTGAATAAAAAGAAGAATGCAATGGCGAGACTCTCCCTGGATCTGAGCGGAGTGAGTAACAGTATGGAAAGATAGTCACCAGGGAGATGAGAAAATATCCAACAACAATAAGTGATGTCAAAAGGGGTGTTGGTTAAGGAGTTTCTGTCTCATTACATATAGCTGCTATCACTAATAGGTCATGTGTCATCAAAACAATCAGAGACATGCCCATTATTAGTGTGGGTTACTCCCTTTTCAGTTAGAACAGGATTAAAATCATCTTAATGTTAGATAATTATTTTTAATTGCAGTTTGTTTTGTTTTTTAAGCATCTGACAGCTCCACGCTGATGAAATGCAGTTTATAACCAGACAAGGACACCATCAGTGGGCCCACTTATCTCCCTCTGCATCATCATCTGGAGTTCATGGATCTGCTCTTCACACTGAACAGACTCCACACTCTGCTGCTCAGCAATCAGGCCCGTTCACCACATCCTCTGCATGGACCATTAGGCCCTCCTCCTCCTCCTCACAAAAGACGAGCATACCAACCACCGCTTTGTTCATTGCATGCACCCTCTCAAAATATCCTGCTGCAACAGTGCAGCTCAGCCTGTTCTGAATCATATTTGAGAATTGGTGAGGAGAGGAAAAAAAAAAAAAAAAAAGCATTGACACGTCTGAAACATCCTGTGCCACACAGATTCTGTTCAGAAGAAGTGTGCTTTCATATGAAAGATAACCGTCAGAGCAAACCTCCACTAAGACTGAAACAAAAAAAAAAAACATCCTGCTGTCTTTTCGCACAGCCGTACATGTGCCTCACAGGGAAAAGCTGCCGAACACTTAACTAAATAAACACAACATAGCAGGATTTAGCAGTTAATTTGCTTCAGTTCAAGCCAATTGTAACAAACAAACATAAAAGTATTTTCCTTAATTTGAAGGTTATGAGTCTTGAAAAGCCAATGCTTTGCTCTATCCAAAATTACAGTGATCTGCTTTTGGCTCCTGGATGCCTTTAGTCATATCCTGTCTTGGTAACTCTTAAAAAAAGAAAAAAGGGAGAAAAAAAAAGAAAAAAAACACCAGGAAACAAACACAATATAAAGTGAAAGGAGGGTAGGTAGAAAACTCACATGAAAGGCAGCCGGGCACAATCACAATGGAGATTGTACACAAACAGCAGGCAGCGGGGTTTGGGAACGTGAGGTTTCACTGGGACTGTTCTGGATTATGCATGAACTCTGGGAGAAACACCTTAAGTACTTCCCCACCTGCTGAGCTATGGGAGCCAGGGCTATTTATTTCCAAACATTCAGCAGGTCTGATTAGGTGAACTGGAGGAACAGCCACGTCTAGACTGGAATGAGACAAGCGGGTGCCAAAGAGCTGGCCTGAACTTGAATGACAGTGGACCAGAGTCAACACCCTTAACAGGCCACTTTAGGAGGAGGAGTGGAAAGATAACAGCCTCACCACAGCTGGACTAATGTGACATAACTACTGAGTGAGGCTGCACCTGGTTTAGCCCTCAGCACAAATCACACCGGCTGTATAATGGGCACAAATAACCTTCCCCGTGTCCTCCTTAGTGTGAGGTGTTGGAAACCTGCGCTCTGTGCGGGCTCCGAAGTGCCTTCTGGTAATCAACATTGATAATTTCCCACTTACACTATGCATCAATAGGCAGAACAGGTACTAACTGCACACATACCTGGCATCAATCAGAAATCAGCAACTGCCTGGCTGCATTCTTTGAGGTTCCCACAATTTTATGAACGGTCTCTGGTTTATTAATATCAATAAACCCACAGTAAATCACACAGGCTGCTACAAAGATATTAGCGACACATAACAACAGAAACGTGATATTTCCCGAGAAGGTAATGATATCGGAGTCCCAGCAAAATAGTGCAAACAGCACTCTGCTTTAAATCACTCGTTACCCCCCACAAACACATTTAGCCAAAACGTTTGATTAATTGAGGCGTAATTTTTATTTTTTTTTTTGGGGGGGGGGGGGGGTAAACCGCTTTACGGCTTTAGTCTTTTATTAAAACACAATGTTTACTTACCGAGATGAGTGCTGTGGCTTCAGGGCTGAGTGTTGCCTTCACCTGTTAAACCTCCGCGCTCCTCTATAAATCACACACACCCAGTTTCACCTCAGCCCGAAGCAGAAAGACTCGCCGGACAAAGGAGAAGTACACAAAAGCGGAGAAAGACTTGGTGAATTCCCTCCGTCAGTGAACCGGCGGTGATGGAGCCGCTAGTGCTCCTGCTCTCAGATGCGAAGGTGGCACGAGTCAACACCACCTGTGGCTGCGCGCGCAGTGGGATCACTGGGATGAGCTCGCGAGGCCATGTGCTGCTAGCAAAAATAAGAAGGGGGAAAAAAAAGAATGTTTGACACAGTCAGGCAGCAAACCTGGGGCGTGTCGCAGGAGAGGGGAGAGAAGAGGAGGAGAGGAGGTGCCGCGGTGATAATTGAGCCATTTATCCACAAAAAAACGTCGTGTCTGCGTTTTTGTGTCCGAGCGCCACCTGGTGGCGGAGCCGAGCGGCGCAATTAGGCAAAATTAGCAGTGACGTAGATTACAGTCCCGGGCTTTGAGCTGGCGGGTTAATTACGCTCACGTGGCATCACAGGTGCAACTGTGTGGTTTGATTAGATGGCGGGAAAAAATCGTTAATTTAAAAAAAAAGTTAAAAACAATGTAAAACGTGTATTTTAATTGTAAGTCCAACATCAAGTACAATTATAAAAAAAATCTCCAAACCACTCTTAATGAAGTATAACAAAAAAACATGTTTTATATTATGAACTTATTTATTAAAGTTTTTTTATTTATTTATTTAATAGGGGCCTTGTAGTTTCCTCTTTGATAATTATATATTCCCCATTATCAAGAGTACCTTACCACTTTTTTAATTAATTTGTTCTAGAAGACCATAGACCACCTACTTTTTTAGTATTGTTGAGTAGAATTATCTTACTCCATTGGAAGCTAATGAACTAATCAACCAAAATCAAGAAAATCAGTGAAGTTGTGATGTCACAATTATACATTTACTACCCAGATAATCAGAGGAGATGTTTGTTAATATTAATGAGACAGACACAAACAGACCTGCTTCAGAAAGGAGATAAAACTATATTGATTGATGACTTCTATTTCTTAAAACCACACATATCTTTTAATGGTATCACAACTTCAAATAAAACCCAGGAAAAGTGAACAATATGAAACCTTCAGAATATACTGTTTTTCTCCTGTGTGTGTGTGTGTGGTGTGTGTGTGTGTGGGGGGGGGGGGGGGGGTCTACACAAGAACAGGAAACTTCTTTCATTATCACTCTGAAATGTTTAATTGCTTTTAAAAAATGCGTACCATAATATGAGATACATTGTTTTATAAGCAAATATATATTATACTTTCAAATTTGATAAAAGGTTACAGTCTGTACAATCATCTTCTGTGTCTACTGCATGTGATTCATTTTTACAGAAAAATCATGATCATTAAAAAAATAGCAAATGACTTCATTATAGGGGTTTTCTAATTAAATTTAGATTAAAATTTTTGCACTGGCACAAACATTAGTAAATTCTGAATACTGTTGTCAAAGTGAAACTCTTTAGCCCCGTAATGAGGGAAAACATTATAAAAGCAGTAGAAAAAAAGGAAATTAAAGTGAGCTTAGAAGGTTTAGTGGACCGTTTTAACACAGACATGTCATAAAAGGTTAGATTTGGCACATACATCATTACTCCAAATACATCAGAAACCCATTTTCTATGGAAGCATTATCTACATTACATACTTTGAGATATTGAACAACTTACAGAGATTTCTAATTAAACACCAGAGCAAAGAAATTTCCATTACAATTCAGAAGACTATCGAACTTCTATTTTTGCTTTCACCATCGTGAAGGGACGGTTTTCATCAAAAAATAAAAATGAATAATGAGCAATGAATAAAAAGAAACTAGCACATGCATTAATTACTGTCCTTGCTCCTGTGAACAGCCTCGTGGAAGGCTGAAACCTTGTCATGACATGTCTGAGCCCCTTGATTTGCTCTACTTTAAGCTCGTATCTACAGATGTTCATGTTGTTTCCTCAAACTGCCCACGACATTTTCAGACATCTGAAAGAAAATCTGGAGGGAGACATTTTACGGAAACATTAATCGTCCAGTGAAATACCAGGAAAAAAAATGTGCCATCCTTTATTAAAAACTTCTCTGCAGTGGTTTTGTGATGGCACTGTGGTGGCGAAGCGCTGAATGCAGCATCATACTATATCAGGACCTTAGGAGGAACAGTGTTGTTCACTGGGAAGGAATGTAAATTTCCTGCAGCTGCAAATAGTTGTGGAACAAAAAACTCCATTCTTTGCATCTGAAACAGTATCATCAGCATTCAGTCTTTCCTCTCAAATGGTGTGTGAAAACACCAAGTCCCAGTGCAACATGCGCGCACACACACACACACACACAGGCACGCACATACGCTCACACACATGCACTCATGCAGGGAGGTGAGGTGAGAAACCACATGATGTCCTTGTCTTCACCACTGTTCTGGGAAATGGGGTGAACATGCAGGCCTGACTAAGGAGGCTTGGGAGTGCGGTGAGTAACGGGACGAAGAAATGCTTTGGTGTCAGAAGCAGGATCTGCTGGAGTGAGCTGGAGTGATCGGTCGGGCTCTCGCACGAGTCCGGGTGAATGTGGGCAAGCAGGAAGTGAGGAAGTCAAACCGGTGCCACATAATTCCCAGGAAAAGTCCCAAAAGCACGAGTCCGTTCTGACGTACCTGCAGAGAGACAGGAAACAGGATAAATGAATGTGTATATTTGTAAAGAAAAACAATGTACAGCTTTTATCATAACCTGCAATGCCCCATAATGTTCAGTAGAGGGTAGGATTACACAACTCTTTACAGGAGGTGTCTTTAATGTTTCAAGCCAAACTCTACATATACAAAAACGCTCAAAAGTTTGGGGCCACTTAGGAATGTCCTTGTTTTTGAAAGAAAAGCACTATTTTTTCAATAAAGATAAGTTCTAATCAGAAATACACTATACATTGCTAATGTGGTAAATAAGAGTGTGACTTCCACCCTGTACTAAATAAATATACTTTGTTATAGTGCATACAATATTACAATATGTGATTTATCTGTGCAAATAATATGTTTGATTCATGTTAATGTTTTTGTAAAGGAAAGAAACATAAGTATTATAAAGCTATAATTTGGCAGTAACTCAGAGGACCCCCTGGGGGGGGTGCAGACCCCCTGTTGAAAACCCCTGCTTTACAGGATTTTAGGGCATTCAAAGTAAATGCTTCACCCTTTATTCCATTAAGTGCATATATTTACTATTTTTTCTAAATAAAAACTCATTACTTTTACCTCATGGAAACAATTTTCAGTGATTTCCTAATGACGTCTCAATCCCTCACATCGAATACTGTTTGATTACTGATTTACAATTTAAATAATAAACATGAATAAGTGTAGAAACAAATGATGTCACACAATCAGTGTTTAGTGTGATAGGCATGAATATGATATGAATCCTGTCATACTTCCTTCTCAGTCACCAGAGCTCGACCGAAATAAACACACAAGGGAGATTTCCCACCATCAGCAACACACTAAATGACGGTGTTCCTTTGGGAGAGTCGATTACAGTAGAATTTCTCAAAGCTTGTGGTGGACCAACACCTTACTGAGATCCTAACTCCTGTTTACTGTACAGAATCTTGCATGACCTCATCCCACCGCCTTTTAATCCATGTGTAGCACATCGCAACTCTGGCACGGGAGTAACCAGAGCCTCCAGTAGAGGGGACTGTTGTATTAAATTTTAATCCAGTTTGCTTTTACAGCCAAAGTAGCTGGACTTTGGAAGTCTTTATAAATCCTTTTAAAAATCAGTCTGAAAGAAGGAGAGTCCTGCAGGTTCTGGATGTCTAAAGTAGAATGTGGGCCTATATATAAATTCAATACATTGTGATTATAGTATGATATACTCTAATGTGTATTGATACACTATATGAAAATGTTGGGTTATTTATTTAAATGTTCACAATTGTGTGAAACTATTGATTCCCCCCTATTTCTGGTACAATATATGTATTGTGCAATAAATGAACACACTTTTTTTCTGGATGTATTGCCCCACTTCATTAATCAATTAATTAATTACAGTGCCCGTTGATTCCTTACCTACAAACCAGCCATCATCACATTTCTCCATCACTTGCACGACGTCTCCTTCTCTGAGCTCCAACTCATCCGAATTCTGTGGTTTGTAGTTGTAAACAGCTTTATATCTAAAAATTGACAACACAAAGGGGAAAAAAGTGACAAACCCCATGAATCACAAGTCCACTAAAGCTGCAAGAATTTAATCAGGCTGAAACAATGACATACGGTTGGTGTTGCACCATCGTGGAACCGGCGTTGTTTGGCACGTGTGTCTGCGGCAGGGAGTTGACGTGTGGAGACCCTTGGTTTGTAGTCGCACCCTGGAAGACATGGAAAGCTCACGTCAGGTGTTATGCAACAAAAAAAGGATGAGCAACGCTCCTGCCGTCATGGTGACGACCAAATGGAAACACCATGGGTGTGGACATGCAATGACCTGTGAGGGGTCAGTGTATCTGGGGGTGTTGGCCGTGGCGGCTCCTGATCTGTGCACAGATGCTGAGGACTGAGTGGACGGTGAAACGGCTCTAGCCGCCGGGCTCTGGTTAGCGGAGTGCACCCCGCCCCAGTGGTTGTTCAGGCCTGCGGGTGACGCAGCCGAGGAGGTGCCGTGGGGCCACCGATAGGCCGCTTCTTTGGATACGGGTGTCTGGGTGGGGGAGCGTGACTGTGATATGGAAGTGCTGTAAGGAACGGGTGAAGAAGGCTTCAGCGGGGAGTGCTCGGGTTGGGGGCTGAGGGAGGTGGGGGTGACCGGGGACAACGGTGACCGCAGGCAGGGCGAGTGAAGTGGACGCCCTGGACTCTGGGGTCCAGGGGAGACAGGAGACATGGGTCCTGCCGTGTAGTCGTCCGTGGAGTATTTAGTGCGGGGCATCTTGTTGACCTGGACATAAGTGGCGGGGAAGATGCCACTCCGACTGGTGCCTGAAATCCGTCCCTCCAACCACTTGTCATCAACACGCCTGGTGATGCTGATCACCTCCCCCTGAAGAGAAGAAGGGAACAGACTTTACAGTATGAGACAATGATAATTGAATTCTAGCCATCATTGGGTTAATCAGTTCATTCTAATCCCCACCAAAGTTTAATATAAATATTTTTAAGCTTTTCACTTTGGCTGCTTGAAGGGGAAATAATGAAAAAAACTTGAAGGACATCATCGTTAGATTTCCAGTAAATGTGCCCTCCCCTGATCTAAATTCCTTCCTAGTACAGTTAAAGAGACGTGAATTGGAAAAGGAGGTTGCTCTGCAGCGACGAGGATTCTCAGTGGAGCGCTAAACCAAAAATCCCATGAGCATTTTCCAGAAAATATGAAAAGGTAGGAGATTTCAAATTTCCAGGTCAAGGAGGACAAAATACAAACATTTCGCTTGTTTAGTTGGCCCTCGCCCCAATAGAAAAAACGGTAATGTTAGCCTTCTTTAGAGCTTTAGATATATATAAGTTCAATTTGGTACTGTTTACAACCAATCTCTTTTCTTATCCCACGGTTCTAGAGACAGGGACCAATCACAAGTATGAGTATTGAGTAAATACATTATTTTACAGCATTTTATCCTCCTTGAGATCTAACTCTCAGCAAGAAACTAAGTAAGAACCAATTTCCCAACATGTCAAACTATTCCTTTATGTGATAATAAGACTTCCAGCCAACCTAATAAAAAGGAGAAAGAATCCTACTGTATCTGCATCTCCAGTTTTTAGCTTTCGTGTCCTACAGAACAGATGTATGTTTACACAGATGTCCTGTCTAATGCAGCATTAAAGACAAATTAGATTACACGAACCACTCAGCACTTACTTTACGAAAAGAGAGTTCAACCGGGAGGTCAGCGTTAAAATTAAACAGAGCCACGGCTTCTCCGTAGTCCAGCACCTGTATGGTGGGAGGTTTTATAGGTGTCGGCTTCTCCGAAGGAGGCAGAATCTACGAAGGACAGGAGGGGGAGATATGAGCCGGTACCACGTGGTTTTGATTTGGTGAGCTCAAAGATTGAGATACGAAGAAATGTACCTCCACATAGGTGGTGGGGAAAATGCCGGCTCTGCCGTGATGTTCTCCTTCAAACCAGTTGGCGTCTACCTGCCTGTGGATGTAAACGATGTCGCCTTTCTGCAGTGTGAGCTCCCTGAAGAGAGGGACCAAGGTAATAAAACACATGAGTGGAAATTAAGTTACAAGAAAGTTTTAAATCTTAAAATCTAATATCACTTTAAATTGACCCTTTCTTTATATGACCCTGCAAGAAAGTGAATACTGATCTACTATTAGAAATCAGCTCCTAATAGTAACTCACTTGGGTGACTGAGCCTGAAAATTGAACTTGGCTCGCGCTGCTTTCATCTAGAAAAACAAATAAATGATTCAGTGTTTTTGTAAGATTTTAATCATGTGAGCTATTCAGAATCCACCCCCCACAAAATGCCACAGCATAAAACCGCTTAACACAATTATTTCTTTAATAAAACTTTCCGACCTTTTTAGGTAAAAAGAAAGTCACATGGACATACCTTCTTCTCCTCTTTCTTAGGAGAGAGCTCCATGGTTTCATTTGCAGGAGACAGACGTTCTACTGCGGAACAAAGTGAAGGTATAACAGTATGTATGGAGCATACAATGTCTTTTTTTTTTTTAAGCACAACCTCACCTCGGTTCAGAAAATCATTCCCCCGGACTAATTTCCAGGGGAAAACAATAGGATAAAGCTAATCTTTAATCAGGTCTTCCGAGTTCCACTTCCTATTTTTTTTCCTGAGTTTCCTCCCCACCCATCTACATCTACAGAGCCTTCTGTCTCTATAGGAAAATAACTGTAGAACCTTTCCTTGCTTACATCAACCTCGTTTGAAACGCGAAATGTCAGCGCAGCAGACACAAACAAAGGAGATGAAAGAGAATCATGGGACCATCGGAATATATTAGATTACTAAACGCTTTCATCAAATATATGCTGCCTGATTAAATGAGCGTCCTCTGCTCACTGAGAGCAGAACATGTCTTGTGGTGTTTATGTGTGTGTGTGTGTGTCACTGGGTTTAAGGAGAAGGAGGTGCTGCATTCAAGAGCAGAATACAAAAGTCAGAGTAACGTGCGGAGCCAAAAAGGAAGGAACCCGATGTTTTACCATATGTGGGAGCAGCGGCTGATGATGGGCCAACAGGGTGATGGACGGCCTGCTTTGGTGCTGATGAATTGCTGAAACGAAAAATTTACAGATATAAGCTGTTTTATGTTTATATTACAGTCACGCTGTCTCCAACACACACATCCAGAGACATGCTACAGAAATACACACAGCTGTGTGTAGTTTTCACATCCGGATTTACATCTGGATGCAGCTGTTAATACACTGGACAGGGATGAGACAAATAATCAGGCACCTACAGGGACAGCTATACCGTGAGTCATGTCCTTACCCTTGAATGAAAATCTGGTTTAGATGAAGTTTAGACGTTAAATTGTCTCTGAATGGCTCTCTAGCCCTGACATGTCATTCATGAAAATCAGAATCATGAGTCTAGTGGATTCTGGGTTATGAATTGATTCAGAAAACAAACGTCCCAGTCTGCCTTTCCTTTAACTGATTTGCATATTTCCAGTCTTTTGTGTGTGTGTGTGTGTTTCAGTGTTTGCAGCTGCATGCCCACAGCTAAGCAACGTGTCTAGAATTAAAAAAAACAAAACTGACAGTTTCTTGCTGCTTGAATGTTTAAACTTCACATGGACTTAGCAACGGGCTGTTTTAAACAAAAAAAAAAAAAAAAAAGCGCCTTAACTCACTGAGCCAGAAAAGGTCAAAACCCATGAACTCAACTTAGCAAACAACAGCGAGAATCATCCAAGAATGCATTACACACATGGAAAGAAATGTGGAATGCCGTCTGCTGTCTGAAGTCACAAACTCTGTGCTTGAACTTGTTAAAGTTCAACAGCTTCCTGGAGCATCCGGAGACGGAGAGTCACCCAATTGGCTACCGGGTGCCCTGCAAAGTGTTAATGGTTGTTCTGTCCAATCAGAGTGCTGCGTTTCTGCGAACAGCAGGAAGCAATGGGTAGGAAAACTAGTTTACCTGAGGGAACAGTATCAAAGAGTAGTAAGAGGCTATTGAGCTCAGAGGAGGTTGACTGACCATTGCCTTTCCATTAACCTTTGCTGCTAATTATTGTTCATACCATGACTCTACATAATACAGTTGGAACAAACTCTATAAAAAAGTATTAGAAATCTCCAACAATATGACTTTTTCAGATTTTTCAAGTGTCCCAGTAATAGAGACAAAAAATATCTGCGACACAGCTTTGTACAAAGATAAATTGCAAAAATGCTATAAAAACTCTACTTTTTATAGTCACAATAAAAGCCTATCTGTATACTTTTAAGTAAAACGGTGCATTTGAGTGAAATCTTTCAAATTTTCTTTTTTTCTTCTTTTATATCACCCTCAGGTAACATGGTGAGTATGAACTACAGCACAATAAAGAAAAGTTGTAGGAAAACTCATCCCAGCAATTAAAAAATCAGGTGAAGTGTGCATAAATTTGTCACGTCCTGCTGATTATCACATGGAGCAATTATATTCTCTAATGCTTTCCTCAGTAATGCTGCCACTGACCTGTAGTTTGTAGTAGTCCCAGTCTTTGCAGCAGCAGCGGCTGCTGGACCCCTGTCTCTGGCCTCCTGAAAGCAGAGTGAACATTAAACACGGCTCCTTCCCTGCAGCCCACTGTACAGTATCTCACAGTTTGGGAGGAAATCTCACAACAACTCTGGCAAAGTAGAGGTGCTGACCACTCCCAGAGGAGCGAGAAATCCCCTGGGTCCTATGCTCCATGGGCTACAAAACAACACCACCACTCATGATCTGTCTGAGCCGTCTGTGATTTCAGTGAAATTATAGGTCATGAAGCAAATGTAATCACTCAAAAGTCAGGAATAGCAGGAGAGAATCAACGTAATTGTTTTTGGCAGGGTTATGTCCAAACCCGCCGACTAAAACAAGCGCTGGCCTAAACAACGTTATCAAGGAAAACTGAGTTCTAGCAGAGATTCGAAGGAAATTGATGTCTTGGCAGCCAGATTCACACTTGCTGAAGGTAAAGGGGGTAGGGGAGAGGGGATGAGGGGGCGGGGACTAGCAGGCAGGTGATTCAACAGATCAATCAAAGTGCAAGACAGGCAGGCGATTCTGGGATTCTGTCATCCAGGAAACACGGCAAACACGGTCAAAGCAAACAAGCAGGGTCGCACTGAGACACGCAGCCTTCGTTGGGAGTGGGAGGGAAAGGTGCGAGGGGGTGAGGGTTCTGCTAGATTGGGGGGGGGGGTTGGGGGTAGGAGGGATGCTTCAGCAGAGAGAATCAGGAGGGGGGCTCAGTACCTCACCCCGGCCTCGACGCTGCTTCTTCTGGGAAAGTCTCCTCTCCAGGCCCTGGATCTCCGAGTCCAGCTCAGCCTCGAACCGACTCAGCTCAGAGACCAGACTGGCCTGAGCCCGGACAACGTCAGAGTTGGAATGGCAAAATTAAAACACTGATCCACTGTGCTAATGAAAGCTGATGGTTTCCCTTTTGAATGGTTTTAAAACATGAAATGTGGACAGAGTGAATGCAGAGAAGCAGAAACTGAAGTGGTGTCAGAGCTGCTTACCTCAATTGAAGGAGACTTGGGTTTCTCAGACTGATTCTTCGGTGACAGATGAGCCTAAGGGACAGAAAAATAACACAATATTGTTACTGAACTTATTTATAGACACTTAGCCCTATTTCAAGAAGCTTTTCTGACAGTGTGTTTGGTCTCAAAATTATATAAAAGTACTTTCCACATGAAATTCTGTAAAAGTCACTTTGAGTGACTACTACTCTGAGCACTAGTACTACTCATAAACACGGACAAATCTCAATCTGTCTGCATATCAGCATTTCTGGACAGTTTGGAGGCCTCTCTTTCAGTTTGAAACAATGATCATAAAGCATCTTTTAGAAGGATTGGACTTTTATCTGGTCAATTTAAGCTCAAAATGTTGTTCAAGAGAGTTTTCAGGACAGTCAGAGAGCTGTTTCAGCTATTTCGATGATCTTCTTCATTGAGGAGGTTGAAAAACAGTTACAACTCATTAATTATTACTATGATTCATATTTTAAAGGGATCATATTATTAAAAAAAACATCTCTGTTGTTCCTGCTAACACTCAAACTGTGAAATAAGACCACCCACTTATTCTGTTGTGGCCTGGCCCCCTTTATAGTGTTGTTGAAACCTGGATGAACATGCCCTTTAGAAATGGCTCCTGTTGTGATGTCACAACAGGAATGAAGAGGAAATGCTTTTTGATCCATGTAGCTTCCCCCTCCTTCTGCAGTTCTTTTACTTGACTTCTGTTTGTCTGACCAACCCCAGCTCTCTCAGGGGCGGGACATTTCTAGAGAGCTAAGCCAATCACAACAGTGTGTTTTGGTAGAGGGGAGGGGCAGAAACACGTTTTTTTCAGAGTGATAGTGTGAGAAGGCAGACTGCATTGCTGCAATATGTTTACCTAGATACATTTGGACCATAAAAGCATGCATATGTTTTTATAAATATACCATGAAAATTAAAACATTAAACTGGGGAAGCAGTAAAATAGGGCCCCTTTAATGTACATGATTTAACTAGGCTGCCAAAACCGCTTTCAAGAGCAGCCGATCAGGTATAACTATAAAAGGATCGTCTGGCAAGGAACACAGACCCCCTGCTTCATTTTCTGTTCTATTTATTATTTTCTTTTTTGGGGGAAACCTTGGCCGAATGTGTCTCTATGTGATCCAAGGCCTCAGTTGGGAATCATCCATCTCACAACAATCATAAAGTATAATTTCACTGCGAAGCAGCACAACAACCAGATATGGTCTGTGCTCTGCTTTTCCTAACGGCGTCCAGCGGGGAGAACATTGGCCGCTGTCATGAAGAGGAAATGAAATAAGTTGCCATGCTGTGAGCCATTATACACCACAAGAGGTTAACACCATAATTCGGATCACAAGACACCTCAGCACCCGTGGGGGAGTGGAAACAAAGATTCCTTTTCTTCACAAGCGCAGATACAAGGCCATAATGTGCACCAGATCTGGGACATTGTTGCAGGAGCCATTCACAAAAACTTTAAGAGAGGAATGCACAAGTCAAACCATCAAAACTCTAGTGGTGAACAAACATTCAGCGGAGAAGTCACAGGAAATACTATAATCATGCCTTTGCTTGCCTGAAGATCTTTATTAAATGAATGAAACCTGGAAGCCCTTTCAAAAAAGAAAGCAGGCACATCTGGTGGTAAGCGGCAGGTATACTGTGGAATGACCACACTCTCAAGTTATTAGTTACCTCGCGTGAGAAGATGAAACATGAGGACTTAGACTATAATCCTTAAAGAAAAGGTGCCCGTCTTCAAACCTGTTCTTGAGCCCTACACTAGGAAAACAGTGCCAGACTACACAAAGGAATCCAAAGACCAGAGCCAACAACAATGCTGGATAAATCTAGAGGTCAGAAATCCATGCATATTTTTCGTTGTTGCAGGAATCGGTGTGATATAAGCTCTTATTTTTAAATCTGAGAGTGTGTGTGTGTGTGAGGGCGCACCTGGCTGTAGCTTTCGGAGGCAGCGCTCTTTCCAGGCTCAAAGTCGTATATGCTCTTCGGCTGAGGGTGCTGCTTTCCTGGGTCTGACAGCTTATCTACATCCTCGCTCCTGAAATATAACACCGCAACACACACACACACACACGCACACACACATCATGGACAGCAACTTAATCACGGCTTCATTGTTAGTGCCTGTAACAACAAATCCAAACTTGCCTGTCCCACACGTTTCCCGCCGCAGCTCTTGGCCTGAGTTTTGTTGGTATTCATGTAAGATCTGCTGCAGCAGTCTTCATCTAATTTTCAGAATCTATTCAGGAACATCTATACCAATGTGCGTTGTAGTTGGAAAAGCTGAATTTGCATCTTAAATTATATATTTATATTTTGTTGCATGGAAAGACGCATTTTGCACTGTCATCCTAAACGTTCAAGGTTAATCTGAAGCATGATTCTGAATGATGTGTTTTGATCTGCATATTTAGTTCTACCCTGCATATTACTGTTATTCATAATTGTAAACCAAACAGAATTGTTCTTAGAATGATACAGTTTTTTAAAGTGGTTGCTTAAAGCAATAAGTGCTCAAGTTTGATCTCTGTCTCTGGGCCTTTCCTGCGTTCATGTTAACACTACAAGCCCCTAGGTTCAGTTTTCTTACCACAGTAAAAAAAAAACATAAAAACATCAACAGTTTTTTTATTACTGTAACTGGCCTAAGGGTGTGAATGTGACTCAATCTGTCTGTGTGTTGCACGTGATGGACTAAAACTCTGCCAGCCTTCTCTGCAATGCATGGTGGGATATATTCTCCGCTGACCTGTGACCCTGAAGCTGCTACAACGACTCAATAGGGACTCACCAGTCTGGTAGGGCTCCATAAGGTGTTAGTCTGAAGAGATTCTTGTCTGCTTCATTATTTTCCTCCATGTTGGCTGATCTCTGGAGCCCTGTGGATGAGCGTGGTTATTAGTGAAAGCCGATTATGCAACGGAGCAAGACAACAATGTGGAATTTTAATGGTCGATCCCCTTACGTTCGTCTGACTCCTCTGACTCTTCCAGATCAGTTTCTGAAAACAAGTACAAAAGAGGCACTTTTTTTTAACTTTGTAAGGATTTCTTGATAATTAAAAAAACTTGAACAAATTTACACCATTGTATGATGCTGTATCCACTCAATAAGCTAATATTCCAGTACTATTATTCTGGATGCATGAATACATTAAAACCTGCCAACGACCATCAGCGGCACCTCAGGGAATTCAGGCACAGTAGGATTTTCAGGCATGTTCACATGATAATACTGTTTAATAAGACATAACTCCTGCAGAGAGCTGAAAACATTCATCCCAAAACAAAATGAATCCAAAGCAATCAACCATGAAAAAAGAAGAAGGAAAAAAAAGCGGTTCTGCCAACCCCACAAATAACAGGGAACGTTTCTATTACGCAACTGGTAATGGAGACAAATGAACAGCAACATAGATAAGAATCAGGATTATTATCAAGGTAAAAGAAAAAGAGTAGACTTTAGGGCTCTTTAATCATGTCTGATTTTGACTCTGCAGTAATCTGTTTGCTGGATCGCTTTTGTAGTACCTGACACTGACAGAGAGGAATTCTCTCTGGAGAGAGTGTGCAAGAGGAGGAGGAGAAGAAGTATTCTTACCCTCTGGCTTCTTGTGAATCTGTCTGAACATGCTCTTGTACCAGTCTCTCGGCTTGTTTACACTCTGGTACAAGAAAAGAGGGGCAATAGAAGGTAAATAGACCTCAGTATGCAACATCAGTATAATATATATACAGTATATATATATATACAGTATATATATATATATATATATATATATATATATATATATATATATATATATATATATATATATATATATATATATATATATATATATATATATATATATATATATATATATATATATATATATATATATATATATATATATATACAAAATGAATATAACATTTTATTTCATTAGCCTTTTGGTGCAATGAGCAAACACATTGGACCATTAGAACACTTGAGTGATAGCTGCTGAAAATGGGCCTCTATACACCTATGTAGATATTGCACCAAAAACCAGACTTTGCAGCTAAGTCATTTACCATATTAGCAATGTATAAAGTGTATTTCGGATTAGTTTAAAGTTACCTTCATTGTAAAAAAAAATAGTGCTTTTCTTTCAAAAATAAGACATCTCTAAGTGACCCCAAACTTTTGAATGGTAGACATAATATTCTATAATATTCCTATATATAATAAAATGAAACTAAAGTAGGATCAGTCAATGTAGAATTTGATGTTTCTTGAGGTGGGTGTATAAAAAGACAATTTTTTAAAAATGTATCTTAATTATAGAGCAGCACATTCTTCTTACTGATCTAGAGGCAATGGGCATCCCAGTCTCATCCACTGGGCCGATTCCTGAGAACTTAATGAGTCTCTCCTCCCTGGTGGGAGTCCAGCTGCGTGGTAGCGTGGCGCAGGCCTGGACGCCATTGGACAGCCCCCCTGAAACACCTGATCACAAAAATAAGTTCTGAGTTATCACATTGTTCCGATTATCGTATAAAAATAGCTTACAGGTTAAATATGCAGGTGTAGCATAGGAGTATGTGATTCAGGGCCTCCCTGTGCACCAAAACTCATGACAGTGTCTCTGCACATAAACACACCACCACATTTCTAAAGTGTCATAAGTGTTGATTGATGACTGTATGAGTTTATATATTCTTTATATATCTGCCATCTCATGAGACTCATAGAGATTTCAACCTTACATTCATATGAAAAAACAATAAATCACATCTAATCCTCTAATCCTCTCCCAATTTATGTTGGCTCCCTAGAAATGTATTTTCACTTGAACACAGCACTCTTGTGACACACAAAACTTACCGTATGACTGTGAGGGGCCATAGTATGATCCAAAGCTAAGACTTGACAGGCCACTTCCATTCACCTCTGATGCCTTTAGAAAGGAAGAAGAATATTTCCTGAAAACAAACGTCTCAGACAACTGATGGGGATAACATGTCCATGGCAGGGTGTATAGCATGCGATGCAGCATTTTTCCACAAGGAGGAGCACTTGTTTACTGAATCCCATGTGCTGGACCGCAGCGTTGTTATTACCGGAGCCTCCAGGACATTTCTGTGTGTGCATACCTTCAGCTCTCCAGATGGCAGCTTTGCCAAGTGAAAGGGACTCAGAGGAGGCGTCGGGAGCCCAGGGGAGATGACAACCTCTTGCGTCAGCTCCGGAGAAGTCAGGATCTGCTGATCCGAAGGAACCCCGGGCTCCCTGGAGAAGACAGTCCGGGAGCCGTTGGGGTCACCAACCACTTGCTGAACACAGAGGAAAGAAGAAATATGGATGAGCATGAAACAATGCGTGAACTTTGTCTCCTGTCATGTCCTCCTGTTGGCTCTGGGTAAACATCGCTCTCGATGGGAGGTCATGTGAACATGTTAACGGCCCGGCTATTCTCCAGAGAATAACCGGCCCCTGTGGGGGAGCCTCGGATGAAAAGGCCCCTAATTTATTTAAAGCAGGACCAGTGGGAAGTGGTGTTCCACCCACTTCATCATCTCTCTTGCCACAACTGCAGAAAGACCTCATTCAACGTGCAGAGTAGGGGCACTGAAACAGGAGAGGAGCATTATGCGCCCATTAACTCCCTATTCACCAGGCCGCCCCAGTCTGCAGCCAGGGGGGCGGGGCCGGGGCCAGAGAGGTTGGGAAGGGGTCGTTGATGTCAACCTCAAAGTCCAGCAGGGCTAGCCGTGGTCTGGTGGTTGCCTTGGTGATCTTTTTACCGCCCCCGCCCATGATGGCAGCAGAGCTGTTCCATTTCAACACTATGTGGTTGAATCAGGTGTCTGTGTGGTTGCTGGGGGTCATGGGAAAGCTACAATTGATAGCTGTTATAAGTTATTCCTATAATCTACCCGGTAATAGTAAAAAAAAATAATAATCCTAAATTGTTTTTACATTGAATTAAATTAATTATAAAAAAACAATTGATTTAATTTTTAAAAGAGGGAGTATCTTTAGATTTCATTTAATATGTGTATTAGTTTACTTTTAAGCATTTTATATTTTGTGTCTCTTATCTGAACATTTGCATTAATTGTAATTTTTTTACTTTTCTGTGTTGGTATTAGTCTGTAAAACACTTTGAAATTGCCTGATCCTATGAAATGTGCTTTGCTGCTCTGCCTTATCCAAAGAATATGTCATTGGAATTTCTTGTACTGACTTGTACTCATGTCTATTTCCTGGTTGGATGTGTTTATTTAGGATATATCTGTTGAACCGTTGGTAATGTCAAAAGTATGCATAATAAAAACTGGTTTTACCTGAGACTGCATGTGATCTGTTTTCCGTCTTGCGTGGCAGGTTTCAAATTATTGTCCTCAGCATTAAGAATATCTGCAAAAAGACATAAAACATATTGAAATATTTTCATAGGAGCTGCAATATACAGATCAAGAAGATTAGTCCCACAAATATATATTTTTAAATACAATACATGCCAGTTCACAGTTTCTCTACTTTGAGGACCCAGAGAAATGTATGTTGCTATCAAACATTTTTAAATATTAAAGACCCCCTCCAGACCTTTAAGTTATGAGATAAAATAGGAACATTTATTTGAGTTCGAAAGACGGTTGAAGAGGTAGTCTCATGTCAAGACAACAAGACAGGAAATACATGATATTACAGGTAAAAAAAGGCATATAAACTAACGCAAATGACAATAAACAAATGAAGCGCAGGTTACATCATCAAATAAGTGAATTTAGAAGCAGTTACAATCATCATAGCAATGGTAAAGATTCTGATTGTAAGCTTTTTTGCAGTTGTTTTAAGTGTAAGGTGCATTATATGAAAAAGTCATTTTTCCCATTTCAGTCCAGAATAATGGAATGTGGAGCAATAACCAGTTCTGTGTTTGAGTGCTAATACTGTGTGATTTTAGAGTGAACAGAGATTATATAAAGGGAGTCAGTTAATTTCATGTTAAAGTTTTAGAGTTTTAAAGTTTTAGTTTTAAGCTGTGCTGATCTCTCCTCACTGTTAATGATGTCCAGAAAAGTTGTAGGTAGAGTACAGTTGTGGGTAGAGTATGGATGGTTGGTTATAAATCTTAAGGCTGAGTGGTAAACAGCAGTCAGTGAAGTCAGTGTAGAGATAACAGCTCCTCCATAAATTACAGCTCCATAGTTGAAAACAGATAAGAATATTGACTCATCAAATTGTTTTCTGTGGTAAACAGGGAAGCAGTGTTTATTTCTGTATAGAAAGGGGAACGTTGTTCTCAACTTATCATCATCATTATCATTATCTCAATGAGGTTCAAACATCCATCCAAAGTAGTATTGGGCAAAAATAAATATTTGATTGGAGAGGGAGAGGGAACATTTTTCTTCTTCTTTATTCCTCTTTATTCTGTATTTCGATACCTATTAGGTTCCATAAAGAGGTCGCTTGTCTTCTTTGGGTCCACACAATAAAAAGAATAAAAAGATAATTCAAAAACCACCTGATATCATCCAGAAAATGTTGTTTAAACCAAATTATAAAAATCTGAAAATAAGTGAAACAAAAATACCCGAAACCTCCTGTGAAATTGAAATACAAGCAAAACAAAAAAACAAGTTCTAAAACAATAATAGCACAAAACCCACTGAATTCTGACTATGGTGTGGAAATGTGTGACATCATATTTTCCCAACATTATCACACCCACTTCTAAGTAGTTGTAGAGCACAGGCAAAAACACTCACATAGAAGGCCCTAACCAGAATAACTTGAGCAAAAAATGACACACTTTATTGCTTAGGGTTGAAGCTGAATAATAAAACATATTCTCAGCACCTTTAAAATGGCTTTTAAGTCTAGTATTGTTTCTCTGGAGATCTGCAAGCGATGTCTGTAAAAATAATCCAAAGAGAAATATTGTATGCTCCGTTTGTTTTGCAGCTCTTAAATCTCCCTGCTGAATCGTGCAGCATGTCCTTTTTTAACCCTTTGAGCTACATGCGATTTACGACCCGAGGCCCTGTCGTAAATCAATTTTTTTTTTTTGCATCCAGGCGGACTGGATGACATTCCATTATCCCATCCCACTCCTATCCCGAAGAGGGAAAGTGAGCGTCACAGAGTTTTCCCCGTTACTAAGGAAAAACCCACCCATAACAATGAGCGTGACTCACATGCTCCGCCTCGCTCTTCCCAGTCCTACACATAATAAGCTGGACTCGAGGGGCAGCATGATGGACAAGGTCAGCTACTGAAAGCGGAGACCGGCTCCTAATCAATTGCACCTCAGAAAAAAGCACAGATTAGGCCTGCTGCTCCGACATCAAAGGCATAGGGGGAAAGGGAGGGGACCGTTTCCGCTCCTGTATGAGGCAGCTCTCATCTACAGTGGCTAAATGGCCCATAATAATACAGTTGGCATGGAAACCACACCCACCGTGCAGTCCTGCATCCCTGCAGCCGTCTGCACTGGCAACTTGTTGAGCGATTCCATCGTTCTCCCTGAAAATATGTTATATGCAGAATTGTCTGTTAAAACCAACAATAGGGTTAATATAAAGATTAGCCTTTTGTTTCTGTCCTGGTTCAAACTATGGCTTAGCAGCTTGGCAAGACAGAAAGTAGGCTAATGACCAAGTGTGGGCCAGGCTACTACAGGCTGAGAGCTGTCCAACACAGTTTGCACTGATGAGTTTTCCATGCAGCATTTGCAGCTGAGCATTAGAGTCTATAATCACTGTGGTCAGGACCGGGAAAAAACTATATGCACTCTGTGCGTCTCGCTGTGCTCTAGGAAGCAGAGCAGAGGCCAGTGCACCGATAGAATCAATGTTCTCGCGTCTCCAGACACCGATGTCACTCCGTCTGAGTCATCATCTCCCAATAAACCGCGTTACATAACTGGGGGGGGGGAATATGGGAACCGGAGGATTGTGTCTGCAACAATACCATTACTGCTCAAGCATGACGGACGACCTTTCATCGGCCAAAGCAATCACAGACGCTTGATTATCCGTCCAACATTTGGCAAAAAAAGAAACACACACACACACAAATAACAGCCTGAAGTAATCACATCTTACGATGTGTTTGACAAGCCGGCCCTTATATTACTCCGGATCTCCCCTCAGCAGGTTGCCATGCACCTTCAAGGCCCCGCGAGGACCTGGATGAGTCATTTTCTGGCATTTGCAACAAAACGCTGCCTCAACGCAGCCTTGTTAAATTCACACACAAAAAAAGCAAACAAAGGAGCTTCTTTCCCACCTCCACACTGCTGCCATTCAAACCTGGACAGCAACTGCTGCTCTCCAGGACAGCTGCCTTCTGTTTGTCATATAAGAAGCAGGATTAATATCCACTGCATTGCAAAAAGGAATGCTATTTATTTTTATAAAGAAGGACCGCGGTGAAGGAATTTGTCTAACACCGAAAGCCGTTATTTCCCTAGGGGACAGATCAAATAGTAATCGGACTTAATATTATTAGAATTATAGGTCACTCTTTATTTTCTATACATTATAGAGAAGTTGACATTGGAACTTCATTCTCTCAGAGGCCCATGGGATGAAAAGCTCTTGTGGCAACGCCGCAGCATCCCGCCTGATGAGTAAGCTCATGTCACAACAGTGTCTCTGTTTCTCATTTCTCCCGGCGGCCAAACCGTCCGGCGAGGCTCCACGCATTCCCCGCTCCGAGAGCACCAAACACAATCCTACCTAATAAGGAAAAATCAGTGTCGATATCTAGCGAAAAATCCCTGTCCAGAGGTCTGGCTCTCCCTGGGTTTGCGCTGAACGCCCAGTGCATTCTTATGTAATTACTTCGACTCAGCGAAGGCGGCTATAAGGTTTCAGACGTGCAGCAGGATCGGTGCGGTGCTTTGATGCTATCGCTACGACCACGTCTCTCACTTTTGAGAAGGAGGGGAGAAACACGGAGCCGTAAAAGGCCCATGTGCGTGTCAGCTGGAGATAAAAAATGAGACGCCGGGATGTTTCTTGGAATCCAGATGTCCTGCTTCTGACGTGTTCCTGCTCAACGTCCACACGTTGCGTTTGCCCAGTTTCAGGGTAACTGAGGACATGCAACATGAGAATCAGGGGATTGTAGTATAGAACTCTCTGCCCCCCCAAGGCCCAGTGGGCCAGATGTTAAACCCCGTACACTGAACTAAAAGACAGACAAACTGATACAGAAATAAACTTTTTTTTTTCCTTTTTTTATGTGCTTACTGTGAGAGAGCAAGTTAGTTATAAGCAAGGCTCTTTCTTCTCCTCCTTTCTCCTTTGTGGATGAAGAGGCTCAACTATTATCTGAAGCTGCTGAGCCAGTGCAGACCTACAGAGCAGCGTCAAGGTCGGTGAACTTCACCACACCCCTGTGATTCCTGTGAACTACAATGGTAGGTTTCCACAGCCAAGAATAGCAACAGGGCAGTATTCCAATATCACTATTGCAGGAACAAAATGGTCAAACCCCCTTTTTTTCCCAAAAAGAATGAGTGAAAAGACAAAATCCTTCACCACACGGCGAGGCCAACTGATGAAAACTGAACATGCAGTGAAGTCAGTTATACTAAGACCTCACCGACGCTCTTGCAGGAGCCATAAATTGTCCATGTCCTGATGTTCCCTTTCTTCCATAGAAGGATGGGATCGGGCCTGACCTACCACGTAGGCCAAGCCATTTTAATGTTTAGACGACTAAATTCGACTATCCAGAATTAACGTTATTGATATCAACATCGCCAAATGTGGAGGCGTTTCAGTAACGTTATTTCGGCGCAGTCAATCCTGTAGTTCAAGAGTCTGTATCTTGAATTGCTCATTAGTCATTTCAGATATCTCTAATCACACTCTACAACTTGATAAAAAATATCTACAATTATATTTCGACGAGTCACAATTCTAGTATAAGACATCTACAACTTCATTTTGACTAGTCATAACTCCAGGTATAAATACCTACAACTTAGTTTTGCCTAGTCCAAACTTAATTTAAGATACCTGAAAAGGGACATGAAGATGTCTTTAATTATGGCGTCTATGATGTCTAGTCAAAATCAATCTGTAGACATCACAAATTAGGATTAGAACTATTCGTAATTCAGTAACAGATACCCATAATTTACATGTCGGATATCTCGGAGTGAATCGTAGATATCTGTAATGACAAACCCTATACACATGAATTGCAAAAGTGGCATCATTTGACCTATGAAGGTTGTAGTTGTGGATATCTGAGATCATGGATGCCTCAAATGTTCTTTTTGACTATAGGCAAAAGGAATTAGAGATATGTGTGACACATATCCAGAGTGTTCTTAAATGTTCAGACGGCTTGCCATCACCATGACCCCCTTCTCCACCACATGCTGAGCTTCTTGCATTGTTCCCGTTGAGAACAAGGCTGTCAAGGTGACCACACAGACCCTAATGAATAACTGTCACTGTGGTGACCCATGAACTCCTAGGATCAGTTGGTGCACCACCAGGAAAGCAATGATTTGTGGTCAGATGTCTATAAATCATCTATACAACTAAGTGGTGTTAGTGGTGGTGGGGATGGGGGCACAAAGACAGAAGGTCTTAAGGCAAATTAAAGTGACAGTGGCAAACTGATGTCCATTCATTAGCACAAGTGTTGTCCTCTGCTTCCGTGTGCAGGCCGCTGAGCAGAAGTATGGAGTTAATCATTGACTCTTTGAGGTGGGAACTGCTGCACGCATTCACACGAATAGATCTGAGTCCTGCTCACAGTCAAAGAAAGAACGCGACCAAAATAACAGCTCGCTGTTTGCTGAAGGTGGTTAATTTTGTTTGGGTGAGCACCCACCTGCATTACATTTGGCTCTTGAGCAATCTACAAATCCGTATAAACAGATTCCGATTAATGAAGTGTTTACTGACCACAGAATCTCTACATAACAGGCAGAAGAGTGAAGGCTTATCAAACTGGTTCGCACATAAACAGCGTGACCGCTGCCCAATAAGTTGCGCAACGGGGTCGTAAAACTGGAGAAATCCTGCCTTAAAAAGTGTCAAAAAGGTAATTACGAGCACATTTAGGGAATAAATCACGGCGGCATTTACTTCCAAACATATTACATGAATCACGCTGCAGTTATGTGAGAGATGCAATGACTCGTGCGAGGTTGATCACAAACTACGCTGCCCCTCTGCAAACTTAGCAGATGTGCAAACACAGATGTAGCCCATACAAGGTCCTGGAGCCGCCAGTTCATGATATGCAGTTATTGGGGGATACACACATTTATCAGGAGGGAAGTATTTCACCTCCTTGTATGGTGCAGTCTGAGCAACAGGAGGAGTCAGAGCCGGTGTGCTTCTTGTCAATGGAGAGGAGATGTGTTCCCAGGAAGCGATAAATCACATCCTCTCTCTCTCTCTCTCTCTCTCCCAACACTGAGTTGAAACATGGTGAGGATCCATCTGATATTTGTTCAAATCATCTAATCTCATTTTCCCTCGGAAAGGATTTGTCAAAGTGAAACCAGAGGGAAAACATGAGAAAAGACGCAGACAGAACACAGAACCTAGGGGAGAATCGCACAGATCCTCGTGGCTGTCATCTTGCATATTCAACGCTGAGTGCAGCTTGTGGATATGAAGCCTGGCGGCCGGATACTTGGTAATATCACAATGGGAATCAGAAGCGGCGGGGGAAATCGCCCTGACAGTAGCGATGCCTGGACCAGTACATCCCAGAGCCAATTAGACCTGCTATCTTGCAGCAGGATGGAGGGGAATATTCTGACATTTCCTCTTCTGTCACCACAGCGCATAGTAGCTGTCAGTGCACACACGCACCTAGTGGGCAGAGCGATGAGGGATGACATTGGGAAACACTGCCCACTGTGCCCTACCCCTCTCTCTCTCTCTCTCTCTCTCTCTCTCTCTCTATCTGTGTGTGTGTGTTGAAGCTGCTGTCGCCTCCGCTTCTCCCACAGGTCTGACTCAATCGTCCAAACCGCACGGAAACTTGTTTTCAGGTGCATTGCGACAGCATCCCTCTACTTTAAGACACTCCTGGTCTGCAGCACTAATCCTGTGGAGTGGCGTGTAAAACCCTGAGCTGTCAGACAGGTTGCTCAACCTCAAAGACACACATATGCAAAACCTAAAGTCCTGCAGTCACGGTGTTTGCTCTAACCCGCAGCAGTGATTTGAATCTGTGAATCTCCACAGAGAGTGCACTCACCTTCAAAAGTGGCACCAACAAGTGGACTCCCGCCTCTCTGAGTCTGCCTTCTGCTGTGCACGTAACCCACGCTGCAAACCTTCCCTGCGCTTTCTCTGTCTCTCCCTTGTGAAACTAACCAGGACACACAATCTTTCTCTCTCTCTCCCTCCCTCCCTCCCTCCCTCTCTCTCTCTCTCTCTCTCTCTCCACTCTCTCAGTCCCAGCCCTCGCCCTGCCTGCCTCTGTGGAGGACTTCCCGGTTGACAGGCATCGCCATGGCAACCCCCCCCCCCCCCCGTTCAAAAGGCACCCTGCTCCTGGCTTGTCAGTTCGGGGCACCTCCTTCAGTGAAGAAGCCCTATTGTTGTGATAAGGTGATATTTCACAGCGCAGGGTTAACGAAAGGGGAATGCAAACAGTTCATCACCTCCACCTCCCAGACACTGCCCAGTGACTCCATGACACCCCCGCCTAACTTTATCTCTCCCATGCCTCCCTCTCCTTTTGTGTGTGTGTGTGTGTGTGTGTGTGTGTGTGTGCATGCAAAGGGCAGGTCTCTGGCTGGCCAAATGCACAAAAGGAGGACAGGAGATCTTTCTGTTCCAGCTCTAGTGGAATGATTCAGACTCATTACTCTACACCATAATGTAGAGTAATGCTGTTTTTTTTTTCTCCCATGATCTCACACAGATGCACACACACTAGCAAATGCAGTTGAATGTGAAGGCAGCAGGAAATATTTTCTCCTTTAAACGGCAAATTATTCAAAGTAGGAGATGTGGTATTTGCCCAGATAAGCCAGTCAGCGTTCGAAATTCCTTGCATGAATGTATCCGGTTTGGATGCTGCGTGATGGTCAAAGCCACAGGAGCAGAAACAGGAATGAAACTGCTGCACTCACATTCAATACTTTTTTTTTTTCCAATACTCTAAAAAACCAGGATTTCCAGTTTTGCAGCAGTCTTCGCCAATGAAGTCAAACGACTGCAAAACCTGAAATCTAACGTGCCGACAGGTGAGTTTTGGCACAGCGTCTGCAGGATTTATGCTAAGTTACAAGGTCCATACTGCAGGTGTGTGATCCGGTCACCTGCTGCTGACAAGCAGTCACCGTGCTCTCTCAGATGCACTTTGCTCTCTCTCAGAGTTCAGGCAATAAACGAAAGACCTTTTACTTAGTCAGTGCTCCATCCCTTTGTTTAAACATGCGTGCAGTTGCAGCCTGAAACAGAAAGACTCAGCTCTTTTTAATAATTCAGTGGTCTGGCCTGGTAAAGCTAAACTCAGGGCAGATATCCGTTTACTGAGCCTGCACTCCTCACAGGCTTGTTTTTGCCAAACTGTCGAGCCACTAAAACTGAGGGGGGGCCAAGTTTGGCAGCGCATGCTTCAGGTCGGGGCTCCCCTCATAATCGGTATCCCGCCTGAGCAGACTTTCACCCTGCTGTGACCACATCTGACACCCTGTCACTCTGCAGCTAAATGAGGTAATCACGCAAGAGGCGATTGGCGCTTTGGCCCCCGGACCCGGCACCTCCTCCACACTGGATCCTTGTTCACTTTTGTCTCAGCGCCTTCACCGCACACAAAACAAACAAGGCTTCATCCTTTCCAGCATCCATCTTTATGAAAGGGAAACACGATCAGGACAGGGCAGGAGGAAACATGGTGTTTTTGCCTCAGTCCTTCACTGAGATGAATTCCAGCAGACCCTTTACTATGCTGCAAAGGCCAACCGCTGTCCATTCTCACCAGAATGTTACTCCAGAGCAACCACGAAGCTCATTAAAAGCCTGACAGACAAAGATTCCAGCCAGTGAATAGATGGACTTTGACATAAATCGGTTATATAATCGAAAACTACATGATGACTATAACCCCTGGGTGGTTGTTTTTATACTGCCACCCTATCTCGCCTCTCAGCAAAGAGAGACAGCAAGTCTGTTGCAAAATAACAAGATAAAGTTATCATGAAATAAAGATGTAAATGGGGAGATATCAGTCCGCCGGGAAACAACCATCACTGTAACGGCGGATGGACAGATGGACAGATAAGGAGGTCTGAACATCATACAGCATACGTCTTTCATACCACAGGTCGTGGGATGTCTCCGAGAAAGAAAAAAAAAAAACACCAAAGCATCAGGGTTTATTCTACCAGTAAACAACATTTTTCCTGCTCAGCATATGTCTCCGGATTCAGGGTCACACTGTTGTTCTTGTGAGGACAAACGGCTTGGGAGCAGCTCCTTCTGGGATGCTTATAGTTTGGTGAAAATTCCAAATATGGATCCATCCGAGTGGATAAACAAACGACTGAGTATATATTATAGAGGGGAATCTGCACACGCTCAAATATTTCAAACATCTAGAGCCAGAGCGTTGCCAGCATTTGAATAGAGGCCTGAAGATAACCATCATCTGAACCACAGACGTAGTAAAACATTATAACCGCAATTAGTAGCTCAATGACATTCTGAGAATAAATAAAAAAAAAATAGAGCTAAACCATCACAATACAATGACACAGCAGTGATAAACAGCCCTGTTCTGTTCGCCTCAGTGGTTTCCATTGATAAACTGGGCGATGAAGGACAGCAGCAACAACATGATGCTCAAATCTGTGTCAGAGGCAAAGTTCCCCCTCAGCTCCCACAACAAATATGCAAATCAAAACTCGATCTCGTGACGTCTCCCTTCGAATTGTCACCATTTACTCTCCTTGTGACACTATCCCTGGCTCTGGAAGTCACAGCACAAGTCGTACAGTACTTACAGATGAGTGCGGGCTGAGCAGTGAGGTCTCCTCAGTGCTGAGGGAGAGAGGAAGTGAATGAAAAAGAAGGAGGGAACCACTGCTGCTGCTCTTCTCTCCCTCCCTCCCTCAATTCTCTTTCTCATTCTCGAGCCAACAGGGTGTCTTTTATCTTCGGTGAATGATTCAGCGTGGGTCTGAATGTTTGACTGAGTGTCCGTAGGCGTGTGTGCATGTCTGTGTGTCTGTATGCATGTGTGTGTTTTTGTGTGTGTGTGTGTGTGTGTGTGTGTGTGTGTGTATGGCTTATGTCTGTGAGCACACACACTAAAGCTCATCAGGGAAAAGGAGCTCAGTAATAGTTTCCATCCACAGCTGGAAATAATAGAGATTCCCATACAGGCACAGGCTCTGTGGTACCGCCCTTCAGTGTTTTACATGCGAGGGAAGAGGAGGCTATTTCCATAGCTATCTCAATAAAATAGGCCTGTGTGACACACATATCATAATAGCACAGTCTGTTCACTGTCTTGGGTCTTAAAATGTTGAATCTAACACATTCGTGTTGGGCATAAAAAAGGGAGTCTGGGTTTCTTCCTGTGAGAGCCAGTTGGTAAAGTTGTCATAGCTCACCTGTCAAGGTCTAGGTATATTCTGGAAAGTACCAATATATTCTCACATGTGCTAAGGCCCACACACACACACACACACACACACACCTCAGAGAAGTGTCAGTGTTTCCCTGTTCTGTTCCAGTACCGGGCCCCATACTCACCCTGTATGAGGGAAAGCTTGCAGCAAAGCCAAAAGAAGTAGTGCTACTGCTTCCTTTCACAGTGTCATCACAGCAGATCAACGATATTTCTGTAAGTGTAAATCATCCGTTGAGCTCCTGAGACATTTAACCGTTGGTTTCCGCTCCCACGTTTCCTTGTAACTGAAATATTAGTCTCAGAGCCTGCGGACGGCTGCTGGATTCCTGCACTCGGAGTGCAGAAGCTGCTCTCAGCTCTGCCATCCAAGATAAATATTTAACAGCCTGGCTGCAATATCAAAAATCAAAGGTCACATCTTTTGCTCTCTATCTGTCTCCGGGATCCATTTTTCCGTTGGATCCAGGTGGTGACACCGAACAGCTCCACAATGAGACCTTGAATTATGTTAAAGGGAATCATTGGTGAGCAGATAAATAATAAGTAGCTGCACATTTTATTCTATCAAGGATCAAAGGATCAAACATCTTCTGAATGATTTCAATGCATCGATCTTAAATTTCCACAAAAATCTTTTAATTATCAAATCTCACTTCGTCAGGCTGCCGTTTGAGAGTAAAGGTCCAGATGATCAGCTATACAACACCGCCTCTCAGTGGTTCTTATGAGAACTGTGTGGAGTTCAGAGTTTATGAGACAAAGCACAGGCAGATGTCGCCAGAATCACAAAGGGAGCCACATTCACAAGCACCTAACCTCAAAAAAATACAGTCAGATCTGATTCCACCCACTCATTCAAACTAAAAGATAATTCGTTCAGACCCTGTGTTTCTTTCGGGTAAAGTTGAACTGTTTTTTTTGGAAGCTCTGTAATCTTGTTTTTTGTGAACATTTTCCCTGAGACTGTTTTTTGTCATATTGTCTCATATGTGAGAGTGATTTTTTTGGATGCTATAGTCCATCATTAATTAAGATAATGTGTTTTATATCCTATGTCCCATAGGATATAAAATACATTATCTTAACAGAGTGGTTATCTGTGGTTATGCATTATCTTAACATAGTGATGTTTGGGTGCAATTTGAAATAGAATGAAGCCCATTCAGTAGACTTGTAGTCCACCTAAACCAAGACCAAGATACTACCAAAACCAGAGTATCGAGACCAACAACAAGAGCAAGACCAAGACTAAGACAAGACTAATACCAGTTGAAGTCAAGACCAAGACCAAAAAAACCAAACACCACTAGTTACACCATTTATTCCTATTTCACATGAATTGTAACTGCTTAGGTTAAAGAGACAGTTCATGTCTCTGTGTGAACTCACTATAAATGTGTTCATCAATTGACTGATCTACACCATTATCTACAGTAGAGAAAACTGAAATATGCAATAACACACACACACTCTGCAATACCGATCTGTTATAGATTATCTTCATTTGTTGTTTTGTCCATTTTTGGTTAATTTATGGTTTATTTATGATTTATATTAAAAAAAACAAATATTTTCACACATATATGGTAGCACACATTATTTCTCCTAATCTCACATTAGTACTTCATGAAAAATGGATTTCGCATTTAAATGTGCAATACAAAGACAAAAGAAAAGGCTTCCAATCAACAAGATATTTTGAAGACATTACCAAATTACAAATGGAGGATTGGTGCTGTACAGTACAGCTCAGTCAATGGGGCAAAATTCAGCTGGAGAGATCTGACATCCTCTAATAAGGAGCGTTAAATTCTCAGATTTAAGGTTTTCTTTATCCAATGGATATGAAAGGGTGGGTGAGGACTCTTCCAGTGCATCAGGATGATATATCTCACTAGCAATATGAGAAAATCTACCAGCGGGTGAGGGTGACCACAGTAAATGGTTAGTAGGTTAGACACCAAACAGGCTGACTAAGGTTTTAAGGTGGAACGGAAGATGACTCTGCTGCTGCTGATGCTTTCCTTTAAAACATACAAGTCATTTAGACTTCATCGTATGCCATAAAACCTTTAAGGCATATTAAATGCCTTTGATTACTTTGTTAATCACTTGCTACAATGAAGTAAGTTGGATACTGACCTGTATAAAACACTTATAATGAAACTAGCTGACTGTTACCCATTTCAGTCACTTTATTAAGTGGTATTTGTACCTGTTTTATATTAGATTAGATTAGATATTGGAAGTTTCACTTTCCCAACTTTCTCTTTCAAAACTCACTCTTGACAGTTCATTCTTTAAACCTTAAAAGTTGACAAAAACTGTGTTTTATTCAGTATGCATCATTTATCTATAACTTGTGCAGCGCCCGTTCAAACAGGCTGATCAGAACCACTCTGGTGTTGCTGCTTTGACACAGGTGTGAATGAAAATGAATGAAAGTATATGCACCAACAAGGTATATGCATTTCTGCAAGTCAGGGAGGGAGAGCAAAACAGATCCTGTCTCCCACAGCCAGAGAGTAGCAGAGTAGCAGCAGAACAGGCTGCACCTGCAACAAAAACACCACGAAGGTTATTGATGTGGAAAACCCGTTTGCATTCAATGCATTCTTTTTCAGTCTAAAAATTAAATCCACATCCATGTGGCGCAGACAGTAACAAAACATCAAGCCAGGAAGGTTTGTATCTACTAACTGAATGTTTAGTAGTAGTAGTAGTGATGAGTCCTTTTTGTCTTCATTTTACTACTGATTTTTTTTAATAATTCATCATCAGCAGAATCACAGATGACTTACCGAATTACCTCATCCATCCATCCATGTTCTATACATGTTTATTCCTTATTCCATGGGGGTCTGCTGGAGCAAATCCCAGTGTATTCATCCCAGAGGCAGGAATACACACCAGACAGTTTACCATAGGGCACACGTGATTCACTCATACACTCATACCTACAGACAATTAAGAGTCTTTAATTAACCTAAGCATGTATTCAAACTGTGGGAGGAAGCTAAAGAACCTGCAAAAACCCACTCAGTCTCAGGGAGAACATGCCAACTCTAGTCAGACAGGTCCCAGTCCATGGCCTTGAACCTAATGACCTTCTTGCTATAAAGCAGAAGCAACACCCGCTACACCACTGTCTTAAAACATGACTTAGACAATTAAGCTATGAGGCTAATTAAATGTTAAACACTCAGCTAGTTTCATTATGACTTTGTGACAAGTGTTTTATGCAGCATGTGATCAACAAGGGTGGTTTTCACCCACTCTCTCATATCCGCTGGATAAAGAAAACCAATTCCCTCATGAAAGTTGAGAAAATTAAATCTCTCAGGGATGTAAAATCTGAAAGAACTTTGCCCCTTTGACTGAGCTGTACTGTACTACACCAATCCTCCATGTCTAGTATGTTAATTTAGTCAGAATATCTTGATTGGAAGCTTTTTTCTTTTGTCTTTTTATTTCAAATTTAAATGCGAAATCCATTTTTCACAGAGTGCTAATGTGAGATTAAGTTATATACTGTGTGATACTACCATGTATGCATCTGTGAAAAATATTTATTTATTGAAAGAAGTCTATAAATAAACCATAAATTAACACACAGAAAGGTCTTAGTCCACATCCTGTGACCTTCAATTGCTTAGCATTAAACAGATGCTAGTTAATCATTTGCTTTTACTATGTTACTACAATAGTGACGTTTCTTCCGACAGCTGTGACAACAGATACGAGTTGCCAGGCAAAAATGAAAGTAGCAGAGTTTCATATTTGAGGAAAAAGGTGAATGTGACAATATGCATAACTATGTCATGCAAATATTAATATTAATTATATGTTTCATCATTTATGAGTGTGATATTAAATATTTGCATTAAAGACATTCTTTTTCTAATCAAGATTATATCAGCACAACAAGGTGCATGTGGCGCAAACAATAATAAAACATCAAGCTAGGACATTTTGTATCTACTATGAATGTTGAATAGCAGTGATTTTGGTTTTATTCAGGTTGTATCATTTAACTATAACTTGTGCAGTGTCTGTTCTGTAAACGTTCCTCTATTGCTGCTGACATATGAATGAATGAGAATGAATGAGAATATGCACCAGCAACATTAAAGAAATAAACATTCTATTATACACAGATGTCAAGTACTGTAATATATATATTTTTTAAATGTGCAACCTGAAATAAAGTGGATTGATCATGTTGGGCTCTTATTGTTTATATAGACTTTATAGGTTTATATCAACTGAATTGAATAATAAAGTAACATTTCTCTTACAGTTGAGTATCATGCACCTGTAGCAACAAATATGTCCTGTATGAAAAGTGTATTACTCTTTATTTAATGTCAATGATTCCCTTTACTGGAAATGTGAAGCTTTTCCAGTAAATGTTAAAAAGTTAATTATCAATTCCTCAGTAGGGTCACGGGGGTCTGGTGGAGCCAATCCCAGTGCATTACAGGTGAGAGGCAGGGATACACCCCTATCACAGCCTATCACAACAGTGACTAACACACTCACACCTATGGAACCCGCTATTTTCTTGCTGTGAGCCAACAGCACTACCCACTACCCCCCTATAATATAATATAATATATAATATAAATCTTTTTGCTCTTTATAGATGTTAAGTGTTTCTCTTCACTGGAAATGTGAAGTATTTCCAGGAATACTTTACTTTCAGTATGATTACACCTGAATTATTAGCCTACTATTGACATATAAAACTTGGTTCACTGAACTTAACACTCAGCAGAGATCATAAACCCCCATAATTGCATTATAATATGATAAGATGATAGTATATTTCATAGGACTTTACATTAACAGCTAGTAGAAATGTATTTATTTTCAATTGCACACACATACTAGAACTTTACGAAGATAACTAATAAAAAAAGGAAATATTTTGATATTTACAATAAACTTTATTTTCACAGCCATTTTTGACATTCACATTATGTAATAACATCAAGTCAATAAAAACAAATCATTTTACAAAAACATTGGTTATTTATTTCAACTATACAGCACAAATATTTCACAATATTTCACATTTCACATCGGAAAATATTACTGTACAACATTTACATGTTTGGGAAGACAGAGTGGAACAACGTGAGACGAATGCTCCAGTCAGCTCTCAGTGTTACAGTCTCTTAGCAGCTTATACGGTGTGATTCTCAGTGTCTCGGAGCTCAGAGCGCACCCAGAACACAGCTTCCCTTCACTGACGGGTCCGTGATGGTCTGCCGACACAGGGGGCAGGTGCCCAGCTGCTGGGCCACCCTGCAGGCGCAGTAGCTGCATAAACACCGATGGCCACAAAGCAGGGTGACGCTGGCCTGTTTCACCATGCACACCACACAGTCCACTTCACTGTCTTCGCCTATGAGCAAGAACAGAGGAATCACAATTACAGCTACAGTCCAATTGAGTAAAAACTAGTTGAGCTTGAATACTGTAGTGCAAAGACCTCTTTATTACCTGCTGGGTCTTTCATATCAGGACCTGAGGTCCAGTCATCGCTGTTTCCACTGCGACATGAGCCGTCAGGAATGAAGGGAACGGGGAGGTTGTGAGAATTAGATGAGGTGAGGTGTTCAGGTACAGGACAGGATTGTCTCGTAAATAGACAATTCTTCTTCTTAGACCCTGCAGCAAACAGACAGTTAAAGAGCAGCTGTTATTGCATGGGAAATATTCCGATGAATGAGGAACAAGCATGACACGGCAAACCATACATGGGGGTTTATTTGATGGTGAACTTACCCTGGAGGAACACGGAGCACGTCTGCCCGTAGATGTCTACCATGGCCCACAGTGGCTTGCTGAGGTCCACTCCTGTCAGGAGCAGGTGCTTGCTGTCGTTTCTCCTGACGTAGACGTTGCCACAGTGAGAAACCCAGAACTCGAGCTCGGAGCCAGCGCCGCAGTGAGACGCGGCCACAGGAGCGGCCCAGTGGCCGGGGGTGTCGGTGAGGTTAGGGATGGCCATGGGGGGCAGAGGCAGAGTTCTGGCCGCGGGCGGAACGTTTGTGAAGCCCAGGCGCAGAGCTCCGTGCCAGTCAGGCAAATCTCTCTCCACCCGCAGGCGGATTCTCTCCTGGACCTGGACCGGGCGGCTGCTGAGGACCAGACCGTCCCTGAACGTCTTCTCCGCGTTCGTCCGCTCTGCAACATGACAGCCCCGACTCAGGTGGATCCTGTCTCCCAGAGCCTGAGAGCTGAAGGTCAGAGGTCCCAGGCAGGACCGGCCGCAGATGTGAGGCCTCTCTGAAGCAGCAACTGCATGACAGCAAATACACCAAATAAGTTGGCATTCAAGACATTTTTAAATAAAAATACTTTTCTTCTTCATTTTAATGCTGAAATTTGAAACTTCAGCTGTTGTAAATAATGAACCTAATCTGATAAATGATAAATAATGAATGAATACATTTCTTAGCATTGCTTCTGTATTTTAACCGGATGCTAGTTAATCATTCGCTTTTACTATTCCTCATTGCTTCCGATAGCTGTGACAACAGATATATGTTTCTAGCAGGTAATCATGAAACTAGCAGATGGTTTCATTGTTAGGGAAAAAGGTCAAAGTTCTGATATGCATAAATGTGTCACACACATATTGATATTATTAAATGTGCACACTGTGGCAGAGAATTAGTTTAATTGTCAGTAAAAATAATAATAATAATAACAGTGTAACACAAGATTTACTATTATTATTTCTTATTTGATGTTTCTTGTTATGAACCTTAGTTTCTGGATTACATCTTATCAATCAATCAATTAAAAAATAATTAATTGATTTTTAATTAATTAAAAAATCTATTAATTATAATATTTACACTAAACGACAGTTTTTTAATTGTTGTAAACTAACAATTAATATTCTGTAAAGTTAATTTCTTTCCCTTCATTTCCAATGGTGTAAAGTGATGAAGTAATGATACTTCATTAGTTTATATTAAAATCTTAATATGGAAGAAATAGACTGCAAACGGCCCAATAGAAGCATGACTTGTGACATCACAAATAGTTTGGAAGGTAACTCTGCTTCAGTATTCAATTCCCACAAACTTTAACCTGAACTCAGAAGCCTCAAGTGTTGTGTTTTTACACCATTTACGTTCAATACTTCAGTAATATTAGAAAAAACGTCTTTTACTCAAGTGTTGACTTCAGGTACTTCATACATTACTGGTCATTTCTACCAAAAATCAATCATAAACATATCACTAAGAGCTATTTTAACATCATCATACCCCTGTGAAAAATGTATTTTAATTATCTCAATTACAAATTTAAATTTTCATAAATTCCCTATAGATAATTAAAGAATATAAGTATCTCACCAGAGTGCCTGTTTCCATGCTCCTTTCCCATCTTGACTTGGCTTCTCATTCCGTCTTGACAGAAGATGTGTTCACGTCTGTATCTTTGTTGATTGTTATAAAGCCTGTGTGTTTGCCGGCCTTAAATATGCGCACATGTGGTTTCAAAACACAAATATTCCATTCTCCTCACATGATGGGCGGGATTACAGGAGGAGCCAGGCATTGGAAATTTACCTAACTTCACTGCAGCATGGCACGTTGCAAATGTTTTGTTTTATTGCACAACTCCTTGCTTATCTTACATGAGTTCAGAGCTGACCTGCATCAAGCAGCATGTGCACTACTTATTGCTTGATTTTTGACCTTGAAGAATAATATCACTTTCAGTATTTGTCATCCACTTATGATTATAAACCAAGAAACAACACAAACAGTTAACTGCAAACAGTTATGTAGCTGTTACAAGACATTCCTTCTTTATTTCAGTAAACATAATATAATATAATATAATCGCGACTGCAACCCCCTTTCATCAGTTTACTGTAAATGGTGACCTGTCTTTGACCATTGAAAGTGACACTACAGGCAGAATCTGATAATTGGATGATCAGAATCTTGATATTTGCATTTGATTAGAGCCAAACAGGCTCTCAAACAAATACAATATCTTTCTGGTGGAAGCGTGGGAACGCACCCTGCTTCATAGCATAGTGGACAATCACACCAACATATTGAATGTTTCTTCACTGACTGTCTCGGTGGCATAAAAGGAAACAAAGTAGATTTTCTCCTGTAGATAATGAGCAAGCTTTAAAGTATTCCAGGTGCTGTGTAGGTATAGAGAGATTTGTCGCCCTCTACAGGACACACACACACACACACACACACACACACACACACACACACACACACACACACACACACACACACATACTGTACGCTTCTTCAGTCCTCATTGGTTGGCAGCACCTGATCACATGACTGGATGAGACCGTGGCTGGGAATTCAAAATGACATCATCACTCTTGGAAAATTACTAGACCTCCTTTGATTTTAACCAAGTCTCATATTACTTGCTTGAATAAAACATTCTCCTGTCATCCTGGAATACCCCTCATTCCTGTCCCTTACATCAATATATAGAGTTTGAAGGTGCTTTGTGTACGAATTGCGTGAAGTAATAATTATAAAAAACTAATTCCAAAGAACAGAAACAGGAAAAAACACGCCTCTTCCATTTAACTGTGCCTGTGCGTCTTTTCCTTTTTATAGTGAATCATTTCTTTCTTGATAAATTATGCCACCCATGTCACGTTTGTTACAGGAAAAGAGAGGATTAACCAACTTTAACATTAATAGCAATTCAATCAATCTGTCACTTGAATTTTCTATTCGTTTTTTTATGCTTTCTTATAAATTGTAAGGTCAAGAGAAAGTCTTTTAAATATATGTTTTAGGCCTCTGGGAATATGATGAAACAACACCCACAATATGTTATATGATACATTTATTACTCTCATATAACATATTAATGAATGTTCATGAGAAATCGTAAAAGCATTTGAGGACTTTATCAAAATATTAATCCAAGTGAACCATTATGCTCATCCAGTTACACTATATATATATTTATCTATTGTGAATGAATAGAAGATGAGTTTTCCTACAGAGCCTCTATAAGAAGGATTAATAGACTATTAAAGGCCATTATAGAATGCTATAGACATATGGCATCAAAAAATATCTTAACATTCTTATAATAATCTTTTATGATAATTTTCTGTTTCAAACAGCAGTCATCAGAGCGACCCTGTTCTTCTCCGCCTCTGTGTACTCCAGGCTCAGCTGTTTCTGCTCCGCCACACTTGGTCAGACATGGCAGGCCATCAAAAAATCAACTTGTTCCCACTCCACCTGTTCAAAACACTATTAATCTGCTGCCTTCCAATAAAAGGCTTGGCTTTCACCGAGGAGCCAATGGAACGGCATTAAAGCCGTGAGACCCAGGCCAATCCCGGGCCGCATTCTAATGTGGCCTATCTTTATCAAGGTGCCACTCCATTTCCAGATACTGCTTATTTATGATTTCTGAGGAGAGAGCCGGCAGGAGGCATACGTCTTTGTGAGAACACTGAAATCTGTGTCCAGAGGGCTCGCCCCACACTTCAAATATGGAACTATCACACACGGCACTGTGGCTGAGGAGAGGTGAAGGCCGAGACTGAAGATTTAACCTCCCTCTGCTGCACTTCTGGCTGATGTCAACTCGGGCAAACACCGGGGACTTTGTAAAATAACCTCAAAAGGACGTCGATGTTTACTAGATCTCTTAATAATTTGAGTATCTGGGGACGGCGGGTGTGATCCCAGATCCTGACATCGCTTCTGCGGGCGACAGAACTCTCAGAGGGTCTTCTCCAGACTGGATCTTATTGGATGAGTTCCTGAGACCCGGAGGCAGCGTTACGGCACTTCCCATGGATCCAAACATCCAGGGGTCTTTCCTGTTCAACAACGGCCTGAACCAATTCCCCTCGGACCTCAAGGCACCGGTGTGCCAGTACTCGGTGCCCAACTCTTTCTATAAGCTCAACCCGGGCCTGAACAGCCAGCTGCCGGGGACCCCTCACGGCATCAGCGACATCCTGAGCCGCTCCATGGTGGGGATGGGCTCCACCGGGACCACCACCCTGCTGTCCGGATACTCCGCCATGGGGGGGTTCGGCCCCTCCGTCACCAGCACGTCTATGTATTATAACCGAGACTACAACTCCTCCATGGGCGGCTTCTCCAAGCCCGGAGGCGAGTGCCCCATGAAGGGTCGCAGCGTGAGCTGCTGGGCAGAGAGCAGCTGCGACTGGAGAGGAGGGAGGCAGCAGTGCACCAACAGTGAGTCCAACGGCTGCAGCCGCATCCAGCCCCTCGACACATTTACAACTTCCTCGCCGCCTGTCTCCGAGGAGACGCAGAGAGATGTTCCAAAATCCTCTTCCTCATCAAACTCGTGTCACTTCATCGAACAGGAAACAGCCTTAGCAGATGCATATAACAATATATAATGTCAAAAACTTTCAGGAATGTTAAATGCCTGTTTTGACCTGAGCATCATTTTCTTATCTTCTTATAACTTTGAGTCATTTTTGCTCTATGGTCTTATTTGGTTAATATGTGAATATTTGAAACACCTAATACTGAATGGAAACTCATATGAATGATGAATTCATGCAGCAATTCAAATAACTAGTCAAATATTTATTAAATGGTATTATTAAATTTAAAAAAAATAGGTGGTGATGCATAATCAATATCAATTTATTATATACGAATATAAGACTATTTCTATTTGTTTTTAGAACAATGCAAAATAGTTCAGTCTGTTGTGCAAACCAGCATCCAATATGTAAATTGATAATGGGATGAAGATGTTTCTCATTCCCAAACAACATAATTTTAAGCCTGTGAGAAAACAAACAGTTTAGTGGTGTACGCACACAACAGCTTGAAGTATTTCTTGCTTAATTCTATGTGATAAATAAGAAAATGTGTGTTTTCTGCTCCGGTGTTTTCAGGCGGCGGTCCTCTGGGAGAGATGTCGGGCAGGAAGAAACACACCAGACCGACTTTCAGTGGACATCAGATATTTGCTCTGGAGAAAACCTTTGAGCAGACCAAGTACTTGGCCGGACCCGAGAGGGCGAGACTGGCTTATTCTCTGGGAATGACTGAGTCCCAAGTGAAGGTGAAGCCAACCACACTTACTGCTAAAATCAAGCTTTAGTATGAGGTGAAATACAACTTAGGAGGTCACTCTATAGTAACTTATTAATGCTTTTTCTATTGTTTCTTTTTTTGAAATATTGTTATATTTCACAAAAATTGTATTTTATGTGCACTTGAGGAACATTTTATCCTGTTTTAAAACTTGCTATAGAAATAAAGTTTCTTCATTTGCTTACAAGTGCATGAATAGACACAATCTTAAAGATCTTGTGCGTAATAACAACCATCGCCGTCAGGTAAAAACTCGTGTCATGGATGATTTATTTATTTTTTCAGTCGGTGACACATGTCACATAATGTCTGTAAACAACATGCCTCTAATAAACATCACGGGTCCCGCCCACTGACACTCCAACAATTTTTCTCCAGGTGTGGTTTCAGAACCGACGCACCAAGTGGAGGAAGAAGAGCGCGTCGGAGCCGAGCTCCACGCAGGCGAGCCACGCGGGGCAGAGCGGCGAGGCCTCGGAGAACGAGGTGGAGGACGAGGAGTACAACAAACCTCTGGACCCGGACTCCGACGACGATAAGATCCGACTGCTGCTGCGCAAACACCGCAGAGCTTTCTCCGTCCTGCGCCTCGGACCGCACCACGTCTGATGCGAAATTACGCATTACGCACCCACACGCCGTCACTGTACACACGCTTCTCAGCAGACCTGCATGCTGTAATAAACGTGTAAAAATAATGATAGTAATAATAACGAGCGAATTCGTATTCAACAGTGAGCAGATAAGCATGTTCAGAAGAGGATCGTTTATGCTCATCCAACAAAAAGCAGCATCAGTGGACGGACTGTAAAAATGAAATTGAAAAAAAAAATGTTTACTTTTATAAGTTACTGGAGGAAAAAAAGCAAAAACAAACACATTGTCTGGTTAATGTTACACTGGTATGTGAGGGAATGATATCGTGCACATAATTTTATTTTAAAAAAAAAAGAAAAAGAAAAAAAGAAATGACATGGAAAAAATGCATGAATCTCTAGATAGTGTTAAAGAACTGAGCTGTTCTTATTTTATTTTTATTTTTGTATTTTATTCTCCATTCATGTGTTTTATTTGATATCCATTTGCCCCGGTTCGTCTATAGTAAAGAAAATAAACTTTCTTAATCTATAAAATGAGAAATAGGTGGCACATGTCCTCCATCCTTGGGATCAAATTGCAAAAAATAAATAATAATTGTTTTTTTAATGGATAAACTAGTATGTAAAGTAACTTTATTTCAAGGGAATTGAGCTTTATCAAGACTTGACATTGGTGTATAACATAATGCGGGTCAATGCAGATAAACCACAGACCTACATGGTGCAGATGTTTTTTATAAATATTAAATCGATGCATAGAAGGAAGTGCACACGCATGTTAAAACAGAAACAGGCTCTGCTAACATGTTATGGATTATTTATATTCCACAAGTATGATTTGTAAGTCTTCGAAATGCTTAAATCAAATGCTGACAGGAAGTTATTTCGGGTATTTTAAAAGGACAGCTTTGGTATTCATTACTCATACTTTTGAAATACATTGTAGGGAAAAAAAAAAAAAAAAACAAGACGCGAAGGTGGCAATTGTGGAAAACACCTGAAATGTTGCGCAATAAATTATTGTGAATTATTTATCAAACTGTGGTGGTTAATTCTCATACTTCTCAACGACGGAACAGCGACAGATCGCATCATTTCGCTGCAAATGCATGCCGGTGTAATCCCCCGTCAAACGACAGTTAGAAACTGCAGAAATGGACAAAGGGCTGAAGCAAAGGTCAAAGGTCAAACCTCGTGTGATTTACTTGTGCGGTATGTCTTAATTGAAGACAATGACCCCCCGCAACCCACTCCAACATAAAATCAATACCAACAGACCGGCTCATTTAGGGCCCAGTGAGTTAGACTCCACACGCTTCTGGCTGCTGATGATTATGGGAAAGAGAAAGCCGAGGAATGCTGCTCAAACTATTCCTCTGTCATTACTTACACGGAAGACAATGAATGAGCCGGACTGTGCCAACAATGTGAAGACTGCATAGATCACCGGCGTTTCTGTTATTATGCAAACGTTGCTCAAGTTTTAGTTGGGGTTTTTTCTGATACCGCTAAACCATCAAATCAACACAAAAATGAAATTCAATAAAGGTGAGAATCAGTCACAAATGCAGCAGCTCTTGATTTGTTGACCTTTGAGGATTTCCAATCTGAACAACATGTCCTAAATAGCCGGCTCATTTCAGCTTTAGAGGGCAAGCTCAACACCTCGTCTGTTTCACGTGTCGTTTGTCTTCTGTCACAAAATAAGTGAAGCTCTCCATACTGCTGAATTGTATGGAAAATGAATACTAACACAGACATACAGTATTACTCAACTTGGGATTCATGTCCAATAGAATTTCATCTATTTTTTTTAATACAACCGGGCCTGAACAGCATTAGTGTGAATCTTTCCATACGATTATAGAAATCTTTTAAAATCATTAAAGTCCCAAATCTCTTTTCTTTAAGTCAGTTAAAGCTGAAAAAGCAGTAGCTGTTAAAAAAAATGTCCACAGAAGTCTGTACAGACTGTGACATGTCATATGTTGGATAAACGTATGTTTCATTACGATGAACAAAGAGGTCTGATCAGTTCATTCATCAGAGTAAATGTTTTTATGACAGGTGAGTCAAGGAGAATGTTCTAATTAAAGGATGACGATAACAACAAAGAAGCTGCAAAAGTTTCCCACCAGAATATCTCCCACAGCGTACTTTACCCAGCCTTACAGGTTAATCAGCATGTTACATGTAAATGGGCTCACTATTTCTCAGAGTAGGCGTGACTAAAATGATCAGTGCAAAACAAAATTAAAAATAAAAAACACAGCAGGAACATGATTGTGAGGGTAATATTTTATTTACAAAAGTGAAATATCACAATGATAGTAGTGTTTGACCAGAGTTAAGCTAAAGGTAATACTGGCCTTATAATAAGTCAACATTGAAACATGCTAAAAAAAAATCAATATAAGTTGTCTTTATTTGTTTAATTCATTGTTTACTTAATCTTGTTAAGTATAAATGTGACTGACAGTCCAGGTCAGTGATGATTATGTGAGATATTTAAATTGTGTCGGACAAAAGAAGTTTCACGAAACGCTCAGTAATATTAAAATACAACAAACCACAAACATATATCAAATTCTTTCAATTACTCGTTAGATTTTAAATTTAAAAAAAAGAATCGAACACATCATAGGTATATTACAGCAATGGAGTTAAAAGACTATGAATCAATGAAACAAAATAAGACACAAACTAAATCAAAGATCCAAACAATGCCTTTTGTGGTGTGTGTGTGTGTGTGTGTGTGTGTATATATACAGATTTTTGTGAACAACTTTACTACAGTCAGTAAACATGTGAGATCTACATTGTAATTGTTTTGGCAATGGAATAAGGTAGATGTCAACCAAAACAGGGCAGATACAGATTCTGTGTAGACAACATGACTCACAGACTAACTTTCTGTGAGTCTGGAGAGCCAACATTGACAAATTGAGAACTGCTGAGTGTAGCTTGTGGAATAAAGCACTTAGTATTAATGGATGGTCGGTGCACATAACTACTGTTACTGTAAATTCAACGTTGAATTTCTGCATTATGATAATTGATTCCACGGCATTCATAAACAGATGAAAACTGCTGTAGTTGGTTTGCTATTGGCCTTTTTTGCTGACTGTCTAAAGTCATAATACGACACACTGTTTATATATATATATATATAAAAAACTTCATATACATTTACCAAAATACTTTCTGAAATATCAAGGGAGACTCATATTAGACAAAAAACTTCTAGAAGTAGCTATATGTATTAGAAACAGGCCAGAAACACGTTATAAAGGACGTTTTATCTATTGAGGACAAAACAATTCAACAGGAAACTGAAGTAGCAGCATTTATCCTGCTGAGAGTGATGGTAAACGGCTTTTAAAAATAAATACCTGAACTAAAACTGGTAAAAAAAAAAAAAAATTAAATAAAAGCACACACATACGTCAGTAGGACTGATGTCAAATATTTAAAAATTTGTTTTTAGATTTTATAAATTTACATAACATTAATGTTCTTCAAGTTTAGCTAATGGTTAATTGATACTGGACTTTGTGAGTGAAGTTAAAGCAATCAGACTGATTATTTGGAATTATTTGAGGACACATTCATGATGTCTTGGCTGGAGTTGGTCTAATACTTTTTTTTTCTTTAAAAGCGACAACTAAAATGAACTCTAATCAAAATCTAACAATATTTTGCATATGCTTGCACACTTCCAGGTAACAGACACACACAATCGAGTCTTTACATAACTGTTTTGTGCTGTAAAAAAAAAAAAAAAACTAAAAAAAAAACAACGTGTGGGGCTGCATGCAGGAATGTTTTGAGCTTTGCAGTCAGGGTTTTTTTTAAATCAAGGAGTGAGGAGAATCTGAATATGACAGCCGCTGACAAATCTGTGCTGAAGTCACTGGAGCTGCAGATGACGTGAGGACGGTGCGTTCGCAGCAGCGGCGCGCTGAGCCGTCTGTCTGACTGACGGCTTGGTTTTGGTGAGTAACCATCATGCTGGTATCGATACTGTCGCAGAGCTTCGAGAATAGTGCTGTTAGACCTGCAGCAGACACACACCCACACACAATGTGCCAAGAGAAACAAAAGCGTAGGTGTGAGAACAGACATATTCAAGTATGTTAATAATTCTCTCTGCATGCTAATCGCAGTGCAGGTGTGCAATACAGTGGGTGGGGATTTTTGACATCATTAATCAAGTTAGAGGCCACTGGGAGCCATTCAAAGCAAACAAGAACAGCACCCTTTAGAAATGTGACTAACTGATCCCATGCGATCATGAATTGATTTGTTGTGTAACTCCTCTAAGATGTGAATATGATATGATTTTAAGCGTCATGCAATAAGTTTCCCTTGAAGAAAATAATGTAGCCTCAGAAATATCACGTTACAGAAAGCGGCAAAAGCAAGCTGCCTGGGAGCACCGCTCAAATCCTTTCACTGCATGGATCTCATCATTCCGTAGCCCTCTAAAGAAGGACCCTCATGAAAAAGTAGTTCATCCTCAAAAAAAATTAAATTTAAGCGGCAGCAAAACAAAACCATGGCCGTAAAAATGCCAATATCCTGTCCAGAGACAATGTATTTGTCTCTGGCCGACCGTCCACATGGTAATTAATGAAAAAAGCGGTCGGGTGATACACTTAGTGTGAAGCCACAGTGACAGTGGAGAGGATTCAATAGACATAGATCAGCGAAAGGTGCTGATCGCCTGTGGTCCAACTACACTGGACACAAAGGAGCGCCTGTGTCCCGCAGGCACTTCATCTTAGTTCATATCCCGACTCCACTGGGCCAGCCTGGGTTATGGCTCTCTGGGGACCACAAGAAGATTACTGTGATCGCTCTCACACACTGAATCCCCCCCTCTGGAATCACAACACACAGACACTTCCACATGCTGTGCAATACAGGTGCACTTTCACTGGCACGTACTCTTACCATTGAGAGGGATCCAAGTCAATGGTCGTTTGTCTTCAGTGTGAAGAACAAGAAAACCGGCTGTGACAAAAACACAAGAGCACACCCGAGTTACTCCGGATGGTCGATTCGTTTGCCTCTCCAACATCCACGTTATTCAACTGTTACCTTATGATCTCCCATACAGACATTTGGACCCACTGTGTTGTAAACAACGCTCTTCTCATCATCCTCATCTTCACCCTGAAAAGACAAGAAAACGTCTGCATCAATTGGACTAGTAAGGATGTTACACTTAACATTAGAGCTGAAAATACTTTGGGGTAAAATATCAGTTCAGTTTTATATCATGCAATTGTATTTAATAATAATAGATAATCCACTTTACAAGCTGGCGACTACTTTAAAGGTTCTGTATCAGACACATATCCCTGGTTTCATTTGGAGTTTTTGATACACACACTATTCACTAAGATACAGTATATTTATGGTTTTAAGAACCAAAATATAGTTTTCTTAATATCTCGATATATTTTTATGTCTCCTCCCTCCATTAAAATCAGTGTGACTGTATAGTTGAGACATCACAACCTCATACAAATACAGTTTCTATAAGCAGGATATGTACATTTCTCTGTGGATTGAGTGATTTGAAACAACAAACAGACCTTCATTTTCATCAAAAAACAATATGGGACATTTAATAATACAATAAAGAAAATGTTAGCTGGTCCAGGGACCAGATCTTCTACAAAATTGTGGTGTTTTTAAAACTGCAATCATTAATCGATTAGTCCAGATGTCCCTTTTTAAAAAAAAATGTCCACTTTCTCTGTTTTTAGATTCTCAAATGTGAATTTCGGTTTATTTAGTCTTTTATGTCTACTATAAATATCTTTGGCTTGTGGACTGTTGGCCGGAACAAAAAAGACATTTGAGGACATCACCTTGTGCTTTGGAAAAGTAGAAATCGATATCATGGCTAAACAATTCAATACTAATATCATGATTGAGAGATTCATGCATAATGAAAATAATATTTTCTTTTTCAGCATTAACAGAAATGGAAGTAAACAGTGATTTACATTGTGGATGAATTCTTGGGCAGTGTGTGACATTAGAATACGATCACACCAGGCAGGACAGCGAGTGTTCATGTACTGGGTTGGTTTAGTGTACTCTTCACTGTAGGGGTAGCTGAGAGACAGACATGAAAAGTGTAAATATATGACAGCATCAGGAGTTGCAATAAGTAGCTCAATTATAAGTCTTACCTGGGTGGAAACTTGATTTCCTCTTCCCTAACAACATCATAAAAGGCTGCGACTTCTTTATCATATTCCAAAAGCTGAAGAAGAGAAACCATTAATACTGCAGAATCATGTTACTGCTATCGATATATATATTTTTTAGCTCCGGGCTTTTGTATTTACAGTAATGTCATTCATAAAACTTTATTTCTGATGAAGCCTGATGTTATGTTTCTGTGCTGATGTGAACAGTGTGGGTGAGTGTTCAGGTTGTTATCTCACTGCTTTGCCGTTGTCCTCCCGAAAAAACGCCTGGTGCAAGTAGGCAAAGATCTTATCCTCGATTTGCAGAAGCACCTGCGGATGAGACGAATGGCAGGTGAAGTGACAGCAGCACTGGAAACAAAATAAGTTTTTTTCTTAACGGATGGTTGTGATCACCTGGTGGTCGTTGTCTTTTTCCTCGCAGATGATTTTCTCCACTTCGTTACTGCTGTCCTTCTTCACTGTCTGCACGTCTGTTGATGTGGACAGATGCTGCTCACACAAAGAAAAAGACGAAGGAAGGATCAAACACACGCGTCTTTCTCACAAGAGCCTCAGTGGCAAAAAAAGTGAAACCTTACCTTGACCAGACTTAGTGTGTCCAAACGGAAGTTAAAATCTCCAAACAGGAAGAAAGGCAGAGGAGTGTAGCGGTTGTCTGATATCCTGGAAGGAAATCGCACAGATTATTTGGCTCTTTTTCCACTTTTTAAATCTTAATCACACAAATATTCTAATATTTTAAAGCCACTCTAATCTTCTGTTCAAGGGTCAGACTTCATGTAAACTTGTGGAATATCCTGTTTATATGATGAGTAAGGTAAGCTGTACAGCCCCTTTCAGACCTGCACTGTGACTCTATTATCTGGACATTAATCAGGGCAGCTGTATGTATAAAGATAAATGTCCAGATCAGTCGGCTCAGAATCAAACTGACTTAAACCAGCCAGCCCTTAGTACAAAGTCTGTGTTATTTCACACTGAAGCTTCACCTGTCTGAATATATTCAGTGAATTTCTCTGCTGTGAACAAGGGAGCGTGTTGGTAACATTTCTATGAGGTGGCAGCAAGACACATGAACTGGCTTTGTAGCATTTATTAACTTACAAGCAGCCTAAACTGTACATGCACTACACTGCTACTCTCACAGCTACATGCTAACTTCACTCAGTTCCGGTGGCCAGCTTCACCCTCTGTTAACACTTCAACCTTTTCACTAGCTTTACCGCTTTCAGTCCCTTATGCACAGGAGCCACTTTCCCAGCACGTGTCTAACTGGAGAGAAGAAGAATTCATGTAACAGATTAGGCAAGAGATTCTGTGATTTTACGTCATGTCCAGCCTCCTGTGCACCACACATCTCACGCCCTCATCTAAACCAGAGTATTTCCAGTATGTGTGAACTTGTCCGGTTGTGCACTGCATCTATGAAAGGGAATCTCCACATTGTACAGTGTCCATATATGAAAGAGGCTTATGATATCTGCTGATGTTAGCCAGGATACTGTGAGCAACAGTCTCTATTCATATAGGTCACTGGGTCAAGACCTAAATATTCCTTGGTGTGTTTTTGCTGTCATCTTGGGCTTTTGCCGCAGCTGCAAATCTAACCTGTTGATGACATATCTGAGGGCGTTTTTGCGATTGGCTGAGTAGATGGAAGGACTGGAGTTGCAGGCAATGAGGTTGGAGGCATCATGGAACAGGTGGACATTGACCATGTCCAGTTCTCTGTGAAGAAAACACACACTGTCACAAAATATAGGGCTATGTGGCAGATGGAGAAAAAACAAAACAAAACAGGAAACAATCTGATAACATAGCCTGACATCTGATATGCAGTGTGTGTGTGTATGCGTGTGTGTGCCAACACGGGTGTCACTTATGAGAAGCTTTCTTATCACAGAGAGTGTGCTTGTGGCTCCACAAACAAGCACATTTGTCTTCTGTTCCAAGCGCTCACTTCTTTTCTATGGCTGTCACTGGAAAACAATTAATGTGCATCCAACAAATGAGCTGTGTTGACTCACAGCATGATCTTGTGGCCAGAGATTCTGGGCTCCTTTCGTTATCACCCCATGGTAGCAACGAAGCGGAACAAATAGTGACTGACTAGAGCAGAAAACACAGGCTGTTTGCAAACTTTGAGACTCTATCCTGGTTCTTTTCTGGGCTACGTTCAGCTCACTTTCAAGTGACTCAAAATGTACAATAGAATATATTTATTGAGCTAAACCAACTAACCCAATAACTACATACATAACTACATATGGATACACAAGTCGTCTTGTGAACATTTGTTAATGTAAATAAACTGATCATAGCTGCTTTAAATATACAAAAAATCATTCATATATATCTCAAGGTCAGGAATCAAAAAAAGCTTTGCTTTAGTAGAAAAGTTGAATATTGTATCAGCACTTGAATTAAAAAAATCACACTGTACACAGGTTTTCTTTTAAGATAGATTCAGAGTTTGAAATAGCAAATCAATTCCTTTAATGATAAACCATTATTTCATGATTTTTTCTTTCATTTATATTTTAAAATAACTCAAAATCTATATTTATATCTATAGGCTATATTAAAGCATATTTTTATCTGTTTACCAAGGTTTTTCACATGAAAAAGACTGGCTTTCAAATATGCAATGGTAATATATCTTACTACAGTGGTGCAAGTTCTGTTCTACAACTGTGTTATCAGGAAAAAACATTTTCAAGGAATGTATTTTGAAGTCCAACCCTGACTGGTTACCAAGGTGAGGTTAGTGTACAGTACATACTGGTTATGTATGATCCAGCGAGTCCTCATGAAGCCCTTTCTGGACCACTTGAACTGCAACACAGATAAATGTGAGTGAGTCACTAAACAGCAGTGAGACGTGTCTTTGAAGGGCCAAACTGATAATTATTGATTCTTTCACATAATTTGTCTCATCTCCCTGTCAGAGCAGGCAGACAACCCCTCCAACCCCAGTAGACTCATTTGTCCCAACATCTCCCTTTGGCCCACACGTACCCCTCCCCACACCTACACACACACACACACACGCACACGCATACACACAGCAGATGCACACTTATGAATACATACTCACATCAGGCCAGAAATTTTTGGGGAATTTTTCTTTTTCCACTGTGGTGACCCCGTTCAGAGAGCCCACATACTTGTTCTTCCCTGACACAGCTTTAAAATCCTTAACTGTGTGGGGCAGAGAGCAAACAGAAGGCAGAGAGAGAGAGAGAGAGAGAGAGAGAGAGAGAGAGAGAGAAGGAAGGAGAGGCGTGAATTGTAAAAGAGTGAGAAAACATGCAAACAACAATCAATAAACTGGTGTTAACCTCATCAGAGCGGCATACGTGATGAGAGGATCTATAAGCGAGCCATTAGACTGCGTTTGGTGAACAACAATCGGTTTAGGCCTCACAGCGAGTGGCAGCTCCAGGATGTTTATGGTTCTTCTATAAGCTTTTCTGAGGAGCTTTTTCACCCCTAACGTGACTGGACTATGCAGCAGGAAAATAACAGCCCCACTTTAAATTCAGGTTCTTTTGCAAATGTGTGTCTGGGAGGGGTGGCCATCAAACTGCCATTATGAGCAGAGAAACGTTCAATTTCGGGTATTAAAAAGTGACACGAATTTTGCACAATCATACGCGACATTGCTCATACTCCATTGATGGTTTGAGCCATTACCAAAATGAATGCAAGGGGAGTGGTTTAATTTGAGTTGGGAAAAAAAAGCAATATAAATCCATCACAAGCTGACAGCTAATAAAATCATAAAAACAATGCAAATGTCACACAGAAGGAAGAAAGCGTTCACCATTGAAATCATACTGGCAGATGTTTTTCAGTGTCTTGTGGATGAAGTATATGCTCCCCAAAGCCTGTGGAGAGAAAAAAAAAATAATATATAGTTTCAGCTAAACCACAGAAACGTCTCAAAGGGGAGATTGTAGTTGCAATAAGGAACTAAGAAATTCATACTGAAATGTGAATGTTGTTGCAGACACCTGCTCAAAAGAACACGAGAAAATTCACCACATTTTATATGTTTATTCCAACAGATTCAATTGAAATAAAAGTATAATTGAGTCTTTGAAATGACGCCATGTCTGACCCATTGCATGTGGATTCTCAGCAGTGTGCATCACAAAACAACAGCACTCACAAAAAAAAACACACACACACACAAATGGCTGTGGTGACAAAATAGTAGAAATCATCTCAACTCAACCGCCTATATGATGAAGTGAATTGTTCTTTTCCCCATCATGTGAGCTGAATTGTGAGGCTTGTATTGAACGATACAGTAAGACACAGTATATTTGTTGCTCTCCCGAAGACGCATGAAACTTTAAAGAATGGAGACGCACAAAGTGTAGATACGAGTGCACAACACATCCGCGTACTGCCCCTCGCACACACACTTCAGCACCCAATCATCCCTGACATGGGCTGACAATTTTTAATGTACTAACTGCCTGCTCCACTGATCTGATTAATCATGCCCTGTGAGATCAATAAAGACAGAAAATTAAAACAATTTAAAAGGTATTAAGCAGTAGGCCTGCTGTCTGCCAGCGCTGACGCTGTGACTGGGGGCAGAAGAAAAATCAGCCAGCGCTCAGAAGGCTCGGGGCGTGACGGACCGCTGTGCAACCCCTAATCCCCCCCTTTCCCCCCACCTCTGTCCAGCCGGAGCATGAGAGATCTCTCCCTGAAGAGATAATTTATCTTCAGTGCCAAAGTCATCCTCATTTAATAAAATGGAAGTGTCTCCACGGTTGGGCCCCAGCAAGCAACAATTAGTGACCAACTTGTCCAAACTACAGTTAGAGCAGGATCAGGGAATCGTTACAAGCCTAAAAATGGTTGCTAAAACATTAAAAGTCGACTGAAGAATGTGTTTACAAGAGGAGCAACTTTGAAAAGAAAGTTACATTGTTATTTCAGTTCACAAATAATTCAAAAGCTATCCATCTTGCACTAGATTAAAGGGCTTTGTTATAATAATTGGCTCAGGTTATCTGATCTTAATTTGGCCTACATTATGTTGGATCAGCAACTGTGTTTTGTTTAAACAGTACACAGAAGTACACACACACACACACACACAGATACACATTCTCCTCCACATTCCCCTCCACATACTCTGCCAAACACCTATCTTCATCAATCAGGTTTGTGCACAGTTTAATAAAAAAATATTGACTTACAAGTGATTTTTTATCAAAACACCATTTGTACTGGAAATGCATGCAAGTCTGCCCCCTCTACTTCTGCCTTCCCCTGAAAGGAGAAACCCCCAAACTCTCTCTTGGCCATATAACTGATGATCCGCAGCCAAGGGGAAACAAATTGAAAATCAATGCAGGTGGCACAGACGAAATGAGAATGAGGCATGGTGTGGAGAAGGCGGGGTGGGGGGGGGGACTGCAACCCTCTCAGGGCAAAGAGTGGAGGGTGCGAACACTCAAGCGCAGGAGAAACTTAGCCCCAGCTGTCCTCCACCTCCCCCCCCACCTCCCCCCACACCCCTTCACAGTTTATTTATCGTGCACAAATGGGCTGGGATCAATAGTTTTAATCTAGAGTTAAATGTATTGACTTTGCCCTGTCTCCCTCCACACCTGGCCATTGACTTTCTCCTTTTTACTTCACGCACTTCAGTCTACAGATGCAGCCATTGACCCCTACTGTCAGGCGGCCAGTGTGAAGGTATCACCTGGGAGGAGTAAAGGTTAATAGTTTAAGAAATATTCGGCCACTTCCTTCAACTGGAGGAGGCACAATTTCAGAAGAAAAGTCATGTTGACACTCCTTCTCTCTGCAGCCAGCACAGTTCTAAAGATGAGACCGAAAACTTGTTTGAGCTGTGTGATGACACTAAAAAAGTAGTTGGGGGTGAAAGGTGACTTTCACAATAGCTCCAGACATTGAGGCTTAAACCTGTGAGTCAAGCGGCTCTGTAATGGCCTCAGACTATCGCTACACAGTCAGAATCTGGGTTAGATGGTGATAAGAGATGAGGATAGCGACATGCATGAAACCTGGTTTTAAGAACATCTCCTCTGTATGTGCTTACACTACTATGTAACTATTGCAACACCGTTTCACACTGCATCTCTGACACTGAGGTAACACTGTGGTTCTGCACATATCTCAGACGGTGCAGTGAGCTTTGATGTTTGAAACTCTACCCACTAACGTACACACATACACCAAATCAGATCACAACAAGGAAGCCAAATCTCAATGCACACTTATATTGTTCTGATGTATAGTAACAGTTCATCTAGTTATTTTATTGTTTCCAGGGCTTTTTATTAGGAATAAAAAGATAGTTCTTTTAATTTAAGTTTTAGAATTTTTCTGATAATATGACTCATGTTTATTTTTAGCAAATTCCATCCTTGGCTTTTTTGGAATTCAATCTGCTCATAAAACACAAAATCTAATTCATGCAATTATTTTTGCAAAGAAATTACTACTGCATTACAATAAGACAACAGAATAGACATATAGAATAAACAATTGCAAACAAAGCCTAAGAGGGAAATGCTAAATCTATATCATAGCAAAATCTAATTTTCTTAAAAAAGGACCTCCTAACATGCTTTGCTCTGACCTGAAAATACAGTCAAATGGATAATGTTTCATAATAATTTTTTTATTTTATTTTATCACATTGAAGGCTATGACAAAACAAATTACCTCACTTCTGATGTTCCACTGGGTGTCTACAAACTCTGGGTTTCTATAAAGACCTCACCAGGGAGAAAAGGCCTCAACAGCAGAGAGCAGGAAGCGTCACTGAGCACCTCCTTTCATTAACGTGGAGAAGGACCCCATCTAGTGGAAGGGCCTGAGAACTACTCTGACTTTAAGCATTTCTTACCGTGAAGCTGTCTTCTCCTCGGAACTGGTTGTCCACGTAGGTGCACACTCGGTCAAAGTCTTTCATTTCCTCATTGGACTCAATGCTCCTGAAAACAACAGAGAAACAACAAAGAAAAGCAGTTAGTTTCTATGTCTGGATCAATAAGTCGATTTACAGAAAAATAATGTAATTTCTGTCATTAATCAATCATTTTAGTATTTTATAATACATAATTAAAACATCAGTGATGATTTTCTTAATCTTTTATAATTGTAAGGTGAATATATTTAGGTGTTGGGCTGTTAATGTGCTGTGATTTTTGTTATTGAGAGAAACTAGTTTCCATCTGCTGTCCCTGTCTAGATTTTTAAAGAGAGTCTCTAACTACATTTAATGAATTAAATAATAAAATTGTTAATCATTTGGCGAAATAATTAATAATAAATAATGGGAATTATTATTATTTACAGCCCTATTTGGATGTTAAAGTATTATTACTTTACCTATACTTTCTATTGGTAGAAAGTATAGGTATGCATCCCATATTCTGTAACTGTGCCTTCAATGAAAAATCTGAGATTTTAATGTTATAATAATGTTTTTGAAACAATTAGTCCAATATTGAGTAGAATAATCTTGTTCCACTGGCAGATAATTAGTTTTATTTCATTTTTTTTCTGATTTGGGTCAATTTGCTATTGTTAGAAAACAAGACTAAAATTTTATTTTAAAAAAATTAAATTGACTAAAATCAAGAAAAAAAATCTTGGAATAACGCTAAATTATCTGCCAGTGGAATAAGATAATTCTACTCAATACTGGCCCAATTGTACCAAAAACATCATATTTTCACCTGTTAAGATTTCAGTTTTTGCAGTGTTTAAACAAGCCATCAGGTCTCAGTCACCATGCACAGCCATTAATAATAATGACATGAGCAGAAACTGACATCTTCTTTCTAGAGAAGCTTGAGAAAGATGTAAAACTATGTATGTATTTCATATCTTGTTAGTGATATCAAAACTTCAAAGAAAAGTATACAAAATCTTACAGGACCTTTAAAATAACAAAAGAATAAGTCCTTCTTTTTAGTCTGTAGTAAAAAAAAACACAAGATGAAGTAATATTTCTCGAGTTGCACTTTATTCCTACCAGAAGAATTTTTCTGCATGGCCCATGTTGGCCATGTAGTCCTTCCCTCCCACCTCCTGGAAGTGCAGGCCGATGAACTGTGGCTTGTATCTGCGGATGGTCTGTTAGGAGGAGAAGCAAACAGGTGTGAGTTCACCAACAGGTCTTATATTACAGACTAATGAGCAGTGCACTGTATGATACAGGAAGACGTCAACTGTCCATTAGAAGCCATGTGGAGGTTCTCTGTTATTGAGTTTCTATGCTGGGTTTAGTTTGGCAGAGAAGCTCTTATCCATAGCGTGTGGGGTTGTCACATTTAATGAAATAATGCCAGCAGACCAACAAAATAAGATGTATATGATAAATGACTATTCTAGCTGCAAATGTCTGTTTTTTGGTGCAATATCTACATAGGTGGCCCGTTTCAAGCAACTATCAGTCCAGTGTTCTAATGGTACAACGTGTTTGCTCATTGCGTCACAAGGCTAATGAAGAATTAGAAAACCCTTGTGCAATCATGTTAGCACAGCTGAAAACAGTTTAGTTGGTTAGAAAAGCTATGAGAGCTACGTCAATGTCTTGACTATATTTTCTATTCGTTTTACAACTCATGGCGGTAAATAAAAGTGTGAATTTCCAAACTTTTGAATGGTAGTTTATGTCAAAATAGTAATAAGTACTTGGGAGTATACTTGGACATTAAACCGGACTGGACTAAAAACACTGACGCCATCTACAGGAAGAGCCAAAGCAGTCTCTATTTTCTGAGGCGACTGAGGTCCTTCAACATCTGAGGGATAATGCTGCAGATGTTTTTTAGGTGTGTGGTGTCCAGCACCGTCCTCTACGCTGCTGTGTCCTGGGGCAGCAGATTGAGGGTGAGGGAGGCCGACAGACTCAACAAGCTCCTCCACAAAATCCGCCACGTTGTGGGAGAGGAGCTGGAGCTGACAATAGCGTCAGAGATGGATGTTGTCCAGAATAAGAACCATACTGGACATCTCCTCACATCCTCCACATTCATGACGTGCTGGCCACCACAGAAGCAGCTTCAGTAACAGACTCATCCCACCTCACTGCATCACAGAGTGCAAATAATACGAAGAAAAACTCCTGCTGGTCGCCACCAAGCTATACGACTCCTCACTTTAAATGTGCAACAAACCAACTCATGGGATGATTTTATTTTATATTTATATACATTTTTTTGAATCCCATTTTAAGCTCATATATTTTTGGGAAATTGTGTGTGGGTGTGTGTGTCTGTGCACATTTAATATTTGTAATTTTGTAATATTATTTATTTTATTTTTACTCTTTGTATTTCTGTAAACCAAATCTCTGTGGCAAAAGAATTTCCTGCAAGGATAAATATTTCAATTCAATTCTATTCACTGTGACACTGCCAGCGATGAATAGGAATGATCAAATAATGACATCATTTTCTTTAGCATTTTTTAACCTGTGAATAATTATTCCAGGATGCGGGAGCCCTAAAACTTACCTTATACAATTCTTGTAACCATTCAGTCTGTATTTCACCCACCTATAATATAAACAAGACAAAAATAATCAAATACACATGCATCTTTCTGCAAGCAATGGTTTCAAATCCAATATTAAACTGGAAGTGCGACAAGCTGTCAACATAACATTTTAACAATGACATATTATCACTTTACTAAGCTGCCATGGTTGCTTGTATTTACCTGTCCAGCAGAATTTGAGCAACATTTGCATTGAAGACACATTTCTGGCAACCTGATGATGTAAATCATGTAAATTTCTATTAATCTCTTGTTGTCCGATATATTCCCCTGCTAGTAAACCATGAAAACTAATTGATTTATCCTTCACATGCTGTTTGACATTGGAATCAGTAAAACCACTTTTCGTTAAGCCTGAAATTTTATGACTTTTCCTAAAGTAAACCAGAATATACAAATACGGCAAGCTAATGAGCTGTGACTTTAGCATTTACTTAAAGACTGGGCGAGATGGACCTAAAGAAGGGAGGCTGCACACACAGACAAGCAGGATCTGGTCCAAATCTCATCTGACCCACAGTTTATTGCCAACATAAAGCAACATAAAGGGAGATACAACATCAGTAGAACAGAAAAGGACTGTAAATGTACTGAATTTCTTTGCAGCTTTTTTAGTCTGACATTTTATGTACAATTGACGGAAAAGGGGGGTTTACATGTGGTCTGCAGTGTTGATTGATGGTTTTAAGGGTTATAATGAAACTTACTGACATATTGTTGTATCCTTCACTTTCAATGCAATTCACAGATATAATTACGGTTGGTATGTTTCTTCTATTTTAGATAAAGATGATCACAAACCTAAAGAAAGAAGGATTAATCCCCTGTTTATTAATTACTGAGAAAATATATATGGTTACTTTTTTCATCCAAGATTTGCTATAGAGACATAAAGGAACAATGACCCTCTCAGGTAAGGAAAGGTCCTCCGTGTTAAGCCTGAGGTTTCTTGACCTCTTCTGTTCCATGTTATTTTTCTCTTCTTTGGATTTTTTGCAGTGTCATTTGTGCAGTGTGAAAAAAAGTAAAAAAAAAATTGAAATGAAAAATCTCTGGAGAGCTATGGGGAGATGGGGGTCACATGATAATCATCTGCACTGTGATTTGATCCAATATTAAAACAAATAGGTTAGGATTGTGAATTAGACGTTTCACTTCAACTGCGCAGTGTTAGTTTTATATGCACTTTCTTAAAAATATACAATAATCGTTTTACTTGATTATTACATAATCGTTATTACATTACACAACCCATCAATGACTGAGAGGAAATACTCATACTGGAATAATATTAACTCTGAGCCAGTCAAAACAAACAATCTGGATTGCATGGAAACTTCTTCCTGTATGTTCCATTGGTTACGTGTTCCAGGATGTAGCCTCATTAAAGAGGAGCTGCACCTGTCATAATCTGGCCGGTGTCCACTCATTATCCCTGAAGGTAAGGTTTAATAATGCATTGCCACTTGACAGCTGACTGTACTGCACAACACGTATGGGGGAGGCAGATAAACCTTACACACAACAATCTGTGAAACAGCCTGAGGCTCACCTAGAAGCCACTTCCCTGTAAGAAACATCAGGCTTTTTACACTGGAGGGATTAAACAAGTCTGGACAGGATCTATTTTGGAAAAGAAACTCGCCTTGAACACTGCACACTGAAGGCGACATACTGATTCATCTGTTTACTTTAAAAAGAGAAAATGACTAAATGTACTAAAGCGTGATCAGGAAAAGTATTTGATGCTTCCATACAGACTTGGGGGATTTTCCCTTTGTATGTTATGTTAATAAAATGGCTTTCTCTGTGTTTCTAACAGTAAAAGCCTAACAGTAAAAGCCTATTAAAGCTCTGAAAGTCATAACAAGGAGTCCTCTCTGACTTTACAACCGGCCTCACTGGCTTTTAAATGCCCGAGCGGTAAGTCAAACCAACCCCTGCTCTTAGGTTGTTGCATTCGCGTTGTTCCTTACACGCCCGACTCAGAAATTTGCCCCGAGTTCCGTGGCAGAGTCTCGACCATCTGCATTCATACCAGCTGAGAAGCGGCTTTGCATAGTGCATTTGCATGGCAGCGTGACAGTGAGACAGGGATGACTGCAGCTCAGCCATTGTGACCTGAATGACACCTCGCACATAATTCTGAAGAACTAACATATTTTTCTGTGCTCATGAACTCCAGAGGTCAACGTCACTTCTGAGTCTTGTTCATGAAATTAACCTAAATAAAAATGTTTGGAGATAAAGTTCTGACAGTTACACCCAAGATACAATTCTGCTTGTATTTTATCTTGGGTGTAGCTATTAAATTATCACAAGTGAGAAAATCTGAGCAGGAATGGAAATCTGAAACACTACTACTACTTTAAATTTCACATTCCAGCAACAACATGGTTTCTTTTCTTTTCCTTCTCTGGCAAAAAATAAGAAAACTCTTTGCGGACAACAAGACAAAACACACTGGATTCTAGGAAACATTGTTTTATGGATCCAACATGGTGCTTATGTTAAGGCTGTTAGTTTTTCTTCTTAATTATTGGGAAAACTGTAATGTGTCAGTGAGAGTGTTTGGTAATAATGTGGTTTAACAACTAAAACCCATAAAGAGGAAGATTTACGCAACAGTGAGCCTTGTGTCCACCCATCGCAACTGGCTTCAAGTGTTGTTTTAATGCAATTAAATACAAAGTGAATAAAGGATTGCATCACAAGTTTTAGGCTGTTTTTCACAATGTTTTTCTTATCACGCATTCTTTCATCATCGAGCATCAGTTAGCGTTGTCACCAGAATGCCGCCGTGATCTGCTCGTAAATGTCACTGGTAGCACGTAGTGGCTGTAAGTTGAGCGTCTCGCAGGCTGAAGTGGCGAGTCGGTGCTGTAAAGCAATAGGATTTGTCCTGTGATGTGCTTAAGGTCTTGCTCTTATCCCCGAAAGGTTGGGTGAATGTTTGGAAGCGTTTGTTTATAGAAATAGGGGGTAGGGCTAAGCAAGTAGAAAAGCTCGAGTCCCCGGGTGAAGATATTCATCTGTTTACATATCTCCCACAATAGGATCTAACATGTTTTCACTGGAGCCTGATCTGGCAACCGGAAACATGGTCCAGAGCCAAATTTCCATGAGTGTCAGAGAGAGAGAGAGAAAGAGAAAGAGAGAGAGAGGAAGAGAGAGCCTTTTCTCCCTCATGCAAAGTCAGAAAAGTTTGTCAGCCTAGCTTGGGCCAAAACTTAATAACTGTAAAGCATTAAAAAATAGATAAATTACAGCCTAAATCTCTTTTAGTCCCAGTATAGAAAGTTTATTTTATTTACTTAACTAATATCTAAGACTAGCCTGTAAAATAACTATATAAACCTGTAAATGCTACTGTTGAGTAACACAGACAAACATTACACCCACTGGTTGTCAACTGTTGCTGCCAGTTGTGAAACATGATTCTGGAGGCTCACACACACCTGGTCACACCATTTTAACCTCTGTATGATTCATTTCTATTAGGAAAAATGTGAGGGGGGGCTCTTCATTGCATCCCTACAATGCCACAATAGACTTGTTTTTCACAGCAGCCATATTGACATGAAATAGTAGGTAAACACAGGTGTTAACAATGATACTAATTAAGATTCTGTTCAGGTCAAACAGAGTCAGGCTGCTGCTATTGTGCATGTTAGCTGGCTCGGAAAAATAAAACTCCGCTACATCAAATAGAACCTTAATTAGCATCATTGGTAACACCTGTGTTAACCTGCTAATACAATATGCTGCACTGTTATATAACACACTGTAATAAATTTGTGATGCCATGTATAAATGTAGTGGTGAGGTGACACTGAATCCCTCAAATCTGTGACCTGTCACACTTTAAAAACTTATATTTTAACCAGGAAGAAATAACAAAATGTCACGACCAAGTTAGGGAGTAGCAACACTCCAAATATGTCAAAGAACGATAACTACGACGTCTATTAACATCCATACGACCCATATAATACACTGTTACTATCAATTATTTAAGTTTAATCACAGGTTTATCTGTTAACCCACTTGTCATTATGTAAATAGTCTTTGCTAGAGGCACCTGCATAACTCGGACGGTGATGTAGCATTTTAAAGCGCTTCAAACATATATATTTTCCCCCGTAAATGCAGCAATGGAGCCCCTTCAAAGTAAAAGTCGCCTCCTGCAGCCTCTTCCAGTAACGTCTCTACACGCGTCTACAGCCGTCTTCCGTACTTCTTACCGGTGTGTTACTTACGTTGTCAAAGAGTGAGCCGACGTTCGCGGTGACAAGCAGCACATCAGTGTTTGTTTCCATGTTCGCAGCGAAGAGAGAGAGACGGGGAGAGAGAAGTGTTCCAGGCCGCTTCAGCCGCTCTCCAGCAGCTTATCAAGGCTTATTTATGTGAATGTGTGTGTGTGCGTGTGTGTGAGGAAAAAAAAATCGCAACTAGCTACTCAGAGCGCAGCAGCAGCGGCGGCGGCGGCAGCATCGCGGAGACGGTGACTCGGTGGTGTCGCTTCTGGTCCAACTTGTTCGCTGATGGCGGGCTGTCGTCTCAGGTCGTCGCCGCGCGGTGCGGAGCAGTCTGCCGCAGCGGCGCTCATAGCCGCCGCAGAACCGAGGAGCGGTGGGGTATTATAGCAGGACCGGCGTGGATTTCCGCCCCCCGCCTCTCCTCTCGGGGTAATTATAGGAGCTTCTTAGCGGACTTAAACCGGCCTGGAAGACGCGTCTGCCGCTGCATTCACAGACAGAGCAGAGACGCCGGAGCAGAGAGTTCACTTACCGCTGCTGTCTGTGTATGAACACGGAGCTCCGCCCCTCTGTCACAGCGCCCACTTACACGCTTCCTGACTGGATCTGTGTTATGTTATGTTGTTATATGATACAGTATATGTTGTTATATGTGATGCTATATGATAAGTTAAATCTAATGCTATAATGTCACGTTATATGTTAGGCTGTAAAATATCATGTTAAGTGTTGTGCTATAATGTCATGTTATATATGTTATTATAGGCTTTAAAATGTTATATGTTATGCTAAATGCTATAATGTTATGTTTTATGTTGTTATATGTAATGTTACATGTTAAAATATGTTGCATATATGATAAATGATATGACATGATGTATGTTAAGTTATATGTTATGCTGTAATGTCATGTTATATGTTGTATGTTATGCTAAATGCTATGCTATAATGTTATGTTTTATGTTGTTACATGTTATGTTACATGTTAAAATATGTTGCATATATGATAAATGATATGACATATGTTAAGTTATATGTTATGCTATAATGTCATATGTTGTATGTTATGCTAAATGCTATGCTATAATGTTATGTTTTATGTTATATGTAATGTTACATGTTAAAATATGTTGCATATATGATATGACATGATATATGTTAAGTTATATGTTATGCTAGAATGTCATGTTATATGTTGTTATACGTTATGCTATAATGTTATTTAAAATGGTACATGTTATATGTTATGCTATGTTGTATGTTAAATTAAATGTTATGCTATATTATGTTATATGTAATGTTACTTGTTAAAATATGTTACTCTAAGTTATGTTACACTATAATTTGCAATATTATGCTGTAATGTTATATGTCATATTATAATATATAGTCATGTTATACTATGATATGTTGCATTATGTGCACAGTCGCACATCATACGACTTACTTTAGATTATTTTACTCCTTTTTGTAATATCTTCCATTTTTTTCCTTTTTACTAAAAGCCTTATTAGGGACAGGATTTGGGAACTAGCAATAACCTCTGTATGAGAAACATTAGCTGCTTCATCTTGTTTGTAAAAGACCAAAATGATATTTTATTAATTTTTATTTCCCCCTATAAAATAAACTATATATCATATATAAATGCCAGGTATTTATCCCAAATTTAACATACTCATTTAATTGTATATGTATATTTAAATATATTATCTATATTTTACTGCACCAATTTCCTTTGTATTTGATTGTTTCAAGTTTTGTTTGGAATCTTAGGATTGTTCATTCTTCTTCTGTTACTGGTTTAATAGAACTGCTGATGCAGATGATAAATGAAGAATTCTTTTAAAAGTTGAATTTTTTCACTGCTGATGCAAACGTCCTCGAGGCCAATGTGTCCTACAGCGCAGATGACAGTTATATTGCTATACCACAATAATATCTCTGGACCGTATTGATTACACAGTGATAGCTTGTGCAATCACATAAAAATGCCATAATATATATCATCTATATCACCATGCAGCAGCATGCATATTATGTGTATAGCCTTAACAGGAAGTGGCATTTTCCATTTGTGATATTTTTAAAGTTATTTGCTTTCATGACATGAAATTATTTTTCGTCATGAGCTGTTTTTTTACAACTGGCAAGTCTAAAAGACTACAGCAGGAGTGGTCTTATCGTTATCTGTGCATTTCCTATGGAGGAGCTCTACTGTGAACTTAAAACACTGCAACAAGGTGTTCCAAACAACCAATTTACTGCTTTTTATGTGATGCAGAACACAAGCAGGAAATGTATTTTGTTTTTTTGGGCATGACCAACACTTCAGTCATTTTCTTAAGAATCTGCCACCTACACCTTCCAGTCGTCATACATATAGAATAACCACAGTATTTCCCAACACCACAAGTTGCTTTCTCTTTACTCAGTGGACCCAATGGCTATAAAAGTCCTATTTGTTGTAGATGAATGTGTACCACAGCAGTCAGAGCTTTGGGTGAAACAGTGATTGCTGGGGGCCTAACTCTGGCTCTCCATAGTGCCGTTAGTGAACTGTTAAACCATGGCATGGTTTACACAACCAACCTTTTATTCACCAAAGCCAACAGATCCATTTGAACGAACCTACTGCAACCGAGAAGGAAGGAATGCTGCCATGCCCATCACCGGTCTGAAAACAAAGAATAAGGAAAAAGGGAGACCTTTCTGAAAGGCGACTAAAGCGGCTGCTGCAGCCATGGTAGCTGGGTTTTGGTTGAAGCCTCTGCAAAAGAATCATCAAAACAGGGCTACAAGAGAAAAATAATCCATTTGATTCTGGTCTCTTTTGTTAGCAAGCACGGGAGATAAAAGCTTAATGTTGTATGATACTCAAAATAAAACTTGTAATCCTAACGTTACAGCAGCTTGTTGCAGACCAGACCATAAATCAGAGAGGAAATGCTCAGAGTCCAGACTCACTAGCCAAGAAAAGCACCACAAAACAAGAGCTAATTCATCCAATGTTGTTTGATTGGAGAACAAAAACAATGAATAACAAAAATGTAATTAAAAAGAAAAAAGGTTTACCTTAAAAAATCTTTCCAAGTAGAGAAAAAACAATCCTAACTCTCAAGCGAGATACTCAAGCTAAACATGCAACCCTCTAAATAACACGTGTATTTATTATTTGTATTAGGCTAAACTTTTATGGAAAATATTTAGCAAATTCAGTAAAGGAATTCGGATCTGTTTGGCCCAGTCTAAACTCTGGAGGTCATTCACCTACTTGTGTTTCCTATGACGGTTTCTTATTGTCTACTTCGATTTCTTTTTCATACTACACGATGTCTTTCAATGCAACCATATACTAACACCTACACAGATGAGTTATTACAGCACTCTGAATTGTTGTTCAAATACCCAAGGACGACCTAAGATGTTGAACTTGTTTCAGCTGTTACCTGGAGACATGCTATGGGGCTAATCATGTCACATGTTTAAGGGAGAACAATAAAGCCCTTTTTATGGGGAAAAGTCCCTTTAAAAAAAAAAATTAAATAAAATACAGTCGCAGGTAAATTCACATTGTTGAACATTTATTTTGATGAACCGATCTGACACAATCTAAACGCCTATCCCTGATACAGCTGACTAGAAGGTGTGGGAGCCTTGTGGGAGAGAAACCGCCGAGGCTGTTCACCATGTTCCTGGACTCCGATCTGATGGGGGGAGTCCAAACTACAGCTGCTCAGTCTCTCTTTGAAGCCTCGCTGAAGAGGCTGCCAAGTGGGAGAAAGACCATTGATGAGGGGGGGAAATAAAGACAATAGCTTTTTTGAGTCGACTTAAAAGAAATTCGGCAAGATGGTCACCGCAACTAACAGGAAGCCAATGAAAACATGATGCCCATTAGGAAGTGTATTAGTATGAATACCTATTAGCTGCTTGCCATTAAAACTATTATGTTTTAGTCATGAGACTAATTGTGATGGCCACAATCCTATATCACTACCTGTGAGCTGTGGGCCTTAAGGAGACAACGCCAAAAGCATCCCATGTAAATTCTTATTATTAATAGACCGTAAACCACTTTTAGTCCAGTTATGCTGCATTATTAGCTGGAACAGGAATATCAGCCCCAAACTTCCCATCAGAGTAACTGTAGGTGCACAGGTTCCACTTCTTAATGTGAGCATTTACACATTCCATGAAATAAAAAGAAATAAAATACAGAAACTGACAACATCATCAAGAGCTCATCTGTAACGGAACTGCTGTAGTGACCACATGTGTTGATACGAGTCTTAATGTAAAACACAAAGCTTAAAATACAGTACATTTCTCTTGGAAAAAAGCCCATAAAAATATCTGAAATGTAACAAAATCTGGCGTTAGGCCCTAAATCACATTGGGCACAAACCAGTCATGCAAAAACCCAATTCAGTCACAGGTTTTACCTTTAGCACAAACTAGCCTTTATCTTTTATCTACTTTTATCTCCATCGCTGTAGAATCAGGCCTGTAACCTTTACACGGTTGTGATACAAACATGGTAGTTAAATGAAAATTAAAAAGTTGAAACTATCAAACAAAGACAGGAACTCAGTGATCGATAATATTACAAGTTTTCCCTCAAAATACTGCCATCGAGGAAGACAAAGCTCCACTTTTGTGCGCGCCTTAATTTCATTCAAATGCAAGCGAGGCTTCTGTCAGACTATTCCAACAAAGGGCAGCAGACTCAGAATGACCCGTAACAACGACGCAAACTGAACATGCCAGCTGAGGCAGTGACCAAGGAAGCCAAATGGAGTACTGTTGACATCAGAGAGGGAGGTTTCCAGTCCAGAAGCTCCAACAGAGTGGGGAGCACTGCTGACTGCGTAATCAGTGGTGCCCGAGTGGGTCTCTGAGCCAGTCCACCTCCACACAGGTCCTTCAGGAGCGACTGCGGTCCTCTTGGGTGCCGACCAGCATTTTGCTGTACAGCTTCTGCTGCTCTTCTTTAAAGGTATCTTTTACCTTTCCTCGCTTCAGTCCTCCATCCCTGAAAGAGAGTTGGCAGTTAGCAACGGGAATTACTGATACAATGGATAGTGGTGCAGTTCTACCAATGCAGTGCAAATAAACTGTAAAAGAAAAAACAACTTCACATACACACTAAGCTGACCAGAAACCCCTACACACTGAAATCCAACCCAACCTGCATTGCATTTTAATGGTTGCTGATATTATGTGAGAGTGTTGAATTTTACTCATAAATAATGACACTGCATTTTATGAGTTTGTATTACAGACATAGATGAAGAATACAGAGAAAAATGATAATGTTAATGATGGTTCAGGCTGAAACATCAACAATAATCATGTTGAATCTCTAGTGTAATACAAGCTTTTCTTTCATCTTATACATTGAATATAAATTTGAACAAAACACTTTGGTTTTTGTCCCAATTCGTCAAATGTTGAAATAAGAGATCTAAGACTCGTTCTATGCGCACAAAAGGCTTATTGCTTTATGTTCACAAGTTTGCTTAAATCCGTGTTAGCGAGCACTTTTGCTTTGCCAGGATAATCCATCTACCTGACAGCTGTGGTGCATCGAGATACTGATTAAACAGCAGGATTATTGCACAGGTGTGCCTTGGGCTGGATCACAATAAAAATGCTGCTCTAAAATGTGCAGTTTTGTTTTGAAAAAAAGATATCCTGATATCTCAGCATGGCAGTGATCTTGGAAAAAGAAGAAGTGTTCACCAAGATGGATTTCAACAAAGGTCGAGAGAAAAAAGGCATTTTTTTTTGTCCATTGAAAAAAAAAAATCTTACATCTTTTATTTCATCTCCTGAAAAAAAAAATTCAGGAAATATAAGATGGTCGGTGAAAAGTAGCAGAAACTGATGTGAGGCATCATCTTACCACAGGAGGTCGACCAGTCCCCCTTGCCTGGCAATGGCTGCTTTTACACGATTAGCGAACTGTACAGCATCCTCCCCCTCCTGTGAAAGAGTATTGACATAAATAGAACAGGAAACCAAGGAATCAGAATTTATTAAGGAAAAACAACAAATAATCAATGACATAGCAATTATCATTTAAAAAATGTTTCCTCAAATATGGAACCTTGTCATTTCCTCCCAACATCTTCATTAATAAGAAGTAAAAGACTACTGTATTTAAACAATAAGTCATGAATGGACCAAAAATAAGCCGACTATTAAATAAGGAGTTGATTTCTAAAGTATAATTCTTTTGTTTTCTAGTGGTTCGCCCCGAGCTCTTCATGGAGTCTCACCTCTCTGGACATGGGTGGAAGGTACCAGACGCTGCAGACGATGGCCCAGCTGCTCATCATACGTAGCAGATAGTTGACCATTCCAAACTTGCTGCTATTCCAGAAGGCATCTCCAAATCTGGGATCATACTGTGATGAGCAAATATCAACAGAATGAATCAATACATTTTATAATACATAAAATACATTTTATGTATTAAGGAGTTAAAAATGTTTTGACATGTCCACAGTGGCAGATAAAAAAAAAAAAAAGCACAAGTGTCCTCACCTTGATGGCCACAGGGTAGACTGTGGCACAAATCTCAAAACTGCCCTTCTTAAACATCATCACTGATGTGTTGTTAATGCAGGTACCTGGGGATTCAGAGGAGTTAAACATATATTTTAAATTGTACAGTTGGATCTGATGGTTTAATGAGATCTTAATATACACAGTAAAAAATATCAACTTAAAAAAAACAATACCTTCCGGAAATATGAGAATAGGCAGTTTAGTTTTATCTTGAGTGTGGTCATTCAATCTGTAAAACAAGAAGAGATTGTCAATATATAATCAGACTTTACAATGAATTAATGACAAAAACGGTATTAAAGAGTGGTAAAAAAAAAAAAGGAAGCCAGTGATCGGTTTATTAAAATGGATAATACAAAAGAGAACATGCAATGTTACCTTTTTGCCACTAGATGTCTGTCTTTGACTTCGGAGCGTTCGAACCAAATGTGTGGGCAGGCCTTGACCATGGATCTCTGAATGACCCCCATCAAGCCCCCGTGAATTTGTCCAACCTGACACACACACACACAAGCAGCACATCTATTTCTGGGACAAATTTCATTTTAAGAGAGAAGCAGCTGCCATGGAAAAAGAGCCAATATTTTTCCAGCTTCATTCTAGGTACTGTATTCAGGACAATAGTTACCATAGCGTAGCAGCCGTCGCTGGCCAGGATGATGACATCGATGGGGGACGTGTGGTTGGCGACACAGATTCCTCCGTTCTTGGGTTTATTCTCACTGGGAAAGCGGAGACAGGAAGCTGCATTTTAAATACTTCCAGGAGGATTCATCATCATATACTGAGGCAATATATACTCGACCGTGCAAAAACCAATGGCACCAGAAGTCACGATAATCATCCATAAAAATATGGATAAGCTTTGGTCCATTGGTCTTCTAGGGAGAAACAAAGCAACCCATGGTATCGAATGGTAAAGGTTTGACCGCCTGGGCATGCAGGACGTGAACCTAATGGGTCCACATTCCAAAGACAGAGTTACGATCTTAAATAGAGAGAGTGAGAGAGTCCAACGCTTCCTACTGTATGTCACTTGTGTATTTTTAGTCCCAGCCTAAGCTAGGCCTCGATGGCAGACAGAAACGATGCAGAGGTTTATCAGGTGCTTCATCTGCAGCAATGTGCAGCACAGCCTGCACATTGGTTAACCAAAAACAACGCCAGCTGTTACCCGCTACAGTTTATGGGTAAATACACAACACATCTACTTCCTCCTTCACATCCTGTTGCATGTGCTATTGTCTTTAGAAAAGCTCAGTCTCAAGTTTCATGTTCCTTTCTGACTCTTATTCCAACATCTAAATAATATATAACCTTTAATTAGGAAAAAATATATAATCTGTTGTATCATTTACAGTAGATAATAAAACTGACTATATTTTTCTGGATCCAGAAAAGTGACACATGTTGTTAAATTGCCTCTATGAGCTCGAAGCATTGTGGAATGTTTTGCATTTGCTGAGGGGTGGTTCAGGGTTTTTTTTTTCCCCCCTTCACCGAGGCTCATAATGTCTGGTGAAATGAAGATGAATGCCTGAATCCCGCTTCAGGCACCTTCCCCTTTCATACTCGCACTCAGGACTCTCGGATTTCAGCTGCTAACACACCCTGGTTTCTGTTCTCTAGACAAAACTCATCTGTCATTATGTAATCTTCCAAAGACTCCTCCCCAGTCAGATAGAGGTATGCAGCAGATCATGGTCGGGGAAGAATAACAACAAGTGTGACACATGTGAACAACACAAGCAGCATTTGAGTGGCTTGGGTTTCCCCCCCCAGTTTTATCCCTCTGGATTCAAATAAGCCCAAATAAAAATTGGATAGATTTTGAGCATTACTACGTTAAATCTTTCCTAGAGCCACAGGAGATTGAAAAAAAACAAAACGACATTACATCTATTCAGAACTTAAGATAGGCTGTCGAAGCATCATATACTGTGCTTAGAAAAGTCTGTGAGATGACACAGGAATGAGAAGGAGCCAACAACTCTAACCAGTAAAACCGAGTCAATACGCTGCAGCGAGTTACACGTTCAAATTTGTTTTGTTGTATTCTGTGGATGACTGTTATGAATGAGTGTGCAAACACTCAGGGACAGCCACTGCCAACAGAGATAAGAGTAGTTTTCGGCAAAAGGCAAGCTACTGATAGGGACTGTAATCATTTCCCCAGGAAGCCTAGTTTTAAATTCAACAATTGTCCTCTTATTTATTTTAATGTTTATTTAACGGAGCTATCTATTCATATCAGTGTGTCAAATACAAATATAAACATGCCAATGTTAATTTAAATCTTTAGACCCTTAGCAGGTAACATATTAGATATACCAGTAAAAAATGCAGTAAATTATATAAAGAATAGCATGGTGCAAAATTCAATGTGTGTGTCTTGTGAAGTTAAAAACTACTGGTCATGTAACTGTGTGGGACGGCAACAAATGTCCTCTTTACCTGTCATGGTACGTTATGATTGCAGTCAGAGCTCTGACACATATTCTGTAGCACATCAGGTGGACTTTCTCACTCAGAAAGTTTTTCATCCTGAAAAAAAAAACAAGAACAGCAAACAGTGCCATTTATTTTGTGTCTGAACGGCAAATCCTAGATGATCACGTCCATACAGAGGTGATATTTGTGGTCAACTTAACACAGACAAGCTTGTCGTCAGTCCTACCTTCCATTCGGCAGCATCCCGATAAGACAGGTGAGGAACACGAGCAGGCCCACGCCAGTGAAAGCCAGAGTTACCCTGGTGGAGGCACAGATTTGGTTATTGTACAATAATGAAACCTCTTAACAAGCAATGACGTTAAGAGCAGGAAAATCATAAAAGTATCCATTAGGGCACAACACTGGAGGTGACACATGGTTACTATGACAAGTACGGTACAACTCAGACTTCAAGTTAAATTAATGCATCTATGTTGCATGTACACTATTAAAAAAATGTGCACACACAAATAATCAAAGCTTATTATTTTCACTGACATTTAAAGTGAGACATTCTTTCTTTCTCTACTACAAGTTGTCAGTGAAACCAGTGACCACAAAGGTGACATGTAAAGGTCAGGAGTAACATTATCCGGGAGAGTGGGATTTCTTTTTTCATTTCAAAATATCTTGCTCTCCTCTACTTCCCACCGTTACCGATAATAGAGGCGAGAAACTGCAGGAGGGCATATTAGGCGCTGGTTAAGCAGGCTAACAGACCGACTTAATCTGGATGAACAAAATGATCTGGGGTTGGAGAAGGTGCAGATTAAATTTGGGGGATAGGATAAGACAAACATCGAAGAGGGGAAGGTTTTTCGTGCTAGTGACTGAGTCAGGCCTATATTCAGCTAGACCAGTAGTTAATGAGGGAATAGATTAGCTCGATGAAAAACTAGAATGATGCCTGTCTCTGCAGCAGTGGCCTGATTCGTCTCCCCACTGGCAACTGGCAGTGAGCCAGCCGGGCTTATTACTGAGTCACTGTCCCTGCGACTCTCAAAGCCGACCACAAATAAGGATCTCCTTCATCTCACCGACTGCATGGAGCAGCAGTTCTACTACATTCAACACATAAAACTAGGAAAAAAAACCCAACTTAAAACGCTTAAAAGTATCAACAGTTTCATCTGTTGATTCAACATAACATTTTCCTTATGGCAAGACCGAGACCAGGTATGTCCACATCTGGACAAACAGGAGGAACAATTACATTGTGATTACTAAAAACAAAAAACAGGGGGAATGAATCCATTCAATCTTCTACAACATTGAATCGATTCATAACTTCTAACAATAGATTTTAAAACAATGCAAGAACAATTATTGCTTAAAAAAGTGGCAGAAACTGAAACTGAACTTCACAAAAAGCCCTCTACTATGAAATATAGTGATAATTAAATGATGATTCATATGCATATATTTCATATAACATTCCATAAGCAGTCCTGTAACTGTTTGATGATACAGTAGTTATCATCACAGCTTTTTGAATCAGGAATTGATTCTGAATCAAGTTTATTTATTAGGACTAATATATCAGCACTTCAGCCATATTAAATACCTATATGCAGTATCTTCTAAGTGACTACACACCTCTCATTTTTTGTTAAAATTGTATTATATCTTTTCATGGGACAACATTTAAGGTATGACACTTTTATACAATGCAAAGTAGTCAGTGTACAGCTTAAATAAAAGTGTAGATTTTGCCCCTCAAAATAACTCAACACACAGCCAGTTCTGTCTAAAACGCTGGCAACAAAAGTGAGTACAACCCCAAGTGAAAATGTCCAAATTGTGCCCAAATTGTTATTTTTTTGGTGTGGCTACCGCTTTTTTCATCAGTGACTTAACTATCTCGGACATGGAATTCACTAGAGCTTCCACTCCTACTCACCCGGTTGCTGCCACGCACGCTCGACACCATCTGAGTCAAATAAAAAAGTCTTGGTCTTTGTGGGTTTGCCCCCCAGTCTCCCAAAGCCCAACAACATCCCTGTGATGGACAGGGGACATACCAAGCCTTGCTTATACCTGCTGGAACAGGCTCCAACGTTCACACCGCTGCACAGGTTACGCTTCTTCTGTAGACTTTGTGGGTTTCAAGGATAATGCTCTGGATTCTGGGCGTTCTGAAGCAGCCACCATCGCACAGCTGACATATGTGGCAACTTCACCTATGTCTGCTTAAATATTGTTTCACCACGTGTTTGTATTTGGTGAAGACAATACTTTGCCAGTGACTAATTTTAGTAGCGTTTGGTAAATATATAAAGGATTGTTAAATACAAATACTTTGGTTTTATCAATGAGGTTTTGTACCAGATAGTCAATGGGTCATACTCTTGAAATGTGTTTATCAAATTCCAATGTAGAATTTGTTTAACACACAAACCAGAAACAGACATCCTAAAGATATCACGTTCACCAGAATGGGCGAACATGAGGTCACAGTGACCTTGAGACACAGTGAACTCTTTCATTGGCGTTTAGGGATAAAAAAAAAAACAAAGATTGATGTGGAGGAAATGCATTTTCTGCTGCTGCAGTACTTAAGAGCCTCACAAAAGCTGCAGTCTGAAATTACTGGCGCTGTAATACTGGTGTTAGTGTCACTATTTAAGTCGCATTTTAGTTTAATGATATCTTGGCGGCCATTTGAGAACGAGGAGCAAAATTTCCATTCCTCGTCTTAATGTACTGTGTGTGACTTTGTATGAGATCAAGCAAACTCTGTATTGTTGGTACAATAAATACCTGAGGGGCAGCAGGAAGCCGTAGCGGATCAGCAGGCCCAGCCCCCATAGGACCGTCAGCCTCAGGCTGATGTAGTGGAAGTTGTTGTTGCTGCGGGTAAGCAGATTCCAGGACTCCAACTCCTCGGCGCTGAACCGCTTGGTCACCTCATCGTCCATGATGCTCTCGACACCCCGCCGGGCGAAATAAAAGATGTCAGACATCTCGAACTCAGTGGCTGAATCCAGGTCTCGGTTGCTGCCGCTGCGCCGGATCTCCTTGATCTCCTCCTCCAAGGAGGTGGGCTCCTTGGCAATGATAGCTGGGACAGAACCGAGAGAGACAGGATGTCAATAAAACACAATGATATAGATACGGAACATGTGCACATGCAGGAACATGCAGCAGAACATCTTACCATTTGAGTAGGGTTTGTACAAGAGGTGATTCTTTTCCTTTGCTCCTCTCTCTATCCTAAGTGTGGCCCACTGCAAAAAAAAAAAAAGGTTGTAAAAATTTAGATGCCCCTATTAATAAAATGTTGCAATGTCTCAATTTACAGCGAGTTCCTTATTATTCCACAGTGGTCTGACAACTACTTACTGGATAAATTTAGTATTAAATTAATTATCTGTCATATTCTATCTATTTGGAGTGTTGGTGCTGTGGTGAAAAAGTCCAATAAAAGTTGCATGAAAAAAAGATTCTAAATCCTTCATCACATCTTGGGTCAATAATAAACAGCCCTTATCTGTGACCGCAGCTGTGCTCACTTAAACCAACATAATTCCCACTTTTACCTTTTTCAATGTAGTAAGTGACAAAAACACATCATCTGAAAAAAGAACAAGCCTTAACCTCTGCTTGCACTGTGCGTGCTGAGAAAACAACCTAGCAGGTAGTGTCTACTGAGAGCGAGGAAAAGGACACAGTGTTCTCTAAGCTGTAGGAAAGATCAGGAAATGATGGAATGGGAGGTGCTGGATGTGATCCAGCCCACACTCTCTGACTACACGAGATAACTCCCAAGGCCTGTCAATCAATGTTAAGGAATAAACAGATTCTACACATACTCAAATACAATAACGCCTGGCATGCGTATCTGTATATGCAAAATACAGTGGATGTCGCCGTAGGCAGCGGGGAAAAAAAACATTTAGGGAATGTTGAGCAATACCGCAGCTTCCCTGCATCATATGGTTTCAATGTTCTAAAAAGTGGACTTTAATATTTCATATTTTAAAGTTGTATCGGCTCCCAGGAAATCCATCTTTTAAAGTTGGGACATGCCAAGTTGTTACTTACTGAGTCATCATATTAAAATGCAGCTGCAGCCGACAGTAATGACTATGGGTGGAGGGAGGAGGAGCGAGCAGAGCTCTAGTCTTAGTAATGGAGCCGCAAACAAAATAAAGTGAGTCCACCATGTTAGCATGTGGCTTCAGGGGAGGATGTTTACTTATTCATGCTCTATGAAGTATTAGAGGTGTGGGATTACATCACAAATAACTTGATCTCAACGGCGATGAGCTAACAGCGCAACACAAAAACTGTCTGAGCAACGGACTGCAACCAGAGACAGGAAAACATTGCCCCCACTTTGCAGGGCTTGTACTTCATGCGTCCAATGACCTTTTCTCTAAATCTCACGGTTGCCGCTGGAATCACGAGCTAAGAACATCTCCCCCCCACACACACCTCCTCCCCATCTCCCACCGGCCCGTTTATTTCTGGCACAGGATCCACTCTCAGAGCTGCCTGATGGAAAGCGGTGACAGATTTACTAGTGAAGATACACCAGAGATAGCAAGGGGGAGAGAAACCAGATAACCGGGGCTCAGGTTCTGTTTTTTATGAAGTCTGACAACAAAAGATCGTGAGTAGGAGAGAAAAATAGGAACCAAACCTAGTCACACTTTGCCGCACACTTGTTTAAAATCAAAGTGAATGCTTTTTTGAAGAAAGACCTCGACAGAGAATACTTTATAACCTTTCAACAGAACAACAAATACTTATTTAGGCTGCGCTTCATGACTCAATTTTGACAATTTTAATTGGGACACTGTTCTGAATAATTTTGCATCTCCATATACCAAAAATGAGCAAATTAATGGAAAATGAGCCATACATTAGCTAAATTATTTTGTTTTGTAATTGTCAAGTTTGAACACATTGAATAATAATGAGGACATCCTGGTAAGTCTAGTAGTCAGAGTATTACTCAAGCAGCCTCAAAATTTAAGATTTACCCTAATTAAAGATTATAAAACAACTTTTTATACACATTTTATAACCGAATTCAAGACTTTTTAATGATCCACAGGAACCCTGCATATTGCACAATGTAGCTTATGCAATCATGCCACCTCTGGAGGGTCATTTCTAGAGAGAGAACACTGCATCACTTCAGTCTGCAATATTCCAGGCTGTTGGAGCTATGTCACAGACTACAGTTACTGACAAGGTCTGTACGCTGTTTTCTCTGGTTACATAACAAAGGAAGAATGGCCCCTGTGGCTGCGATGTTAATCCGCCAGTTAGCGCAACGACCACTGGGTGGTTGCTGTGTACGAGCATGAAGCCTACATCTGACCGGTGTCCTGAGATGAGCGAGTGAAACCAGAAACGCAGCTGTGAACATAAAAGTCTTCCAGCAGTGAAGTTCCTTTGTACTGATTGAAAGGGCATGTAAAATAAATGCACAGGCAACACAAATACAAGCTGTCTACACAACAGATGTACCAACAGCTCTCATAGTTTGTTGAATAAAAGTTTTTTTTGAAGCAACAGGACACAAAAACTGTGCAAGAACAGTGAGACACATTGTATTGCAGTGTTTTCATCCGCTTTTAACCATTAACCACAATCATTTACAACTGACTCACCATGTTGAACTACAGTTACTCATCTGTGGAGCTTCCTCATTTCATGAGATAAACTGAAAGCAACGCAGGCGCTTACCTCAAAGATCTTTAGCAAGGTTTTCATGTAAAGACGCCGGATGCCGAAGGACACCCCGAAGATGGCAGGCACGATGATGAACACCAGCAGCAGGGTGAACCACACGGTGAAGGAGATGCCCAGGAGGATGCACACCAAGTTGTCGAACGGATTGAAGAAAAGCTCCATCTTGCAGCGAGGACGGCGACCAAATCGACCGAATAGCTTGATTCAGAGGGCAGAGCGGATGGCAGGAGAAGGCACGGCACAGCACTCCACCTCCTGACGACCCCCACCCCCAGAGTGGCCCTTATCGTTTGTCAGAAAAAGGCCTTCATCAAGTTAACTAGGGGACTATGGAGCTTCTCCTCGCGAGGAACAAAGAACCAACACAAGTACATGTGGCCATCTTGTCTTTGCCCTCACGGGCCACGTCAATGAACTTCATTATTTTCACCATCACATCAGTTCCTGATATCTCAACTTCCAGGAAGAGGAGCGGTGAGGGGTGCTGGACGCCAGCTGCAGGGAGATAAGAGGGCTCCTCTGCTGTTGGGGGGCAGGAAGCTCCAGGAAGCCAGACACACAGGGACAGAGATGTCAACAATGGAACAAAAAACAACTGGGCACAGCAGGTGGTGAAGATCCGGGTCACTGTTGCTCTGCTGCTCAGTCACAGACCTGCAAAGATGCACAAAGAATCAGTCAAAATGAACAATGCATAATACAATAAGAGATTAAAAAAAATAAATAAAACATCCACATGCATTTTAAATACCAGCTTGTAGAGTTAAAGCTAGTGTATTCACGTTGTTCTGTCAACAATCTTGACCCCGTTTGCTTAACAATATTAAAACAATATCCAGTTTTTTTCAGTTTTCAGATAACTTTACACGCAGACGAGGCTGTTATCAGCCACAGAACAGAGGGACGCTGGAGGCCCTCTCCCCTCCGTGGTGATGCAGCATCGCGGCTAACGGAGGCTCCATCCCTCCCTGTTCACGCACGCCGGCTCATCTTCATCCACAGCCCGGCTAACTAATGCTTTTCTAGGGTCATTTTACGAAGCACCGAATGAGCCCCCGGGGAGACACGTACACCCACAACCACCATTTTTTTTTTAAGTCTACATATGCTAAAGTCGGCGTGTGGCCTCCCTAGCTAACGGGGCTAAATCGTTGTCTCCTAGCTCTCTAGTCAGCCGCCCCGCTGAGGAAGTGCTGAGCCACCGTTTTGTTTTTAAGCATGGATTTGTTCGCTTCCCCCGCCGTGAACTCGGCGTCTTCCAGATAACGCGTCCGAACACGTCGCATATGTCGTTTTAGGTGCGCTACGGGACGGAGGGACTAACCTTCAGGTCACGTTGTGTCCTCCGCGCCGGGGTACAGTAGCTATCACCGGTCCATCACTTGTCTTTGTCTCGCGGACTGTAGCCAAACTCCACCCGGCGGACATGGGCAGACAGCGGGGCGGCGACGCGCATTAAACGGCCAGCCTCTGACCGAGCCCCCGGCAGCCCGCTGCCCTGCCACCTGCCGGCCAAACGGAGGAACTACACGTTTGTGATGTTTGTGTCGACTGTTGGGGAAGTGAACGCCTCACCAGATTTTGACGTTTTAGAAGCTTAATTTAATTTCATGCTTTATTTGATTTTAGGCAATAATCACATGGTATGAAGCACAAAGAGAACATACAATCACAAACAGCAAAATGATAGCACACAGCATGGCTGATATTTATATGCACAAAAAAAGGACATTCTTCCAAATAGCAGCTGGTTTTTACAAATAACTGTCTTCTGGTAGTTCTAATTAATTTAAACATAGATGGATGGTTTAAATTATACTTTAGTATCTCTCTCTGTAATTCATTTTGCTCACATTAGTATATATAAGGCTGCAAATCCTCTGATTTCTAGCCAGTTCTTTATATTCTATATATATCTACATCCAGCCTCTGTATTTTCCAGTGGCCCTGTGAATCCTGGTGATATTCACGCTAAAATAACAGACAGCCTGTCTATACTTTTATAAAGAAATTTTAGCCTGTGAATTTAACTGAATTCAGCAACATAAATGCAATTATATATAGAGATTATTTAAAATAGATTAGAAATGTGTGAACAATACAAAAATAAACAAAAACAAGTAATTGTTTTTGTATTGAGCCCATTTATAGTAATATATAGTAATATATTTTTTTTTACTAGTGCCCTGGCTAAAGGGCAAATTTAAAGCACAGCATAATAAGCAGGTTCTGTTTTACTTGCAAATCTACAGTGCTTTGACCACCACAAACTAAATTCTGTATTTTGTTGGTTCCAGATTGACACAAAACATGGGCCAGTAAAACCTGAAATGTTTATACATGGCTAGATAACACTGGGTGAGTGGTTTGTTTTGTATCAACACTTTAAGGCATTTTACAGTAACACAAGGTCATAACAAAAACCGTTTTATTTATTCACACATTTACATCCATGTACAGTCTTTCTCAAGTCATTTCAGATAAAGCGAAAAGAAAAAAGGTCCTGAACTTTGGCACAACATTCATCATTTGAAACCTGAATTAATATGCCTATTCCACGAGAAGAAAATCAGTCTTTATATATAGTGTATTTTAGTATGATATTATAGCCAGTTTATTCTTTCATAGTGCTTGTATTGGATGTTTAATTTCAGTCAATCAACAAATGCAACACGAATGGATCCTCCACTTTGAAGATGGGTAAAGAGCATCAAGCGCTGCCCTCCAGTAGAGCCTCAAAGTCCGGTGAGCAAACCATTTTGTGTTTGACGTTCCCTAACACAGTCAAGTCGCCTGTTCGTCCCTCTGTACTGATAGACACCAGTTCCTGAGAAAGGAGGAGAGAAAAGCATGTCAGATGTTGATATGTAATTCTTACTCTATGACAAAATAATCGGGCAGAGGGCTGAAGAGGGACACTTGAAGACAAATGGAGAATACGCCATTACCATACCTGAAGGAAGGAGCAGGAAGCTCCTAGAGACACGTCCAGAGGCACTTGTCCCAGTATGAGCTGAACCCGGCCAGACTTCCGCACCACCATCTTTCCTACAAGACCCTCCCGCAGATCCTTCAGATTGCAGCTGTTCTCTTCAGTTTGCTCCTCCTGTTGAATATTAAAACGTCATTTACACAAACAGACTACAACAGCGTGTTAAGGCCATGCAAAGAGGTTATTCTTGCATTATTATGACTGTGTTCTTGTAATTTCAAAAATATTGTTTTGTTTTTTTTTCACAGACATAGCATTGATGTTGTCATTTATTTAAAATATAGTCAACTGCTCCATGTACCTGAGACTCTGTCTTCAGAAGCACCGACTGGCCGTCCTCCGACTGTACTTCCGTTTTCACCGGCCGGTGCTCTACGGTGGGCGGCTGGCCGGGCAGCGAGTCGGGCAGCTGCACGAAGAAGAGCTCCTCCCCTTTGCTCAGACTCCACCGATGCAGCAGGTCGGGCAGAACTTCGGGCTCGGGGAGCACAGGAATCTTGAAAGCAGCCTCTGATTTCTTTATTTCGGTTTCCTCTGCCTCCTGTTTCACTGTGCCGAGGAAATCGTGCGGTATTAAAAAATGAGCTTATGTGATGTGGTTGTAAGTCAAGCCCTGCTTTTAAAAGATATTGGACGTAGTTGTTTTAACCCCACTGTCAAAGCTACATTTCCCCAAATAATTAAAGTGAATATTGTAAAATGTACCTTCTCCTGCAGGTTCCATGGCTTCATCGTCATCCTCGACCTTCTCGATTTTAATATTAGCAGCACTAAATTCCTCCTTGAATCCCCATCCTGATACAGCGAGAGGAAGCTGGACAGGGCAGCTCCTCTGCTCACTCTTCAGGAAAGGATCATCTATAAACTGAAAAAAAAAAATGCAACCGGTATGAAAACGGGAAAAAAAACCTCTCACACACTCGATAAAGATTTGAATCTATCGACTATGACTCACATTGTCTCGCTCCAGCTTGCGCAGAATCTCTTTGGTCTCCTCCTCAGTCTCCCTCTTCTCTTTTTTGATATTGATGATGGGTGAAGGTCCCACACTCGGAGCGTCTCTCTCGCTTTCATAGCCCCCTGCGTTTGAATCATTTTGGAATAAATCACTTTAATGCAGTGTTACAAAGACAGGAGAGTGTGGTTATCCAGCTAAACTCCTACCTCGCTTTTTCATCATCATCTCTGCAGGTCCCTGTTCAAAAATAGAGTGGGACTGGATGACTTCTGGGCGACCCCGTCCCCTCCCTCTCTCTCCACGGCCTCGGCCGCGATCCGCATCCTTCCTGTCTCTCCTCTGTCCGCCTTCAGCTTTTGTTCTGTCGTCACAGACAGACATTGGTCAACATTCAGAAAAGTACTTCATCTTTCTCCTCTTGAGGTCATTTGGGGAACTTACTCTTCTTTTGCTTTTCGGCCAATAATGTTGGGTGTAAACGTTTTCTAAAAACAGGAAAAAAAATAATAATTGGAAAATGCATTTCGTGTCATCCATTGTGTCTTTTCAGCTTGGTTTGTTCACAACGCTGAGGACTTTACTTTCACTGGTTTTACTTTGTGATCGGTTTTTACAGTTCTTTGTTACCTTCTTCACTCCCCCGAGGGTGAGGTCTCTAGAACGCATCGTGGGGAGGCGGCCTGGAGTGATGGTGGCGGCAGATGGTCGGCGACCCGTCAGGAGGCCTCTGCCGCTCCCTCCCGGGGTCGGCGTACGTTGACCGGCGGGATCCCCGGAGCCTGAATCAGCCATCCTAAAAAACAAGAGACATGAACTTTAGGAATGAAGACCCAATATTTTGAGAAAAAAAAATATGTAATTAGCATCTACAGTGACCACCTATGTACTATTGATGTCATGTGACTTGTGATATGATAAAGGTGATATGACTGTTTTTTCCCCCTTTGTTGTTTGTTGATGTCTTTTTTGGGGGTAAATAATTAGGTCTATCCACAGATAAGAATTGTTGTAAAAATGCCTGGAGTGGTTACACTCATTTGGTTACACTAAACCTTTAATGAGATAAAGATTATACACAGTTGCTCGTTTACCTCTTCAGATCGATATCATCACTTGTCATGTTTCAACATGTCCTGTCTTCTTTGAGGTGGATTGAACTTGTGATCAATGTTTATTGCACTTATTTACTTAAACCTGATGATATATTGATCCAATCACATTCCACTGTATTGTATTTCTGTCGTTTCTGTGTGTAATTACGTTTTCCCATGCATTCATGGAAGGATGTGTTTGCTCTCCACATGGTGGATACCAAATATACTATAATATATATTCATGAAATAACAAATATAATTTTCTATGTTTTTTATACAGGTAACTGAGTTTTGGGGTTGAGCTTGACAACCACAGTGTCACATTATAAATCATTAAATAAGTTATAACAGAGAGTCTTTTTTTGCCTTTTTATAATGCAACTTACTGCATATGATACAGAAATGGTCTGGTTCATTTTTGAGGAAGGAGGGATAATGATTTGTTTAATGGAGGTAAGGGGACTAGGGGACAGAAATAAATACTGTCTTCTGTAAAATAATGTGATTTTACAGAAAAAATATTAACATATTTTGGAAAAAAATATCAGGAAAAAAGCAGACAGGTGGACATTATTATATGTTTATGCATAGTTGTTATGGCTATTTTATTGGTCAGATCACAAGTACACGTTCATGGAAGGACTCAATGTGCCCATAAAATTCCTGATGTAAAGATAATATTAATACATGTTTTATACTTTATTGAAGGGTACATTTCAGTTCTTGGGGACATATTTTTAAAATAGATTTTATTGGAAAATGTTCTCCAAATAATACACGTCTATGTAACTATAACTACCATTGATTGATACAGAACGTATAGAAATGATACAGCAAAATCATTCACAGGACAGTATATAAAAATCGGTGCTTTTTCTTAATTGAAACACGCGTTATTTCTAAAGCACCGCCCTCAGCAACTACATTTAAGTGGCACAAACAAGTGACAGCAGCGCCACGTGCACGTGTCTGCTGACCGACACGAGCTGCCGCATTCAGTAGGACCGAGGCACCGATATTAACTCATTCTGTGTCCAGGCAAACACCACAAAATACTCAGCAACACGTGGCCATGGATACAATATAGGAGTGATGATACACTTTTAACGCTGTCGATATTCATTTTTCACACGCACGTGCTTCCCGGATACTTACGTTAAGACTGGTCGGATTGTCCTGATTAGAAAATAACTCTTGCGTCTGTGAGAAAACTCATCACAAACCGGTTTGGGTGCTGCGACTGCCGCTTTCTGTTTCTGACACTACACGGTAACACGCGCTGCCATGACACTTCCGCGTTGTCATCGGCCGGAATTCCTGCGCGTCAAACCTGCGCATAAACAATTTGCAAATGCGTCTGTTTTTTCCGGTTTGGTGACGAAGTACCACGAAGTAAAAATGAAAGTAGAATGGTCTAAAAATACTCAATTATAAGTAAAGTCATCCAAAATGCAACTTTGGGAACAAATGCATAAGTATTATCAGCTTAAAGCGTCAAAAGCAAATGTACAGACTGTGTTATATTATTATAGTAGGCTATATTATTGTATTTTTTAAATACAACAAACGCATGAGAACAATTAAATATTGCAGTTTTATCAACGTGGAGCCAAGTTTAGATACATATTTAGATTCATCGTAATATTCAAGGCAAGGCAAGTTTATTTGTATAGCACATTTCAACAAGGTAATTCAAAGTGCTTACCATAAAACATTAAAAGCATCAAGATACAATTTAAAACAGTTGATTAAAATAAAAAAAAAATAAAAATTAAGAATTAAAATGTATAACTTTGAAAAAAAAAATTAAGAACAAGTTAGAGTACAGTGTAGAGTAATTAAGGATATTAGCAGTAGGCAGCATTGAACAGAAAAGTCTTAAACTGTGATTTAAAAGCAGTGAGAGTTGCGGCAGACCTGCAGGTCTCTGGGAGTTTATTCTAGATCTGTGGGGCATAGAAACTGAACGCTGCTTCTCCATGTTTAGTTCTGACTCTAGGAACAGAGAGCAGACCTGATCCAGGCGATCTAAGAGGTCTGGATGGTTCATAAGGGATCAGCAGATCTGCAATATACCTAGGCCCTAGACCATTCAGGGCTTTATAAACCAGTAAGAGTATTTTAAAGCGAATTCTTTGGCGGACAGGAAGCCAGTGCAAGGACCTTAGAACTGGAGTGATATGGTCTACTTTTTTAGTCGTAGTCAGGACTCGAGCGGCAGCATTTTGAATCAGCTGCAGCTGTCTGATTGACTTTTTAGAGAAGTCTGTAAAGACCCCGTTGCAGTAGTCTAGTCTACTGAAAATAAAAGCATGGACAAGCTTTTCCAAATCTTGCTGAGACATAAGACCTTTAATCCTTGATATATTCTTCAGGTGGTAGTAGGCTGACTTTGTAACATTTTTTATGTGACTATTGAAATTCAAGTCTGAGTCCATAACTACACCCAGATTTCTAGCTTGTAAGTACTGCATCATGTTATAATATAAACCATTTTGTTTTAATACACTTTATACCACATTTTATACAAAGTGCATTACATTAAGCTGTCAGATAAATATAATGGAGTAGGAAATAGAATATTTCCCGCTGAAATGTAGTGGAGTGGAAGTATAAAGCAGCATCACATAGCAATACTTGTAAAGTGCAAATCCCTCAAAATTTTACTCGGGTAAAGTATTTGAGTCAATGAACTTACTTTTCACCACAGAGTACAAATAGCCGGTGTGCTGGGTGAGAGTCAAAGAACCCAAGACAGCCTCCAGAGAAGACAGACCGTGTGAGGAGCCTCCCAAACCCACCAGCACAGAGGAAGGAAAGAGTGACAACTTCATTGGTGCATCATCAGTGCTTGGGATGTTCCTCGTCGTTTTGACCCGTGAACACACTTGGCTGTCTAAAAAAGAATTTGTGATTAAATTAATAGAAATTAGAATTTTCGGATTACTGGCAAGTGATATCAAGCTCTGCAGAAGACTTTTGTGAATGTTAAGTTTTAATTTACCATCTGGTGAAACCATCAACTGTATTACTAAAAGTGAAGAAAACAGGAAAAAGATAGTGACAACTTCATCTGGACAGGTGCTGCCTCTTTGCTGGGGAACACTCAGTGTAAGAAATTACAATAGAATGAGTAAAATGATTACTATAATAATCACTGGTTTACTGGTAAGTGGTATTAATTCTTTCAGGAGACTTTTAATGTGATGTTTTTTACTTACATTTGTCTGGTAAAACCATCTACTGCACTCCTAGAAAAGAGTGTGTGAGTGTGAAGAGCTTCCCGAACCCACCAGCATAGAAGAAGCAAATAGTAAAAGCTTTGTCTGTGCAGGTGGACTCGGGATGGTCCTCGTCTTCTTGACTGTCAAAAAAATGGAATTGTAACAAAGTTAGTAAAATAACAATAATAATTGAAATCTTTGGATTACTGGCAAGTGATATCAAGCTTTGCAGAAGACATTTTAACTTACCATTGTCTGGTGAAACCATCTCCTCCTATTTGTAGTCAAAAGTGAAGAAAACAGGAAGAACGCTGGGACAATATCTTCATCATCAGGTGGGATAGGGATGGTTCTCTTTCTCTTGACTGGTGAACACACTCGGTTTTCTGAAAAAGAAAAATAGATATTACAACAGAGTGAGTAAATTTATTATTATAATAATTGTTGGTTTACTGGTAAGTGGTATTAATTCTTTCAGGAAACTTTTAATGTTAAAGTTTTAACTTACCATTGTTTGGTAAAACCATCTACTGCACTCCTAGAAAAAAAAGTGTGAAGAGTTTCCCAACCCACCAGCATACAAGAAGCAAATGGTGACAGCTTTGTCTGTGCAGGTGGACTCGGGATGGTTCTCGTCCTCTTGACTGTGTCAAAAAAAGAAAAGAAAAATGAAATTGCAACAGAAATTTTTGGATTACCAATTAGATTTGTAGAGTGAGAGTGAGTTTTGTTATTGTTTTAACTTACCATTGTCTAGTGAAATTATCTATTTAATACCGAGTCAAAGACACTGGTGTGAGGAGCTTCCCAAACCCACCAGCACAGAGGAAGAAAATAGTGACAACTTCATCAGTGCAGGTAGGCTTGGGATGGTCCTCCTTATTTTGACTGATGAACACATTTGTCCGTCTGAAAAAGAAAAAAAGAAAATAAAACGTGAAATTGCAACAGTGACTAAAATAAGAATTATAATCTTCGGATTGCTGGCAAGTGATATCAAGCTTTGCAGAAAACCTTTAATGTTAAGTTTTAACTTACTGTTGTCTGGAGGAACCATCCACTGTATTACTAGACAAACGAGAAGAAGACAGGAAGAAAATAAGGACAACTTCATCTGTGCAGGTAGGACCGGGGTGGTTCTCTTCCTCTCGACTAGTGAACACACTCAGTTTTCTGAAAAAGAAAAAAAGAAATAACAACAGAGTGAGTAAAATTATTATAACTGTTAGTTTACTGGTAAGTGAGATTAATTTTCTCAGACTTTTAATGTTAAGTTTTAACTTACCATTTTCTGGTGAAACCATCTTCTGCACTCCTAGAAAATAGTTAGTGTGAAGAGCTTCCTGAACCCACCAGCATAGAAGAAGCAAAGAGTGACAGGTTCTCTTCCTCTTGACTGGACAGATTTTCAGGTTAAGTTTTAACTTACCATTGTTTGGTGAAATTCTATTTCATACCTATTTAATTCTATTTCATACCTAGAAAAAATACAAGTGTGATCCACCAACACAGAAGAAGAAAATAGAAAAAAAAAATTCTGTATAGGTAGGATTGGGGTGGTCTGCCTTCCTTGTGAAAAAAGAATTGAAATACATCCAAAGGTGAGTAAGATAAATAATCAATATTATCCTACATCTAAATAATCCTCATATAACCAGTAAGTGATATTAAAACTTGCAGGATATAATTATTAACTTACCTATAGTGAAGGCGCCTAAAGCTCAGTTTGGGAAAGAAAAAAAATTTAAGTAGGATAAAATGATAAACAAATTATTAAATAAACAAATGAAATGTAAACAGCTCATGTGTGGTGGGCAAATTTCTTTCAATAATACATTCATAGAGCACCTTTTATCGCATAAAATGCAATTTAAAGGGCTTTACAACTGTATATAAAAGATAACAGATGAGTATCAATTATGCACACAGTAAAATGAGTAAAATACAATAGGGAAAAATAAAATAAAAAAAATTAAAATAAAACAACACTGGAATAATAAAAAAAAACATAAAAATAAAACAACACTGGAATAATTAAAAAAAATAATAAAATAAAACAACACTGGAATAATAAAAAAAAAACATAAAAATAAAACAACACTGGAATAATTAAAAAAAACATAAAAATAAAACAACACTGGAATAATTAAAAAAAACATAAAAATAAAACAACACTGGAATAATTAAAAAAACATAAAAATAAAACAACATTGGAATAATTAAAAAAAACATAAAAATAAAACAACACTGGAATAATTAAAAAAAAACATAAAAATAAAACAACACTGGAATAATTAAAAAAAACATAAAAATAAAACAACACTGGAATAATAATAAAAAAAAATAATAAATAAAACAACACTGGAATAATTAAAAAAAACATAAAAATAAAACAACACTGGAATAATTAAAAAAACATAAAAATAAAACAACACTGGAATAATTAAAAAAAAAACATAAAAATAAAACAACACTGGAATAATGAAAACATTTTTTTTTTTTTTTGAAAAGGTCATCAATCCTCCTGTTTGAAGAAGCTTGGTCATCAGATTTTGAAGCTTTTTTTGTGGTTCATGCAAAGTTGTGTAGAAGCCCATTTTGCTGGTCCAACAATTCCCACACTTGAGCCATGGTGACATATTCCTTAGTGCCGTTGTTAGAACTTTTAGGTGTGATGGATTTGTCTTCAGCCTTCAAAGCCTACTGGGCCCAATGTTCAGCAGAGCCAGAAACCTCCACAAAATAGAATTGTCCTCAGTTTTGTTGTAGAGATTTAGTTAAAATCATTTTGACAGACCCAGAGGCATCCAGTGGACCATGTTCTTCCAGGTAGAAGATTTTGTTTTTTTCCAACAATTTCCCTCTCCTTTCAATCAACCAATCCACCATACATATAGGCTAAAACAGACGGGCTCAACAACTTTGCCAGACAAGTTAGACTCAACATGAAACAACCTCCAAAATGCAGGTGATGTATGTAAATGTCACCCCTACAGATCCCATCCTTATGAAAGGGGAAACTCTAAAGTTTACGGAGTATTTCATCTGCCAGAGTAACCTCATCAGTAAGGACAGTGGGGTGCAAACACACATCAAAGTAAGGCTGTGAAAGGCTTAGGGTGCCTTCTTCCTGCTCGGTTTAATATGGAGGTGCAAGCGATACAGCCTTGAAAGAAAAGATGCTCATGTTCAAAAGTCATGTCATTTCGGTTCCGACGTATGGATCAGAGAGCTGACGAGTCGTCAAAACATGACAAAAAAGACATGAGAACAGTGTAAGTTTTGCAAGATGGATGCCCCAGATATATAATAACATGGCTGGAGCGTTATCAAGGAAATTGCACACAGACCATTGAGATGGGTAGGTCATGTGTTAAGAAATGAGTAAGAATGAATCATAGGTTGCTTAAAGATGGACACTACCTGCAAAAAGAAAACTGGGTAGGCCCTAACGTACCTGTTATAGAACTGTGATACAAAAGCTGGAACAGGTGAACCTAAAATGGGAGAAATGCAGGATCCTGCAAAGGAAGGAATGCAATGGAGAAAATGTATTGAAATCTTATGTCCCACGGGATGAAAAGGAGTAAGATGGGTAAGATAGAATTCCTTCAAGTATTGGTAGCTCATGTGTTACGAAATGAGCAAGAATGAATCATAGGTTGCTTAAAGATGGACACTACCTGCAAAAAGAAAACTGGGTAGGCCCTAACGTACCTGTTATAGAACTGTGATACAAAAGCTAGAACAGGTGAACCTAAAATGGGAGAAATGCAGGATCCTGCAAAGGAAGGAATGCAATGGAGAAAATGTATTGAAATCTTATGTCCCACGGGATGAAAAGGAGTAAGATGGGTAAGATAGAATTCCTTCAAGTATTGGTAGCTCATGTGTTAAGAAATGAGCAAGAATGAATCATAGGTTGCTTAAAGATGGACACTACCTGCAAAAAGAAAACTGAGTAGGCTCAAACCTACCTGTTATGGAACTGTGATACAAAATCTGCCTCAGATATACAATAACATATCTGGAGAATCAGCAAGGAAAGTGAAAACAGACCTTTGAGATGGGTAGGTCATATGTTGGAGCAGGAATGCATTAGAAGTTGCTTAAAGATGGACGCCATCCACAAAAAGAAACTGGGGAGGCCCAAATCCACCTGTCACAGAACGATGACACAAGAACTGGAACAGATGAACCTAAAATGGGGAGAAGTGCAGCATTCTGCAAAGGAAGGAATGCAATGGAGAAAACGTATTGAAGCCTTATATCCCATAGGATGAAAAGGAGTAAGATGGGTAAGATAATATTCCTTCAAATATTGGTAGGCCATGTGTTAAGAAATGAGCAAGAATGAATCATAGGTTGCTTAAAGATGGACACTACCTGCAAAAAGAAAACTGAGTAGGCTCAAACTTACGTGTTATAGAATTGTGATACAAAAGCTGCCTCAGATGTACAATAACATAGCTGGAGAAACAGCAAGGAAAGTAAAAATAGACCTTTGAGATGGGTAGGTCATATTTTGGAGCAGGAATGCATTATAAGTTGTAGTAGTTATAAGAAGTGCAGCATTCTGCAAAGGAAGGAATGCAATGGAGAAAACTTATTGAAGCCTTATATCCCATAGGATGAAAAGGAGTAAGATGGGTAAGGCAGAATTCCTTAGTTATCATTCAAGCTGTCATTTAAGCTTTTTTGTTATTTTGTTGTTGTTCATGCAAAGTTCTGTGGAAGCCTTTTTCCAGGTCCACCAATTCTCACACTTTAGCTGTGGTTAAGTATTCCTTAGTGGTGTTGTTAGAAACTGTAGGTGCTACAGTTTTGTCCTTTTTTGTTATTTTGTTGTTGTTCATGCAAAGTTCTGTGGAAGCCTTTTTCCAGGTCCAACAAATCTCACACTTTAACTGTGGTGATGTATTCCTTAGTGGTGTTGTTAGAAACTGTAGGTGCTACAGTTTTGTCCTTTTTTGTTATTTAGTTGTTGTTCATGCAAAGTTCTGTGGAAGCCTTTTTCCAGGTCCAACAAATCTCACACTTGAGCCGTGGTGATGTATTCCTTAGTGCTGTTGTTAGAAACTTTAGGTGCTCTGTTTGGTCATCAACCTTCAAAGTCCACTAGGTCCAAAGTTCAGCAGGATGGAACCACAAAACCTCCTCAAATAGAAATGTCCTCAGTTTTGTTGTAGAGAGTTAGTTAAACTCATTTTGACAGACCCAGAGGCATCCAATGGACCATGTTCTCCCAGGTAGATGATCTTGTGTTTTCCAACAATTTCACTCTCTTTTCAACTAATCCAACATACAGGCTCAACAACCTTGCCAGACAAGTTAGTCTCAACATCAAAACCTCCAAAATGCAAGCCATGTATGTAAATATCACCCCTACAGCACCCATCCTTGTGAATGAGAAAACTCTACAGTTTGTGGAAGATTTCACCAAGGACAGCCTCTTCAGTAAGGACAGCAGGTCCCAAAGAAACATCAACGCAAGGCTAGGAAAGGCTCAGTGTGTAGTACTCAAAGCAGTCATGAGGAGAGTTTTACAAGATAGATGCCTTAGATGTACAATAACATAGCTGGTGAATCAACAAGGAATGTTAAAACAGACCTTTGAGATGGGTAGGTCATATGTTGGAGCAGGAATGAATTATAAGTTGTAGTCGTTATAAGAAGTGCAGCATTCTGCAAAGGAAGGAATGCAATGGAGAAAACCTATTGAAGCCTTATATCCCATAGGATGAAAAGGAGTAAGATGGGTAAGGCAGAATTCCTCAGAATATTGTTAGTTATCATTCAAGCGGTCATTTAAGCGTTTTTGTTATTTTGTTGTTGTTCACGCAAAGTTCTGTGGAAGCCTTTTTCAAGGTCCACCAATTCTCACACTTTAGCTGTGGTGATGTATTCCTTAATGGTGTTGTTAGAAACTGTAGGTGCTACAGTTTTGTCCTTTTTTGTTATTTTGTTGTTGTTCATGCAAAGTTCTGTGGAAGCCTTTTTCCAGGTCCAACAAATCTCACACATTAGCTGTGGTGATGTATTCCTTAGTGGTGTTGTTAGAAACTGTAGGTGTTACAGTTTTGTCCTTTTTTGTTATTTTGTTGTTGTTCATGCAAAGTTCTGTGGAAGCCTTTTTCCAGGTCCAACAAATCTCACACTTGAGCCGTGGTGATGTATTCCTTAGTGCTGTTGTTAGAAACTTTAGGTGCTCTGTTTGGTCATCAACCTTCAAAGTCCACTAGGCCCAAAGTTCAGCAGGATGGAGCCAGAAACCTCCTCAAATAGAAATGTCCTCAGTTTTGTTGTAGAGAGTTAGTTAAACTCATTTTGACAGACCCAGAGGCATCCAATGGACCATGTTTTCCAACAATTTCACTCTCTTTTCAACTAATCCAACATACAGGCTCAACAACCTTGCCAGACAAGTTAGTCTCAACATCAAAACCTCCAAAATGCAAGCCATGTATGTAAATATCACCCCTACAGCACACATCCTTGTGAATGAGAAAACTACAGTTTGTGGAAGATTTCACCAAGGACAGCCTCTTCAGTAAGGACAGCAGGTCCCAAAGAAACATCAAAGCAAGGCTAGGAAAGGCTCAGTGTGTAGTACTCAAAGCAGTCATGAGGAGAGTTTTACAAGATAGATGCCTTAGATGTACAATAACATAGCTGGTGAATCAGCAAGGAATGTTAAAACAGACCTTTGAGATGGGTAGGTCATATGTTGGAGCAGGAATGCATTATAAGTTGCTTAAAGATGGAACCCATCTAAGGCCCAAATCCACCTGCCACAAAACTGTGACACAAGAGTTGGAACAGATTAACCTAAAATGACCAGAGATATCCACATGACCATGTTCTCCCAGGTAGAAGATCTTGATTTTTCCAAGCTGTGGTTAAGTATTCCTTAGTGGTGTTGTTAGAAACTGTAGGTGCTACAGTTGTGTCCCTTTTTGTTATATTGTTGTTGTTCATGCAAAGTTCTGTGGAAGCCTTTTTCCTGCTCCAACAGTTCTCACACTGTGGTGATGTATTCCTTAGTGCTGTTAGAAACTTTAGGTGCTCTGTCATCAGCCTTCAAAACCCACTAGGCCCAAAGTTCAGCAGGATGGAGCCAGAAGAGACAGCAGACAGACCAGAAGTATCCACTTGACCATGTTCTCCAAGGTAGAAGATCTTAATTTTTCCAACAATTTCACTCTCCTTTCAACCAACAGATCCAACATACAGGATAAAACAGGCTCAACAATTTTACTAGGCAGAATGTATTCAACAATAAAACCTCCAAAACCCAGGAGTATGTAAATTTCACCTATACATTGCATATCCTTGTAAATGGGGAAACACTTGAGTTTTGGAAGATTTCAAACCTGAAAAGCCTCCTCAGTAAGGACAATGGCACCCAAGGGTCAGGGTGTAGTAGTCAAAGGAGACATGAGGTTTTTTTTGAGGAAGTTTTACAAGATGGATGGCTCAGACGTAGAATAATATTGCTGGACCATCACCAAGGAAATTGCACACAGACCTTTGAGAAAGTTGGTTATGTGCTGAGAATGGAGCAGGACATACTCCCTCACGTCTCCACCAACCTAAGGATCTCTTGATCTACAATCAAAAAACTTCCTCCTCTCCTTCTCAGCATCCTCATCCTCCTCGATCTCATTGCAGATTTTGACACCATTATCCTGACCATTTTTATTTTCCCTCCTTGAATCCTTTATCGACATCAGTGGTGCTGTCCTCTCCTTGCTCAGATCTTTTCTCTCAAACTGAAAACAGTTCATCATCATCAACAATTTCTCTTCCTCCATCCGTCTCCTGTCCCAATGCAGTCTCCAAGGTTCAGTGCTTGGTCCTGTCCCACTTGGTATCATCATCTGTCAAATGTTCTCCAGTTCCACTGCTACGATGACAATGTCCAGACGCCAATGTCCACCAAATCCATCAATACAATCAACTGCAATCCTGAAATTTCATCCACCAAATTCTGCCTTACAGAATTTAAATCACGAACAGAAACAAACTTTTTCCAGCTAAACTGTGACAAACTTAAGCTTCCTTAGAACATCACATCAATCAAATCATCAGAACTACCTCAAAAACAAAGCCGGTCTACATCCATCACTCTCCTTCTCTACAGCCAAAACCCTAATCCACATTTTCATTACATCCAAAATTGCTTACTATAACAATATGGCACATCCTAAATAAAGTAAATAAGTAAGTCCTAAATAAATTGCAGAATTCTAATGTTCAGGTGAAAATTAAAACATTTAAATAACACTCTTTGGCACCCTCAGGTTGCTCCAGACATGCAAGCTAACACGAGGAACCAGGTAGAATACACATATTGATAAAAACTCCCAAAGACCTGGTACAAGACGCTACGCGGGTTTCTCTAGACCTTCCAGAGGCAAAGGCAACTTTTTCAGATGCAAACCATTTGCAGCTTTCAGATGGTGTTTCCTGCAGTGTCCAGGGCTGGCGGTCCTAATCCGAGTCGCTGTCATCAGGCGGCCATCGAACGTAGGGACCCCCCCACCACAGCCTCGGCCGCTTCACAGTGCCCTCCTCATCGCTGTCTTCCAAGCTCCTCTTCAAGGTCGAGCCGAAGTCGAGCCTCGGACGCTTAACGGTGCCCTCCTCCTGGCTGTCTTCCAAGCTCCTCTTCGTGGACGAGCTGAGGCCGGAGGTAGAAGGCTCCTCGTGGTCTTCGGGGTCTTCAGGCTCTTCGGGCTCTTCGGGCTCTTCAGGCTCTGAGGCTTGTGGCTGGGGGTCGGGACCAGGCGCAGGGATATTTAACCAATCCCGCCAGAAGCCGTCCGGTGGAAGCTGCTGGTCGTCATCCGATGCCTCTTCGGATTCCTCTTCATCTTCGGTCATGGTGTCGTACCCGGAGTCGTCGTCGTCGTCTGTCCAGTCTTCCTCTTCATCTTCGGAGTCTTCAGCGTCTTCATCCACCTGGTCCTCTTCGGGCTGAAGGTCCTCTTCATCCGAGTCCTCTTCATCGTCGGAGGGGAGCTGAGGAAAGGCGCCAGCGTAACCCATACCTACCTGTGCAATACCTACCTGTAGATTACCTACCTCAACCTCACCTTCCTCTTCGTCAGAGGATATGTAGATAGGGAGGTTGTTGGCGTCGTCCTCGTCGAGGATCCTGATGACTTCCGGGAGGCCGTCTCCCGGAGGACGCTCGACGACGAAGTCCACACCTGAAGGGAAAAAGAGATAAGACTCCTAAGAAAATAATTTCAAATCGAAAGCATTTCTATTTATGAAACATAACATCCAATATTTAGGACTAAATAATCAACCATTACACAAATAAATAAAATGAGGACTGCAACTGCCATAATCAAAACATATAAAAATAAATGTGCAAGTTAATATTAAAATGAATAGAAACAGAAGAAGAAGAAATAACTGAAAAAATGTTTAATTTTTGATTATTTGTTTTTTTCCCCAAAAAATATTTTTTTCTGTTGGCATCTATTTCTGTTTCATTTATTTATTTCCCTCTTTATTCATTTCTGTGGATATTTGTTTTCTCTAGACTATTAATTCACCCATTTTGTTATTAGTGTCACTACAAATTAATGCAGTTTCAGTCCTCCTTAACATTCCATGATATAACAAATGACTGCATGTCACAGAATAAGCATCACGTAATTAAAACATCAGTGAATATAACAAAATTAATTATCTTGACATGACTTATTGTGACTTTACGTAATCTAAAAATGCATAAAATGTGACTATACTTAATAAACTGGTTAATACACGTTGAGGAATATCTGATAATTAGTTTAAAATGTGACAAACATTGATACTGAAAGCATCTTTCGCTAACAGCTCCAGATACATTTTCAAGTCAACTATACTTCAACATTAAAAAAAAGCAGCTCAGAGTTTCACATTAAAAGAACAAGGAGTAGATTACTTACTTACTCTGCCCCGTCATAACGTTGACTACTAGCTACAATGGCCAAAACACTGATATGCAATAAAAACAAGGTGTCCTCCGAGATAGACGGATAATGTTGATCGTATCGCCAGCCAGGCAGAAAAAGTTGTAAAGATAAAATAAATACAAAATCATGAAAATAACATTGATATCACAGAAAAAGAGAAATAAATCAACAGAATCAGAATTCTTTATTTGTCACATGTGGATCTGCATCCACAGTGAAATGAAAATGACGCTCACTTAAAAACTGTGCAAAAATACAAAACAATGCAATACAAGTACAAAAATAATAAGATAAAAATAAAAAGAATAGAATAAAATATAAGAATGAAAATATAAAATGAAAATAACCTCTGTGGCAGAGGGAAAAATGGAAGATACTGAAATAAATATGTAACACATGAGGAATGATGTGCATAATAATGTGCGAGAAAGTCATTGAGGTTATCAATGATTTAAAAGCATAAAAATTCACCACAATTTAACAAAATGTGGAATATTTCCAAAATAGCTGTTGTAGTATGATCAAGAGGAAGTCATTGATGTGTGTAGTGGTTTTGGAGTCTCTATAATAAACAACAGTGGAGTTATTGATCAATATACAAGTTTTAATGATTAGGATGCATAGAAATTCACCAAAATTAAGCAAATGATTTATTTCAAAATTGTTTTAGTATGATCAAGAGGAAGTCATTGATGTGTGCAGGGATTTTGGAGTCTCTATACTAAGCAACAGTGTATTTATTGGTTAACATTGTGGTTATTAATGATTAATAAGCATAAAACTTCCCCCAAATCTTTTATTTCCAAAGCAGCTGTTGTAATATGATCACTGATGCGTGTAGTAATTTTGGAGTCTCTATACTAAACAACACTAGAGAATTATACAGTTTCTTCTTTCCAGCATCTTGCAATTTGCAGACGGTCCCTGCGCGTTAGCTCCGTTACAGGCCGGCGAAACATCAACATTATCCGTCGTTACATATCAGAGTTTGGCCATTGTAGCTAGTAGTCAACGCTACGATGATGGGACAGGGTCATCAGTTGTGTTCAGACAACGTTTTGACTCAGAGGTATTGATCCCGAAAATCCAAATCTGTCAATATCTATACAACCGTAGCCGAGCGAGCAGATTTGTTTAAGTTTGTAGCTTACGTGATGACGCAACAACGTTCTGGCGCCCCTAGTTACCATATTATCTTGTCTCCATGGAGTAGAAGAAAAACAATATTTTGGCATTTCTCGAAATGTGACCGAGGCGCGATTCTCTTATTTCAATGCAAGTTTTCAACTAATTATATAATAACAACACATGTTAAAATCATAAGCCTTGTTAATTAATATAGGCTAATATTTCAATAATTAACCAACAAATATCACACTATCCCAAAGATATTACATGTCTATAAAAATTAATCACTTCATATGGATAAATTGTGTGTTTTTACCCAACTGTCCACCTTCAAAACCCAAATCAGATTCATTTAGACCCAACTCATTTTATTCCAAGACCAAATAGAAGCTAATAACGACACAAATAAAACATAAAAAGACTAAGAAAGACTAAAATGTGTCTTATCCGAATATAATTACAATGTAATTGACTAAGACTAAATTAAAAATCCTTGTCAAAATGAACATTGAGGAGCTATAATTGAATTATTCTTGCTAGCATCGTGGCTATAATAAGCTAACATCCTAACACAGCAGCAGCGTTACAGTATCGTCGAACTCTGAGAAAATTAGCATTGCACACAAGTGACTTTAGCTTTAGTTTCAACCTTTTTTTTCTTTTTGTGGAGAAATAAGAAATACATCGTAAGTTAAATATAATTTTGTATGTGTCTTACCTGCGCTCGCTGCCATCCCAGGCAGCAGGTGGTCGCGGCGGCGGGCGGTCATCTTCCTAAGGGGGGTGATAAACACTCAAGAAGATCGGAGTAAAAGTTTCTGTTTCGTTTACCAACAAGATTTGTTCGTTCAAGGAGTTCGTTCAAGTTCGTTCAAGGAGTTCTCTCAAAGAGTTCTCAAAGAATTCACTTTCCGACAATCAAAGCAATGCAGCGGGCGCTCGTTACCAAGTCCAGATGCAAAGTGAAAAATCTCAGCGTTCGTCACGTCTACGTCACGTCGCGCGGTCGTCACACGTTACGTCACATCAAAGACATTTAATCTTAAAACACGCACATTCACAAAGTGAGTGGTATTATTGGTATGCCTGCCCCCCCCCCCCCCCCCCCCCCCCCCCACACACACACACACACACATACAGTGAGTGGTATTATTGGTATGCCCCCCCCCCACAATCACTTCATTTGTCAGTTCATTTTTGTAGTTTTTCCTCACACTTTCAGCTACATCAGATGAGTGACTGTATATAGTTTATTTAAAGAATCTGAGCTCTGATGTCATGAACTAGCCAGTGCTAAAGCCAAATGTGGTTCATGCTGCCACCAGATAGATTCAGGAGGCACCTGGAACTGCAGCTTAAATGAACTGATTTACAGTGTATCGCTGCTGTTATTATTCATGTATGGCTGGTGGGTTGACTTCCAATGATTAGTTTATTTTTTGATAAAGATTTTATATTTTATATTATTTTATAATAAAGATATTATATTTATGGCCAATTTGCAGGGCTTTAATGCTCACAGGATTCTTTATTTTCCTTTGCTTATTTAATCTGCCTTTTAATCTCAACCTAAAAGCATTGTAATTATTTGCTGTTTCAGGAGGAGCCAGTAAGGATATTGATGATTGTCAAATTAAGCTTAAATTAATTAATCAGACTGAAAGATGGAGTCATTGTAGTGTTACAGAAGTGGTTCTTCAACATGAAGAGAGCGCGTGTGGTCTTACACACAACGGATGCCCTGCTTGTTATTTTCCATTGTGGTGATAAACAGGAGGACCGGCCTTCAGCTTTCTGCATCCTAGCCACACAGTGAACTTATTAAGGTTATACTTTAGATGTGTTTTACAGATCTAATTGATTTGTTTAACCTTGTGTTGTGTATTGGCTTATATTTTATGAAAGATGACAGATGCAGTTGCAAAACCAGCTACAAATTAGAAAATGTGATTGTGAAACAACTTTTTGGTTGAAATGCATGACGAATGTTTAGCACAGTACATTCAGTACATTCAGAAATCAACTCTGTTTCTTGTACAATTTGGACATTTAAAATTTTAATGATGTATATTACTCACTGTCAGTCTATAACACGATTTAGTTGATCATCAAGTGACCCTGTGTAAAACTATTCATCTTCCCCACTCATTAAACTGATATCTTTAACGGAACCTCATCAAATCTTGACGCACACATAGTTTTACATCAGCTCCATGTACTGCAGCTTGGATGGTGCTGAATGGTCATATGTCATACTATAGGCCCACATTACACCGCCCTTAATGATACCAGACAATACATTTTTTCATATCACAACACAGATATCATTCGTTTCCCAGTCTCAGTCAATATGGGTGTAAAGTGCCAGGTGGTGCTGCATGAATGGGAGGTTACACAATAAGAGTTCTTCAACCCTGAAATACGAGCGGTACATTGTCCTTTTTCTGACATTGCAACCGTTTTATGGAAATTTGGCAAAATGTTTTACTGCAAACACTCGGCCTGCCCTCCTCCAACAAACCGGCTATCCCGTCCCCTCCCGCAGAGGCCTATTTGGACAGAGGCAGACTGTCAAGGCATGACTAATGATGGATGATTGCGGTTTAATTACACTCCGAGGGTATCACTTATCTTTGGCTGGCTAGGAATAGATGAAGCTTTTCAATACTGTTCACAGCCTGTGGAATTACAGCAGTACGTCTTTGTCATATTTCTTTCATACACATATAATGTGTTTGTGAAAAGACTGCAGTCTCACTATCGGAGTATCCCTTATTGTTGTCTGTCTTGATACTTATGCCCATACCCATTGTTTGGGCAGCAGATTATAGCCATTAATCTAAGGAGGGTTCTCTTGTGATTATTATTTTTTAATCTCTAATGAAGTCGTCCCATGAGGCTCAACCAGTACAAAAACATCCCACTGAAAATTAATGCCAGTGTAAATCTGCTTACTCTGGACTTACACTGGCATCCATCTCCCGAGGATGGGCTGGGGGGGAGATGGCCTGTGGAGTTGGTCCATATGGCATAACAGTTGGCACATGTACATTTTTGAGGTCTTGATGGCGCTTAATGTAATTTTACTAGGACATCATTCATGACATAATCTCTTTTGAATACGCTGTAGCAAGTGGAGTGTGCGTTACAATGGATATTTTTGTACTTCACAGCCTCTGTGTTCATGCGTGTCTCTATTTCTGAGAAGTGACGTTTATGAAAGCAGCAAAGTGTTCAGTGTATATTAGAGTGGAGTGTGTGGATGTTGTGCCTCGGGCAGACCTACTGGTGATGAGTTGTGCATGATTGGCCCGGTGAGAGCATGATGCTGACGAGGCCGACTGAGTGACTCACCACGGTCACACGCAAATTCCCTCTTTTGTGTGCATTTTTTTTTTTTTCGTTTTTTTTTTCTATCCTGTTTGGCTGCATCTAGGAGTCAAGTAAACATCATCCTCAAAGCCCACAGCAAAAAATAAGATCAGGAGGGGGAGGAGGTGGAGGGGGTTACAGTGTTTGTGTGACACACACACAGAGCAGGAGAGAGAGAGAGGAAGAGAGCAGGATAGAGAGAGAGAGAGAGAGAGAGAGAGAGAGAGAGAGAGAGAAGCCTTCCGTGTTCGTTTCACCTCCTAATCAGTTTTCCTGGGGGATCTATCATCGACTGCAGCAGAGGCGGCAAACCGAAAGCGGCAAAAAAGAGGATAGTGCATTTCAGACTTGCTGTAATCTTCTCTCATCCCAATTTGGAACATCGTACAAGTAAGGAATTATTGAATCTCTGCCTCCTTATAGATGCTTGTGGAGCTCAGATCATAAATCCACTGTGTTGTGCTCTCAGTGTACGAAGTTGTGCAGATATAATCCCGTGATGTGACAGGACATCGCTTTTGTTCATTTCTCAGCTTATATCAGACATGCATCAGAGGATTGAAGTTATTCCCTTGTTGTGTTTTCCCCTGATGTGCACATGCATATATGGAATACTTGACTGTGAGACTGTGAGAATATTTTGTACAGAGACTATACTATAGTCCATATAATGGAACTGGGGCTCATGCTTTTGAAGGTTAATTGTGCAAGAGGGCGCAGCACATAATATAGTGCTAATTGCACAGTAATGATTTCCAATAGCTTGTTTATTGGACTTAATGCCATATTTCTTGTTATTTAATACTGTGTAATGGTGATTTCACCCCATGTCGTTGACAAAATGTACTGAGATAATGATCCAATTTTCTTCCTCTGCTTGTTCACCATCTAAATGCATTGTTTAGTCCCCTGGAAGCACAAAACCAGACACTTTGAACCACAGAGTTGCTGCCTGTGCCCTGTTCCATATGCATGAATGCAGCAGCTTCTTTCGTGATGCTGTCTCTCAGAGATAACAGCATCTGTGTGTGTGTGTTTGTGTGTGTGTGTGTTATGGATTTCAGCTGAAGAATTTAATGATGAAGGTGATGCAAACAGTTACTCATGCATAAGATCTTTTGGCTGAAATATTAGTTATAAGCAGTTGTCTGATAACTGGTTATCAAAGCTACTGTTGCAGTGACAGAGAATTGGCTCACATTTCATTTCACAGACTGATGCAAAATGGGGGCAAAGGGATTGTGTGAATGGTATGGAAGCACTGTGTGTGAACTGTGCTCACATGCGTTCCGAAAGTGGAACACACACACTCACACGCACACACAGACACGCACACATAGACGCACTCGTGCGCTGTGATGATTTGATGAGTTTTCCTGTGAGAATCTCCTCTTGCCCCATTTTCTACCACTAGAATTCACACAACAGCAAGAATCGAGAACAGCAGCTGCAAAACAGACGCGTGGAAACGCACGTGCGCGGTGCCACCGCTCTCTCCCCACTGGCCCCCAGTGTGAACGAGCTACCACACGAATTTCACAGCTCACAGGCTTTAATGAGGTGCTGCAGGCTGTCCATCATATCGCCTGGTGAACACCTCAGCAGACCAACAGCATCTTCGACCCTGTCCGGCTGCAGCATCACACAGGCAACAGAGTGCAACAAAATGTGCAAGGAGGTTATATGCATGTAGGCTGTAAGCAAAACATGCCATGTGCTGCACCGGTGTGAAAAAGGGGAGAAAATGCTTCTACAAGAGCTGTGAGCAATATTAGAGGAGATGAGTGCAGGAGCAAACTGGGGATAGATGAACATTATAAAGAGGCTGTGGAGGAATAGATGGGGCAGAAGAAGATGAGCATCATGCTCACACCACAGAGACTCACTCATCAGTTCAGGAGAGGGAAGGTGACAGCTAATCAAACACAATTCAGGCTGACTTGCTCCGCGACTCAAGGCTACGAGCAGCAACCCGAAACCAATGGCTAATCATACATCATCTGCTGCTGATGCTCTCCTGATTTCAGCCCAAACGATATAAAAGCTGCTGGAATATTCCCCTTGAGCTGCGAGCAGTCCACGTGCTCAGCTAAAAAGAAGAAGAAAAAAAAAGCATTTCAACCGAAATACACAGAGGCGTTTTTTTTTTGTTTTTTTTTTAAGTTACCATTAGTTTAAATTATTGCTGACGGCTGCAGCAGCTGCTGTTTTTAAAGCCCTTCCTTGAGAATTACAGGATACTGAGAGAGAGGCAGCAAACATGCGGTTGCTGGGAGACTGCTGTAGGTGGATTATGAAATGCATGGGGAGGCCAGTCGTTCAGCCTGGAGCGTGCAGAGTTGTGTAATGATGGGAAATGTCAGTTAAGGGCAAGGAATAGGGAAACAGAGCTGGACGATGAATAAGGAGCCGAGGCACAAATCCCTAAATGAAAGGTTAATTGGATTCTGTCTGAGGTGAAGCCCACACTGTGGTGTTTCTGCTGTGCAGTGTCCACTTCGGAGCTGTGGCCGCCATACAATTTAATCTGTTTTAGCAGATGTTGCCGTTCTCCGGCACTGGTGTTATAGCCCCAGATAACGCTCCGGTCTAACACTCTCATTTTCTCTCTCGGTTTAATGGCAGATGACAGATATGGACGCCCCTCTTTCCACCCCCTGCAACATCCAGATATGCGAGGTGACCTGCGACTCCTTCCGCATCATGTGGGACATGCCCCCCGAGGACACCGCCAGAGCCACCCACTTCTTCATCGACCTGAGCCGCAAAGCGAGCAGGGACCCCAACCGCTTTAAACACAGGGTGTGACAATCTGAAACTGCTGCATGACCTAATTTACCTCCCTCCTTTCAATCCAAATCCCTACCATCGAGACCTGTCGATTCATCTCATCCATCTGCTGTCTAGGTTCATGTTCCAGATTCGCACCGATCACGCCAGCTTTTCTCCTCGTGAAATATAAAACCGGTTAAAACCATATCTGGTCTCTTTTATTTAACGGCCGTGTTCTATTCGGCATTACTATGAACACAGAAACAGCGGTTGCGCCCTTTTAGTCATTTCAGGCACAAGAGGAAAAAAAAAATGAGTGCAGTCAAAAGCTTCAGGCTAGTGACTCAATTGTACAAAAGCTGATAAATAAAGCTGCAGGAGGGATCCATTTTCATTACCTCTAATGCACACCATTAAATTCACAAATTAAGTAGAATTTAGACACATCTAAGGCCTAAGGTGGATGTACCACATGTTATTTTCATGCAGACGCTCATCTATTTTTCAATAACTGCGCTTGAGGAAACAATCATTTGATCAATTGCAAGCAAACCACCTGACTGTAATTATGATGAATCATTGCAGCTTGCTCAAGTCCTTGGTCTGGGCTCTTTCTGTGTAGAGTTTGCATGTTCTGTGTCTGCGTGGACTCTCTCCTGGTTCTCTGGCTTCCTCCCACAGTCCAAAAGCATGTTGAGGTTAATTAGAGACTCTAAATTGCCCATAGGTGTGAGTGTGTGAGTAAATGGTGTGTGTTCCCCACGATAGGCTGGCGACCTGTCTGGGGTGTATCCCTGCCTTTCTCCTATAATATGCTGGAATTGGCTCCAGTAGACCCCCATGACCCTAATTAGGAATAAACAGGTATAGAAGACAGACATTGCAGCTTTCATCCACAGGTGAACAGTCTATAAAGGTGCTTTAAGTCAAAGGCAGGGGTAGGACTCCTGAATAGGAAGATGTGTTCTCTCGCTCTGACATACAAAGTGGCACAAACAAACTTGCATCAGCAATGTTGCTATGGATATATGGGCCTCTGAGTCTGGTGTATGTAGCTCTGCTTCTTAGACGACTTGGCCAAAACAAAGCCGTTGATTCGATTAGATGTATCCTAGTTACAGCAGCTCGGGCTTGAAATGGAATATCGTACTAATAAGGCGACCTTTATGGAGGGAAATGCTTGATTTAACAATTGCTTTTAACGTTTCCTTTTGAAATGTAAATGAAACAGGCAGCAGCCTCTTATGACCTTGCATTCTGTCCTTGACGTCGTCTCCTCCCTGCTCTCGTCCTCCAGGACGTGCCGACCAAGCTGGTGGCCAAGGCCGTGCCGCTCCCCATGGCGGTGAGGGGGCACTGGTTCCTCAGCCCCCGGACGGAATACTGCGTCGCTGTCCAAACCGCGGTTCGCCAGCCGGACGGTGACTATCTGGTGTCAGAGTGGAGCCAGGTGGTGGAGTTTTGCACAGGGGGTAAGACATGCCATGTCTGATAATGCAGCCTATGAAACATGAAGGCTGCAGTCACCGTTATACACTTCAAATGTTTGAGGTCATCCAGACAATTTTGTGTTTTCCATGAAAAGTTTCCCATCGTGAGTTGTAAAATGAATAGAAAATATAATCAAGACAGTGAGAAGGTTAGAGATAATGATTTGTATTTGAATTTCTTTTCCCTTTAAACTTTGATTTCATCAAAGGGAGGTCAGTTTTATAGCTTTCTAATCATCCATTAGCTTTCTGATGCAATGAGCAAACACATTGTACCATTAGAACACTGCTGGAAATGGGCCTCTATACACCGATGTAGATAGACAGACATTTGCAGCTAGAATATTCATTTACCACATTAGCAATACAGAGAGTGTATTTCTGATTACTTTAAAGTTATCTTAATTGAAAAAAAACAGTAAGGAAGAAGGTAATTTCTAAATGACCCCAAACTTTTGAAGCAGTGCACAAGATAAAAGTGGAAGGAAAGTTGTGTTTTCAGCACTGGGTGGTCATTAGCATTTGAAAGCAGTGCAGACTTTGAAAATGATTATACAGCTTGTTTTTTTTTTGCAGACTATGCCATGGAACACCTACAGCAGCTCCTCGACAAGGCCAAGGGTTCTGCGGGGAGGCTGCTGAAATTCTCCCTGTTCTATCGCAACCAGCACCCAGACTACTTTGACCATGTCAGGTCGGTATACCTTTGTCCCTGTCCCTTTATCCCTGAAGCCACGACAGCAGCAGTAAAGTCTAACATCCTTTCCCTCCTCGTTCTTTGAATCAGAAAGGAGTGTGGAGGACTGATGCTTCCGGCCCTGAAAGACAACAGCGGGAGTCACGGTTCCCCGATCAACGGCAAACTGCGTGGAGTCTTCTTCAGCTGCAACACAGAGTTCGACACAGGCCTCCCCCCCAAAGACTCGCCGTACGGACCCCTGCGGTTCCAGATCCTGGCCGGACACCTGCTGAACCCCAACATCTCCCTATATTTCGCAGACTTCTACTGTATGTACACGGCCTACCACTATGTGGTGCTGGTGCTGGCCCCCGTCGGCTCGGAGGGGGACAACTTCTGTCGGGACCCGCCTCCCTTTGCTGGACTTGGCCTCCAACCCTTTCCTGACGTACACGGCGCCCCAGGGCCCAGGGGAGGAGGCCCTGTACTGCCACGCCAGCGACGTCATCCTCGAGGTGCTTTTCACAGAGCCGGTCCCTTTGGACCAGGGCCCCGTGGAGCAGATCAGCGGGCACCACCAGCTCATGAGCCTGACCACGGCCAACGCCAAGAAAGACCCGAGCTGCAAAGTATGCAACATCAGCGTGGGCCGCTGACAAAACCCATGTCATTTTTGGACAGACCAGGGGAGCGTGTGAGCCTAAAAAACACGCTGGAAAACACACACAGCGCGGAGCTCATCATGCTGAGGTCAAATCAAAGTGGAAACAGCCCACCTCACGGGGTGTCTGCATGCTGCTTTCCCTCTTTCCTCCTGCCTGGACTAGAATAGTGAGTATTCAATAGAAGACTGGAATCGCGGTAAACATCCATCCATAACAGCTGTAACAAAAAAAAAAAAATTAAAGGGACGATAGGCTTGAGAAGATTGGATGAATTTAGATGATTAATTATAAAAAAAAATATCCTTTTCAAGGTCTTTTGTGGGTTTTTTTTGTTTGTTGTTTTTTTCCTGGAGATGTGATTTCATTTTGAAGTTTGATGTTTTGCTTTACATGTATTTGAAGTGCAAATGCTAAAAGCATGCCCCTTACAAATCAGTGGTTTTAGGCATCATGCTGCAGTTTTTTTGTTTCTATTTCTATTTGTAATTCGAATGCTCAGTGTACAAAGTCACTGCCAGATGTTAAAAACATTTATAGCTGCCAAACATCTAATCAGTAATACCACATTGTAGCTTTCTCTCTATTTCCAACATCCCAATCATTACTTTACTACTTCAGTTAAATCAAGGTTCCTGTTACCAGTCAACAAGCTTGGACTTTATAAACAGGGCTGAGCAATGAGCCATAATTAGCTTCTCCACTGCTATGGGGTTTGAGTTAGTCCCTGCATAGTAATGTCCTGACCTATTTGGGAAAACCCAAAGTGAAAGGGATCCCCCCTCTGTGATGCACAAGCAGACCTGTAGCTACCACTGATGACGCTGCGGTCATGTCCTCTGTATTTTTTCCTGCGTCTTCTTGAAATTGTTAAATATATATTTCTTAAAATGTCAAATTAAACTGAAAGAAATGCTAAAACTACATATGCTGTGTTGTGAAAATAGGTCGGCATTATCTCACCCAGCAGAGCTGAACAGCTGTAAGAACTTGTTACATGTGACAAGATGATGTAACAAGCTATATCCTAGTCCAAAAGTGGGCTTTTACACACACACACACACGAATGCACACACACCACACACACACGCGCACACACTTATATCATTATTTAAATAAATACATACATTTTTAAGCTTTTTTTTTGTCCTGCATTTTTTATGTTGTAGATGCTGGCCATAAAAGGTCACATATCTTTATTATGCTAAAGCTTTGCCCTTTGTTTGAGATGTTTTAGATTACAGCTTGAGCATAGTAAGAAACTGAAGCCCATGAGCCCATTTGTGACGTGTTGGATTTTCATCCTATTTCCATCCATGTGTTGGCACTGACATGATTACATAGGTGGTTCATGTTATTCTCAAAATGCATTAAAACTAATACATTCATAACCATAGTTAGAACTTCTAGTTTAAATTCTGGCCTCAGCCCTGTACACAAAGGAAAAGCATTGGGCTTATGTACTGTGGACTGACACAGAAAAGTCATATATTAAAAAACACTGGAGAAGACAATGCTAGTAAAATGTTTAATGTTCTAGCCTTCCACTCCACAATGCAAAATATTCACCTCAACTTAAGATGTGTTTATTAAGCTACAATAACAGGAATCATCTCTTCAACACAGACTTTTTTCCACCATGACAGAGATGTGAGCTCACACACACAACAATGCTGTAATTCTGTCCGTCATTATTGTCCCAAAAGGTCTTATTCTGCCCTCCTGGTGAATATCTTAAACAGAACTCTATCTTCCTCTTGGCATCAAGCACTTTAGGAATGGGAATGTCAAATTCAAAGATGTCTGTCTGTGGCCCTCCGAAGCGTTTCTGCAGGTACGTGCAGGGCACGTCTTTGAAGCTCTGCCATGAGTCAAAGGTGATACGCACACGCACGTCCTTCTGGAAACTGATATTTTTGACCCGGAGCGTGCCTTGGAGGGCGAGCTCTGTAACGCTGCAGTTCTCCAGGATAACCATGCTCTCTGCGAGCTTGGCACGGAAGGCTTGGAAATTTTCCGAGGGCTGCGGGAAGCCCAGTTCGAGCCGTGTTCCCGGGCAGCAGGTGCTGACGGTGCAGCTGTAGCCGTCCTCCGACATGCTGCCCAAACCCTGCAGCGACGGCAGCAGGTCGAGGTCCGACTGCTCCTCTTCCTCCTCGGAAAAGACCCGCACGGCCGCCAGAGACAGGCCCTTCGAGTCGGCGAAAACCACGCGCTTGTTCTTGACCGGGACCCAAAAGTCATCGTTCAGGTCATCGTCCAGATCATCCAAGAAACCTGAGAAGTGGTGGATCAGATAGGCCTGGTCCAAGATGTCAGAGGATATCTGCTCCGGAACAGCAGGGCGGATGCAAGGGCGCATGGGCTTCAGGATGGGAACCCAGACGTGAGGACAGAGCTGTTTTCGTTGGTTCAGGCTCAGCATCACAGCGATCTCCACGAGTCCGGCTGAGTGGGCCCTCGACCCGAGGCCGACCTCTGGCAGGACACTTGAAAGAGATAAACAGCGATTTAAACAACATAAATGATGATACATTTGATTTGTACACAGCAAAAAATTATAATTTTATTAGGTGAAAGAATCTTTTACATACATTGTCCAGTATTAAGTAGAATTATTTTAACCTGTTCCCCCCTAGGTCCCCTCGGCCCTAGTGGGATTTCATTTATAAATAATCAATCCTTCTTGTTAAGCCGAGTAGCAAGCACCAATATGTACATGTAGGACACCAAAATGTAAACAAGAAACTCAGCTACAAATCTGTATCTTAACAAAACATAATTTCAACTACAAGCAATAATATGAGCACATAGCGAAAAACCGAAATCTGTAGATTTCTGCATTTTTGTGGTAATATTATGCCAAAATCAGGTCCGCCTGGACATACCTGCACTACAACATCTCTAAAATTGGTCTGGTTCACTTTGTAAGGCTGATATTTTGCGCAATTACTTATAAGTATATACTTATAATATACTTTACTACTCCATAAATGAATTGGGCTACTAACTCATGGTTTTCAACCTAAATAGATGGATTTTTTGGGGCAGAACAAGATTTTTTTTTACACTTTTTTGCTTTATTCAAGCTGGATGTACTTCATCACTGTACATTTTAAATTGATTCTATCTCATATACAACTATCTCACAGGTACTAGCTATATTTTAAACCCAAGATCATTCAGAAAACCCTTGTGGTTGTGGAGATACACTGCCTTCAGTCTGTTATTTTCGAGCGGTAGAAAGATAAATAGGCCTAGGGTGAAACAGGTCAATTATCTTACTCAAATAGCAGATAATTTGGTGTATTTCAAGTTTTTTTCCCTTGATTTTGATCAATATCTTATTTATTTTCACTTGTTACGATTTTATTTTTGTGGCTGTCCATTCACAGTGAAACTCAAAGTGCTAAGTACTGACAATAAATACTGCTGCCTAAGGAACGTGATATATCACCGGATCAAATTAGCTTCAAGCTTCTTACGTTGTGTTGGACATCTCTGTCGTGGAAGTCTGAAGTAATGCAGCAATGTCCTCAGTGTTTGAATGAAGTTCTAGAAAAAAAAAAAACAGTATTATCAGTATCAAAAACAATGGTATTTTGCCAATATCCCATAATAATGGCATATAATAATTTCAAATAATGGCGTAATAATTTTAAAATACATCTGTGAGTCTCTGTGAGTCTTAAATGTCTTGAGTCTTACTTACAAACTCCCAAGCGCAGCAAGTTGTATTCTGTAGTCTCAGTCAGCCCTTTGCCCGCTGAAGAATCTGGCACATTCTATTTATACCAACTCAGTTAAGATGTCATATGGTTTCCTCCACCTTCTCTACTCTCCTGACCAATCAGATCAATATTATGGTTTTCTCTTCCTCCAATGCTGTTTTAGACCTGTTTACATTTCCGATGATTTATCTTTTAAGTCCTCATACGAAATCCAAAAGGTTGTTTGACATTTTTGATATAACATATGCAGTGTCTGACTGCCGGTACAAAAACGGCAGTATTGTAGCTGTAGAGATATAACTGGAATTGTCTTTGTATCATCACCTAATGAGGTGATGAAGTCCTTGTAGGTCAAATGTGTGTAATTCTACACTCTGCTGCATTGTGGAATCTATTCCGGGTATTGAGGGCTCTGCTCCCAGGCCTGTCAGCGGATCAGTTGCTGGCTCCTGGCCTGTGGTCTCTCTGCGTGTGATGACAGGGAGCGCCGGGCTGCAAACGACTCCCACCTAACCGAGGGTGCCATTTAAAGTTGTTTTTATTTTCCTGTAGAAGCGTTGTACACGCATTAGGCTTCTAAACACTATGATGCACTGATGAAATTTCACCTTCCAGTCATTCGAAGCATGTCGTTACTGAGCAGCAGTCCAATAACTCAAGTCATCTGGATAAAACAGGAAGAGCAGATCAGATAGACTTGACTTAGTCAGTCTCACACACTCAAAAGTCGCTGTACTTTTTTCCAGTTCAGTTACATTTCTTGTGTCCGTAAACTGTCCATTCTTTATTCCTGCTGCGTCAGCTCATTTCATGATCTCTTTAAGGTCAAAAACATCCACACCAACACCTGTAATAGAAAACATAACCTGAATTGCACTCAATTGTTTACTATAGTTGAGTGAAATTGCATCTTAACATGTTTATGGTTCATGGTTTATGGAGAGACACTTAATTTCATAATCTGTTGTTTTTTTGTTGTGCACAGACCAATGTGACATTACACAGTTACAACAAAACATGCACCGCTATCAGAAATCACACAAATACTGAAATTATTGGAATTGTAAAATCCTTTACAAACAACTATAGTATTTACTATCAGCAGTTTCAGAAGATGACATGCAGTTCATTGTTGCAACAGCCGCTCTCTCAGTCCATCATTAGTTATGAAGGCAAACACTGACTGCTGATCAGCCCCACTCAAACACTTACAAGACAATGCTATTATAACAATTTACTGTCAATCAATAGACGCTCAAACGTGCACATACACGTGCACTGGGCTTCTTAACGCTATGATGCACCAATGACATTTCTCTTTCGAGTCATTTGAAGCATGTTGGCACTGAGTCCAATAACTTAAGTCATATGGATAGAACAGGACGAGCTATTAGGATCAGGAAGAGCAGATCAGATAGACTTGACTTTGCCAGTCTCACACATACCAAAATACACTGTACTTATGTAATCACATTTGTGTTGCGAGTAAGAAAGAGCCACAAATTTGTGTTTTTTTCTGTAGAAGTGTTGTGCACAGATCAATGTGACGTTACACATTTACAACAAAACATGCAACATTAACAGAATTCACACACATACTGAAATTATTGGAATTTTTAAACATTTGAGGGGTTACATTGTTTTATTCAAATCCACAATTTCGAACAGTCTCCAGTTCTAAGTGGTTATGTTTTGACAGGGTTCATTTGCCTTTAACACTGATCTGTATGTGTTCATTAAAACAAGTTTTATTTAAAATTTCTGAACTATAGTATTGACTATCAGCAGTTTAAGAAGATGACATGCAGTTCATTTTTGCAACAGCCGCTCTCTTTCAGTCCATCATTAGTTATTAAGGCAAACAGTGACTGCTGATCAGTCCCACTGAAACAATTACAAATCAATGCTATTATAACAATTTACTGTCAATCACTAGATGCTCAAACATGCATACGCATGCATTGGACTTCTAAACGCTATGATGCATGGATGAAATTTTACCTTTGAGTCATTTGAAGCATGTTGGCACTGAGTCCAATAACGGGATAGAACAGGACGAGCTATTAGGATCAGGAAGAGCAGATCAGATAGACTTGACTTTGCCAGTCTCACACACCAAAATACACTGTACTTATGTAATCAAACTCGTGTTTTGAATAAGAAAGAGTCCTAACAAAAAAATGAGCTTGGTGACTAGAGCTCATTCTTCAGCAAACACTTGTCAAGCAGTTGGACTACACCTGTCCAACTGCTCGTGAACAATTAATTTCTAATCAGCCAATCACATGGCGGCAACTCAGTGCATTTAGGCATGTAGACATGGTCAAGACAATCTCCTGCAGTTCAAACCGAGCATCAGTATGGGGAAGAAAGGTGATTTGAGTGACTTTGAACGTGGCATGGTTGTTGGTGCCAGAAGGGCTGGTCTGAGTATTTCAGAAACTGCTGATCGTAATTGGACAATAGAAGATTGGAAAAACGTTGCCTGGTCTGATGAGTCTCGATTTCTGCTGCGACATTCGGACGGTAGGGTCAGAATTTGGCGTCAACAACATGAAAGCATGGATCCATCCTGCCTTGTATCAACGGTTCAGGCTGGTGGTGGTGGTGTAATGGTGTGGGGAATATTTTCTTGCCACTCTTTGGGCCCCTTGGTACCAATTGAGCATCGTTGCAACGCCACAGCCTACCTGAGTATTGTTGCTGACCATGTCCATCCCTTTATGACCACAATGTACCCAACTTCTGATGGCTACTTTCTGCAGGATAATGCACCATGTCATAAAGCTGGAATCATCTCAGACTGGTTTCTTGAACATGACAATGAGTTCACTGTACTCAAATGGCCTCCACAGTCACCAGATCTAAATCCAATAGAGCATCTTTGGGATGTGGTGGAACGGGAGATTCGCATCATGGATGTGCAGCCGACAAATCTGCGCCAACTGTGTGATGCCATCATGTCAATATGGACCAAACTCTCTGAGGAATGCTTCCAGCACATTGTTGAATCTATGCCATGAAGAATTGAGGCAGTTCTGAAGGCAAAAGGGGGTCCAACCCGTTACTAGCATGGTGTACCTAATAAAGTGGCCGGTGAGTGTATATCTGCCTTTCATTTTTTTCAGTTCAGTTACATTTCTCGTATCCGTGTCACCCCAAGTGTCTGTTTGCATCCCACAAGTTGGTACTTGATCCTGACCACAGTTAGAACGGATGTATCAGCGAACAGGATCTCTGTAGGTTAAACTGTCCATTCTTTATTCCTGCTGTGTCAGCTCATTTCATGATCTCTTCGAGGCAAAAACATCCACAACCTGTAATAGAAAACATAACCTGAACTACACTCAATTGTTTACTGTAGTTCAGTAAAATTGCATCTTAACATGTTTATGGTTCTTAAGAGAGACACTTAATTTCATAATCTGTTGCCAAGAATCAATGATTCTGTAGAAGTGCTTGTGCACAGATCAATGTGACATTACACATTTACAACAAAACATGCACCACTACTAGAATTAACACACATATACTGAAATGATTGGAATTGTAACATCCTTTACAAACATATGAAGGGTTACATCGTTTTATTCAAATCCACAATTTCAAACATTCTCCAGTTTAAGTGTTTTTATTTTGACAGGGTTCATTTGCGTTTAACGCTGCTCTGTGTTTATAAAAAACATGTTTTATTCTAAATTTCCTCACATTACTGAACTATAGTATTGACTATCAGCAGTTTCAGAGGATGACATGCAGTTCATTTTTGCAACAGCCGCTCTCTCTCAGTCCATCATTAGTTATGAAGGCAAACAATAATTGTTGATCAACTTCACTGAAACATGTACAAAACAATGGTATTGTAACAATTTACTGTCAAGCAGTAGACGCTCAAATGTGCATACACATGCCTTGGACTTCTAAACGCTATGATGCACCAATGACATTTCACCTTTGAGTCATTTGAAGCATGTTGGCACTGAGTCCAATAACGGGATAGAACAGGACGAGCTATTAGGATCAGGAAGAGCAGATCAGATAGACTTGACTTTGCCAGTCTCACACACCAAAATACACTGTACTTATGTAATCAAACTCGTTTTGTGAGTAATAGTCCCAACAAAAAAAATAAGCTTGGTGACTACAGCTCATTCTTCAGCAAACATTTCCATTTCAGTTACATTTCTCATATCCGTGTCACCCCAAGTGTCTGTTTGCATCCCACAAGTTGGTACTTGATCCTGACCACAGTTAGAACGGATGTATCAGTGAACAGGATCTCTGTAGGTTAAACTGTCCATTCTTTAATCCTGATGTGTCAGCTCATTTCATGATCTCTTCGAGGCAAAAACATCCACACCAACACCTGTAATAGAAAACATACCCTGAACTACACTCAGTTGATTCTTAAGAGAAACACTTTATTGCATAATCTGTTGCCAAGAAACAATGAGCACTGAAAAAAAAAAAAAAATTAAGCGCTATAAATAAATCCAGATGTCACTTATTATGTAAGATCTGCACAAATGAATTGGCAGATGTCTGTACTAGAGGGTGCGGGGCAGAATGAGGTTAATGAGGAAAGGAAGAAGCAGCCAAGTTTACCGTTACTCACCTCCACATTTAAATTAACTGCACAGCTCCACTTGAAACGAGCGGTGCTATGGTTCGATAGCGCATTAGATGCTGAGAGCCCTCTTCAAGGTCCACGACGTACTCTCTGAGAGAAGAGAGACAGCAGAGCTCAGCTGATGAAACAGCGTACTGGGTATAAAAAGGTAACGCTGCCACCTACTGGATCGTGAAAACTGTGACAACACATTAAGAGGAATGTAGATGAATGAATGAGGCACCTCTGATCGTCTGTTTCGGGCTCAACCAAGATGTTTTCCTGTGTCTCTTTCACCCGCAGGAACACAAAGGAGTCCAAGCAGGGCTCTGGTACTGGGATTACATTAGAAGAGACTGGATTTAGTGCGATGGTGAGAGAACATCTACAAAACAAATGCACATTATAGCTGAGCTTTATGTTTGAGAACAACTTGCCAATATTAACAATATTTTTGCATCTCCATTTAATAATGATGTTAAATCAAATTAATGGCAAATGCAATTAACTGTGTCCCACCGTTACTCTTTATATAAGAGAAAGCTCTTTGTGTAAATCAATAAAGCTGAAAAAAAGATAAATTAATAGAAACATTACATATTAACATTACATTAAATTTAATAAATTCGATTGAAATGTTTTTATGTATTTATTATTATTAATGATATTAAGAAAAAAAGAAAGAGCTGTGCTGAGCTGTGACTGAAAATCAAACCAGATTTAAATAGATGAATCCTGTGGGAGATTTTTGCAACTCATCTTTACATTTACTCATGAACTACCAGACTTAAAAGACATTTTGATTGATTTATTTTGGTCATCCAACATCTATAAATAGCCGTACAGGTTTGCGAGGAATAAACATTGTGAACTTGAAATCTAATTTTAAGGCTTTTCAAAGATCTGCAGGCGTCCGTCATCCAAGATCCAACAAACAGAAAGAGAACAGAGAGAGTTTGATGACAGAGATGATTATAAAAGGAATTTTACCAGCTTTGAGCAAATCGACTGTCTGCAGGTTGGGGGGCATGCGCTTCAGTGCTACAGCCTTCAGGTAGGTTTCTGTGTTTGCGTAGTACCTGGATGACGGGAAGACAAGTGTCAGGAGAAGAGCCATCATCTAAACAACTCAAATGAAGACTTTATCGCACTGTACTCACTCTTTGGCAAAAGCGAACTCCTCGGGTGAGAGAAGCGACGGGTCTCCTTCACCTCGAGACTTTTCTCTCTCGAGGACGTGCGGGAAGAATTTTTCGATCTACACATGGCACAGAAAACAGGGACATTTTTTTCCCCCCCACAGAAACTAGGTGAGGTGAGAGCAGCAAAGCGTACTGACAAGTTGACAACCTGACTGACCTTCTGCAGACGAGAGCGCAGGTAGCTGCTGAGCACAAAGCGGATCCTGTCTATTTCCATGCGATGGACGCTGGCCTTCATGTCACCTTTCTTCACCCGCTGGAGGTTGGCTTCCTGATGGAGGAACATTTCTTTTATTCAGAGTGTGTCACATTTAATCACAGGTAAGGACAACAATTCAATTATATGTGTGGCTAGAATCTACTGGTTATACACCAGTGAAATGATTATATTATTTAATGAATGGTATATATGTATAGACAAATGTGATTTTTTTTTCTATATATAATGAAAATATTGGGAATTGGGGTAACAAAACAAGCTTTTTTTTATTTCAAAGATAACCAAATACTAGGGCTAAACAATTTTAAGAAAAAGTTGTATTGCATACTTGATACTTACATCGTACCATTAAATTAATAAATGCCTTCACGCTAATGCAAAAATGAAATTGACTTCAAGAATTGACTTCAAATGTAGCTGCTATTAATTAACAAGAAACATACTATACACAGGCTACATCGAGTGCTTGAGCGACAGCAGTTATTGAAGAACTAAAAGAGCCATTTACTCCAGTACTGTACTTAAGTCTATTTCTTTGGAAAATTACTTAAGCAAATATTGCTCGTCCATTGTGCCCTGAAGCTGTGGAACAAACTAATTACTGATATCTGTCTTTTTTAATTTACATCTCTTTACTTCAGCATTTAACGGTTCATTATGAAGGAATATTATCATTTTAGGACATCATTTGATTGATTTTATGATGCATTATATGTATTTTTTTTAATTTCCTTCTCAATGTTTTCATTCACATGGTTTTATTATTGTATGTTTATACGAATGTAGTATTATTTCCATCTTTTTCAGTGGAGAATATTGTATTGTTTTACTCTGATAACTTTTACTATGACTTTCACAGGAGCCATTCTGCACTGATGACTTTGGTCAGGAGACAATTTCGTGCATTCTGGTGGTACTACGCATCAATTTGTGCCTTTTTCACCAATTTATGGTGGAAATATCTTTACTTATAAAAATGGAAAACAAAAAACTCCAAGCAACCAAGTGACAATTCACATATTACAAATCTCAGACATTCTGTATCATTTTCCTCTTTTAATATGATCCTGCTGAGTCGACACAGACATGATTTACTCTTTTTGTCTTTTCAAAATAAAAGCCCTCTGCTTCTTCCATGTTTTTTTAAGGGGAGATAAATTGTTGTGTTGGGGTGACATATTCCCCTCGCCCCCCAGAACCCTCCTGTGTGAATATTAGCTGTCAGTAGTGAGTATTCAGCATTAACAGCTCCTCTCCTCTCTAAATGTTGTGTTTACCATGTGAGTCAGCTGCTCCAAGACACACTCCACCACCTCGGATTTGTTCTCCAGCAGCTCCGGGGAGAACTTCTCGTTCAGCCAAGCCTGTGAGTGACAGCAGAGAGCAGAAACCAGTGTTTACCGAGTTTACCTTCAGTGAGGATCGTCGTGCTAATATTTAGCTAGTTAGCTCACTTCTTCCAGTTTGGCTATCAACTCCGCCGGAGTCATCACATCCTCCTGAGAGTCTTCTTGGTTGACGTCGCTGCCATCGTCAGACAAAGCGTCCGACATGTTTTAATACTTCCACGAAGTTTGTCGTTAAATCTCCAGGTCAGTAGAAACGTCTGCGATATGCTGGACTGTTCGAGGTAATGTCAAATTAACTCTGAAAACGTTTGTACAACAACCCAACTGCTAGCTACGATACAGGATGCATTTACCACCTTGTTTATTCGCGCCAATAAAACGGTTCTCGCGAGACTTCACGTTTGTGCGTGTAGGTCATTAAATCCCCGCGTAAAGGCTGCAAGGCAGAGTTAGTCACAGGCTGTTTAATGCTTTTAAACACGTTTCACCAATCACATGCTTCAGATTATTGATATTAAGTTTTAAATTAAGTTGTTATTCTCTCTGGAGATTTGATCTAATTTAACAGAGCCAGCTGCTAGAGAGTAGTACTTCCTTAAAGTCAATACCCAAGGTAATTAAATACAAAAAAATGTACTACATGTATACACTTAATTATATATGAACAAATAAATAAATGTATACAATTCATATTTATAATTAGTATTTTTTTAAATACTTATATACACATCTGTTGCACTCAGACTGTACTAAAGTGCAACAAATGCTCAATAATGTACATCTAGCAATCAATTGTTGAATTATCTGATGGTGAAAGAGTGTGATAGAGGAGCACATTATAAATAAAAGTGATGATTTACAATGTGAAACAAAATAATATGTATATATATTTATTTTACTTTATAAAAAGTGTTTGATATGCATGTAATTGCTAGAAATGCAACCAAAACATAATATGGAATAATATGGAAGTGTGCATAGCTTATAAATATTAACGGGTAGTTAAAACATAGTTTCCCAAAATCAGCGTGATAATTCTCATCTGTTCTGTACAGTTCTCTGGATTCTATCTCTCGCTTTCACTGTGTCACAGCTCTATCACACTCGCTGGTGTGAAATTAGAAGAAGCGCTCGTTCCAGTTGTGTTTTACAGGCCACATTGTGGCCTGCAGAAGAAACTCATTTGTCTGATTTCCTTCCTCTTCGCTTCACCGGCCTCAGAATTCTTTGTTATTTCACTAGTAATGATGCTGCATCCGCTGTGGCGGCGCTACTATTGCAGCTCTGCATCAGTACTCAAGCTTACCCAGCAGTACCCAGCTTCCTCTGGGTTTTATCTGATACATCAGATCTGAAGGGTGCCAGGTCGCACCACAACCTGAGAGCTGCTTTTGCAGACTTTTCAAAGCCCCTTATGTACTAAAGCAGATCGGCAGACGCTAATAACACAGCTTACATTCATGTCTAGAAACAACGCTTCTATCTGCTTAGGGAGAAGAAACTCTAATACTATAATGTTCCTGAGATCAGCTGTTTTTTATGTTGTTGATCATTTAATTTTAATTTTATCATCATATCCTAACTTATAAGTGTAGTTTATTATTTCAGTCACTGACAACCTGCTCGTACCTCAATATTTCCTTTGTCCCACATGTAAAAACTCATAAAAGGAGAAGAATCGTGCCAATGATCACATCCATTAAATTTATCAATAATTATTTTTATTTTTTGTACTTATTTATTTTGACATGAATTGGAGAAATTCTCAGTATGTCTGTGAGTAAGAACAGAGGACCAAACGTGTTTTTGTCTTTTAATATTTGTGTTTTTATTTTTGATCATTTAATTTGTTTAAATAAATTTGAAAGACAAAGATTTCTGCGTATACTATCCATGAAAATATCCAACACTGATCTCACACACAGTATTATACAGAATCAATACCTTCAACAAACTTCACATTACAGTACAATGAAAACAAACTGTAGCTTCCCAAAGTGAACTTGCTGAAATTGTGCAACGGAGGACAGAGATGTGCAAGATCTGTGGATTTGACACAATTTTTAACCGTGATTGTAAATCTGAAAGCAACCAATCAGACGGCTCATATTGCATGCTTATTGTTTAATTCGCAGTTAAAGCTACACTACCGCTCAAAAAGTTTGGGATCATCCAGACAATTTTGTGTTTGCCATGAATTGTCACACTTTGATTTGTAAAGTGATTGTAAAATGAATAGAAAATATAGTCAAGACAATGACATGGTTAGAAATAATGATTTGTATTTGAAATAATAAGTCAGTTTTATAGCTTCTCTAAACAGCTAAACTGTCAACACCTATGTAGATATTGCAGCAAAAAATAGACTTTTGCATCTAGAATAGTCATTTACCACATTAGCAACGTATGGAGTGTATTTCTGATTAGTTTAAAGTTATCGTCATTGAAAAAAAACAGCGCTATTCTTTCAAAAATAAGGAAATTTCTAATTGACCCCAAACTTTTGAATGGTAGTATACGTTACACAGTTTTATAGGGAATTTCTTACATGGTTCTGCTTTAAGATGAAAAAAACAATACAAAAATAGAATAATGCAAAACTGTGACTACTTAGAATTCACTTAACCACAGAATTAAATTTCCAGGCGTCTGACAGGTGTTTTGTGTATTATGTCTCAAACGTTTCAGTTCCAATCTTGAAAAATTACACAAATCTATAGAAAATCGGACCTTCATAGAAAAAAAAAAATTCCAGAATTAGAAATTACTGACATCTGGAGGTGAAATGCAAATGCTTACAGCTTGTGGGGGTAAATGGGATTCATGGCAGGTAGGGCGTATTCAGTTTGGGGATTAAACAGAGGCAGGGAGTAGGGATGGGGGTAAACGACAGAGCCGATGAGAGCGGTGTGAGCTGGGCTCACCGGGACGTGCCGGTACATGAGCTGCGACTGAGGATGCCTCAGTCTGTTGGGCAGGAACGCTGGGTGCAGCAGGGGCTGGTGCCGAGAGTCCGACCTCCCTGACCTGTCGTAGCTCGACAGGACGCACGACACTGGCATGGCGGCGGGGGAATGGGACAGGCCCTGCTGGGCCAGGGGAACCTTCTGCTGCATTGTCCTGGATTTGTCCCTCTTCTCTGACGGGTACATCCACGGGACCGCGTTGTTCAGTTTCTTTGCACAGTTCAGGGACTCGCCCTGCTGCGTCAACCGGCCCTGGTGGAGCTTAAAAACCGGTCGAATAGGAGCGGGCCGCAGGAGCTGCACGGATTTTGGAACGACTTTGGAGAAACTAGAGGTAGACGTCGGGGCCCACTCGGACGAGTGGAGAGGCTGAGGGAAGTTTTTGACGCTCCAGGCGCAGTCTTTAATCTGACCCTTGAGGGAATCCGTGGGGCTGACGCGAGGGACGTCTTTGTTCTGTCCAGCGGGCTCTTTAGACATCTGAGTGCAGCCCAGAGACTTGCTGTCCTCGCTAGCGCCAGACGCGCTTTTCGCGCCGGAATAGTTTATCGGCAGTTCTGAGGTCGGCGCGGGTTTGTCGTCATTTCCTGCTGGACCGTCCTCTGACGAAACAGAGAACGGCGAGGCGCTGCGGGAGGAGGAGGAGGACAACGGCAGCGGGGAGCCGTCGGAGGAGTTGCAGTTCCGGCCGGAAGAGGAAACCCAGGCCGGAGACTGAGAGCAGTGGATGACGGACGGCCTTTCTTTGTCCTCCGACTGCGGGCTCAGCGGCAGGCTGAGGCTGGCCTGGGCCACTCGTTTCTTCTTCTCCAGAGGAGAGATGACCTCTCCGGCAGCCGGCGGGTTGTGAGCGGCCCAGGGGCCCGTGGCGGGGACCTGCAGACGGCGGGTACACGTGTAGACCGAGGCGCAGAGATCGGCGGCCGCTCGGTTGGGCTGAGAGCAGTCCAGATGGCGTCTGTCAGAGGTTCCGGGCCACAGGGAGGAGTGAGGGTGCATTGCCGCTTCACTTTGGCAGGAAGCCTCTGGACTCCTCTGGGTGAGCAACTGTGAAATAACACAGGGGATCCTTTAAACCCATTGAAGCCTATGAGCCTTTAACTCAATGACTGTCATTTTATACTTCAAAAATCTAAATATCACTCATACACCTTTTTTTTCTTCTAATGACAACTTAGACAAAAGGTTTTAAGTAAAATAATAATGAAAAAAAATAAGTTTCCAAGTGCTTCCTGTCACATGACATCAACTTCCTGTCTCTTCCTCCTGAGAACATGGAAAAGACAAACCCTCCCAGAAAGAGGTAATTCTTTTTTTTGATTATTCTGATTTTCAACCCTGACATTTCTATAGAATAATCCCCCTAAAAAGAATTTTGAACATGGGATAAATAGGTTTTTGTTCATAGATGGCAATTTTAATAGCCATTAAAATGCTATTTTCTGCAAAGAAAACAGTACAAAATGGAAAAATAGATGCATAACATGATTGTTAGTGACTCAACTGATATAATTATATGGATGCAATCTTTGAAAAAAATCTAGGCTTGAATGGGAAAAAAAAACAGCACAAATTTTACTATCTTTAAGTTTTCATCAGAAAGACAATACTGTACCTCAGAATCCACCTCTCTGTCTGACTGACTCCTTTTCCTCTTGCCCTCAGCCTTGTTGACCTTTCCATCTAAATTCCTCTTGTAGGACTTCCGGGGTTTGCTCTCAGGCAGCGGTTTGTCGTCCTCTCCTTTTATGTGTCTCTCAAACGGCAGCACCAGCCTGTCACATGAGCGATTTCTGGTTTAGATTTGGTTCATACTGTTCATACTGCAGCTGGGTTCGTTGGAAACGGTAATTTACCTCTCATAGTGTTTGCGGGTGCAGGTGGCAGCACTGGTGCTGCCTGGACTTCCCCCCAGCTCATCGTACACTTTCTTCCAAAGACGTCGCGCTGTCACCTGTTGATGAAAACCAGCTTTTACAATACAATATTTACTAGGGACTACATAATGTGCATTGACCATTAATGGCCATTTATGGTATATATATATATTATTACTCTACAGATCCTTTTAAGTTTAAATTTCAATGTAATCAGCTTCAGCCCTGATCATAACAACCAAATATTCATTCATTTTCAGATTTTTAACCCTAAAAAAACCTAAAAAATGTACATATTGTTCCTGAAATAAATGTAGAGTGATTATTTTCTGACAAATAATCACCCTAAGGACATATATTCCCCCATAAAAATGCCCCCATAAAAAACTACCAAATACTCATTTATTTTCAGAATATTAACACTTTAAATTCAAGTGTGAATATGGACATTTGACATGTAAATTGATTTTAGGGGAAGGGAAGTGGCCGATTTAACTGCTACATCTGCCGGGTCTCACCTTCACACTTTCATTCATAGGTTTATGCATCCAGACACTTAAAATGTTCAAATGTTGTGTCATTTCAGTATGACTTGCATTCTAGTATTTGGTGCACTGGTTGTTGATATTCAGAGTTCAGTCACGGAAATGTACCAGCTGCTGTCACCATCACAATACAGCACCTGGTAAGTAACATTTAAATTACGCAATTTCAACCACACGTTCAGATTTTGGCGAACAGTTAAATAAAGAACTTACAGAATCATAACCACCGAGTTTCTCAACCGCTTTGTAGATCATCCAAAGGTTAACTGAAAGAGAAGAAGAAACACATATGTGCCGTTTTACTTTAAATTCGGAGTGCGGATGGTGTTAGAACCGCGGCGATCACCATGGGAACGCACGTCAAACTCACTCTGTTTGAAACCCAGATGTGGGATCCTTTCTATGGGTGTAGCTCTGTCCTTCATAAAAGAATGCAGACTCAACACGAAGGACTTCTCCTCCATCTGCAGCGGGTTGGGTCTCACTTCTTCCTCACATTCGGTCGGAGAGTCGTGAATCTCGATCACCGAGGGGGAAGTCTAACCGAGGAGAAACCAGATGCATTACAACTCAACCGAAGTGTGTTTCGCATCAAACTCATATTGCTCCTGTGAACGCGACACGGTCCACTTGCACAGATATGGAAAACCTGTTTTACCGTTGATCACAAATGGAGGGGGGGGAGAAGGTGACACATAGTTATCTCATGGGACACAAACGTAGAAATGAAACATCAAAATCAGAGGGTTTTACCGCTACTTTCAATAGATAACCGCTACACATCCTGTCTGGAGAGAAAGCAGCAGACTTGTGGGGTTTTTGGTCTAGAGCTGTCAGTCACTGGTATCACAAATGTCACTTTGAATAACAAACATGAGCCAAAACAAGAGGCTTAAAAAAACCAGCCTGTAATCTAAAAGCTGTCAAACAATATGCATCAGCAGCAGACTGACGAGAAGCCAGACGTGGAGTCGGAGATGGCGCGTTGTCAAAAGTGTAAACCGTGTCAAAAGAAGAAGAAGTTCATCGGCTGATCTGTTTCTGCAAAAGTGAATTCCACGGTTTTGAAGACGTATTTCAGAATACCAAGAAAGCTGCGACTACTCAGAAATCCAGCCAGTGTAAGAAATTGACAATGTCACTATTTGTGGTTTGCGAGAAAGGAGAAATGAAACAGTGAAGGCATGCACAATGATAACCCGGCCGTTAGAAGGCTAAAGAGAAAGACAACAGCAAGGAGCGAAGAAGTGGAGCCGTTTACTGCCGTTGAAATAGAATGTTCTGATATATAGTTGCTGAATGACTGTGTGAAGGATAAACAGTACATGACTGGTCAAAAGTTTGGGGTCACTTGATCAAAAATACAATCTATACATTATGCATGTCTGGTTTTTGGTGCAATATCTACATACGTGTATAGAGGCTCATTTCCAGCAACTATCACTCCAGTGTTCTAATGGTACAATATGTTTGTTTATTGCATCAGAAGGATAATGGATGATTAGAAAACCCTTGTGTAATCATGTTAGCTTAGAGAAGCTATAAAACTGACCTTCCTTTGATGAAAAAGCAGTTTGAAGGAAAAAAAAAATATCATTTCAAATACAAAGCATTACTTCTACAACTCATGGTGGCAAATGAAAGTGTGACTTTTCAAGGAAAAGGCAAAACTGTGACCCCAAATTGTTGAATGTCAAATATATCAAGTGATAAGATAGATAGTAGAATATCATTCCTGCTATGTGGACAAAAAAAAACAAAAAAAAAACAACCGAGTGGGTAATTTCTGTTAATGCAATCAGATAACGGTATGTGACGGTATGTTCTTCAAATGTGAAATCGCTGTCTCTGCATCAATCAATTTCTGATAGATTTGATGTCAAGGGAGAGACCACATCGGACAATATCGATATTCTTAGTCTGAATCAGCGCACGCAAGAGGCTGCTGCTGTATTTCTGTGGCAGTCGTCGTACAAACAAAACAGCTCAAGGTGGTTTCATATTGAATCTAGTTCCTCTATGCGGTTCCTGGTTCCGAGAAGCAGGCCTCTAGAGTGAGTAATAGTGAAGGTGCAGGCCTCTTAACTAAGATATCCCCAACTGAGTCACAGTTCATTTGCTTCACACTGCTGTTCCCAGCTAACAGACGACAGCTCTGACTTTCCACTGTTGGCCTATATGCCCGATGGGGTTGTGTGTACTGAGTAAAACGGGTCATACATCGCCTATATCACGTTTCGTGGGATATTTTATAACGCGGGGCACATTTGTCAGTTACGGCAGGTGGCGAGAGAATGGAAATCGTATCTGGGCCTGGGATCTGGCATCAAGGTTCACCGGTATTCACGGAGGAGCAGCGGGTTTACTTTCAGTTATTGTTTTCGGAACTGATTCACAAAACTTTCAGGTTTCTGCGTCAGTGGGTCGCCTGCAGGAAACGTCTGCGCTCTAAAGACAACCGCGTAAGCCCCCCTCCCCCTCCCCCCCTCTTTTCGAGATGCAGATCTCACTCTGGCAAACGAGGGTGAGAATATCGACGTGACAAACGTCGGGGCCCATTTCCATGCGAAGAATTCTTTTTCTGGAAAACCGTGTGGGTGCCGCTGATGTCACAAGTTTCTATATGTGACTCTCGCAATGATTGTCAGCGGTGCTGGATTGATGCTATCGGCAGGCCAGAAGTCACCACAGAAACCGCCGGGCTTTCAACTCGCACCGAGCCCTGGAAATTTAGCGAGCTGATTTGTGTTTCTCATATTGTACCTCTCAGTTACCAGAATAATGTCCTGTGTGCAGACCTCCTGCACTTTCTGTATGCGCACACAAAGAAATATTGCGGTGTGAGTGTGCGTGAGAGATGCCTCTGTGTTTTTCGAGGCCCTCTGAGAATACAAAAAGCAGAATCACTTATTCCTTGTAACTCATTTCACAATTACACACTGAGATGAAACAACTGTACACACACACACACACACACACATACACAATCAGCATTTGGAAATATGCCAGTATCTAAAATTCACTAAGAAAAGGGAAATGAAAACACAGCGCACGGCTCGCCCTGTGTAGTCATGTCTGTAGTCACTGATTAACTGTAACTGATGAAAATTGCCCAGATTGCAACCAGAAGGGTAACTGACGTTTGATCAGGAAGTCCGTACCTGGTCGGACGTCCCCTTCTCCTCTTCGCTTTGTTGTGACGTCTCGCTCTGCTCCTCTCGAGCTGCAGACATTGACACAAGACACCAGATATTTAGCCACAAACACGCCCCTTGAACATTTGCCAGCGATGGCTCTCAGCCTGACACTCACCCCGCTATACCGAATACATCACACAACCAGCGAGAACAATTCCGATTAGTAGTTTGTGTGATGTTTGTACTGGTCAGATCACATCAACACAAACAATCTGTAGAACATATTGTCAACTGAGTCTGATATAAAACCACAGGTTGCAAAACCACTTCCTGCTCATGAACATAACTGCCTGTGTGCTGCACTGTATGATATTGTAAGACACACTCTACTACTATAACTACCGCCGTCACTATGACAATAGTAGAATGTAATTATGCAAAAATGTAAAGTGTAATCCCATGATTTCTGATACACCAATGCTGGTAATTAACTTAATTAATTGAATTTAATATGACATTTTCCTCTCGTCTGTTGTTTGATTGTCATTATGATTTGAGGTCATTCTATATATCCACGTCTACATTTCTGGATAGTCCCGATTAAAACAACACCAACAGAAAACTGTTCAAAATTAAAACCGCTTTGGGGGTTAAATGCAATTCGGAGAATTCAGCTGTTACTCAGCTCAATACCTCGCAGTCCTCCACCCACAGTGATATAATTTGCGTGCAAAACCAATATGCTTCTCTTTTGAGATCACTTGCTTCCTGTGCTGCGGCTTGAACCTTTAATTCTGCTTTCAGTAGCTTCTGACTTCTCTCTTTTTTATGTCTTAAGGAAATATTTTTCCTGCTATATCGCTGATGTGTTCTGTCTTCAACGTAAACCGTCAGTTTGTTCTCGGCCTGTCAAAATATAATTTTCCTTTGTGCTACAACCAGATATTGATCTCCCCAAATTACCGGTGATACATGAGTTTGAGCGTTTAATTTACTTGAGATAAATTCCTGAGACTTTGAAAAATCAAACTGGAACAATTGGCTGAAATCAACCTATGATTGAATTCAGGTTTTTTTCTATCTTGAGTAAGCAAAGGTCATTTAAATCTGTCAGTTTTTATACAGTTCAATATACAGCAAATATCTGTCTGTAGAGCATGAAACCAGTAAAAGTGAACAACAGTTGGCGGCGAATAAGAGATAAAAGTGATTCTCACCCATTTGCAGAGGTTTTGTGTCGTTCTCTTGTCTGGTCTGTGGCTGAACTGTGTTTTGTGACACTAATTCATGCAGCAGCCTCTTCAACTTGACACTATGAAATAGGAAGGTGTCTCCACAGGACAGTTTCATTGGTTGACTGATCGCACCACAGGAAATGAGTCTGGGAAACTGAGTTTTTTTTTTTCTCTCTCTCTCTCTGTCGAGTTCTTCTCTGTTTCGTCTCCTGATATTCAGACAAAAGAACATCCCAGCTGCGTTTAAATTGTTTAAAATTAGCTCTTCATTTGTCCCACGTTTCAATAAAGCATGACATTTTAAAGATAAATATAGTTTATTTGCAGATATGTCGTCAATGTATTTCTATGTATTAGAACAAACTAACCCGTGAACATTAGAAAACTGGATTCAAGAGCTAATTTACTCAATTTATTTTATATGGTAACAAGGGTTTTATTTTTATAGGTCTTTCTTTAAAAAAAAAAAAAAGAAGCCTAACCCTAAATTGAAAATAAGGGCAATCAAAATTAAGACAACATATCAAGATGAGAATAAAACAAATATAGCAGTGCTCATCGATAAAGACAATTAAACGCCTCATCTCACAAGCATTTTAGATATAGTCACAGTACTCTTTACAGTTTCAAATTTACCTAAATTGCTGAATTTGGGGAAGTGAAAGAGATGTTCAACGGAAGTCCCCAAAAAAAGATTAAAAGGCGTCGGAACACATAAACGTGTTATTAAGACAACCTAAAAAAAAAAAAAAAAAAACCTAATAAAGGAAGTAGTGTTGCACCATATTGTCAAAGCGCATTACTTCTTATCAGTGTCCATTGTGACAAGGATTTGTAGTTCAGTTTAAGCCTCGATCGCTCACATGAACATTGAATTTAGAAGCCATTAGTCACATTTTTGTTTTGTTTTGTTTCAGTCCAAATTCAGTCATTGAGAGAGCACAATGTTTCTTGGAGGCTGCCTAATGACTAATAGGCTGCAGTGACTCATTTTATAGGTGATTCAGAACCAAATTCTACAGTTTGTTTTCATTTTGCATCACAAAATATTAAAAAAAAATCTGCCTTTAATGTCCCCAGGGGATTATTTGACTGATTTCGCTGCTGTTGCACGGACATGAGAATTGTCTTCACAGATTTTATATAATGGTGTGATACATTACTTCCTTCTAAGAAGTGTAGGATAAAGTATTACATGTCACGGTGAATTTGCATTTTAAAAGCATCTCACTTCCTTTATTTATTATGAGGTTGAGACAAAACACAGCAAAGGGAGGGTTTTGTGAAAATTATAATAATTACTTATTGGAATATTTATTTTATATTAAATCAACATTTGGTGTTATTGTCTTATTGTCTCGGTATAAAAAAAAAATAGTTTAAAAATGGAAGAATTCAAGCATGCAGTTTTGACTCATACCAGCTATTATGCTGAGCTCAACGATTTCTCCACACACTAACAAGTAAATTGGAGCTCTGAGGCTGCTAGGAATTATGACTTTGTTTTTAAGGAAGAGGTAAAAACGCCACTTCTTTAAAAAGCAGTTTCTGTTGGTCATTGCCTGAAAGATATTGGTTAAAAATAAAAACCCAGAACAATGCAGAAGTGGATTTTTCCACTAGGGCTGAATGGCAAAAAAAAATAAAAAATAAGGTCATGCCTCAGAGGGACAGAATGGATTTTGGATTTCAGACATTTAAAAAAACAAAAAGAGGCCATTTTCCTCCAACTGTCCCACACTCAGAAAAACGACACAGATCTTGTGATTAGAAAAAACACTGAAACACAACGAAGCTGCACTCCACTCCGCGTGTTTTTGATCTTATTTGAAGGGGGATGCCCTATTCCTCCCATCTGTTGCGGATAGAGTATGACATTTCAAAAACGATAAACATTTAAATGTCATAATAACCAAATATATTCAAAATGTCCAATTCTCTGAGGGATTTTTTTTTTCTTTTTACTCAGAAGTTTTTGTTTTGCCTTTGTTTTTCTTTTCAAAAAAGGTGATCAACAAGAAATTCTGCAAAAATATTGTCAAGGAATGTGATATTACAATGTTCCCACGAACGCCTCGGCTAATGCAAATTATAAACGTGACGCCGGTAAGTTGTGAGGATTCAGTTGGAAAATTCACTATTGATATATAGACATAATGACTCTAGTTATTTATTGATTTAAAAAAAATACAAAAGAACTTATGAGATCAGGTGTGTGGTGACATTTGAACTTCTGCAATAACATGGACATAGTTTATGTCACATGTTCCAGGTAATTTATTAGAATTCCACTGAATTATAATTATGTTTTGCACAAGTCTTAACTACTATATCTCTTGCATCTGACAACAAATGTGGAGACGATGAGCAAAAACATTGGCTGTATAGATCAAAAAAATCCCCAGTTATTCATTTCAGACTTTCACTGACATAAACATTATGGGGTTGAGGTGAGGGCAGGATGGCGTGAATGAGAATGTGTGGAGAAAATATCGTGAATCCAACACAGAAAAGATTTCCTGTCTGAAGTGAGTCACTATCCTGGGAACAATCTGCAAAGCTCTTAAAGAGAAAACCGGCACACACAAGATTCCCGTCAAGGAGAGAAAACATCAATGGCTCTCGCTATTTGTGCTGATTTAAATACATTTAATGAACATTTTAAATATAATTTAACCCTACACTGTAAAACATTCACAGCAGCGTGAGATGTTATTCGTATCTGTGGGTTTCTAAATGGTGTAGGTGTAAGTGGAAATGATCCTGAAACAGATAACTGAAGCTAATATTAAAATCAAGTGGAAAACAAATCTCATTCAAAATTTTATGCAAGCTGAAACTGAATATTTGGCCTGAATGTCAAGCTGGGAATTAGCGATTAAATACAATTTAAACAACAATTTCTGGCTAATATAATAAGATGGAATGTTACCGAGGAAGAGCTTTAATAGCACACTAAACGGATAAAGCTGACTGAGCACACACAGGGGTGTAAAAGTTCAAAATGTTTGTTCTTGAACAATATTTAGCAGAGAAGTCTGAATATAGTGGCAATCGACTTTCCACCTGTGGGTATGGACTCTGTACTGTAAATACTGTATATATTATAAATGAATATTTAATGTGAAAGGGACAGAAAACCCTTAACGGCACCTATTTATCACTTGCACCATTGTGTATTCAACACCAACTGAAGGATGTGGGAGAGGTAAAATCTGATTTTTCATGTGAAATTGAAACCTGTGCATTAGAGGTGAATTCCCCAGCTGTTGCCTCATTCCAGGAAACTGATTGTAGTGCACATACTGAATCTGTATATACACAGTACATCTGAGTTCCTGTTAAGCCTCAGAAAATCCCTCATTTCAAACTTCTACCCTGTCTGCAGCCCCTGTTGTGCTCGACCCATTTTGAGAAGACACGATGACAACGTTTCTTTATTTCTTTTATTATGAAGAATGTCTGTGCATTACAATAGACTCTGGGAAAACAAAACATGAATAATGCAGCGGATACATGATGCCCTTTTCTATTCGTGATCGGTTCGGTTTTATTTTCACCTTTTTTGTCAACTGACCGTAAAGCATTTTAAAGCGAGACTTCAAAGATAAAAACGGTGAATTTGCATAATATCTGCCGCCAAATGTTTTAAATAAAAATGAAATGTCACCAAGCGCTTTTTAGAGGGGATCAGCTTCCTCTCGTTATGGCACCATAATATCACACAGAGATTTGTTATGCACTAAAAGTCAACCTCAGACCAGCGAGATCCAAAAAAAAAAAAAAAAATGTTGCACATCTAATTTTCTGTCTCTTCAGCTTCTCCCTGAAAAGTTAAATATGTTGAAATTATTTGGTCCAGATAATGAAGGAATTGTGGAGGGCAAGAAATGAAAACGACCATTTTTATATAATCACAGTTAAAGGTAAATTTAACCGTTTTATGCGTTCTTCACTAAAGTCGACCACTCATAGCAGCAGCAGAGCAAACCTTTTTTTTTTTTTTTTAAATATTCACTTCAACCACAGTCAGGTCAGTACATAAACATGGTTTGAAATTCACACAGGATATAAGTTGAATCACATTTAAAAAAGGGGAAAAAAAATAATAAATCAGTATTCCGGTAAAGAAAGGCAAAAACAAGGCAAAGGATTATACTGTAGCTGGTACCACCATTTTTGAGGAATTGCTACGAGTAATAATAAAACTACCTGAAATAGAACTTAAGTCACTTTGTAAGGAATGTGAACTAGAAGTGTTGTTAATGCTCATTGAATTTAAATTGAACAAAGGCTGATTTTGTACTGCATCACATTTAAAAGGTAAGGAGATTTTTGAGGGACAGGGGAGTTTTCATTAGCCTAGTTTTTTTTTTTTTCCCCCCACAAATCCCTAAACTATGCCATCAAGTGCTTACAACATCAACGTTTTAATGGAATTGCCTTTTTGAAATGAGGAGAGACTTCAAAATCTTCTGGCCCACGATTACCAGCCGTTCACTGGTCCATGACGCAGAGGATCGTTACATCGCTCTGTTACATCCTGATCGCTCGAGTGCGAGGACTGACTGTGCCGCGTGTTGTTTTGCTGCAGAGGTCCTCTGTGGCCGCCAGTGTGGTGATCTTCTTGGGAGGGGAGGGGCTACATGAGCTCGACATAATTGGCTGGGAACATTCCAAAATGGCCGTCGGGGCCGTAGCCTCGCCACCAGCCCTCGTCGATCATCTCGATCCCGGTGATGATGTTGTCGGGGTCGAACGAGATCTCCGTGTCATCAGCTGAAGGAAGAGGACGACTGTGTCACACGTACATCACATAGCTCATATATGCCGTTATACATTTGAGGTTTGCCAATGCAGCCGAAATTAGAAACTCAACTGTTTTCAAAAAATATGTCCAAAAATTGTATCCTTTTAGGAAATTGACAAAATATGCACAATAGATGCAGTATTATATTTTATATTTCCTTATACCCTGCAAATTCCAGTCATGAAAAAACACAGAAAACCCTATTCACTTTAACTACCCTAAAAAATTTGAACGTGTAGCCAAAAGGTGAACTTTGCAGGTATAGTTTAAGTTTAAATAAAGTTCTTTTAACATGCCAGACACTGACATGACCTCCTACTCATCAGTCCATTTGCGACGGAAAACCTACCAGCCTGATAGTCATATAAGGCCCTGGCACAGATGCCTCGGTCTGACGCGTCCTCGGCAGCCGCTTCATAAGCGTTATCCTCCTCCACCTAAGAGAGAAATCAGGTCAAGTTGTGCTTCAGGAGTCATTTAAAGAGTCACTGCATTTCCTGCTGCAAGGGAATTAAACAACCACCTGAGGGGGCTCTTCGTAAGTCGGCTCCTGGACGTAGGAGTCGACAGCAGGTGCCTCCTCTGAAAAGAGAGATTTGTCAGTCAGATCGTGTCATTTAAAGCTGTTTATCCACCAGCAGGTGGCGGCAGCGGCAGCAGCAGCTGATCCTGACAGCACAATTTGGCTGGAGGGAATATGTGCAGATGACTTTAAAAATAACTAATAAGAAGCAGATGGGTGGGCTGGAAATATGGTGTGCGTGTGTGTGTGTGTGTGTGAGAGAAATGGGCCACACCTTTCGGCTGTTCCTGGGGGGGCACATCCTGCTCATCATACTCACACCTGGAGTGTCCATCAGCCACATCTGGCTCTTATCACCCAAAACACAAGCACAGACATGCATGTACACACAGGAATACAGTCACAAGTCCATGCAGGTCGAAAACCACCACCACTCGCAGACATAGGCTACATTCTTGGCACTCTTTACTCAAGAGGTTTAAAAAAAAAAAAAAAAAGATAATCTGGAAAATATCTTCAAAAACAGAAAACACTGAGTGGAAGAATGACTCATGGTGAAAGGTATGATCATAAGAGATATGAAGATGATGACACACAGCATTAACGTGGAGAAATGAAGTGTTGAGCTTTGGTTAAGTACGAGATTGTCACCCAACACATTGTGTGTGCATTCTTTGCGTGTTTGTGTGTGTGATCCCAAACCTGTGGCGCGGACAGGAGAGGCGGAGCCTGCGGGCACAGGAGAAGCTTGGCGCTGAGGTGAGCTGGCTCGCTCACTTTCATACACGGGCTTAGACAGAAAAGGGCTTTGCAGACGCCCTGAGCATAGAGACATATGGATGGCAAAGTGGACGAGAGAAAACAAGAGAGCAGACAGGTTGAGCAGAGGAAGGGAGGATGGAGACACGCGGTGCGTCTCAAACGGTAAACTTCTCTACTGTGGATGACATGCTGCACTTTATACTGCCTTTTATCAGCAGACCATTCACAATGGAGTATAGCAAAATTCACACCAACCAGCAGCAGTACAACAGCTTTTATCTTATTTTGAAATCTGCTAGGTTGGTGGTCCGTCTGTACTCAAAGTGAAGAGTACAGAAGTATGCCGTTTGAGACACAGCAAAATAGTTCAAAGTATGACAAGAGATTCTCATGGAAAGATTTAAAATAGGATGGCTTTGGGAAAGGGAAATCGCCTCCAGAAAGACAATGACCACGTTTGTACCTGCTGCTACTGAGAGCGAGGACGAGAGCTTTGTAGTAACACAGGAGAGGCTGTGACATTTAAAGCGATTCCTACGGAGAGGTCAGTGTGTATGTAGGGCTGATACCTGGCTGCGGGCTAGCGGGGGCAGCGGCGGGGACGTCCGAGTCACTGGGAGCCATTCCCCTCTCTCTCTGCTTGAACATCTCTCGGGGGTTCACAGCACGCTGAGAGATGAGAGAAGCTGCCTCCTACGGCAAAGAAATGGAACGGGCAATAATTAGACAGCTGATAAACATGGGCGGCAAAGGTTAGCTTTTGCATTCTGTGTGTTTTTTTTTTTTTTATCAAAAGTAAAGAAAGAATTAATCATGCGACTGCGACAGATGTTATAAAGTTGAGCTTCAAAGGATGAAAAAAGTAAAGACCCATCTTTGTCTTAAGAGGGGGGAGAAAAAGGAAGGGGAGTTTGGCCAGAAGAGAGCACGTTCAGGGCGGACCACTCACGTTGGCCTTTTCCACAGATTCACCTCGCTTGACTGCTTTCTTCTGGGCGGCCTCATTCTCCTCCTGCTCCGCCTGATGATGTTGATATTAATGTTGGCACCGCTGATGTTAGCTACCTTCCTGACTTAGGTGTTTACAAGTTCTGTGCACTACTGTGACTTCTTTAACAATTAAAACAACAAGTGGGTCGCAGTCACTGGTGGACAAAATACTCTGTTTCCTTACTTACATAACAGTAGAAATACTGTTGTCTAAAAATACTCAATTGCAAGTAAAAGTCCTGCATTCAACCTGTTACTTAAAAAGTAAAAAAAGCATTATTAGCAAAATGCTGCATCATTTTCTTCGTTTGTTTAATACACTTCATAAAGCAGCTATTACACCAATTACATAGAATAAAAGAACACCATCTTCCACAGTAAGACTATTACAATATATTATTTTATGTCAAATCTGAATGGGGAAAAGAGAATAAAGCTGTCAAATAAATGGAGAGGAGTAGAATGTAGAATATTTCCCTCTGGAGTGAAGTAGAAAGTAGCATCGAATTGAAATACTTTGGTAATGAACCCTAAAACTGTACGTAAGCACAGTACTTGTGTACAGAAAATGTGCTTGGTTACTCTCCACTAATGATGAGTAAATATGAGAAGTTAATTTACCACTAATCTGCACATCTGTTCCTTAACTTTCCCTCGGGTAACTTCCTGGCTGAAACCCATCGACTCATTGTGTAACCTTGTCAGACAACTGGACGGCGAGAGGAGCCACTCACCCTATTTGGTTTCTGCTGCTCTCTGGCCTCGGCCTCCTGCTGCTCCTGGTACCTCCTATTAAATCATTTAAAAGACAGGAAATGAAATTTGAGCCTGTGGACAGCTACCATTATGCACTGTCCTCCTTGTTGCTACCTACTTTTGTTCAGCAATCTGCATGGCCCTCTCCTTGTCCCTTTTGTCCCTCTGTAGTGCCTCCTTGGCCTCTCTGTCTTTCCTCTCTCCCTCCAGCTGCTGGCGCTCCTCGTCCGCCTTGCGTCGCTCCTCCTGGCGACGTCTCTCCTCATCTTTCTGAAACAGCCGGGGGGAAAAAAAAACAAACATTGGCTTTGTATTTTGCAGTAATTATTGTGACAAAAAGAAAAAAAAAAACTGATTTTGACTTTTCCCTAAATGCAACAGCAATGAACTTTACTTTCTGGGCGTATTTGTGGCAGGTGGAGTGCTGTGCCAAGAATTGCAAACAAAAGGACAAACTTACAATCGTGCTTTTGCTGACTATGGCCACATTCTTGATGTAGAAAAACTGCCTGCCTTGTGTTTTCATACAGGATTTCAAGAGAAATTGTAATATATGTCAAATGGTTTTAAAAGTGCATACTCTTGCAGATTGCTGATTCAAGATGAATTATTCAAAAACATCTTACAGAAAAATTAAACTTTTTTTTTCCAGGGGAGTTGTTTTCAAAAGATGTCTCAGAGGTGAAGCTGCAGTTTGCATTAGCTTATAAAGTAGCTTAAGAGCCTTCGGTACCTCTGCCTGTGCCCAGAAGTTGTCTTTATTGGTCTTTCGGATTTCCGACATAGCGTTGGTCTTCTGGTACACGGAGCCCTACGGGGAAGAAAAGACTATTTAAAATGATTGCCTAAACATAAAAACAATATTACAAAATCAGACAAATACACTCAACTGTTTGTTAAAACAATTTATCTAAACCTAATCCAACTCTCATTAATCATTAAATGGCTACAAATAAAATTACAAAAAAACAACATTTAGCTTTTTTGAGTAATGCTGTTGTAAATATTAAGTACCCCGTTGGTCGGCTGCTCTTGTGTTTTACCACATATTCTGTTTAAATACTTAACCATGTGCCTGATTTGTGATTTAACAACTAACCACAGACATGAACCAATGATTTATTTCTCTCATAAAGACAGCATGACCAGAAGAGGTGAGAGAAAAATTAAAAGCAGTGCATTCAGGTCATCACGAAGGGCCAAAACCTTCCAATATTTTTGATTTAAAGTGTCTAAAAAGTTGTTTTCAATGGTAGAAAAAGCAGACAGCTCTAACAGATGAGTTTAAAGCTTATCTGTGTGAGTGTGGACATGTTTGGAGATTAAACGAGCCTACTTCAGATTGGGCTTTCTGCTTATCTTTCTGGCATGAAAGACAAGCAGACAGCAGGGCAACGAGGGAGGAATGGGTGTCCGCTGCAGGCGATGCATACCACAGGACCCTGAGGACCGCTGTCCTGGAAGCGGCCGGGAGCTTCTTTGTGGAAACTGTAGTTGGCTCCGGAGGCTTTGGCCACTTTTTGCATGATTGCCTCGGGTTCCACATCCTCCTCTGCTCTGGCGTTTATTGTGACGTGGGCGCCCTGAAACACCATTAAAATCCCTGTTTGTTTTAATACTCAAACGGGGAAATACTTGCTTCTTATCTCGATTCATGTGTGCACCACATGTGTGGTTTGCTGCTATGATATGAATGACGTTGACCCAACAAAAGATTCGGCATTATTCTTAGAATGCCTACAGCATTGCTTTATGGCGTTCTCTTTATTTTATGCCTTTTTAAAAGCTATGATTAACATGCAATTCATTCACCTTCAGAAAATTCGCAATGGAACTGACGTGATTTGCACATATTCCTTTCCTGGCGTCCTTCACTCCCTCTCCAGTCTGAAACACAAAGAATTATTCTACCTCCATGTTGCCACAAGGTCTGGAATCGCCACAACAGGGAGGGCAAACAAATGTAAAGTATTGGCATGCAGGCACTAACCCAGTTGATGAGGACATATTTAGAGAGACCAGAATTTGGATCCTGGACCCGGCAGAAAGCGTACATCACTTTCCCACTGTTCAGCTCCTCAACCAGCTCCTCCAGTCCGCCATCTGATACATAAACATTGTGGAAAAGTCAAATGGTTACTGTGGTCGGTTGTGTAACCGGGGACATTTTTTCCCCTTACAAATGATGGGTTGAGAAAGCAGAGGCAGGCATTTCCTTTGTGCCGATATATTCCAGTGCTGTGGCCGTATGCTGACGATGAAATTCCTACGCATGTTTGATAATGTCGCATTGAGATGATTAAAACTGGATAACAATATGTGCACAGTTACTCACCTCCCTTCTCTGCCAGGCGGATATCGTTACTGTTTCCCTCATAGGTGAACAAAGTCCTGAGGAGAAGACATATTAAAATTCCAGCTGAAAACAGATCTCACACACAGAAATTTTATTCCAGAAGTTCATACGCACCATTTCACACCAAACCAAACAATAGCTCTTGGAGGTAAGGAAATGTCAATACTACAAGTAAAGATTTAACTGACTTTTCTCTACAAATGTAAAAAATAACTAGAAGTTACAGCAGCACTACACAAACTGAATCCTCTGTTAATTCTGCAACAACACACATTTCCTTTTCTTATCATTTTCAATAGCATGAAGGCATTTTGAGAGCTTGTTACTTCTGTGCTCTGTGGACGCCCAAATGATGTTTGGGTTAGATATCAAAGGGTGTTCTCTAGGCATTTGTTAGCACATAAAATGTTATATAAACATATCAATCACCTCTAAGATGATGGTCACATACACTTACCAGAAAGCTTTAATTTGACCAGGTTTACTGTAGTTTTTAAATTAATTGTACAGCCATTCTGTAACCCTTATGTTATATTCATGCAGTGATGCTCAGGCTCTACACTATGCTCTGGTTATTTTTGGTGTATGTAAATGGAGCAAAAACTCCCATTTTAGGAATTTAGGAGGAAGACTAAAAAATAGATTTTAAGTTTCTAGAGAAATGTTCACCAACATTACAAAAGCAGGCTGGTTACAAATGTGAGAACATCATGTAGGTAACATTCCTGAAGGAAAGGAAAGGATTTACTGGGCAACACCTTTTACAGAATGGACGCTGGTTTTGTTTGTCATGAAATTAAAAGCGATCCTAAAGTATGACACTAATGGGAGACACAGAAGATAAAGCCATACTTAATTATTGCAAGTGACATATAAGGCCTGTGGGTCCCATTTTATATAAAACCATGGTTGCTTTTATTATTTAGCCTCAGATCAGAGTCATGTTCTGGTTTACATATTGGAGCACAACAGCACATCATAAAAGACATTCGCTTCCCATTATACAGCACAAACATGGAACATGGAAGAGGAACTTGCTCATCTGGAACCTGACCACTTCTTTTTGCTAAATTTTACAAGGGCGCCAACTCAAGATTTTTATTGATTAATTATTCTGTTATATCACAATTTCTCACAGTCCAGAGTGATGTATTCAAGTTGATTGTTTTACATCACAGATGACACAGAAAAACATTAAATCCTCACATTAGATACATTAAAACAAGTCTTTGTTGTTGTTTTTTAATTAAAGTAGCTAAAACATATAATCAATTATCAACATAGTTGATGATTTACTGGTTGATTGATCGAATAATTGTCTAAGCTATAACCTTTACTTTGCCTTAAGGCATTTACAGTTAAACATATCGACTAGGGGCGAGGCTAAAACAATAAGAACATTCACAAGAGATTGGTTTTCAGAGTGATTATGAGGCCAGCAAGATTCTCTGGGCGATTGCTCCTTGAGATTAATTAATGTAGGTCATCATTAAATACTGCAGCAGTTTAATTTGCACCTTAACTCAAGCTCAAGGCTAAGTAACAAAGAGGAAGTTCTTGAATTCGCTTTTCACATTCTACTCCCAATTTTACCCGGAAGTGGGGGAGGAGGCGTCGGCTCCCAACTTATTCATTCAATATCATGACTGACACACTTCCTACAAAAAAAACATGCAGATATACAGATAACTGTTTATCCTGTTGGTTGTTTGCTGTAACTTACGCTAATAGTTAAACTAGCTCCAACATTTAAGTTAGCTCATGTTAACGTTAATGATGTTACACGTCAGACTGGCTCCATGTGAGGAGGCTAACGTTAAACTCTCACGCGCACGAAGTCGACTTTAATTTTGAACAGCGCGTGTAGCTACTGTGGTTAACATTAGGTCACAGGTTATGTGTGTCTAACGTTAAGTAACGTGCGCTCCGTGCTAGCCTCACTGCAGCTAATGTAACGGCTGCTCCGCGGCTCGCGCCGCGTTTAACGTGATGCTTCTTACCAGTTGGTGCTGGATTTCTCGTCCACCACTTCTTTATAGGCAGCCGTTAACGCGGCGCCGTTTTTGCTGAGGTTAACTGCCATGGTTGTGTTGAGTACAGCTAGCCAGCTAGCTATCCGTGATGCGCCCTTCCTACTGGAGGAGTGGCGACGCTGCTGCTTCTGACTTTCAGCTGTGCAGGAAGCTGCTTTAGCTAATGGCTGTGTCAGAGCTGAGCCGCGGCGTGCGGGCAGTCCGGGAGAGCGGGGCTTGTTGCGTTTTTACTTATTTGAAACGTGATATCGAATCGGTGCAATCCTATCTTCCGAATACTCGTTTAAACGCACCAAATTCTCACATAAAGTATGTTAAATTTCGTAATATACACGGGATGCGATATCTCCACCGCAAAATTATTCAGTGAGTTATTGAATCAAACGCACCCTAAAGTTACAGGAATAGGCCCATTCACTATGGAGATCAGTTTGATGAGGGTGATGATATACTACAACCATCACTATGATTACCATCATCTAGCTGCTGCACCTTATCTACACACTTATCTTGTCTATTAGTGTTAGTATTAGTGTTATTCCTGTTCTATTTCTATTTAAATTGTATCTACCTTAATGTTTTATGCCATTGTGTTTTTATTGTATTTAAATATACTAATCTATCTATCTATCTATCTATCTATCTATTTTTGTTTTTATCACCAACAAACAAATGAGGGATTTTTTTATGTTATAGACCATCAATGTGGGGCCAATTATAGATTCTTTGGGTAGATTTATAAAGTTCTCCATTATATTTGAATCACATTTTTGTTCAATATACTTTATACTTTCATATTTTCATATTTTAATATAAATAGTACATTTAATGTAAAATATTTCCCTCTGAAATGTAGTGAGGTATTGAGCATCAAATAGAAATACTTGAAAAACTGCAGTTACTGTAAGTACAGTATTTGAGTCAATGTACTTGGTTATTTTCCACTGCTGCCTGTTCCATACATAGAGCAACATTTGTAAAGTATTAGTTGATTTTATGAGGGAACAAAATGTTCTAGTCAGCTACAGTGAACTACATATACTGTGATTACAGTTCTTAGTTATGTACCATCAGTACAGATAAATTCCACTTGCCCAGGGGTGGCACATGCGGGCAAATACCTGGGGCCTCAAAGAGCTGCGGATTTATTGTTTTTGCCAGCTTTCAGGTTTGTGGAGGGTGTTGAGTAATCTATGACGCATGGTTCTTTTTGGTTAAGTTGCTCATAAGTGGACGTTAACTTACTGAAATCCAAGCAAACAGTCAGCATGACTTCAGAGCCATCACTCATACTGAAACTGAACGTTTTTCTTTGCTGGTAAAACACCGGACAAAAACACAGAAACAAGATCAGATTTTTAACTAAATCAATCACAAGCTGAATTTAGACTGAAGGGAAAAAATATATTATTCTTTTATTTTAGTCTTTTATTTAAAGCCATTTTAAAGGACAAGTCAAAGTTCTGCATTTAAAGTTTTACTGTTACTATTATTATTACAGATGTATTTCCTCAAATGCAACATTTGAATATTAACATATTCTACTGGGTAGTTTAATCTATAGTTGATGGGTTATATTAATTGACTTCATATATATTTTGTAGTTTTTACTGAGCAGTTCAAATCAGATGAAGGAAAAAAACCTGTCAATTACTGCAGAAAACATATCATCAAATAACCATGTACATGTATCAAGTATTATGCTTACATTTCATTTCAGAGGGAAATACTGGTTATTTCACAGATTTTACAACTATATGCTAAAAACAGAGGAAATATGCATTGATAGAATAATCCTGTGATATATAAAACAGCTAAAATAAGCTCCACGTTGACCAGACATTAAGTTAATGTGTCCCTTGTGCCAATGATAGTTCTGCACTTCTACCCAAGTACATGTTTGAATGTAAGACTTTTACTTTAACAAAGTATTGTTAGGCTGGTATTACCAGTTTAAAGATAGACATATTTTATCATAAATACCAACATTCTGATTTAGCAAAGAAAGTGAAAATAAAGTGTGAAGGGGGCCCCGCATGACATTTCCCTCAGCTGCCAATACATTACTTAAAAAGACAGAAGAAATGATTGCAGACAGGGCAGACCAAGACGAGACAGTAAACCAAGATTAGCTTTATTCATATGTAATGACAAAGTCAATAATAGTTATCTTGTGTCGGCTATGTGAGGAGATGTGGATGTTCAATGACAGTTCAAGCACACAAATTCCAAATCTTAAGATGCATGAAGGCTGGTCCTGCATTCAGACAAAGCCAGGCTGAACATTTCAACAAAATATATTGGTACTGTTCAAGCGAGGTTTCCATGTCTACAAATGAAATGAATCACCCATTAGGGGATACAGCCCTGATAGCAAATTTACAGTTTGACACGTTTTCTCTATATACAAAATGAGGGTTAAGGCTAAAATTTTAGTCAGAGGTGTTAGGCAGATGAATTGTAACGAAATCCCTGATATCTGGCAAATGGCTGAGAGAAGGTTCTCCAGAGTGCAAAGCATGCCAAGCTGCCTATATAAACTCTATTGAGCACACTAGACAAAGAAAGTCAATGGTAGCTTCAGTCACATGATGAATTGAGGCTGCATTCAATCATACAGTTGGAAGATATTCGGCTTTTAAATAAATAGCCAGATGAACAAACAACATCGTACACAAAGTTTGAACTGAAAGGTGTTACACATGTCCTTCTCAATCGTATTCTGACAGCAAAGAGTTTTGCTGCATTTAGAGAATATATATATATTTTTAAACCCTTGATAGTATATTGTAGAGTATATTTTATTTTTGGAGAACTTAATAAGAAAATTTTCTCTACAGCAGCTAACAATGAAAAACTCTATTTGATGCCTAAACCAAGGTGTTAATTCTACAGTCAAAGCTTCTAATTTCTCATGCTTATGGACCTTTTTTTTTGGATGAGTTCAATAATGCCTCAATAGCAAAATCTCTTCCCCTTTACACCATCAAATATTTCCCTTTTCATTGGCAGCATAAGCACATTATGATTTTTTTTTTAAATCATAGAATATCCTAACTACTTTATCCAACAGTCACAATGGATTATATTAAAACTAATATTACTTTATGACACATCACAATCGAGTTCAATTCTGGTGACATGAATGAAAAAAAAAATGGCTAAAACTAAAGATACAATACAAAATGTCAAAACTGTATCTCCCAGACAAACCGTTTTACTGTCAGTGAAGGTTATTTATCCCAAAACAAAACCGTCGCAGCTCTAATCTTGACTATGAACATAAAGAAATGCTAAAGGAAAAATAAAACAGACAAAAACTTCGCATCACCTGTACTTAAAGCAGATGAAACCATCATGACAAGTTACTGTATTTATTCACCTCGAGTAACTAGATGCACACGACTTCAAAACCGTAAAATTGTTTAAATTCCCATTTTGAGTATAAATGACACGAGCTGTAACCAAAGGCCATTTCTTTTTTTAGAAAAACCGTAGCATGTACACGCACCATTTGAAAGCGGTTCACATACGGACTGTTTAAAAAACAAAACAAATGGAAATGGTAAAACGAACTGGAGAGGGATACTGAAAAAAGCCCTCTGACAAAATGACAGTACTTCTGCGACAGCAGAGTTTTGTGCAACACAGGACATCAGGGCCTATATGCATGAGGAACCCCAGGAGTGCTTAGCTGTCTTTGATCAATTTGCCTGTTAAGGAAGTGTGAGCTAATTTTGTTGTGAACAAACAAGTGAACTTGCATCAATACTATTTTAGAGGCCGGTGATACGGGCCCTGGTCATTTTTGTCACCATGCGTCACTGCTTATAAAGGCTGATGATATGGCTAGATACCTGAGTAACTGTACTGAGGAAGCGGCACACAGCGGAGCCATGTGCCAAGGAGTAGCTATGTTCATAGCTAGACAACAAGAAACACGTCATACAACAGTAGTATTTGTGCACTGACACCAGCCATGGATGGTTACTTATACAGGATATAAGAGCAATGACAGCATGTGTGAGAAAAATGGGAGGTGACATTCGTCCTATGGAACCCAACAACAGTGAGGCGAAGGCCAGCTATCCAGTGTCTTTAAAAAAAAAAAAAGAAGAAGAAGAAACAAAACACTAAATACTGTTGCATTTCCAAATGCAGTGGGTGATGGAGACCAATCCTTCTTTACATTTTTCACATTGTGTCGGGGGAAGAGACAGCACGTGCCAACAGATCAGCTGCTGGTGATGGTAACGCACCATTTTGTGTTGAACAGGGAACACCTCTGTCTCAATTGCACGTAGACCGTTTGAAAATAATAACACAGAAAGGCCACTAAATACATGGAAATACAGTAATACAAGACATCCAGTGGGATTACAGACAGTACCTCTGAAATGAAGGGAGAGCCAATCAATCAGACATTTTGCTTTCAAGTAGCACAATGATAACGACTGACAGGGAAAATGATGCGTATGAATAGCAACGATGAGAGTGATAATCACAATAGCGGGAGTAACAGTTTAAAGTCTGAGTGTGGCGGTATGATCTGTGAAGAATTTCCGGTATTTCCATATGGGAGTGCTTTTAGGAGCCCATCAGGTCCTGCTCAGCAGATCCATACAAGTCATGAAGGACAGCACATGGTAGCAGCTCAGCACATGGAAAGCCAGGTGGCACTGTACCTCATTGTAACGCTTCCTTCTCCAAAAGATGGGCTGTTGTTTAGTTTTTTTTTTCCCTCTGTTGCTCATTTGCCTCAAGTTTCAAATCAAACATGTTTCTTTTGTTCTCCTTTTGTATTTTCATCTCCTTGGCACTCTCACATTGCATACTTCTGTGTCCATTCTCTCGCTAATTTGTTGTACCTGTAAAAACATAAGCAAAGTTTGGAAAAGGTCTCAGGTGAATTTGCACACTCGGAACATTCGCTCCAAAAATAACGAGTCCCTATAAGGAGGTTGAAAGATGTGGTGGATGTATTCTTGTTTTACACTCACTTTTCCCTGTCAGCCTTGTACGTATGAGCAATTTCTGGTACCAGTGGGTCATCCGGGTTTGGATCACAAAGAAGAGAGCAGATAGACAATAATACTGTGAAGAAAATAATCAGAAAGATTGTTTGTTTTTTACATTTGAACCTAGGACACATTACCATTTTGTGGTCATAAAACATTTTTAAATCGCCTGCCGCGTCCCCTTACCTTTTGATACCGTAAGTGCCGGTGACCATTGTGACCTCAGTATATCCAGACAAATACTTCCATTGCTGTTGATATTAGGATGGTAAATTTTTGTAGTGAACGCGACCTGTGTCAAAGCAGAGAAAGATTGCGGTCATCTTTTCCAGCGCAGCTTATCATCTCTGCCACAATAAAAACACGCCGACTGAATAGCGAGATTCAGTGAGTTACGTTATTGCCTCATTATGTGGCGGCCAAGGCAGAACTTTACTCACTTTTGGTGGTTTGAAGGGATAATCTGTTGGGAAGTGAATGGTGAGGAAAAACACTCCACTCTGATATGGGCTGTCACTCTATTGAAAGACGAATAGAAGCCAGTTAAATTCTGTCGGCTGCAATTGCTTTTTTTTTTTTTTATTAAATGCACCTTTCAATTGGGTTAAAATACAGTTTCACTTACCGGACCCATTATTGTTGCCTGCCAATGAAACACTGAAAAAACATACAACAAAAATGTGTTAATGCAGTACTTTTACACCAACATGACTAACAATTCCTTTACATTATTTAGGTGCCAGCTCCTGGGGCACACATATTAAAGCATAGCCATAATCTTATGCTGCAATAGACTCATCTGAAATCTTCTTACAATCATCTCCAACTGGTCCAGCAGAGCACTGAGCAGGTGGGTCCCTCTGCAGGTCTGACAGCTCCTAGAGGCAAAACAATTACATCATGACACTGCCTTTATATTGTAAATTAAAATTTACAACTTACAACAGATCTGTTGTGAGGTACATGTAGGAAAATTTGATGATACTGGAACCTCAACAATGCACAGTATATCAAAATGATGTATAAATGCATCAAAAGACGGGGTATTAGCTTTGTGACGGAGATCAGCCTTTTTAAAACCTCACTGTATCTTATTCCATATAATTATTAGATTATTCCATATAACGGGATGGGCTATCTCAACTTTCGGGCAGATTCTACGCTAAACTTGAACCATGTTGTTATTTATTTTTAATAAGAGCCATGAACATGTAAATTGTGACTTTAGGACAAATCTGACTTCATAAAAACTTAAGTCATCAATCTATGATGACTTAAAACAAAGATGTGGATTACAAAAGATATAAAGAACAATAGATCAAATATGCCCTAGTCTACAGGAATAAAGAAAATAATAAAGTAGGAAGTAAAATCAGAATGTCCAAACCACATATGTATATTTCAAGCGCAAACAGCAACACAAACAGATGCTTAAATGGAAATGAATCCCGTTATTTAACATCTTTTTTAGGGAAGCCTATCTATTCTGTTATATAAATACACACCTTGGCCTGCTTCAGTGGCCCATATGCCTTTCCATATATGGCAACACTGACACTTGGGTTCAATTTTGGCAACCAGCAAGCAGCTGTCATTCAGCGCCTCAACACATCCCCAGCCATACTCTTTGTGACAAACCACAAGAATAAAGAGAACTACCAAATAAAGAGAATATGTCAATCTATCAAACAGAGGAGCTAAAATAGCGCAGCCCTGTGGGATGACTGGTATTTAGTTAAGTCACCTTTATGTGAACTGCTTATATCTAACCTGCAATTAAGAAAAAAAAACATTTTAAATACTCACCACAAACAAAAAGAGTACAGTTAACTGTCAAAACGACGGATCTGTTGAAGTAGGTTATTTACTGAAAGCTAACGTTACTGTAGCAATGCACCAACAGGGCCACCGGTGGTTAGCTCGTCTTTGTTTGTGAATTATTCTCAAAACGAGCACAAAAAGAAAGCACAAACACGGCTAGTTCGAGCTAAAGGAAACGCCACACAGTAATATTGTTTGCACAGAGGGTCTCACAATCAGGAAAACGTGCCGAATGGGAGGTAAGTTATTGCTGACACATGAAAGAAATATACACTCACCTTCTGAATTCTTTTCAACGCCATTGCTTCAATGGCTATGCTAACTAGCCTGTCAGCTAACAGTTAGCTCCGCACACATACAATTTGGGTTGTGTGGCCGCGTTCTTCCAAATCACGTCTGACATATAACAGGCTTGGGACTTTTGGTTTCTGCTACAACTTATGCACCAAAATGTTTAATAAATCGAGGTCTTTCTTTAGCTCGTAATAGAACAACCGAGATATTTTGCTCTCTCTCCTATCATTCCTACTGCTCTGCTGCCCTGGAAGACAGGTTTTGATGATAACGCGAGAGTTGCAACTCGAGATTTCGACAATTATCACTTCCATGGTTGTAGTTCAATATAATGATCTTCTGTAGATAAAATATAGAACTTTTTGTTTTGTACACAAAATCATATTATGTTCAGTTATGAGAGCAATATAGAATTTATTATAATTCTAGATGTGATTACTTTCGTGATCTAAATCTAATGTCAAAGTCCATAGTCTAAAATAATCTAGCTTGTTACTGTATAGATTGCATCCTGTAGACCTATATTTTTGCTGTGACTATCAAATTGATCTCCTATTTGCCAGCTATATTAGATTCTACAGTAGATAGAGCAATAGACAATTGGCAGTTATTTATTGTAGGCCTTCGTGTGTGTATAACAACAATAATTACCAATTATATCATGATTATCATATTATTATAATCATGATTACAAGTCTTATGATGACGCTCCCAGCACAATAAGCAGGAGGACTGTGATAACAAGATAATGGGCTTCAACCATATAGTTTCAACACAATAACTGAGGCCAGGTGACCACAAGGTGTCACTATTTGAAAAGAACAAAAAAAAATACAGGGCAAAGCATGGCTGGTAAAGAGTATGTACATTGACTGGAAATGTTCTGCAAGATTTACATTGTAGCCTAGTTTATCAAATCGTGTGTTGCATCTCCCCCAACTCAATTGAATATTATTGTTTTCGACTGAATGTGTTTCAAGGGGTACAAAACGACGGAGCAGCAAAGTACAATGAAGCCAAACACGTGTATTATTTACGCATATACAAGAAGAAAGAAAAAGACTATAGAATTGTTCATTCAATACTCAATCATTGTAAAGGCATATTCATCTGAGTCAGCTGCATGCTCCGGTTTCTGCGCAGCCTTGTCTTGCAAAGCCTCATGAGCTTCCCTTTATATGTCTTAAACAAGGGTGAAAAAAGAGCTCTCATTATTTTAGTGAGTATGTATGAATGGGTCGCAGTGTTCATTCTTCTTAAATGGCTGATTCAGTGTCAGGTTGAGGATCCTATCGTCAATGTGACACTGAGAGGGACCATTTTCCTTTGGAAAGCTGAAGATTCCTTCAGATAATATCTTATTGTTTGCTCATCTCTGTGCGCTCAATGACCTGCCTGTCCTCAGGGCCTCCCTGTAATCAGATTCAGCCAGCAGCAGAGGTAGCAGTTTGGGTCTTATGCAGCAGGGGCCTTGTGTTCGGAGTTTGTCTACTTGGAGAGGCCATTTATCAGCATGAGGTTTTCAGACACAGTCAAGCCCACACTTTGTTGGCTTGAAGCCTCGGTTCACAAAGCCTCCCACAGTCACCCTACTGTAGTTTCTTCTGAAATCCCAAATCACATTGGTCTGCTTGCTACTGTGTACTTTAACATATAGGGTGCAGCTGACACACCGGCGCGGCCTTCGGTTACGGGGTGCACGCTACCTTGTGAAGGTTCAAAGAAATAAGCAAGACATGCCTTTGTTTCTATAAGGCGACATATCACTGACCTGTAAGGGGAATTTCCCCACCTTTGCCCAGAAGTTGAGTTTTTAGTTACAAGACTGGTGCCCCAAGTTCCAAATTGATGTATGAGCCAAGGTGTGAACGTGTCAGAGCTGGGATGATATGGGTGGGGGTAGGAGCTTAGTTGACCTGTCTCATGAGGGATATAGCCTATAGTGCTGTTACTTGAAACCACGGACTCAGCAGACTCCAGTGATCTGTCCTTTTGGTCACATGAATCATCATTAGGAGAAGTTCCATTGTATATAAGAGAAAGAATTTCACTTATTGTGGCAATTATGCTAAAGCTGTGGTCTGAGCTTATTCCTCTCAATGGCACTTTTCCCATGGTTGTCATGACAAACCACATATGCTCATGTCATTTTCAAAATTAACTTAAATGGGTCTTGCAAATGTCTGAATTATCCAATAAAAGCGCAACCAATTAATGTTGAGCACAAGCTAGGCTCACAGTCCCCAGAGGTGTTCTACCTTCGGTCAGTGTATTAGCTTTCTGAGGGCTCTCTTATGGAACAAAGATCCATTGTTCCCACATACTAAGAGATATTTGTTCACTCCTTGTATCAATGGTCTTGATTTGATTATACACTCAGGCAATATGTGCAAGCAGTGCTCATGTTTGCAGTGAAGTCAGCACTCTGCACAATCAAATAATTCTTGAGCTAAGCATCTGGGGGGAAAAAGGTCATTATGTATGGAGCAATCAGTGTTTCATGGCTCATTTCCTTTGCTGTGATTTGATTTTGCTTGTCAGTGTTAAGGTGGCCTTTAACCTAGAAAATGGCTATAAAAATCTAAAAAGTCCAACATGAGATCTTCCAGTAGCCTCCTTTTGTCTTTGTCATGGTGTTGGACATTAAAACAAGCTGATGCATGCCTGTATTTGCTTGTTTAGTTTTTGGCTTACACGATTTACATGATGCAATCATATAAACATTTATAGCTTGAAGGATGTGCTTATTAACTGGCATTATATGCTTTAACTGGGGCTGCAGTGAACTGCAGGTTTTATTGGCCTAATTGCATAGCTGGTTAAAGATGTCTCATTAAAGCAGGGATTCTAGCACACAAATAAGACTGGAAAGACCTGTTTAAAATGACGGGTTGAGTGATGAGTGATTGTTTGCTGCATAACATTTTTTAAAGGGACATTGAGAGTTTCAATATAAAAATACTTTCAAAATAAACACAATCATTTTGAAGCATGGTCCCTTTCACGGTCTTTAACAAATGCGTTCGATAGTTTGAACTATGTCCATTCATCAGATTTTAAAGATGCCCTGACATGTACAAGACATATAAAAGTATATTCTGATATTATTAGTTAATAAATTGTATCTGAAATTAACTAGTTAACAATTCTTAGAAGGACATCTATCTAACTTTTCACTCATTGAAAAAAAAATCAAATGCAATAAGCAAATAGTTTTGTTTCAAACATGTAATCTCTGAACAGAAGATGAAAAGTTCATTCTTAGTACAGTGATCTAAAGGTGTCAGTTTTCACACTTCTTAAATTTAACTTAATAGGGCTTTGATCACCAAAAAAAAAAATTGATTTCACAAAATAATTTGGCAATTTATCTGTTGTTTTTTTTACAGCATTGAGTATGAGTCATGGATTCAATATCTTAAAATGGTTTCTTCTTTTTCTTCTCTATTTACAAAGGTGTAATGTCTCTCCACATACAGCAAAGAATGAGATCTGTCTATCAAATCTGATCCACCCATATCAGACGTGCATCACGTGGAGCACAGTCACAAACCGCACATATAGTCATAAAGAAGCAGTAATCCCTTTGGGTTTAAGCACTTAAAGAGCAATCCCCAGGGCTCTCTGGTCTCTCTCTGTTGCACCACAGTTCTGGCACACTGATTGACAGCTCTGGAAACTGTTTTACTGTGCTGCTTTTGCAATGAGTAGCCTCCAGAGCCTAGGTAATAACTAGTCTGGAGTGTTGACTAATACGTTTACTGGTGACTCTCCGTAATCAAATGTCTTCCAGCTGTTTGAGCTCTGATGACAAATTCAGGTTTTCCCACTTTGCTGAGCTTCCTTGAGAGACAAAGGAGGGATTTCCTCTGAAACAGACAGGCAGTGGCAGCACCAACAAATGGCTTGGTGCTGTTATCAAATAGAAAGTCTGACTAAATATAAACTTATCTCCTGCAGCTCCAGACCTGTGCAGACATGAAGGAGGGAACAACTGAATGATATAATGTGTGTATGTTCTGCATCTGGGACGTGTCGAACGGGAGCAGGTTCTTTTAATGAAAATGATAAAAAAGAAAATATATATGTGACCTATAGGTGACAGGACACATCCTTGTTATCTGTTGTTACAGTTAAACAGACACACACTTCCATGCATTCTCTTCTTATATTCATATTTGAATGTGACTAAAGTTCAGAGGCATGAAGGCAACCACCTGTCGTTTGACAGTGTTGGTGCACAGAGGCGTGTGTTAGTGTCCCTGAGATTGTGTGTGTGTGTGTGTGTATGTGTGAAAGTAAGTGACTGGGGCATTGGGGGGGCTGTCCATCCTGCTGCACAATAAACAGTTTGTTTCCCAGGAGCACCCCTCATGTTCCTGTTGTTGGCTCCATCGCTGCTCACTGGGAAACGTCCTGGTCTCTATTGTCCAGGAGGTCGGGGGTCACAGGATGCTCCTAAAGGCCCAAAAGGGGAGGTAAGAGGTTGGATGTGAGGCATGATAAAGAACTCCCGCCCTCGCCTACACCCACGCACACACACACGCACCCTTTCAAAACAAAACTTTTAAAATCGCTGCTTTTTCTCGTCTTTTGTCGCATCGGCTTTTTTTTTTTCTCGAAATCCCAGCCACATTATCAAGAGTTTGAGGAAATTAAATCAGGACAATGCTGCGACTGACTATTTCATATTGCACATCCTGATTGCCTTTAATGCGTTCTTTATGTGTAGAGCTCTGTTCCGCGCGTACGTTCTTTGCATATCTTTAATGGAGCCCATAGTCCACAAGCTTTCCCATACAAATATGGGAAATTCAATCTAACTAACTAACAGAGGGTAAGGCATATCATTAAAGAAAAAAAAAAAGAAAAAGCAAAGAAAGGAGTGGTTGTATTGTAGCATTTTTCACCACACAAATGTTACACTTTAACCACAGACAGTGTGCAGACACCAGGCGAGACAAAGCAACATGTATACGCTTGTGATTGCCGTGACCTTTTTTAACAGAATGGCACATAAACAGTCATATAAATGCTGTTTTGGCAGCCTGATTAAATATGTCATCTCATAACAGCAGACGTTTAGAGTAGTTAAACCAAGATACCACGCTGCCCGCGAACTTCTCGCACTCTCTCCTGAGATTAAACTGACAGCACAAACGTAGGTGCATATCAGTATGTGCCCTTGCGTCTGTGTGGAACGGCATCCATGCAATATTCCCTGTGAAGTTGATTTTTTAAGGCCTTTGGAGCGACAGACTTTTGTTTTTATTATTGCACTTGAACCAAATCGCTTCAGGGCCCACAGCCTGTCCTCTGCATCAGTGTGCCAGAGGAATTGGATGAGGAGGCAGAGTCTCTGGACATTCATAGGACACATTTATCTTTTTATTATAGAGCAAAGCTAATTGGAGCTTTGAACAATATGCCTGTTACATTACGTTTCATCAGCTTATTAATAATAGAATGCCGTCTACAGTAACAAGACTTTGTGTTTGTATCCATTCCTAAATTGATCCTTTTTGATGTGTTGTACAGTCAACAGACAGCCCACCTGTAGCTCACATTTACAGGTGAATAATTACACTTTATCTCCAAAGCCTAAAAGTAGCTAACTACAACACACACAGCATTCCGAAATGTAGTCACTTACACATCAAGAAACATCATCAGCACATTGTATAAAGAATCAAAAGTAAAAGTCCCTGCGACTGTATTGCCGTATGTTAATTGGCTTATTGTTACTGATGCTGTGGAAGCATTTTACTAACTTTAGTTGATGTTATATACAGGGATAGAGGTACTCAAATTCTTTACTTTCTAGTAATTCTAGTAAATATACTAATAGACTGCATTACAAGTAAACGTCCAGCATTAAAAATCCTACTCAAGTAAAAATACACAAGCATTAGCAGCAAAATGTACTTAAAGTATTAATATAGAAGTACCAGTATTGATATATTATCATATATTGCATCATTATAGAAAAAAGAAGAAAAAATAAAAGTTCACAAAGACATTTTTTCTCTAATTTGTGATTTTCTGTGAAGTGTAGTGTCATTTGAACAGTTATTGAAATGAAGCATCTGATAAGTTTAGAAAAATCACTATTTAGTGAAGCTATTAATATCTCATAGACATCTGAAATGTGACCCGACTACACACTGCTGTTTGTAAGATGTTAAAAGACTAAAAGGCTGTAAACCACATCTTAAACAATGCTTGTATTTAAAAATCTTGTTATATTATCTATTGTGTCAATATATCTTTATCTGAAAAGTATCAAAAAAAAAATATTGGAGGAGAAAGTAGAATATTTCCCTTTTAAATGTAGTAAAGTAGCACAATATAAATACTCAAGTAAAATCAAACTGTACTTAAAGAAAATGCACTTTGTTACTTTGGACTACTGATTCCATCTTGTGGGAAGTTAAATCTATAACTAAGCGTCATGTTTTATAAGTTCACATATTTTTATCTATACGATTCTGCTTGTTCTAATTGGGTAATATGTGGTAACATGCGTTCTTTCATTATTCCTAGCTGTCTTGTAACTGTACGTGTGAAGACATGTAGTGTCTGATGTAAAACGAGAAGTTAATAAAGGTAACATGAGAGACAATAGGTGCAGCACATGGCGGTCTTCACTTTTCAACCACAGGCAATTATGAATATAATGCTCATAGTTTGAGTTACATGTCATGCATCTTCCTCCAGGCCTGACCCTCACCTTGTCGTGCTCTGCCGTATCAAGTTAGGAGTTCTGCTGGAGGAGGGACGTGACAGCTGGAAATGGTTTGAGGCTCTCCGGATAGTTTGTTTTCAGACCACGCTGCAGGGAATGGTTGAGAGACACTTGTAGGTTTGCCTTTGGGCTGTGGCGCTTATGCTTCTTTTAGTGATAAAACTGTTACAGTGAATGATATCACCGTGGAAATCTGCAATGCAGCACGTCAGGTCGGTTCAAGGTGTTCTCTGACAGGCTGATCCGAGCTGTCCAGGCATCCCGGTAATGTGCCCCTATCTGCGCTAATTAGACGCCCGCTTTGCTTTGAGCACTTTGACCTATTGGAGATTCATTTCCTGGCCTGTTGTTGTTAGCCTGCAACCGGGGTTTCTGGCATAATTTGCGTTCTCACTTCCCAATCCTTCTCAGATGGTGGGGTGCTTTTCCCTTTCTTTATGACCAAATAAATCTGACCGGTGCCAAAGAAAAAAAAAAAAAGGGATTAAAATTCCCCTTTCGCTGTCTTGAGGAGCCCAGCTGCACTGCACTGTTTGTTTTCCACAGCAGCGCAGCTGCGGAGTCGAGCATTATGGAGAGGTGGGCCAAAGCAAAACAGAAATTACTTATTTTTTTTGGCACATACCTTCCTCGTCACTGAGTGATAATTGTATTGTGGAATTAGAGAGCGAGAAACGAGGGCTGTCTGGTTAAGATCATTTTTAAAGTGGCGAAACACGCTTTCAGCCTAAATGCGATATCTTCAAGGTGGTTTCCTTCATGCGAAGTTTGTTTTACAGTAGCTGCTTTTCTCACTAACTCGACTCTCTTTTCTCACCGCCGTTTATTTCAGAAGACGAGTACTGTACCGGCGGCACTTACTGTATGCTGTATGAAGCACATGAGTGGCAACACAAATAGCGACACGCACCAGATACAGTAGAAAATGACGATAACCGAGGCGTTTAATAGATGATGTTAGTCCTATAGAAATGAACTATAGAAATGTACAGTGGTCTACAGTTATTTAAAAGACAAGTCTTATTTCTGAAACCACAGGCAAGCAGCTAGACATTCACACAAGAAAGAATGAGCTGTAGAGACAGACAGAGGGGGAGAGAGGTGTTGATGCGTCTTGAGATAACAGGAAGAAATGTGGTGTAGCAGGTAAGACATGTATGTGAGCAATAGTATCTGGGCTATGGCACTGTTCTCAGTAAATGTTGTGTGAATATAAATGAGCATGACTGCCCAGCAGGTTCATGCTTGGCTGGATGTGATCGCCCTACCTGCCCTGACCTTAGAAAAAAGTTGGCCAAAGAAGAGAGGGAGCTGATCTCTGCTCTTTATTTAATCATCTGACTTTTCTTATCCTATTTCTCTTGTGTGTCTTTTATTATTGAATTATTTCTCTTTTACCACAAATGGTCCTCTACAAGCTTATCAATTTTCAGCCTGTGTCATATTTTGCTTTAGCAACGCCGTAAAAATAGACCCGTACTTTCCAGAGAGAGTTTTCGCTTGTTTTTAAAGTTTAGATACAATAATACATCCGATCATATTTTAATGTATGTATACCACAATGACCACAACAGTCTCACTGTCCTCTATACTCATCTTTCAACATTCCAGGAAAAGTAGATTGATTTTGTAAAACAAAGAAAAGAGCAGTAATTATTTATACAGCTCTGGAAAAAAAATAAGAGACCTTTGCAAAATTATCATTTTTTCAGATTTTACTACATATAGGTATGTGTTTGGGCAAAAAGAACATTTTTATTTGAGTCTATAAACTACTGACAACATTTCCACCAAATTCCAAATACAGATCTTATCGTTTAGAGCGTTTATTTGCAGAAAATGACAACAATGCAAAGAAAAAAGATTAAATTAATTTTTTAACACAACATAATACAAATGTTTACACTTAAGAAGGGCTCAGAAATCAATATTTGGTGCAATAAGGCTTATTTTTAATCACAGCTATCATTGTTCTTGGGTGACTTTATTCCACTCCTACTTCTTTAAGCAGCAGAATGAGGTGTGCATGTGTTGGAATTTAACAGATGCATGAATGGAATGGCTGTAATACATGTAGAGATGCTGATTTCAGGAATAAAAATGCAGTGGTCTCTTATTTTTTTTTCCAGAGCTGCATATATATAGACAACTTTCCTTCTCTCCACAGCCCCTTTGTGAGGCAGACATTTTCAGCTGCAGACACAGTATGAGACAAACTCCAGCACGGCGTCGAGCAGTAACTCTGTGGAAGAGAGTTTTATGCGCTCACACATAACAATGATGGTTTCCAGACCCTGTGCATTATTCTGACAGATTGTGTGCTGGTTATGGTCATTCTATAGCCGGAGAGAGAGAAAGAGAAAATAAAAAAGCCAAAAGACAACACTAATAATAAGTAATCCATGTGAAAAACAAAAGTCCTCATGGACCGGGAATAACTTTATCTTCTCCTGTGGATACGCTGACAAAAACCAGCAAGGACGCTAAAAATATGCAAAAGACTTGTGGTGCAGTTTCCCAAGGCCAGAGAAAGGAAATAGACTGACAGTTTCTCCCTGACCCCTTTACTACCCCCCTGTAACCTCTTAACAACCCCCACGGGGGATCCTGTCTCTATGTGTAAAACAGACAGTCAAAAAGCATCCTGGAAACTTTAGAGCCACAAAAACAAGGGGACGTGAGGAAGTCCAATAAGCTTGTATGTAGAGGGCTCAGTCGGGAGATAATCTGGAGGCCACACAGACCAGGCGCCGAGCCTATAGAGCCTAAAAGCTCGGTGGCGCAGCAGAGCAGCACGGCCATTGTTGTCTTTGGAAAGTAAACGGCTTCAGTGAGGCCAGTGGTGTGAAAGCTACCTCTCTTCTTGAGTGTCTGCTCCAGACCCTGTTGTTGACATACAGGGCAGGTGCAGCTGCTCTATGCGACTGCATCAAGTGGAACCCCTTCAACACACTCGCGCACACACATAACCACACACCCAGCTTGGACGTCACAAGAAAGGGGGTTATATATGGACAAAGGCGAATCTTTCTTTAATATCTCCGCAACGATCAGCGTGGCATTGCCTTGAGTGAACGCAGGGCTCATAGTGATGAAGAGAACGGCAGAATTCTTGGCTTCAAGTTGGCCAACAATCAATGGATCGATCAAACAATCAGTTCATTTGTGTAACACCTTTTATACATCTTAGTGCAGTTCAAAGTGCTTCACAGACGACTGACAAGCCAATGCTGAGATGAAACGAGCGTAGACCATAAAAAAAGACTACTGAGGTTAGGAAATATAAATGATGAAAAGGTAATAAAAGTTAAGATTTGTAAAAATACCTATTTCAACCATCCCTGCTGCTCTCATATTCTCACCTCAGGCAGACTGCTTTCAGCGGCTCAGAGCATAAAAACTAAAAGCTGCCTCACCGAAGGTTTCAGTCCTGCAATTTGGAGCAACTAACTGAGCACCTGTACCGGTTCATGCAGCATGTAAGACATATACGCCAGTGCAAGCCCATGAAGTGCTTAAGTAAATAAATTTTAAAATCAATACGGAAACTGACAGAAGCAAAGTAGGGACTTTAAAAGAAGTGTAATGTATTTTCTCCATCTCGTCCTGGTCAGCACTCGGGCTGCAGTGTTCTGAATCAGCTGAAACTGATTTATAACTTTTTTTGTGTACAAGAGATAGGAAAGCATTACAGTAGTCCAGCCTGCTCAATATAAAAGCGTGCATTAGTCTCTCTGTGTCACTCAGGGGGAGAAATGGTTGCACTTTAGCACTATTTTTTAAGTGATAAAAAGCAGATTTGGGGACAAACCCCATATGAGCCTTAAAGTTCAGATCTGAATCAAAGACCACACCAACGTTTCTTGCTTCTTGGCCCGGGGTAAGTCCAAGGGATTCTATTGTGCAATCAGTTTCTCTAAAATCTAAACTGCAAAAGTGATTCAATTGGCCATGTGTCATTGAGAGACAGACACATGAAGTTGTATGTCATCAACATAACTATGAAAAGAGATACCATGTCTCCTATTTACAGAACAAGGGGTAACATATTAATAAGACGTGGCCCTAAAATGTATCCTTGGGGAACTCCACAGGTAGATTTGGAGGTTTGTGGGAAGTAATTATCAGTTGCAACAAATGACTCTACCAAAAAGTAAAACCAAAAGAAGAAGAAAGAAATATTTCCAGACAGTACACTGTGGTCCCTCAGTCTATTTGAAAGAATAGATTGACATGATCAATAGTAATAGCAGAGCTTAGATTGAGTAGTACCAACACCGGAGGTTTATTAGCATAGATGTATCCTGTTGTCATTGACTAGTTTTATAGAGCTGTCACAGTGCTATGATTAACCCCAAAACTGGATTGAAACCAACTCATAGGTGAATAAAAGTGTTTAAGATCAATATTAGCCCTTTGGAGTTCAGTAGCCAAAATATTTAAGTCAGTATTTAAATATAAACTTGGCACCTTGAAAGGCAGCCACCACCATCAATGTATGAATGTGCATGAATGGGTTGGTTTGAGTGAGAGCAGCCCACACTGAATTAAAACATTATTTTTAATAAAGGCACTATACAGATGCAGTCCATTTAGCATGTAGTTCCAGCGAAAACAGTCATCTAAATCATCTTTAAACTAGAATTGCAAGCAGCAGTGAAAATCGTTTAACTTTAATGTTTTGTTTTAATGTTCCTGCCAGCTGCTTGCTATGTTTCGCAAAAATTAAACATAGTCATCTTTTGGGTAACCATATGCACAAATGAAATTATCAGAGTACAAAGGATGAAACGATGATTACTAATGTGTTTAGCTCCGAAAAGCATCAGCATCAACAAGGAACCTTACCTTTAAGTTAGAATTTGCCTGCATTTTTACATCAATTTACAGTGGGTCAAGGATCACTTTGACCCAAGGCTACTTTTTTTTAAAGAGGCTTCACAAATGTAACCTTCAAAGCTGTGGGAAATACACCTTTTTATTAGGACCTCCTCACACTGAATTAATAACATTTTTTAAAAAGGAAGTTGAGATTGGGTCAAGGGTGCACATGGAGGAATTGTGTCACCACTTCTCTAAGCATTTCATCATCGGCCAGGCTCAAATGATCCAACAGACCTTCACACTGTATGCTGGATGTTTTCTTCTTCTGTTATTTTCTAGTATACAGATATTGAACCTGATGTTGTCTGTATTCTCTGCATGTTCATCCGTTTCATGGCTATGGTCTGTAATGGTTACGTTATAATTTATCAAGTGAGAAAGATAAATTGCTGAGCAATCCATGTTGCTTTATAGTCAAATGTTTCTGATAAAATCTATGAATGTACATGTAACATGTTTGCATGTCTGACAGTCCCTCTTTAATTTAATGGCGTCATAACGCTTCTCTTTTTAATCATTCATATATAATCACTGAATCATTTTTCTAATTTTAAGTAGCCTATGCAACAGCATCAAGGGCTGTAGCCAACTTATTTAACAATAAGTTGGCTATGGGAAATGGCAGGGATGCCAGGACTGATAAGTGACCGAGTGGTCTCCAGTTACTTCCAGCTGTCTGCAGCCGTGCATGCCTCTATGGAACGTATGGTTCACGCATAATGCAAACCATTCCATTTGCGTAATGCTCATAAAAATCTGGGGGACATATTAAATAAAGTCAACAGCCTCTCACTCGGGCAGGGTTTACATCACAGGAAAGAATCCCCTATCCCCCGGGGAATGGTGCAATGCTTCCTCAGCTGAGAAAGCACAGACAGTTGAAGACGGTGACCTTGCGGACGATAAAGTTAACTGGATCAATAAAATCAGTGATAGCAGTAGGCCCAAATGCAGCATCTGGAAAGAGTCAGACCTCCTTCGCGGACAATTATGGTAGTTACATAGCTGTGCATAGTAAATAGCATCCACAGAGGACCTGTTGGTATTGTTGGCCGTGATTATTTTTTTCCTTAAGCCGTAAAAGACAAATTTCCATACAGACACAGCAAAACCAGAGAAGAAGATATTTGTCTTCTTGTAATTAAAATTAGGGGAAAATTAAAGTTTGTATAAAATCAAGCCTGTAAAAGATTAATAGTGTTTAACACAGGCTGTGTATTTATGCGGTGAACCGAATTACACGGAAAACTAGCACCGCACTGCATTAGCATCACCTCAATACCAGTGAGGGCCCCTTCCTGTCCATTTGGAAAATATAAGTACATTTTCAAGCTGCTGAACACTCCACAATGAGAGTGCTTTTAGTAGGCTTTGAAGTTCTCTGAAATAAGGCTCCTTAAAAGCATCCTCTGCAACATACAGAAAAACATGAACATGTATTTGAGGTGTGGGTGAGCCTTTTCTTAGCAAATCCACACTGAAGGACATGTTTGATGTCTTTTGGGGCTTATAATGTTCCATCCTTGCAAGACGAGTATTGATTAGCCTTCGCTGAGGCAATATTCATTCATTAATTCATTCATTCTCTCAGTCATTGATGGGGAGGCTATCGGAGCAGTGGAAAGCAGGGAGACGTTAGACATGTGTTCATTCAGAAATTTGGAAATGTGTTAATTCGAGATGAAATGTCTCAGTTCTAATTATATACAGTTTAACGTAATCCGCATTCATGTGATTAAAAAGGGTTTCACACCTTACAGTGCAAGGTCCGTAGAAAAACATTTAAACAGAAGCCTTCTGGAAAGAGGATACTGCAAATGCAACGGAACACCAGAAAGAAGGAGAAAGGCAAGAGTGCAACTTTGCAACACACTCTTTTATTTTCTCTTCTCTGCACACAGTTTAGTGTTTCAGCTACACCCTTTAGGCAGTAAAAACTGTCATCTAATCATATCCTCGCACAGTCTTAAATGCCATATACGCCCATACCAGCCTGGAAAGGGGACCTTTCTGTGGATTAAAACGGATATGAGGTTATTTTTGTGAGATCCATGATTGCATGAGGCACTCCCATCCAGACTTAGTGTGATGACTGAGGAGGTGAGCTAATATGGCAGAGTGGTGACGCAAAGACTTGTGCAATGGATCCTATATGGAGGGATCCTGCCTTTTGGTTGAAAAGGCAAATGCTTAGGTTTCAACTTTTGTTTTTGTTCTCTCTGCAGACTGATGTACAATTGATGTTTGTAGGTCAAATCAGAAAAAAAAAACATTCAAACATAGAAATATAGTCATATAATATGATCAAAAACTGATATGATTCAAAACCTTTAGATAAGTTAATATTTTGATGAAAAACACTAGAAAACAGCATTTTTATCTACTGCAAACACCCAACTTTTGCTAAATAACAGCATCGGAAATATTAAACCAGGAGATGACATCTATTATAATTGTTGTTGAATTGCTGTGACCTCTTTTTTCATCCAATCTTTTGATATTCACACTATAGATATAGAAAAAAAACCCTGAATGGAGACATTCTGCGGGGCTGATTGGATTAATGCTTTCAGAGACAATCAAGTGAAACCTAAATCTCTGAAAGTGAGATAGATGGATGCAGCAGTATCACACTGTGTGATCTGGCGTGTCATCCGCACACTTTTAACTACTATTATTACAGAGCTTGACGGGGTGGGTTTGACCAGGCAAGGCATGCTGGACACTCTGCAGCAGATCAGAGGGAAGACAAGGGAAATGCCTTAACGCCTCTGAAACAGTGAGGTGAAAACGTGATGAGGAGATGGGAATTACTGCTGAATTAAGCACCACTTTGATTGGAAAGTGATTGAACGATGCTTGGCAAAACATGAAAGGATGACCTTGAATTCTCCAAAGCAAGTATGGATTGGCACGCTCTCTCTCTCTCTCTCTCTCTCTCTTGCTTCCTCTCATCCACTCTCACTTTCTCTTGAGTGTGCCAACATGTACACACACGCGCACGCTCTCACACACACATGCACACACACACACACAAACACACATAAACTGTATACACACCCGAGCACTTTCTGAGTAGAACAAACCTTGTGTGTAGAAACACATACATGTGTATTACCACACACACAAACCGCACCATCTCTCCTTTTTTTTCACACTCTTTTTAGTGAATGTGTGTGCGTGTGTGTGTGTGTGTGTGAGGGGGGGGGGGTGGACACACAGTCACGTACGACAACCCGGAGTTGAGAGAGCAACTTCAAAGTAAGGCAGATGCAGGGACAGCACCCTCTGAATAAATTTTCTGGCCACCAGTCGATCTGCCCTCAGGCTAAGATTGTGGCTGTTCACATCTCTCCTGACCTCTCATCAACTCCCAGTTAAAACCAATCCCACTCTAACAAGGCAGTCAAAGGGAGAAAGGAGGGATACATAGGTAAATATAAAAGGAAATACAGCTTTTTTAAATATATATATATGTTCTCATATTATTCCCATTCTGTCCACAAAATGATCACATTTTTCAGTTCATTTTTAACAGTGAACCATTTGCGTGCTTTATTTTTAACAATAGGCATCGCTTTATTTATGAAACGGTGGCTTTCTCACTTTGTAATGAAACCTTTCAGATATACTGGATTTGTTATTTATTTATCTATCACAGAAGTGTTATATCTCACAGTGCTGTCACAGCTTACTGTGAACAACGGTGTTCTTACTGCATGCCAATGCTGCTTAATAGCACACTGCTGAAACTTATGCATGCGTGAGAAGTGTCAGTGCTTAAGAGATAGTCCTGTTCAGCAACTGCTTCATGCCGTCATAATTATCATTTATTTATTTATCTTTTTTTTTTTTTTTTGGTGTTGACTTTTTTAAATATTTTATTGCTTTATTAATCATTCATAAGGCTACGGTGCACGAGCATTGAATAATTGTAATTACACCTGCTGGGACATACAGAGTCCATTACGTTCCTGACATGTGATGCATTCACTGTCGACAAAAAAAAAATCAGCATTTGAACGGTATTTGAAGAGGAAAAAACTGCAGTTCCACGAGAAACTAGAAGGCTGCGGCTTATGTTGGAGGATAAAATGAACGACTTGTGTGAGCATCACTTGAAAAATGCATTATGTTTCATTCTCTGCATATACCGAAGCCCAGAAAAACAATGATATGTTGCCCTGAGGGCAAATATTCACCTGTGTGTGCATGCGTACAAGAAAACACACTATCCATAACTAGCCTGCATGCAATTCATAGAGATGCAACTATATGTTGCTTTTAACACACACACACACACACAGACACCCAGGAGGAGTGGGGATCTAATGAGGTCCATAGAGACACTGCTGAATTGTCAGTCAACCCTCAGCTTGCTGACACGCAGTCAACAACATCAATGAATTATTTTCCCTCAAACAGGGGAAGCCTGTCGAATTGCATCAGAACCAAACAGAAGTCCAGTGGACTCCGCTGGAAGAAAAGGTAGAAGGACAGAATAAGGGAACATTTCAGAAGACAATTTAAAGAGGCACACATGAATAAAACAGCTTGTTTATTTCCTAGACGGTGGGCAACCTGTGTGACTTTCAGCGCTTTGTGAGCAAACATCTTGTCTTTTTTTTTTTTTTTTTTTTTGTCCCTTTGGCTTGGAAACACGTTTTCAAAGTCATGGTTATGATTTATGTGTCACTTCACAGGAACAAAAAGTTGTAACCACTTCCCTTGTTCTCCCAAGTCTGCTTGCAAAACCCGGGCCCCTCCAATCCTGTTCCTCAAATCAACCATGGGGCCATGTACAGCGTTTTTAGACAAACCAAAAACACACACACACACATAAACACACACAGAATACCTGGATGTTCGGAGGCATGGCCTCGCTCTATCGTGCCTGAAGTTGTGCCATAATGGGCCACGCTTATCCCAGGTGTTATCGCGCTTTTGTCTTTCCCAGCGTATTGTTTCAGAACACACAGACATGCAATTTACATGGCAGTGTGTAATTATGACTTTCTCGGTGAACCCGGGGCCTGTCATTTTCACACACAGATGGAGGCCCTGTGGTCTCTGGTGTTTGCCTCCACGGTATCAGCAGGATGCACCACATGACTCCTGCCCAAGTTTACTTTGACTCTAATAAAACATAATTAGGGAAACACATCATTTCTGCTCATTCTCCTAATTAAAACTGCAAGATACACATGCATATACACTAGAGTCTACATCATACTGCTTTTATTTATAATAAATCTAATTATAATAATAATTCTGAATTTAAAAAAAGTGCTTTTAATTGGGTTGGCGTGTGTGTTTAAGCTCTTTTTGTTGTTTAAATGCTTGGTTCATTTCATTCTTTCTTTTTTTTTTGGTGAACTGTGCCTCGGTGGCTTGAGGGTTAAGAATAGCTGATCTACATGGTGGTGAATCAAGTGTCGGTTTTCAGCGCAAACTCCTCCTCTACGGACTGACGGGCTGCGCTTTTTCTTCCACTTGAACAACCAAGTAGTTTTTTAGGGCGCATTCCCCGGCAGCGATGTGGAGGGAAAGGGCGATTGCGTCCAGCTGAAAAAAAAAAATCCGCGTACCACTTCTGCGTCTGTTTTTTTATATATATATATTATATTCGCCATTTTTTCTGGTATTCTAACATCTAAAATACTTTTTTTCCACAGTTCATCGCGCGCGAGGAGGGGAAAAAAAACCGAACGACGCGTCGGTTTTGAAACTTCTGCAGGGGGAAAAAAAAGCAGGCGAGTCAGAAGTGAAGAAAACTGCAGCCTGACCGTCTCGTGTTTTTTTTTTTTTCCTTTTTCTGTGCTGCTGCTGCTGCTGCTGATCACCGCTCCAGCCATTGTTTTCTCCACGCATGGATATTAGGAGATGAAATCGGACGTGTTTTCTCGCTCTTGAGTCGCCTCTCGGGTCGCTCGGACTCTAGTTTATGTGGTCCCTGCTGGGCTCTTTAGGAGGATTTCCCCATTCCTCGGCGGCACGGCGAAGAGGAGCGACGCGCAACGCGGGGGCCACAAGTTGTCCGCAAGGCTGCGAAGGAGACGAAACTTTGCCAAGTTTCTACTGCGCATCCGGCAACCGACGCCAACAAAATATTCGCCGCTATTTTCCTATCAGATTCTCTTCCCCCCCCCCCCTTTCTTGTTTGCAACTTCTGCTGTGGATTACTGCGAGGCGCGTCATGGATCACGTTCAGAGAATGAAAAGGGAGTTGTGAAGAAAAGGAAATGAACAGTTTCTTATAGATAAGTTTAGACTCGTTTGGGCTACGCTGATCCTGATAAAGAAGAAGAACAACAACACAAACAAGTCGCTTGATCGGAAGCGGTTGTTGTTTTTTATTATTATTATTATTATTTTTTCCTCCTCTCGGGTTTATTCAACCGCTCCGCAAACATGCCGCAGCTGAACGGAGGCGGCGGCGACGATTTGGGGGCCAACGATGAAATGATCTCTTTCAAAGACGAAGGGGAGCAGGAGGAGAAGATCTCCGAGAACGTCTCGGCGGAAAGGGATTTGGATGATGTGAAATCCTCCTTAGTGAACGAGTCGGAGAACAACAGCAGCTCGTCGGACTCGGAGGTAAGGGAACGTACGAACGTTCAAGAATGTTTCTTGCACACTCGGGCTCAAGCATGAAGAGAAATGTGTTTTTAATGGTGTTGAAAGTTTCAATAGTTCCCCCCCTCCTCCTCCTCCTCCTCCTCTTCTTCCTCTGTGTATATTCTCCCCTTGTCAGCAAGCGGAGAGGCGCCCCCAAACCAGACCCGACTCAGAAAGTTATGAGAAAGCAAGAGACTACTTCGGCGAAGGTAAAAATTAAAAAAAAAAAGAGAGTGAGAGATGACGTTCTCTGTGTGCACAAAGCTGACATTTATGTTGCCACTTTTTATGCCTTTTTTTTTTTTTTTAAATGAACACTTTTCATTCTCCCTGCAGCACTGAGGAGGCAGCAAGATGGAGGCTTTTTTAAGAGTCCTCACTATCCCGGTTACCCGTTTCTTATGATCCCAGACCTCACCAATCCCTACCTATCCAACGGCTCCCTGTCGCCCAGTGCAAGAACAGTAAGTGCCCATGTGGATGTGTGTTCAAACACGCATGCACACACGCATAAAAACACACACTAGCCCTCTATCTGTCCTGTGCTCTGTCGCACTCTCCAAAATAAAAAAAAAAAATAAAAAAAAAAAACTTTGGCCGTGCGTAAAAGTTCCTGTGCGCGCTGCCAGACCGCCATATTCCCTCCGAGTGGCCTCTCAAGGAGCACTAACTACTTCTTTGTTCTTTTTTGGGGGGATATAAATGTCTCCCTGCCATCCACCCATCGACGAGGGCAGCGTTTGACAACTTAGCATTCCACTGAAAAGTTCACACACGTTGATATTTCTTTTCTGTTTTGGATAATTTATGGGAATTCCTTATCGAAAATACACTGCAGCACGCACGCTGGATGTTGATTATAGTGGCCATGTCTTCCTCAAGCTGCTTTTTATCCACTATAATTCTGCTGGGACTTTTATATTGCAACAAGGAGACCAGGGTTCTCCTAAAAAAAAATCTATTTTTTGCATTGTGAGATAGTTTTTAAGTGTGAGGAGTGCTTTCCTTTTGTGTACTCTGTGTTTTTAAGTTTCTTTGTTTGCATGCTAGTAACTATAGGCTGAGTTTATTTTAGAGCCTGCAGACTTTTTATGCACAAATTATGTGCAGGAAAAACAAGAAAAAACTGCTCCCAGAGTCACATCCTACAGTCACAATAATGTAATACCTTACTTTCGATAGACACAAGAGGCTTTTTGTGCTGCAGTGTCCATGACAGATCATGTCCAGGGACTTATTTATTTATTTTCAAACAATAATGTCTAGATGAAGTTTGACAGCCTCATGGAAGTATTGCTGCTGAGCTCATCGCCTGTTTGCAATTTGTTGCATCACACCCAGAAGCTGTTAAAGGCCGAAAACCTTTATAATGGCAATTGTTGCATTGGTTTATTTGCCGGTAAAGTGGGTTTATATATGAATTAAACATATTTAACGCGGTCTTTCCATCGATATCGCGTATCAAACGTGCCTGTAGAATATATTCACCTTACAATCATGACACACCGGTTAGCAATGATGCTAATGTAGTAGCATTTAAGCAAAGGTCATTTGCGCAAAGATAAATGATGATGTTGGAGAAGGATCCTGATCCTGCAAAATTTATACCGATAAGTTTTTACCGATTATGTTGACAATGCTATAAAAATACATTTTTTGAATGGGACTGTGCACACTTCCTTGAGATAATCCCTGCTGGAGATGTGTGTCCCCCCAGAGCTCGTCCATCCCTCCCCCCCCCCTCAATCCTTGTCACATCCCCCCTCAAAAAACAAGTACTTTCGTTAAGGCCTGGCAGGCATCTGACTGAAAAGACCCCCCCCCCAACCTCCTCCTCCCCCCCTTTTTTTCTGTCTTCTTTTCACTGTTCCAGGCCCACTCCCCTCGCCTCCCTGTACCTTCCATTCAATTAGAAAGGCGTTAGTTGACTATTGTTATTCTGAGCAGTCTTGATGGCTTCATTGGAGGTCTCCATTGGAGCTCATTAACTAAATGGCTACTTTGCTCCCGCTAGGTGAGACGTGCGTGACTTGTAGGTTTTCGTGCTCTTCTTAGCCCTTACTCTGTTTATGTCATGGGATTTTTTTTTTTTTTTTTTTTTTTAGCGAGAAGCAGTGATGTTTTTGATATAATCAACTTAATCGGTCGCTGGAATCAGTCACAGATTTTTTTTTCTCTCCGTTATCTCGTCCGTTTGTTTTATCTCCTGCGTCTCTTGTGGTAAAAGTCTCTCACTTCCTCATATGTTTGTCTAGGAAAAGCACAAGAGTAAAAAAAAACTTTCTGTTCCCGTCACCTGGTACCAACGTGATAATTAGTGAGTATTTAAAATTTAGAGCTTAAATCTTGCATATTTCAGAGGAGAGAAAAAAAAGAGAATGGGGTCAATGGGACAGAGTGAGCTGACTGTGTCAGTCATCACCATGTCAGAAAACCAGCGGGCAGACAATGGCTGGAATACTTAAGGTCTCCATATTGCACAGTCCTCGTGGCTTAGTGTGAATGCTGTGAAATTGATTGATGAGAGATTCGGCTTAGTGCCTTTTTAAGGCTGGAACTTTAAGGGGGGGGGGGTTGTTCTGTTTACACCTGTGGATGAAACTCAATACAGTCAGATTGACCGGATGATATTTACCAGTAGCCTGCGCTACACATCTGGCCAACAACTTCTCTCAAACTAATGAGCCCGACAGTTACATTTATCACGCGCACTTGTGTGGAATATACCGATTGACTCGCGAGATAAAAAATGACCCTCAGGCCTAAGTGCGGTATGTGGGTATGTGGCTGCATGAGACAAGTTATTCCTCTCAAACAGACCATTTGATTAATTCCAGGCTACAGAATACACCGCTTTCATATCCAGGTGCAGCTTCATAGCCTTTGAGCGTTATGTAAATATGTTTCAGTAATTACACAGATAGAATAATGCGTGTGAGTGTGAGTGGTATGTTTTTTTTTTCTTCTTTTCCCTGCGTGTATCTATTAACAACTCCCCCTCCTGGGTTGATGTCTTAGTAACTTGTGTGCCGTTTTTTAAGCAGCGGTACTACATGTCAGTGTTATAAAAGAACATGGTGCTGAATAACAAATATGTTGCTTAAGAGTCAGACAGTGATTTCAGCCCCGCGATGTGCTACGCGATGAAGGATTTGAGGCCCAACTTTTTAAATTTGGATGTGGCAACCCTATCATGAGCAATGAGAGACAGGCCTACATGGGATCAGCACAGAGTTCCCCCGAGGGCCAAGCATAACTGATTTAAAGCCTGCTCAGAGCTGACATTCCGCTGTAATCCACCGAGAGCTGAGGAGGAGGTTTTATGTTTGGAGAGATGTTCCACCAGACTTCTGCCTGCAACAGGGTGGAGAGTTTTTTTTTTCTTCTTCTTCTTCTCTCTTCTCCCCCTACCGAGTCAGGCCTCCGACGACAAATCCGGCCCGTCGTGCCGGACGTTTCATTCATGTGATTATCGCCCGCTTTTGTTTCCCCAGTAGTGACGGGCCGGTGTCGGCTTTAATTGGCGAACATGCACACGCCACACCGGCGATGCTTCATCAGCACTTTCGGATGACTCGGCGAGTACATCATCGTCGTCGCCACCGACGAGCGAAATGCCTCTTGTGTGTGAGAGGTGGCGACCAAGCGAGAGCGAGGTCCGACCGCTCGAATATATCTTCGTCAAATAGTGGCACTCCGAACCCATGGGCACGATCGTTGGATAGAAAACGGCGTGAGATTGAGATATGAATGGGGAGCTTGTATGAGTCTGAACATGTTAGTAGCTACAATTGCATGCCTCCCTGACTTCTTTTTTTTTCTTCTCACCCCCCCCCCCCCATTCTTTCTGTTGCTTTTGGTGCTTAAAAATGTGCAGACAAAGAAAAGTCAACATAGACATTGTTCCAGCGAATAAAAGGACCTCTCCCTGCATAAGCAAACGCTGTTTGTGTGAGCGAAGTCGTCTTTTCATCAGGTGGCTCACTTTGGCATTTCACTCACCTTGGTGCGTCTGTGTTACGTGCACGTACGCACATACACACACACACACACACATGCGGCCATGCATGCTTTGTGTGTGTAAAGTCTGTGAGGGTGTGTGTGTGTGTGTGGTGGTGGTGGTGGTGGTGGGGGTGTTCAGGTGGATACTTTGCAACAGAGGGAACAGTGTACAGGGCTCACATTCTGACAACCCTCAGTGTTGTATTCCGCCGCTGCGAAGTAATCTGGATGTTAGCGCACAAATATTTTTTCAGCCAAGCGCTGTGTCAACAGAGCTAACATTTTTTGACTGGGTTTATAGTTTTTAAAAGGTTTTTTCTTCAAAGGAAAACACATTGACATCAGTTTAGTGGCACTGTTCAATTAAAAACAGATCGCCAGCGACCGCAGAAATGCCATCGCTGGCTGTGAGCTCTTGTCTAGAGTGAGCCTTTTGATAATGAACCTATTGCTGGAGGCTTGAGGGTGTTTTTTTTTAAAAAAATGTGCTGAAATGTAGTGCGGTGAAATATCCAATTAATCATGATTTAGGAGGTGAAGCACTTGTGCATTTTTGAAATATGAGCATTTTTCCATCGATTCCAGTCAAACGTCTTTGCAAATCACTTGCATATTGCACAGGGTTCTAATTAGTGCAACACAAACAAAAGCAGTTTATAGTAGTGATTATATTGCCATAACACATTTCAAATGTTGCACTATACATGCTGCTGCATGTATAAATCACTCACTGTTTAACCAACATGTCAGTAACTGGACGCAATACACCTTTTCTTATAATCTGCGTAATCTGCAGCTTTAGTAGCTTCCTATATAGTGTTTTGTTTTAGTTTTATGGGGTTTTTTTTATTGTGGGAAGAGACTTTGGCTTTTTCAGGCTGCTTGGGATGCTTGTGCACATCTCCTAGCCGCGTGAGTGTAGAACTGTGTGAAATGGTGTCAGTCCTGGTCTGTATCCTTCCCTCTTAGGTCTCTGTGGAAAACGCGAGCTGGCGTCAATTCCTCCCGCTACCCCGTAGCCTGCTATTTCGCTACCTACCCACCCGCCCGCCCGCCTGGCATTAGAAATTCTGTTTATAGTGCTCTCTGGCTTCTCGAGCGCAGGGCCCATCAGGAGCATCTCAGCACCCTTTGAGGAAAGGATAACCAACATCTCCCCTCTCCAGCCGCAGACTCCCCATGTTCAGCGACATCAATGAATCCCTTTGATGTACCGAGATGAATATGTGTAAATGTGTTTTTATCAATTTATGTGTTTTTCTCATTTGCTATGCTTGGCCAGAGCGCTACTGCGCAGTTTTGGTACCTTGAACATCTCGGCGCGAACTCGTGTTTGCTTGACGTGTGTTTCACACATACCCGCTAAAGGTGAACGTCTCCAACGCACCCGAGTTTGCTCCAAAACCTCTCCAAAACCTTTTCACCATAGCTTTGAAACAGTTTTGGAGTTTTTAGAAAACACATGTTCTAGAAAAAAAAATATTCAAATAGTTCCAATAAGTGGATTTAGAATAGAAACTATTGGTCTTGTGTAACAGTTTTGTTGTTGTCTACTTGTGAAGAACTAGAGTCTTTGTGTAGTTGATGGTCCTTGTAAGTTTTGAGCTATTATGAGACTTAAGGAGTCATAGGAGTTGAGGTTGAAGCAATGGAAACCCAAAGCTGGCTATCTACAGTCCTCCACAGCTGCTAATTAACCCCCCCCCCCCCCCAAAAAAAAAAAAAAAAAGATTTCTGCCACGGAGTTGAAGCTCTGGGAGATGGAGGTGTGGGAGATGGAGACACGTATCATATGTCATGTGAATACCAGCTTAGTCATGTCTGTTCTGTGGTATTAACCTGGAAACCTGCTGCAAATGTGGAGGGGGGAGGTTGGTGTAGTCTGGCTCTCAGGTGACCACAGCCCAGAAATAAAAAACAACAAAAAAATGAAAAGATAGACAAAAAATGAATAAAAACATGTTTTTTTGTTAATTATAAAACTCTTAACATGAGATGTCCGAAGCAGTTGACACTTTGAGCTATGTGACTGCCACTTGTCATTGTTTTTGCCATTTTGAGGACATTTTTATAGAAAGCGAGATTGATTTATGATGAAACAGTTCCTAGGTTGCAGCCCTGCTTGTGTCTGACGGATAGGTGGGCGGTGTGCTGACAGTAAACTATGCTGTTGGGATGTCTCATGTATGTGTATGTGGCCGTTGCACGGCCATAACCACTACTGTTTAGCTCACATAAAGAAATGTTTTCCCTCTATAATTGTACCTTAAACGCTTCACTCCATGCTAATAAAACGTGATTGTACAGCAGGAAGAAAAAGAAAAAAAGCTCTAAACAGGGTTTCATCAGTCTGGTATTCCAAGCAGCTGTTTTCAGTTTAAGCTCTGCAGGCAGTGAGAGAACGAGAGAGAGGGAGAGAGGGAAAGAGATTGTTGATGAGATGTGGTGGAGGGAGCATTAAACTGGGGCAGATACGGGTCCTGCTATTCCTTTGCCTGTTATCCTGAGGTGGGCCCGCTTCCAGACCTTGAGGCACTCACTTATCTGAGGGATTCTGTCTCCCACAGAGCGCAGCTTCTCCACCGTAGACCATCGGCCGTTCCCGTACACTCGCTGCCCAATCAGCAGACAGCAGGAGGCTATCAGATCATGCACATGTAGCATCGCCGCCGCTGCTGCTATGATTCGTATCAGGCTTCGCTTCAGTTCACATGCAGGGCATGTAAATGCTTCCTCCCTGCACAGGGACCGCTAAAGGCCATGTTGTGCAGTATGTGCGTGGCGAGGTTGTAGTGGTCATACTAAATTAAGAAGTGGATGGATATCTGTCCAGGACAAGCAGCTGTTCCTCATGTTGAGGTTATAAATCAGTTTGGCTGCTTCCCACCGAGTTTGTCCCCGTAATTGTGGCGCAACTTCAGACTGCCGGTGCAGCTCATGCCCCTCCGACGGACACGTCGCACCTGCACACACGTGCGACCCATCACACGCAGACCGGAACCAGGTTTACGGCTGACTAGTGTAGATTATTATTTTCCATGGGTCTTTTTGCTTTTCTTGTTTTCAGCATTGATCTTCCCGTCACTCGGTAATATTTAATAAAAAAAATATGAAGATTGAAACCCAAACATAACACTGGAACTCATGATGTAACTGATGAGACTGACTCACCATCTGTAATCTGAATTTAGCTCTGGCTCTGAAAGTACACATAGTGTATATATGTATTGGATCATACATTTGACTACATAAATCTTAAGGGAAGCCACAGGGACTTTTTCCATGTCTAAGGCATTAATATATGTTATTACATGGTTCTATAAGTTTGTCTAAACTACAAGGAACCAACAAAACTTTTTTTTTTTTTTTAATGAGATGTAGATAATTGGTTACTTAACAAATTTCTGTACTCGTTGAATAGCTCTAACTAAATTTTGCGAGGTGTTTATTGTGTCTGGTTAGGCTTAAGGGTTTCGGCTAATGGCAAATAATAGACTTCTCTTTTCACACACACATAAGCACAATTTCCCATGAAATAGGGCGTCTTGTTCTGATATTGATAATAACTTAAACTCTGGGTGGCCCTTGCTTCCCCTAGTTACCCTCATAAACCAATTGTACTTATTAAGGAGTCACAATGTTCCTCGGAGCATCAAATTCGATTAAATCCGAGCAAAGGCACAAGTCATCTAAAATGTGTAGCCTCCTTATCTCAAGCTAGACTTGTGGATCCTGTTAGAACAAACAGCAGAAACCACTGATGGGCCTGATATTTTTACATTTGGCCTCAGCCACAGGATATCACTCTTTCCTGACCTTATCTGCTCAATTTAAAATTATGAGGTAATGCTCTTGATTAGTTATGAGTAATGGCTGCGGTTGAGGGCCTTGTGCTCCTCAGACATTAGACATTATAAGACACCAGCGGGATTCCCCCTGTGCCTGCCTGGGACCTGCACCGTGATTAGGATTTTCTTCTTCAGGATGATTTTTATGATTTGGGTCAACAGCTTAGGGTCGCGCTCCGCTCTTTCCGTAGATGTATATTTGCATGAGGAGAATCTCCACTCTGGGAATAATAACGACGGGAAGACGTAGGAGGGTTGGATGGCAGGTCCACACCTCCGCTGACATAATCCCTCTTTCACTTACGTGGCGAGATACCAAATCCCTACAAATGTGACTGACGTATTCGCTTCAAATTTAGGGTAGTGACATTAAAAAAAAAAGAGAAAAAAAAAAGATCTAATCAGCCTTATATGACATGGAGTAGGCCAAGGAGCCCTTTTGTTTGATTTGTACATGGGTTGGAGGGGCTGGCTATTGGAAATCCCTGAAGCAGGCTTTAGGGGCAGGTCTGATTCTCGTGTGAAATGGGAAGGCTCTATAGCTCTCGGCTGACTTGACTGGGGCTGTATGGGTGTGTTGGCAGGGGGAGCGCCGGTCATGAATAGGGTCTTTGACTACCTCAGACTTGCCCTGAAAGGCAGGACAAAGACCCTAGGGCAACGGCTTAGAGCCTCACAGCTGAGCTACAGAATGCTTGGCCCAGTCTTCCTCCCTCCTTGCCTGATTTAAATACTACAGTGGCTTTCAGCATTCTGGCGACGGAGGCTCGCATTCACCGCAGCACATTTACCATCAACTTTTTTTCTTCTTCCCCCCCCCTCCCCCCCTCTCTTGTTTTTGTTTACAGTTAGCGCCGCTGCCGGAGCTGTTGGCGTAACTCATTGTATGGAGGCGCTGGCGAATATGCATCAGCCGGCCTCCTGTAACCGAAGATTAGCTTCACGTTGTTCGTATTAAGCAGAATTCATCTCGATACACACTTAACTGCAGGCATGCGTGTACTCGGAGACGTTAATTATGGAGCGGGTTTTGTTTGTTTTCATGCAAGACGGAGACCTTGGCAACTCGTAAACACGGCGAAACTTATTCACTTAACTTATCTAATGGCGCGATTATGGTCGACGGATCGGTGCGACTCTTCGGTTGTGAGGAGATTTGCCGCGGCAGAATAAAAAAGCCATAAATCTTTTTTTTTTTTTTTTTTCCGCAGAGTTAATGGGGTTATTTGAGTCCTGTCCAGACACTCTCTCCCTACAGAGTGTCTAGTTTCAGATGTCACTCAGAGCTTTGTTTGCCCCCCAGGGTGAAGGGTTAGAGGTCAAGGTTCAGGGCCAGTTGGCTGAGTGGCCACAAAAGCCCAGGCTTCCCTCAGCACATCCGATCCCTTCTTCCACACCAGCCTGCAGCCACAATGAAGGGATCGGTTTGCAACATTTGTCTCTTCTTGTTATAATCTAAAATTAATGTTCACTCGTGTCAAGGATGTAATTGTGAGGGTATAGTTTGCACACACAATGAGGCCATAAAACAATGAGGGCGTGAAACTCCCGATTGTTTCTAGGCAGAAACTCGCGTACACTTAAACTTGTACTCGGTTACAGATCTGGTTGTGGAAGGGGTGTCATGTTGGTCCGCGAATACTATTGGAAACATATTTTTCACTCTCTGCTTCTCACTTTCCCTGTTAACGTCAACATTTAATAATTGCGCCTCAGCAAAATCTCACACCGGGCTGTAAAAAAAAAAAAAAAAAAAAGAAATTAAAAAAAAGCTCTTTGTTCGAAACACCTCCGAAAGTTTGCGAGCCCACAGCCTCACCCTCGTCAGCCACCACCCACAATCTCAACTTCACCCTGCCCCACCACCACCCAAACATGTCCTCCAGCCAGGTTTATTATGCCGTTTCACGCAGACCAAAATTGCAGCTGCATGGAGAACAATCTGGAGCACATTAGCTCAGGCGCTGTGATTTATAAATTGTTTCTCAGGCCATAAATCCCTGCTGTAATTGTGCACAAGCACCCCTCTCTTTCTCCAGTCACTCCCCCTTCTCGTTCTCTCTCTCTCTCTCTCTCTCTCTCGCTCTCTGAGTAGCTTACAGTTCTTGGGTTAACGCTAATTGTTTGCAGAAGTGTGCAGTTTGGATTGAGTAGAAGTTTGTTGCGTTGTGGCAGAGGTTCGGGGCTCGCAGACACGGCCTTTTCGCGAAAGATAAACTTTGCCTACATTTACTCCGCTCGTGAACCGTTTCTGTGCAGCGGCGGTGGCGGAGCAGCGCTTGAATGTACAAACTGGGATGTGAGCATTTGTCTTCAGCTCCTTGTTACTGTGGTTCATGCTCTGCATTCCTGGATACTGTGTAATTGTAAAGGGGCCTCTCCTAAACTCTGTCCCTGGGAATCTGATATTTACAGCAGCCCCTGATCGTAATCACCTTGCCGTTCTCATTAGATTGTATTGAAACTGAAAGATAGCAGCAGCTGTATATATTGTTTTAAATAGCATACACAGCCTTGAGTTCTCAGCGGTCTGGTTACTGTCGTTGAGGCATTTTCGAGGCTTCTCCGTATCCGTGTTCGCTCTGTAAAACTTCCCAAAACTCTGAGAAAGGGGAAAAACTATAATCTCAAGAGGTTGACGGTCCTCTCGCTTATGTTTTCTGTTCCGAACGGATCTGATGAACCTTTAAAAGATAGGGGACCTGCCTTTGTTTCCTCTTCTTTTCCTATATGGTCTTACTGGAAAACGTACAGTTTCAGACATGTAAGGCTGAAATCGAATTTATAGTCGAAGCTATCGCTCGGCCGTGATTTAGCGCTCAATATCACTGTACGCAGCGTGATGAAAACGAAGCCTCTAGATTGTGGGGAATGACTTTTACAAATGTTTCAAGTATAAAAATGCTTTGGCTCCCGTCCAGACCTCCCTGCAGTCTGCTGACAATACGCATAACTAATCCTGGGGAATGTCATGGTAGTAGGATGGGTGCTGTGTCGTCCATCGAAGATAGTTTGAATCCGCTTTTGAAAACTTCTTCTCACTCGGTTAGATAACAACGGTGCATTATTTGTCAAATGAGTTTATTTACAGTCCCAAAAACGGACTTATTTTGGACTCCACGATGATTTAGTCCGCTTGATTTGGAAACACGATTAAGGTGTGTGTGTGTTTTTTATTTTTACTAAAACTATAACATCTTTCTTCTCTTTTTCTGTCTTTTCATGCGTCTAAATCTGTTCATAATTGATGTGTGTTGCGATTTCGAACAGTCGCCGTCTGTGTCCCTGCAGACACAGAGCGACGGTGGCCGAGTGTAGGGGCATACCTGTGGCGTGTGAATGTGTGTGTTTGTGCGTGCGGTGGCGTACGGGGACAGAGCCGGAGGGCGGAGAGGAGACGGAGCGAGTGGAGTGAGCGGGGTTAGCGGTGGGGTGATAGGGATGTCAGGTAGTAAAAAGTGAGATGAGGCAGGGCCCAGAAGTCTGGAGATTTGTGCTCGCACTCGGGAGAGCAAACACAGGAGGCATCTGCAGGCAGCTGTGTGTGTGTGTGTGTGTGTGTGTGTGTGTGTGTGTGTGTGTGTGCGTGTGGGGGGAGGGGCTGCTGCTCAGAACAGGGGGGTGGGGGTGTGGAGCTGGGTGGTGTTGGGTGGTGGTGAAGAGAGGAGGGGGGGGCTTGCAGAGTGAACACAATCAGCCCTCTGTTTTCATAAGACTTGTGGTATGTGCGAGCAGAAACAAATGTGTTTAATTTAGGCCCTTTTTTTTTTCCTCCTCTCTTGCCTTCTCCCGCTACACCCACTTATGCCCACCTCAGTTTCTCAAATCTGACTTTTTTTTCCCCCCTTTAAGATGCTTTGTTGCTTCTCCAGCCTCTGTCAGCTGCTCTTAGGAAGTTAAAAAAAAAGAGAGAGAGCCAAGAAAAACTCTTGCGAAAAAAAAAGAGACAATCAACCACTGTGCCCTGTCAGAAAGAAAAAAAACAAAAAAAAAACTTTGAACATACTCGAATGTACTCTTTTTACGCTTTTGGGGGGTTGGGGGTAAATATTTATCTGCAATTTCTGGAAAAAGAAGAGAAAAAAAAACATTTATTATTTTTATGTCTTCACTGTGAGTTTGGAGTGAGTACTGTGCTGTGGTATTTGCCCTGTTCAGTGTGAGGGTGCATGCTGGACTTATTATTGCCTCCTAAATGCCTTGGCAGGAAACGCTGTATTATATTGGTAACCCATGCTGTCTCCAGTCAATTTGTGTTTGGTCATAAATGAAAAATCCAGGTCTCACTTGTGTGTCATTGGCGTAGGCTTGGATGCACACCTACAGACGCGCGCACACACTTGTTGGATTTCTAAGTCGAGCTTTACTGTAAACATCCAGCCGACCACGGGTAACCACCTCGTGTTCTGGAGTTAATTATACCGACGTTTACGGCTGTGAATTTCAATGAAACGAGGCTACTCCCCAAACAATAAAAAAAAAAAAAGTTGTGTTCCTGTGCAACTGGACAAACAATGCCACAGGACATGGAAAAGGAGCGGAGCTTTGACATCGGAGGTGCAGCCTGTCTTGACATTAGATCACGCTGACATTAGGCAGAGCCATTGGTGACAATTGAAAGCAGCTCTCCCAGGTATAGGAAAACCACATAACTTACTTAACGTAATTGACTTGAATAGCTTCGCACCCTCCTCTCTGTCTTTATGAGATGGCTCTGCTCATACCAGATGGATAATTATTTTCTTGTGTGTCTAATTATACAGTGAGTTTTATATGGCCTTTTGCAGAATTACTCACTTGTTCCCTAACTTTAACCTCAGTTACGGAACTTTCCTTTAACCGCGTCTGATTAAAATTACCTGAAAGCCAAGGAGGACAGAATAAAGAACAATGACGGCTTCATCTGAAAGACCCGTACAGGCTCTCCGCCGTGTAACGCTTTAAAGCTGTGGAACCAGGAAGCAATAACTCACGCCTGTGTCATGCAAAAGGAAGAAAAAGAAAAACTAGAAACAAATAATAGCTTGAGTTGCAAAAAAAAAAAAAAAAAATCAAACTTCTGCTGAAGTCAGGCATATAACATTAAAGAAGCGTTTAAAGGGGGGGAGGGGCAGTATCTTGGCCTTGCGTTCTGTTAATGCTCTTTTATTACTGAAAAAGCAGTAAATTTCCTCCCAGGACCTTTTCAAATAAACCCAGTTTGTTGGCCGGTTTGGCCTTGTACAGGATATGCATGAGTCAGTCATATGACACCATCGCTCACTGACAATTTTAAAGCTGAATCTTGGGAAAGCTGTTACATTTAGAATGACATGTGGACTACTACGCTTCACATACAGCACACTCTTTATTTCTCAGATAAATAACCAGATACTGAATATCCTCTGAACTCCTGAGTTGAAAATGGATGCAAGTAATATATAAATATAAATATATATATCCATGTGTATATATCCATTGATAGAGCCGCGGGCAAAGTGTGCAACCATCTTGGAAAATCTTGGAAAAACCTTGACGCCGTGTTGTTAGGACCTCCCTCGCGCTGCCTCCCCTCTTCACTCTCCCCTCTCCCGCTTTGCACTAATAGTTCTTTTGTGTACAAGAGCATGTTAAGAGGCCAATGAGCCTGGCCTTAATAGGCCACGTTGCCATAGAAACCACAGCACTCTGGTTGTCTGACCTTTGACCCAGTTTTTTACTGGCCGTGAATAAGAGTGCAGGACGACCAACCAGGTCACAATGGAGGCCCGGCAAACTGAGGGAGTGCCCCTGTCATAGTCACTTAACTTCATTCCTCTATGGGCTAATGGACACTTCAAATGTGGTCACCATTAGCAATATGCTATCTCCACCGCAGGACCATGGGCTTCTCAAGGTTGCTATAATGTAAAAACATGAGAGAGGGGGTTAACGTGAAGGAATAAAGTAGTTCTTATGGTTTCATGGCACAAAATAACAACTAACAAGCACCGAAAATGAGCCGAGGCGTCTACACCACCAAACTTATTTTTGTTGTTCCTTTTTTTAAACACCTTCTTTTAGATGGCTTTAATTAATAACTTCCTCCCTTACAAATCTACTTACTCCGCAGCGGAGGGGATAATGGGCGGCCGTGGTCGCCCTTTCAGAACATTCGCGGCGGCCCAATAGCGCGGGTCTGACCAGCTGAGCCGCTTGTCGTTTCCCCATCAATTACACACTAATTAGCACAATGACTGCCGAGGTTTGCTCAAGAATTGTCAGTGTAATTGCCTCTAATGTTGGTAAACAATGAGTCTTAATGCAAACTCTGGGACGAGGCGGGGGCGGCCGCTTTATCGCATTGTCTTTGTCCCGAAGGCTTTTAATTGTGTTTCATGCGTGGTTCAGGTTGAGGTGTCAATGGCCCCAGCGTGAGCAGGTGATATCAACAGACCAAACCAGGGGAGGGACTGTTTTGTAGGGGCCTGACAGGCCTATTGTCTGGAGTTGCTGTTCATATGGGCAGGGGGACGGTAATTAACACCTCAGCCAAACAGCAAGCTGTGTGGCCCATTTGTTTTCTGTTGGGGAGGGAGGGGGGCTAAAAGAAAACAATGGGGAGGGGCTCTCCACACAGTTGGTGATTGACATTATCTGCTGGTGCGATCCGCGGAGGCATTCCTGCTGCTCCCGCTATTCACTATAAGTTCGGCAAAGCTGTTTCACAAGCATTTTAGGCTCTTGTCTGCGCTGCCACTTAATACATATTCAGTCTTTTGTTTGCCCCCGACTCACTGATTTAATGCGTTTTGACGTAAAACCGCAGCATTCTGTTTTGGTTTCCTATAGTGGAGAAATGTAGCCGTTCCTGTTCGACTCTACATATAAATGCGTGGGATTACTATATTTGACTTGATTCTCGGTGTGAGTGACAGTCATTAGGACTTGCCAGTGCTGTGCGAATGTTGAAGTAGGCAGATAGTTGCGAGCAAAGTTTGGGATTTGTTATGTCCCTTTGGCAGAGCGTCTGACTCCGACATCTGTCTCTCCTCGGTGCTGTGATGTTGGCCTGCAGTATGGCACCACACACTTCAGAGATGACAAAGACTCTTGGCTGTGTTTTCCTGCGCTCTGTGAGGAGCAATGTAACAATTAGAACCCAGCTCTGGCAGGCCACATGCCCCAGAGCATATGTTGTATTCTCTCTGTTCGAAAAACCAAAAGGGGGCTCCAGTGTAGCCTTTTTGGAAAAATTCGGCGCCATCGCTTGCCACCTTTGTCGCATCTGGGTCCCGCAAAAAGTAGCACATTCTACTGATGTCTATTCTGAGTTTTTGGAGGCAACAAGGGAGGGGGGGGGCCTGGAAGACAGAGGAGGCATTAGAGAGCGATGAAAATGGATCAGCTAAACTTCATTTTAGTTACTCATTTCTTTCAGTTCTCTGTCCGAGTCTATTTACCAGAGCTTCCAGCTCCCATGCTGAAACATACATTGCTATGGACCCCGACCGTATGTCTGTTTAAATTGTATTAATATCTAACAAAAAAGGAAGTATGTGAATCAAAGCTAAACGTGTTGCACTTTTTTGTTTCCTGTTTTAATCTTTTTAAACATTTGATATTGCTTAATTCACGTTATAACCAGTGGTATGGTATTCCACTAGGTGGGGTTACGGCACCGCAGAGTTCTGTGAATTTTTTTTTCTGTGTGGGTGTGCCATACAGTGTAGCAGGGACCTAGCCGCTGGTGTTTAGCAGCTAGGCTAGCAGATTTATCAAAGTTCTTTAAAAATTAACTCTTGGTGGCCAGGTACTAATTGTTTTCACTTTACAATTATCGTCCCCTTCCTCCAGGGGGTAAAAGTTAGTTATCTAATGAGAAAGCAACACAATTAGGTGCAAGATTGGGTCAATTATTTGATAAATTGCAAAACTATTACATTAATTGCAAACTATTTTGATAATTGATTGATCAAAGTGAGTCTTTTTTAATGAGAAAATGTCCAAATTATCTTGTTCCAGCCTCCTAAATCTGTTTTTTCTGGTTTCTTTAGTCTTCTATAATAGTAAACTGATGAACTTTGGGTTGTGGACTGTTGGTCTGGACATTTTAGGTTGATTCTTCAGCCTTGGGAAACAGTGATCGACATTCTACACCATTTTTAGTTTATATATTTTTATTTTATTTTTTTAGTCTATTGTTTAGTCCAAACAACTAATTGATTAATAATTGAAATAATCAATAGACTAATCATCTATCAAAATAGTTAGTTGCAGCCAGGGCCACTAGGAAAAGTCAAACATATTATATACATGCATAGAAAAATACAGCCCTTGGCACACAAACATTTTTACACATACACAACACAACAACAATGACGATTTTTATTATAAACTGTATTTCACAATTGGATTTGCAGGAGGGGTGTTGCCCCATGTCACGATTATTTGAACAAAATTCTTCGACTGTCCAAAGTTTTTTTTTTGCTCTACAATTCCCCTGTGTTTCTTTCTTTCACTGTAACACTGAGAAAGTTTTTGCTGAGCAGCATGAGCCACAGTCCTTTGCTTTTTCCAACTCATATCTACCCAAACACCCTCCCTCCTCCCTCTTATGTGCTAGTGAGTGTGTGTGCCGCTGTAGTCTGGACTGTTAGGGGCCCAGCAGCTAATATGACAGTGTGCGGCTGGCAGTACCTGGCTGGATGTTGCAGGGAGTGTGTGAACGGTTGCTCCATAGGGCACGCTGGCAATTAAAAGAAAAGTAGGCACTCAGAAAAAAAAAAAAAGTGCCTGAGGGCATGTTCCTCAGTCCTGGCAGAAGCTGTCAAATAAGATGGATTGGGTGGGAGAAGCGGGGTGGGCACGGCTCAGGCTAGACCAAACTCAAAATAGCGCTTGTTTCATTTGTGGAAGGGCTCATGATTGACATAGATTAGACAGAGAAAACTGCATTGTTTTGGATTTTCCCTCCAGAGAGTAGCATTCATTAGGCACCATGCACACAGCAGAGTAAAGTTTCAATAGGGAGCTAGCAGCCTCTAAAAGCAACTGCCTCCTGACAGTTGTATGGACTTGGGCCCATTAGTTGGAACCTACGATTCAGCCTTGAGCAGTATAGTGAAAATGAAGAGGGCTGATGTCAACTCCAAGAATTTCCCCCCTTTTCGAAGGGAAAAAGGGTCCCCTTCCCCCTGCCTCGGTGCTCTGTTGGACCCCAGCTGTCAGGAAACAATACCCTCTGCCTGCTCCGACAAACTCAGTCCTGAAAATGTTTTTTTTCTTCCCCTCCTCTCCCTTTTCCCCCCCTCCCGCTATAATGTCTTTTCCATTTTTAACCCACAGCCATCCAAGCTTCCTTCCTCCTTACAAATGTGAGTGAGGAATGAACTTTTAAAAATCCAAACTTGAATGCAGCCCTGTTTGTCTTCATTTATCCTGCACCAACTTCAGAAAAGTAGACAAAAGCTTTTCACATATTTTTGTTTTTTGCATATATATATGTATATAAATTTCACTTTTTCCTGGTTTTGTGTCTTTTGGATTTTTCTTTCCCTGGGTGGATGTCAAACTGTTTGTAAATGGGATTCTAAGAGCAGAATGCTATGTGAAGTAGAATAGATAGATAGTACAGATTGCAGAATGATAACATCGGATGGGTGAGATTGTGTAACGGCCTCTTAGCGATGGAATTTACAACCCACAATGCGTCTCTGTGCCCCAAAAGACAACTTAAGTAATGGCCTGCGATGTGTCTGCAGTACACGGCTCGCTGCAGAAAACATAACATAAAATATAAAAAAAAACCTTTTAATTTGAAATTGTACCAGGGAGAAAATCCACATGCATGACAAGCTGCTGTATCCGGTATTTAAACTGATCCATAAACCAGATGGTTGAGCTGTGCTTTTGGAGCTCTGGCTTCATGCTATCTCCGTTGTTGGAGGACACACACACACACACACACAAAAAGAAGCTCAGCTTGTTGTATTGAGCATTAAATCAGAAAAAAAACAACTCTTTTCTGGAGTACACAGCTCTTTCTTCACTGCACGGACACAAGAGACGGTCATAAGGCTTTGTGTGTCACTTAAAAAAAAAAAAAAAAAAAGCAAAAGCAAACACTTGCTCAACCCCTGTGTGCTAACTTTTGATACAAGTGTGAAGGACAGCGATATTGAGAGGAGGAGGTACTAGTTGGATTCGGGTCAAAAGGCCAAACCAATTGAGATGGAAGAGACAGGAGTTAGTCCGCGGCCCAACCTTTTCGCTGCACTGTAGCTGAGGCTTCCTTCCAGCTGTCTCTTCCCACCCGCTCAGCAATGGGCGCCCACAGCTGGCCTCTTGTTTTTCCCTGACAAACGGCAATTTCACAGTCCTCCACCAGTCCGTTGTGTTCACATCGCTCCCTCTCCCCAGTGCCAGAACTCACTCTCTGACTCCAGCAGCAATGCGGGTCTCATACAGGTGTCTGCTGCAGATCTCTCTCTCTCTGGGTTTGACACCATTCATACCACTTTTCATACGCTCCAGGAAAAAGACAAGAGTTCTTACAGTTCACTATCAGTACTTAAAACATTTTCGAATGTGTTCTGTTTTTTTTAAATTGTGTATGTTTTTTTTTTTTGTTCTGTTCTGTTGGTTTATTCTGTTCCTGTCGCTCTCGCCCACAGTACCTGCAGATGAAATGGCCCCTTTTGGACGTCCCCGGATCTGCAGGACTCAAAGACTCACGTTCTCCGACCCCAGGGCATTTAGTAAGTGGACAATAACGCCGCAGCCGTCCCGTAAAGTGGCACACTCCATCAAGTTTGTACCGATCATCAATATTTCAGGTCGCCGTGACGGTTGGAACGAAAAGAGCTGGCATTGGGTAGCGAGGGAGGAAGAAAATCACGATTTCTGGGGCCGTATTTGAATTTCACGCTGACCTAATGGTGCTTTTGAAGATTTTCCCTCCCTCGTTTTGTGGCACTAATAAATGGTTTCCTCCCGGCCGCATCCTACGGGACATTAATCCAATTATCAGACAAATCATGCAAGGGAGGGGGGGAGGGATCTGTTTACTGTGAACCATGTAAATGCTTTAATCAGACTCTCACCATAATATAGTTACTCACAATAATAAAGTTATAGTGTGCATGCAAATTCACGGGTTCCCATCCGTCTGTGCTCTACCACCACCCCTTACAGCACCCGCAGCCTGACTGTCTTTACCGCAATAGCTCAATCTCCTCCCTGGAACCTCTTCGCCATTCCTGAACTTTCACACCCAGGCGCAAACCAGTCACCACGGTGTCTCACCATAAGACAATGCGGGACCTCGGCAGACCTGTTTTGGATGAACCTCGGAGCATCTATCTTTAACATCTAACCACCTCACCCGTCCGATTGCATCAGGGCGTTTCGCGGAGCCGTGTTAGGCGGTGCGGTGAGCTGGGAACGGCCGTCATGACGGTTTGGCAAAAGCGCTGTCCCCTTGACCTTACGTGTCCCGGCTAGACGGGCTTTTTCTGAGTTTGCAGCAGACTCCGCCGTGTCCCATAATGTCGGCGATGCACATGACAAAGTCCTCATTGAACGCAGTCAATGGGAAACTGTTGTGGAAAGGGGGGGGTGGACGGAGTTTGCTCATGGGAATCCAGGACTAACTTACTGTAAGTCTCAATGTAAACCAATTACAGATATTTTATTAGAATAAATGCTGACCCGTGAGTGACCCTGTGGATTTCTCCCCGACACACAGCAGCTACTGTGTGGACGTCTGAACCGTTTTTTAATGAGCGTAATATGTAACAGTATGAAAACTATGAGTCCTTATTATAAAGATGCTGACTTTAAAAAAAAAAAAAGGATAAAGGATAAAGGTTACATTAACAAATGAAGGAAATGAAAGCGCTTTGTAGAAAGTTGGATTGTCAAAGTTCTGTCCTTTAGTAGTTTCTGTGCTACTATTGGCTCTGCGATTGTAGTTGTTTGGCCTTCATCTCTTTCAAAGAAGGAACATTGTTGAAGACTGAGAATTTGAGGGATCAAACACTGTTCTGGCAGAAATGTTACTCACATTATTTAAACAATAAGTAGCTTTTACTATGTATTTTAATATGATCTTGTTCATGGACTTGTTGTTCTGTTGCATTCAAAAGCTTTAAATGCTTTTTTTAGTGTAGATACAGGAGCCTGTCGATACTCATGCAGGGTCAACATTGTTGGTAGCCTAGGTTTTAAATTAAAACTTTTTAAGGGGGATAAAACCAGAAGTTTTTTTGTTATTGTTATCACTTTTTTTTGCAGTTGAATGGCATGGCTCTAATGAATAGAGAGCCTAAGGTTGAACACACAAGTTATGCAGCTCAAATGAAACACTCGAATTGGCAGTAAAAGAATATGAGATAACGCCATTGTGTGGGAACACACGCTCATTTTTAAAGCAGTGCAAAAGGTGGGGAAGTTCATTGAAAGTGTAACGGCTTTCATTATGCGCACTGAAAGAGGAAGTCGCCGTGCTCGATCTGCTGACCTGTGACCAGAAGGTCATTTTGATGTGGCGGTGGGAAGCGCCGACGCCGGCGTACCCTGGGCACACGGAGGATAGAGAGCGAAACGCCCCGCTGTGCCCTTACCCCCCACTCTGGGCCAGGAGCCCACATGCCCCTCTGGTGTGCTGCTGCTGACAGGGAGCCAGGCTGATTATGGGCTCATTACTCCAGCCGAGGAGAGAGGGAGTGGGAGGGGAGCAGCAGGCTGGCTCCCCAGGCCTGCAGGCTCCCCAGGCCCCAACGCTGCACTAATGAGAGCAGGGGGAGCGGATGGGCACACACGGGGGGCCAGGGATTACTGCCCAGGGCTAAGAGGAGCCAGAGAGCGACCCGAGGAGAAGCAGCGAGGAGACACCAGCAGGGACTCCTGAAGCAGACCCGTGCACACCAGATTTGTTCATTCTGACATCGATGTTTTGTTTTCACGATGGACTGGCCCGGTTTGGAGTATCTGCCGAGACCTGATTGTAGCCATAAAGCTTCTATATGTTATGTGCGTTTCAGCTATGCATATTTTTTTGGGGGGCTTTTGAGGAGTTTTAGTGCGGATGCATGCTCAGTCAAGTGCCTTTCGCAGATTGATATTATCACTCGTTCGGCGCGGTGACCGGAAATCGCTTCGACACTTCTAATTGTGGCCGCGTGTGGAAGAAGGGAGGGAGGGAGGGAGGGCGGCGATAAAAATCCAACAAATTTTCGGGTGGACAGTGTGCAAGTCCGGGGAAAGGCCATCCTGTCACTGTGCAGATTGGGTCCATAAGGCCTGTATGCTAATCGGAGGCTGCTCCGGCCTGAGAGCCTCAATTATTCAGCAGACAGGTTTGTTTAGCATTCAGTTGGTATTGCTTCTGGTAGTAATGGCGGTGGTGGGCGGACTGGGAAGAAGGGAACAAGCTTTTCTACGCACCCCGCCATGCATACACACACACACACACACACATACGCACACACTTATGTCCAGCACCCCAAAGCCCACATATCAGGTCCTGCGTTCAGAGGGCTGCCTCTTCATGAATAATACATCAAAGGCGCTGCAGGGCCAGGTGATGCAGTATGGGGGAACTTGTCGGTAGTGGCCGAGAAGCGAGGAAAGGAAGTGGAGCCGGCGATGCTGTCTGAATTATGTGCGTCTCATCCTCGGCGACGTACCCATTCGCAGTCATTAACACCGCGCTGACAGTGATGTCAAGGCTGCATACTTCCCTCACTGAGATCATTCAGTCACTTGCGGTAATTTGTCCGTAGGGCCGCCCTCCCTTTGTCATTACGGGCTGCGTTTGACTAGTGCTGTTACGCCAGATTAGAAGGAGCTGTGACTCTCTAATGAGGTAGAAGTGACCGGAGTGTCTGCCCCTCTGCTACTTATCAGATCACGGCTCGCTCAGCCCATGGCTCCGATGTGGGCTGATCTTCATTTTGACAGGGACACAAGAATTGCTCCCTTTGTTTGAATATTGTATTAGTGTCTGGAGTAATCAAGGCAGCGAGGGACCCGGTCCTGTCAGCGTGTCATAAGTCACTTATTCACCGAATTGTTTAAATGAATTGAAGTGGCATGGTCGAGAGCAGCATTCCACAGATGCCTTTTGTCTCGCTGCTATGTGTCCCAGCGCATTCATCAAATCTCTGTGACAATATAAGCAGAGATACCAACTGGAAAAGATGCACCTTTTTTTTTCTTTTCTTCTTAATGTAAATACATATAATTTCTTTCAAACCATATTTTTTCAACGGACCTTTGACTGGGAGCCCGGGGAGATTTTCTCCATTTTGCATTAGGCAGCGAACAACCGGGATCTATCATGAAATCAAAGGATTTAGGAAGACTGAACTGAATACTGATCTGAGGTCTGCAGTCCTGCTGGGCCACTGCAGAGATGAAGGAAGCGGCGCTTTTGATTCCACTCAAACTCTTAAAATGAACCCACTCATATATGGGAGAAATTACCCGTGATATAATTTATTAGTAGCATATTTAGCAGAAAATATTTATCACCAGACTAAATTCCTGCGAGATTAGTCAGTGTTTGCGTCCATATATACACACCACGCTGATTTTGTTTGCGCTCTCAATTTATTTAATGACCGCTGGGGATTTTTCACTCCCGACAGTGGACAACTGCAGTAACACGACGCCGCCTCGGCTCCGTATTATTCTAACCCAGAATATTGCCGCCATTGACCTTTTCAGAGGCGATGACCAGATGTAAAGCACACGTTGTCCGTGATGAATGGCATAGTTTTTGGAGGGGTTGATTTTAAAGACATACGACACGGCCGGTCCCCCCTCGCTCGTCCGCTTCCTGTTGGCGTTGACAAACAAGGCTTGGATTTCTCAGCATGCCACGCATTCTTTTCACCCTGTCTTTCCTGAAGTTTTGAAAGGCCTCTGAGCCTCCCACCCAGAATCGCAGAGCATAAAGACACACAAAGCTGCGGGGTTATTCAGTTTGTACTAAGCTCTCTTCCCCATCGGCTGTTTGCCTAGTAATTCAATTCAGATGTGCAGGATCCAAAAACATGTTTGCTTGAATGAAATCCACCCCTCCACCCACATTGACCAAGGACTGTGCTTTTCTTAGCACCGTTCCAAGTTGGACAGCCAAGTGAGGTACTGCCACCTCGGCCTTTTTAGTTTCAAAACCTCTTAAGAGACAGACATCTTTTCTCTGCACCGGCTCAGCAACTTTTTTCGCTGTTTTTTTTTTTTCTTCCTTTATACCTTCCTGTTACTCGGTCCGATCGCTCTCGGACCAGTTCTGGGTGTTTTTCCTCGCCGGCTGTGCAGGTATGCGCCGCTGCAGACCTGTTTGCGTGTAACAAGCGCGCCTATGTAAAGAGCATGATTTCTGTCTGTCAATGCAGATACCATCTGGTTCCAGGTCGCTCTTTATCTGTCCTATCGCGTAGATGTTGTTTATATTTAAAACACGGCTCATGTTCCATGTGGTTTCCTTATTACACTTTGCTTGTGGCTCGTGGAGCCAGGGTGTATGGAGCTGTCAGGGGACTGCAGGAATATTACCTTTACACATAAAGCAAATGAATGAAGGCATTGATCCATTAGTGTTTAGGTTTAAGCCATGACTGAGCCATTAGTGCAGCTTTTTAATTTTACATGCCCGCTTTTTTTTTTTTTATGCTCTCCGCCCTGTGGAGGGCTTAGTTCATTTAAATTGATTTAAATAATCTGTCTGATTTTGAATGGCTTCAATTCAAAAATGAGAAAGAGGGGAACTTGCTTGATGAGGTAACCATCTCTATCCCCAGCGGAGAGACTCTGGCAGGTAGGATGCAGGTCAGAATAGTTTCACATGTGTGCGCTCGGCTTTTCTGCACATTTCGTCGTGCCGCTGAACCGAGCGGCACGCCTGGAGTCGAAACTAGTGCCTTCGAACTTAGAAATATGTTTAGAGCACACGATTGGTGTATTCCAGAGTATGAATTATTGATAGGCGTCATTTCATATTCTCACTGAACTGCTTCCCAAAATGTGTTGGCACCCAGGTCTAGAGGTCTCAAACAGCCCTCACAATATAGGGAAAATTCAGGCATATTGTACATGAAGTAGAACAACAAAGTACAACTCAAATATACATGACATGTGGGACCTGGGATTTCAACCCCGCAAGTCAACAATATTTCTGCCTTGAAGCTTTATCAAAGCCGCTTCTGTGTCGTGTGAAATTGTGTGTTTGGATTTTTTTTTTTTTTGTGCACATCATATGCATTGACCCCATATGCTCTAGACCTGGAAAAAAAAAACCTAAAAAAAAAATCCAGGGGAAAGCGATCTTAATATAGCCATGTTTAACAGCAGTAAATATTTTCCTCTCTCCCATCTGGTATTACCAGAATCAAAGCGTGCTTTAGACATGGGAGAAACCAATTTGCTATAGATTTAAAAGGAGGAAAAGGTTGGACCTGCCTTAAAAAAAAAAAAAAAAAAGTGGCAGGAAAAAAAAAAGCATGGCTAAGATTTGGAACAATTCTAAGCAGCGTGAAGCAAGAGAGTGTACAAATGTCTCAATGCAAACCTTGTTCCCTAGCAGACCACGTTGGAGAGACGAGAGGTTGAGAAGGGGGTGGGGAGGGGATATTGAAGAAAGGTTAGCCTGGAGGAACAAGACTCCTTTCTCCCCCCCCCCCACCCCTTGACCCTCCCATGTGACAAGTTGAGCCAACAAGTGCTCTATTCAGCCGGGCAGCCAGGGGAAATGACTGCGAGGCTGAGCGCTGCCTAATGAAAGTAGAGACGCTGGTTGTTATTATTGTCTTCACCATCCTGGTCGTAGATCTGGATCTGCACCGCTTTTTTTTTTTTTCCTCTCTCTCTTTTTCCGGTGCGTTTTGTTGAAATCGCTAAAATCATCCACACGAGGGCTTTTTCGGAGTGAAGGCCGGTTTCATCTCCGGACTCCGTGTTCCCTCACAGTGTGTGAGGTTACTCTGAAGTGTTTTTGTAACGTTAGGGTCATACGCAGCGCACAATGTGTGTCTGTTTCCCATACTGCTGTCAGACTGAGTGGGAGATGATGTCTCCAGTTGTTTATGGGTATGTAGTTTACCTTCGCCTGGATGTGTTTGTTTGTGGGCTGCTGGTGTGACTTTTGGACTTGGTGGCGCTGTTGTTTTTCTTGTTGGACTGAACAAACAGTTCTCTCCTCGACTAAATGGCCGTAATGGTCTTGGCATGTGTCTGCGAGGCTTTTTAGTGTTCCTTGGTGCCGGTCCAGATTGCATCACAGGGCCGGTCACACGCACACACTGTGATGTTTACCATGGAGGGCATGCGCACATGACGGCCTATTTACTCCCATGCATGTCTTTCGAATAATGACCAACAGGAGTCATGTGCACTTTATAATACAGAATATCCGTATGATAGTATCTTTTGAAAGTGTAGTAGCTCCGATGTGTTACACTGTGTGGTTTTTGGATGCTATGTAACAGCTGCTTGCTCATGAACTCTCTTTGTCTTTGTCTCTTGTGTTTTTTTTTCTTCCCTCCTCCTGCATCAACAGTCCAATAAAGTCCCGGTGGTGCAGCATGCCCACCACGTCCACCCGCTGACGCCGCTCATCACCTACAGCAATGAACACTTCTCCCCCGGCACGCCGCCATCACACCTCTCCCCGGAGATCCTCGACCCAAAGACAGGTAAAGTGACACTGATTCCTTTAATTGCCCGCTGTAGGTCTTAAAGCGATAAATCTGTCAGTACCCGACACCCGTCCGCGCTCCCCCCCCCCCCCCACCACCACCTCCCTCCCCCACCCGTAGACTTGAAAGGTAGAAATTTAAGGTTATTTATTGGAGGATGCAGTCGGCTTGAATTCGAGCCAGTCGCAATGAATTCCACTTGTCAGTCAGTGGAAGTACCAGCACATAAACACCAGGCTCACCAGGACTGAGGCGCACTCCTGCTACTGAGCGTTCAGGTGTGTTTGGCCACATTTTATATGTAAGCAAAAAAAGTTTAAAAAATATATATACATTGGAATCCAGTGTTAATTCGTGAGGGATGACACTACAAACCCTGTACTGCTACAGTTCAAACTTTAACCTTGGTTTTGAGGGTCGATTATCAGGATTACGATTTCCAAATGTTTTTTTTTTTTAACTTTTTTCTCCTGTTATCTGCAGGTATCCCTCGGACACCTCACCCATCGGAGCTCTCTCCATACTACCCCCTGTCCCCCGGTGCTGTCGGCTCCATCGCTCACCCTCTGGGCTGGCTGATGCCACAGTAAGTTACTACTCCACTTCCAAACGATTTTGGAAGATTGACACCCAAATATGCTAAAATGCAGAAATCTATAGATTTTATGTATTTTTTGTTAGGTTGGTCACCTGCTGTGACGTGACAGTTAACATTTTGTTAGCTCATTAACTTCTTACTGCGGGATTAGCAAGGCTAGCAGTTAATTTCGATTCACATTTGAGAAGCATTTTTTTTTTTTAAGCAAGGACGTCAAACATGCGATATCTCTAGTTTCATGGTCCTCCATCTAAATGCAGGTGCACCATGGCGGAGCAATAATAAATTAAAACATTTCAGTTTACCGGGAGGAATTTATGAACATTTATGGGTTTTGCTACGGGTCTGGTAATCAATTGCAACGGTGCTGTTCCACAAGCGGGGGATTTGAGTTGATGAGTAGAGGATTAGTGCTGGTGGGTTAGCTGTCAGCTGTGTTTGATCCACCTCACACTGGAGCTCTCCCCTCACCCGGTCTCCCCCTGTCTCTCAGGCAAGCCCAGCACATGTACTCCATCCCTCCGGGGGGATTCCGTCACCCCTATCCAGCACTAGCCATGAATCCATCCATGTCCAGGTGAGTGGATCATGTTCTGCGACACCCCCAGCGTCCCAAAGGGGGAAATTTAATATCTGCCGCTTCTATGACATGTTGTAATCACATTTCTCCTGCTTCTTTTGCCAGTTTTTTTTTTTTAAACGCGGAAAGATACAATTGCAGGCGTGCCGTTTTAAAATCTCAATTGTTCCTGTTGTTTAAAGTGTTGAAGAAAACAGCATGCGTCTTATTTGAGGATCACAAGCGGGATATAAAGCGAAACCGCTAACATAAACTAACTACTCTCCACTTCTGACAAGACGTCGTCACGTCGCGGAAAGCCAGCGTTGTCATGACTATAAATGGATGTGAGGTCTATGTCTATCACAGACGAGTTCAGCTTCTTAAACAGACTGAGCTCACTCATTGGCATTCAGCGCTCTTCTCCTGTCTTTTCTCTCAGAGCTAAACTTCTGTGGTCAGGACAGTGTTCTGAACCACTCCCACACACACAACACGCACACACACACACACACACTCTTGCAGAGATGAAAGGGCTGAGAATCGATTAGGACAAATCAAAGCTCATCTGAACCTACACGTCCCATCAGACTAAACTCTCTGACCCTCTGTCAAAATTGGGAAGATTTGTAGCAAGCCTTCCGGTGTTAGTATGAAATGAAATATTCAAAAGGGGCTTCATGATCAATAGCATGTGTGGCTTCAGCCGGAGATGAACTCTCAACAATTATATCGCTACTGAATGCAACAGATATAGAGGGCATGCTACATATTGCGCCAATCTACACAATTTTCAATTTTAAATGTTAAAAAAATTGTCAAAAAGTTTTTATTTGTCACATGAAAATCACTTCATGTGACATTTTGTATGAAATACCAGTATTGAATTAAGAAATAAAATGTTATAGCAACTTATGGCTGCTAACATATTAATATTAACCTAAAATACAACTAATACAACTTAGTAACATTACATTATATGCAATATATTAATATACATTCATGTTAATCAGAGCATACTTTTTGAGCTATAGGAATCATACTTGTTGCAATAGTATGAATTATTACGTGTCAAAGACAATATATTATTAGATGGCATGTGTTCACACAGTCTGACATTTCATCTTTATATTCAGTTCGATGGTGAATATCATCTTTCCTTTCCTCTGTATATAAGCTAATTAAGGCTGGGTTGGCCCATATTGTGTTTATTACAAGGTGAAGCATGTGACTCTGGACTCAAGCGAGTACAAAGCTAATATTGTCGATTGTCTTGCATGAAAGTCTGTGTAACATTTTAGAATTCTTAAAATAGAGGAATTTTCCTATCTAACATTAACCGGAGTGTGTGATAGTGAGGCATGGAACTTAATTTCCCCGTTTGTCTATTACAATGCTCCATTGTATTAACAATTGGAAATTGAGAGAGACACTTTGTAAAGGTGTTCTGTGTGGACGGCTGTCAGAACACTCTCTATGGTCTGGAACGTGGTAAGGAAAGTGGTTTCAGGTGTCATGGCCATGCTGTCACCATGGTAACAACACACTCCACTTTTTTCTCTAGCCACCGCTGAATAAAGGGGCTTTTGAAAAACTCTTTATTTGAACAAAAAGCAAGCATGTAACTCATTGTGTGGATGAATTTAGTCGAGACATGACGCAGTTAGGCGCAGTGGATTTCACAGGAAGGGTAAAGCAGAGCGGTTGTGTGGCAAGTTATCTGAACCTCTTTTTTTTTTTTTTTAAACAGACGCTTCCTATTAAACTTAACTGTTGCCTCCTTTCACGTTTTCAGCTTGGTGTCCAGCCGTTTCTCCCCCCACATGGTGACTCCGCCGCCTCACAGCCTCCACCAAACCGGCATCCCCCATCCCGCCATCGTGTCCCCGGCCATCAAGCAGGAGCCCAACAGCGACCACATCAGCCCCTCGATGCATGCGTAAGCTCTATGAAAAACGCTCGTCCTTTAGCATCAAATCACGCTTTTCTTTGTTGCACAATGTTCGCCCTTGTTGGCCTTAAACTCACCGGCTCTTCTGCGCCGTTCACGGTTTATTAACGGCATTATTTCGATGTTTCGGATTAGCAGGAAATCCCCCGTTCCGAAGAAAGAGGAGGACAAGAAACCTCATATCAAGAAGCCGCTGAATGCTTTCATGCTGTATATGAAGGAGATGAGAGCCAAAGTAGTGGCGGAGTGCACTCTGAAAGAGAGCGCCGCCATTAACCAGATCCTTGGAAGACGGGTGAGTAGAGAGGGAGAGACGTATATGTGTGAGTTTATTACTATATTTGTGTGTGTGTGTGTATGTGTGGATGCTTACTAAAGCTTTGATATCCGTTTGTCCACAGTGGCATTCCCTGTCGAGAGAGGAACAAGCCAAATACTACGAGCTGGCCAGGAAAGAGAGGCAACTGCACTCCCAGCTCTATCCAGGATGGTCAGCACGAGACAACTATGTGAGTGGGACAATGTCACCGGAATAACTCGATTTTCTCACCATACGATTGCGTCAGCTACTTAGTCACATCGCTTTTGTTGTTTGCGGCGGGTTTTACTTTTCCCCTGTGATCATTTGCGGCTCTTTTTAAAATTGCATTGTTTATCTGTGCAGGGAAAGCGGAAAAAGAGGAAGAGAGAGAATAAACCAGACTCAAAACCAGAAGGTAAGTGGAGCCTTTTCTTTTCTGACCACTTTTATTTTTTATTTCCTTTCTTTTTTTTGGCTTTTTTTTTCCTTCACAACCTAGAATAAGACAGAATAACTGTAGGAACTAACCTTAAAGAGTGCAATTTGGCACACTTATTATTTTATTTACTTTATCGGCATGGGATCTGCTTGTCACTAACACTTATCTACTAATTTCTTTCCCCGCTCTATACTTTGACAAGCAGCTTATGAGGTTCAGTGCTAATAGAGGCAGGTATGTCTGCTGTTGTGCAATAAACTTTTTTTTTTTTTTTTTGGCATCACCATTTTAATATGTTTCAAGTCTGTCGTCAAGATGTTTCCATGTTGACATGCATATGTCATGCTTCAGAACTTTAACACCCCCTTCATCTCCACCGTTTTTAATAATAATCGCTCATTCACTTCTGTCACCGGCGGCGTTGAGGGACTTGTACCAGATTCCGCAGCCAGCGCCAAATCCATAATTCAGCTTCTCCGCTGTTTCCCCTTTCTCCCCCAGACTTCTCGATAAGAAGCAAGAAGCAGTGCGTGCAGTACCTGCCCTCGGAGAAGATGTGCGACAGCCCCGCGTCGTCCCACGGCAGCATGCTGGACTCGCCGGCCACCCCCTCCGCGGCGCTGGCCTCGCCGGCCGCTCCCGCCGCCACTCACTCCGAGCAGGCCCAGCCGCTGTCGCTCACCACCAAACCGGAGGGGCGCATGCACCACCACTTCTCCGTACCCGGGAAGGCATCTGGATCCACATCTTCCTCTTCCTCCTCCTCCTCTTCCTCCTCCACCTCCCAACCTCCCATCTCCATCCCTATTGGTACTTCAGGTAGCCATTCGACCACGCCCATCCTCACCCGGCCAATCCCCTTCACCTCCCTGCACCACTCCATGCTCTCCCCCCCTTCCCCCTTCCACCAGGCAGCCCTTCACTCCCATCATCATCTGTTCCAGTCACAGCCGCTCTCCTTGGTTACCAAACCGACTGAATGAATCCACAAAGGCAATTTTCTCCCATTTATTGTGCTGTATATTGCTTTTCTTTAAAAAAAAAAAAAAATAGGTATTAGAACAACTTTTTTTCTAAATAATGAAAAGGAAGAAATATTATTGGTCAATATTTGACTGTCTCCTTTTCTACATCTCTCAATGAAATGTATTTTTTGTAAAGTTTACCGCAGAACTGGTTTCTTTTTTTGTTGTTTTTGATGCATTTATCCAATGAACCTCTTGTATAAAAGAACCAATGTACATACAGTTTCTTTATAAAAACAAAAAAGAAACAAAAACACATCTTCTTTTTAGCCAAAACCTGATTAATGTTAGTATTAAGTTTTAAGTCCTAGTACTGGCCAATAATTGCAGCCCCCCCCCCCCTCCCCCCTTTTCAATTCACGAGTGTGTGCCCCTTCTTTGACATGTTAAATAAACATTTGAAATTGTTTCTTAAAATAAATGTCTCTTTCCTGTCTTTCCACGTGCATCCAGACCATGTGTTTGGACATTTAATAAGAAGAGGTCTCGGTTAACAAGGTAATGTGGTTTGGATTAATATTCTCATAACAGTGACTGCAGTGCATAACAAGTTGATAACTGCCTTTTTAGGCATTCAGAGAGATGCTTTAATAGGCAGTGTCATTTTATTACAGCCGCGCTAAAATTGAATAAAACACACCTGTCATATTATTAGCCTCGTGTTATGCCTCCCTTCTAAACAGGGAGCATATCATACACATATAAATCTTCCTCACGTTGGCGAGGGATTTAATGCTTTTTAATAAAGCAGAATTAGGCTAACCATGCTATAAAAACAAGGACCTGAACGAGGGCAACAAATCAGGCCCAAATAAAAAAAAACTAATAGACATCTGCTCCTTCTCGGGATACAATGTCCCGTAACAATGATTAAAAAAAAAAAAGCAGGTCACCCCCCATCCCAGCGCGCCGAACCCCGCTCGTGTTCCCTGTTCCTCTTGCACTTTTACTGCATCTTTATTCACCCTTTGGCACGCTGCTTAGGCTTTAATTAACTCAGAGGTAATGGGATGGAGCCCCAGGGACCTCATTAGGCATTTCAATTAGTGAAAAATACACAAGGTAGGTTACAGTTTTTGGTGGCTTTGGAGATAAGGAGTAGTGCCAGGGACGGACCAATTATGTCGGAGCAGGGGGACGGCCTGGACCAATGCACCGACACCCCCCACTCCCCCCCAGCCTGATTTGGAGACTAAAGCAAGATATCATCCACAGGGAGATCTGTGAGAGTGTTACTCCTCAACAATATCCGAGCTGATAGGGTCATTAAATATCTACATTTCACCGGCGGAGATGACAATCCGTATAATCGACGGCATCATCAGTCGCACCGGCTCATCGGAGCGACCTGTGATAGTTGATTTTTAAGCCTAAGATGCCACAGTGCTCGGTTAGTTCCCGAGAAAAACTAGTATTAATCACCCAATTACCGCAGAATCAAAAGAAGCAAAGGTGAAAGACGAAAATGACATCTTTCAGTCAGGCTTTCTAAAACTGCAAGCAGGTGAAGTGTGGACGCGTTTGTGTGTGGGCCCCCTTGATGAGGCACCCGACTGTCAGTTTTTCCCCCCGCTCGGTTAGAAGAAATCATTAGCCATAATAAGTCTTTGCTTGTTTGCTGTTCTATCTTACATCATTCCAGGCACAAACCACTAGTCTCTGGTGCCACAGCTGCCTGCTCTGAGCCACTTCACCAATCCATCAGTGAAATTACAGGTAATGAGTTGTCAAAACAGCCAGCAAATCTGTCTCCTCAAGACCATACATCTAGTGCAACGTTCAATTCTCCTAAGACAGTGCCCTTATTATGAAACTCGGTCCCCAAGAGATGAGAATGACTTCAAATGTGCCAGTTATTTCAGGGTTCTCCTCTGGTATATCCGCTTATTTCTTTACTCAGAGGAGCGATATTTTGAAGGAAAATCACATAAAATCTATTAAAACGAAATGATTCGACTAACAACTTAATTTCTTAAATGTTCCTTTGACCTCATATGACTAAGAATGATTTGAAAGCTTCTTTTTTTCAACAAAATATGTATTTGAAATGCAATAAAAAGGTAAGTCACCCCAGAATTGCCTTGCTCCACTGTTTATCTCTAATAATGTACGTATGTGGTTGCTGCTCCACTCAACATCTGCCATGTAAGCACGAGGTCAGATTTAATACATGTTAATTTTGCTCATTAAATTCTTCCAATCTCTTGCCAAGTTTCTTTTTTGGGCATTCCTTTGATCTTGAATTTATTCCAGGTTAACCCTTTGATTTCATCACATGCGTAATGTAATGTTGCATCTAGAACTGTTCTGTTTGTGGCTATTTGAGAAGTCCCGAGAAATCTATAACATAACTGTGCAACATTTAAAAAAAAACTCACTAAACGCAGGCATCCGTCAGTTTCATGTAGTCTCTTTTCATTTACACCACAAAAAAAAGGCAGCTACTGGTGTCTTCATGTCATTGTATTCGGAATAAAACAGCATAATCAGAAAAAGGCAGATCCTGTGTCCTCCATTGATTCGTGACCTTATATTCTTATTAATAACAGGATGCTGCATTTGTGTCGCACGCCGCTTTCCCAAAGTGATATTAATTGATTGTTTCTGTAACATTCACTGAGCTTAGCAAAGACTCAGCTGGAGCCTTTGTGACGGTAGGTATGGCTGGCTGTGAGCTTAAGAACCTCCTTAATGTATTATTCATACCCGTTTGACCTTAAAGATGGGAATGCAAATGAGTGTCAAGAATGAGAGGGATCGTTGGACTTTTCAAATGTCAAATAGCCTGCCACAATTAAGACATATTCATTACAAGAACCCACAGGCTGCCCCACACCCAGCTGAGATGTAAAACAACTCCAATTAGCATTTTGATGATTATCTTATCTCTCCAACGAGTGCAAACCTTTAATTGGAATCCCTGTAATATCTTTAAATAGTATTCATGGTGCTCAGCAGGAAAGTTCAATAAACTTTGTGATAATTATTTGAATTACCGAATACAGGTTCACATATATATGCATGCAAATACATACATCATTTGAAAAGAAAGAAAAGAAATACGATATATTGTTATGTGTGCACACACAGTCACACATCCACACACACACACACACAAGGTAATCTGATGTCATGATGTGTTTTTATCCCTTTTTTTTTTACTGAACTGTATATCAATACTGCCATCTGCTGTTAAATATTGCCAATATAACTATGCCTATATGCCTATGTGGGTAAATGATGTCAGCACCAAGCCTGTGGGTGGCAGTAGTAACACAAATGTTTCCTCTTGTGCAGCTGTTCATTAGTAAAAATCTATCTGCTATGCTGCCAGTAACTGGAAACATTGATTTTACAGAAGTGATCAGATATTTAGGTTTAAGATCTACTGTTCATGTCAGTGTTTGTATTCATAAACATACACAGGTATTTCTTTATTAATGAATAAAGTACATTTAGCAAGAAAATGCCCATTAAATTTCTTGTTTTTAAAAGTGTCTACTAACACCTCTCAAACAAATATAATTCACTTCCTGTTGAAAAGTGCCTATAAATAAACCGTATGTGGGAAAAATGGGTGAATAGGCTAATAATGATAATAATAATAATAATAATAGACATAACCATACTAATATGAAGTCTTATGTTTTGTATTACTGGTTTTCAGAAATGTGAGACAATGAGACATTTTGGTATAAAGGAATATAGCATTAAGGCAGGCTAAATAAATACATTATTAAACACAAATAAGGCATGAATAAATAAATAGAGCCTTTAAGTCTTGAGTTTCCTTTTAGAAATAGAGATACCATCTCCTCTTGAGTTGCAGGGAAAGAGGAGGTTTGGTTCAGTCAAGAGAGGACACGCAGTTGTACATTAAAATGAATATATTATATGAAATTCCTTTCTTTTCTATTATATTATTACAGTCCAAACTGTTTTGCCACTAAGTCACTATGCCAGTTTGAATTTAGTTGACCTAGAAAGCTGCTGCAAAATATATTTAAACTTCTAATCTAATTACATGTAGTGAAATTACTCCCCATCACTGCTGATCTCCCGGCATGATTTGACAACGTTCCAAAAAGCTTTTTGTGATGTCACAAAATGGACTTTTTTCATAATGAAATGCTGCTATTTCGTGGCCAACCCCAAGTGTTTGGCCTTGTTTCCCCTCCTGAGAAGTGATTTAAAAGTTGTGCTGATTGGAGTCTTGAGTTATTTATTTAGCAAACTCTGTAAGCGGGTGATTTTCTATCTCTCGGGGAACTAAGCTTGATGTATAGATCTTCTGATGGTGAGGTCACTTTTTGATTCTGCCTGATAAAACCGATCCATTTTCTGCAAAGTACACTGCCCCCTTGTGAACACTGGCTGCAAGTTGAGTAACTTGAATGAGCGTCTGATGAGTAGATCAAATCCACCTGAGTGTCATCTGAACGCAGGCTTCAATGGAAGGGAAACAACTCGAGGCAAACTGACCTTTTGTACAGACAAGTTAAATTGGTCAATGCCGCAAATTTTCTTAAATTTAATTGCTGCCCTAGAAATTGTGCAGAATCTTAAATATTTTGAATTTATTTATATTTTTAAAAATATTTCTGAATCCTCAGATTTTCAGCTTCCTTTCAGGTTAATGTAAGCGTATTACAGATTTTCTGTGATCTCTTTTCGGACCCTTCTGCAACGTGCAGCCTTACAGAATGTGAGAGAAGCGTGCACCGACAATCGTCTGTCATAAACTGTATGATCAGCATCTTGATGAAGCAACAGTTGAATGATTGCAAAGGAAGGTGAGAGCTTGGAGTAGCAATAAACACTTACCTCATTATTTTAGACATTTTAAAAACTGGTTTGTTGACATTAGAAGTCACATATAAAAATAATTTATAGTCTACAATTCAGCAATTAAATTCAAAGAGATCATTAAGACATATGAAAGAACAACAGAGCTGGGCGAGTCTTTAAATATAAAATTAGAATAGAATTGTTATTTAACATTTGTTTTCATTGCTATCAATAAATGAATATATTGGCTACATTTGCTCAGATCATGTATAATTCTCCATATACAATTTTATTAATGTTATTGAGGAAATTAAACTGCTTGATTGGAACAAAAGTCTGCACCCACAATGGTTCTATAGGACCATGGTACACAATATCATAAACTACACTGTACCCAATGGGATGCACACACACAGTACCTCACAAAAATAAGATAATAAAAGCGAGAGATGCTCTGACAAACCAGGAGGAAACAAGTCATAGATAAAGTGCTAGTGTTAATGTGGCAGGTGTTAAAGTACTAATGTGTGGGTGTATTGCACGTTTCAAAGGAGTGCACAATGTTACTATAGTAAAGTACAGGAGAATATCTATGACCTCAAAAGAAACTTGAATGAAAGTTCCCTACTCCCATTAGTAAGAGCATATATATGATTAGTAAGAACATATTACAACTTCACAATTTACTGTGAGTAGTGTAGTATTGAAATTTGAGTCTAGAATTCTGAAATGGAAAATTAGTAGGAACCTTGACACATTTTGAATGTGTGCCGCCTACTTAGTGGAAATAACAGTTTAGCTGTGAGATGAAACCTATGTGGGTGAAATGAAGAAATCCAACTCGAAGCTAGAAAGTACAAAAACAGATTTCGTAATGTGTTAATATTCTCAATTGGTTCACACAGACAGCAAGATGTGAACATTTGAAAGATCTATGTATAAGATCTATAATACTACTATGTCTATTACTACAACAACTACTACTACTACTAATAATATTAATTATTATTATAAACAATGACTGCTGATTATTTGAAGCCTATGAGCCTTTAAATATATGACTGTCATTTTAAAATAAAAAATTCATGTTACTCATACGTTTTTTCCCTGACATGATAATAGTCAACTTTTTATGTTTTAAGCAAAAGGAGTTCCCAAGTGCTTCCTCTCTTATATATGTCATCAACTTCTATATCCTTCCTCCCAGGAATATGAAGAAACCCTCCCAGAAAGAGGTAATTTTATTTAGATTATTATGATTTTCTACCCTGACATCTATTTAATAACTCAAGTCTCTAGAATAATCCCTCCAAAAATAATTTTGTACTTTTAAACAGTTTTTTGTTTATGGGCATATGCAAGCGCAGACTATAACAGTGATTAAAATGCTATTTTCTGCACAAAAAGTACAAAGTACAAAATTTAAAAAAAGATACATAACATAATTGTTAGTGATTTAACTGACATTATTATATGCATGAAATCTTATAATAATATCAGTTATAAATCTGGGCTTAAATTAGTGGTCAGGCAGACATTACAGGTTCAACTGGTCTTTTTATGTGTAATGTAACAAAGCGTCCAGCAGGTGTCAGTGGTGACGTCACACCGCGTCTGCACCGCTGAGTCAAAGAGAAGAAGAAGCCGCTTCTCTGTAAATCTGTGTAACACGGAAGCAGGGACACAACTTGTCACCTGTCGTCGAGCTGCGGTTGCCAACGGGGATTTTGACGTGAGCACATAGGACGGGCGGATTAAATATTGATATAAATATATATTGTTATTTTTGTACCGGCACCATGAGGACGGCTTTCCTGCTTCTCACATTATCTGCGTGTTTCTGCTGGGTCAGAGGTGAGTGGACTTTAGCGTCGTGTTGTCAATTAGCCTCAATCAGACGAACGCTGGACTCGGCGCTAGCCGTTAATCCTTGCTTTGCTAATTTTGTTAGCGGCTGCTGCACAAGAACTCTTAAAACGAGACAAGAGGATTCACGGAAGCCATTTCCGGTTGCGTCAGAGTCGTTGAATTATTGTTTACAGAGTGACGAGTGAGGTTAAATAATTAAATACTCTAATTACCCCCCCAAAATAACTAAATAAATAAAATAAAAAGGAGAGTCCCGCCTGCAAATAAGGTAAATGGAGCAGTTTGTATGTGTTTATTTTCAGTTTCTGTCATAAGACTTGGCCTGCATCCATAAAACAAGAATGTTGGCAGACGTGGGAAAGGGTTTGTCCAAATAAAGATGTTATCTGAGGACCCTGGGGCTCTCTCGATCTCAGTCCTCACATCCCGCCTTTCCTGTTCTATAATGTCGGAATGTAAAGAGCTTCAATGCAAAACCTTCTTCTATAGCAATTGAAAGAAAACTGGAAAGGCGAGGTGAAGTCCTACAGTATGTCGGCTCACCGGTACATGTAGATGCACTGTTGGGTTTTCATAACGTCCTGTCATTTTCTTTGTGTAATATGTAATTAGCCTGCTGAGATTACTTAGGCCTTGTTGAATTCAAATCCTACTTATGGCCCTGAGAATAATAAATAAGAGATGAATGCACTATTCATTCACTGGAGGAGCTGCTCCCAACTCACATGTTGATGAAATGAACATCAACACCATTTTCCTCACATGAGGAAAATGGTGTAATTTATGTAAAGAGTGTTGAATAAATTGTAAGCCAAACTGGGAGATGTGGGGGAGTATTTCTCCTTTTTGTCTGCCATTTTCTCTTCTGCTTAAACATCCTCCTTCATACTCTTAGAGAAACTTCCATAAACCACTGATGAAAGTCAGCGGTTTGACGTCAATGCTGCCAGGTCTCTAGAGTTTTGATTAAAAACATTTTCTCATACTCACACTGAACATTTTACCTTACTGGTAAAACACCAGAGCAGCAAACAGAGGAAAAAAAAGGATCAGATTTGTATTAAATGAATCACATGAGCTGAATTCAGACTGGAGAAGGAGGAAAGTAAACACTATTTTAATCAGATTTCAAACTTTCCTATATCACAGGATTAATTTAAAAGGGACAGTGATTATTTAGATGACGAGTGCCATATAAAATAACTGCTTTCTAAACATTCAGAGGTTTGTTCAGGTGTAAACTACCTGCATCGTCATATGCTGCCACATGTTAGCTTTACTGTCAATATTGGCATAACTCTGTTAGCATCTCTGCACATCCTTGAAGGTTTTAGATAAGATCCAATCAAAATGTATTAATGTATTCACAGGTATTAGTGGCTGCCAATCTGCCAAATCTTCCCCCAAACTTTATTGCTTATTCAATCATAGTGTATTGTGCACTACTGTCCTATATCCAAAGAAATTAAGAGAGAGACTACATGACATTAGTGCAGCAAGATGTCAAAGTTGGGATCCTCAAATATACTCGCTAGGTTTGAGAAATGGCCTCAAAAATGGAAAGAGGAATCTCAATGTATTTTATGATTAAGTATTTCATTATGGTGTGCAGGCTAACTCCTTGGCTTTAGTGCATCTTGGCTAATTCAATCAAGCAGGATAAAAAAACGAGAAGAACAAGATGAGGTGGAACAAACAAGTATAGTTAATTATTAAACCTTTGGTTTGGAAAGTAAAAAAAGCAAAAGCTATTGGGACAAGGGAGTAAAGGTCAAGAGTATTGGTTAAGGAAAACGAGCATACAGTAATTTTCAAAGGCATTTATTATTAGATAGCATGATATTTTTTGTCGCCATTATTTTGACTACACCCTATATTTTGTGAGGGAAAAACTACATAATTTCTGTTTTATTTTCTTTACAGGGGCATCTATAACAGGCGTAGAAAGTAAGCAAAACAAAAATGAGGTGGAGAACCCAACTGAGACGCTTGAAAAAGAACATACAATGTCAGGAGATTCAGATAAGCAAAGAAATGAAGGTAAAAAGATGGATAAACCAGGAGATGGAGCGGAGAATAAACCAAAAGGAAGCAAAAGACCAGAGAAAAGCCAAGGAGTGAAAAAAGTAGGGAATGACGCCTCAGAAGATAATATTAAAGAATCACAGGAGAAAGAAGAAGGAGCAACTGAACAGCAGAAAAAAGAAGGGAAGGACGCCTCTGAGGATAAAGGTATTAAAGAATCACAGGAGAAACAAGAAGGAGCAACTGAAGAGCAGAAAAAAGAAGGGAAGGACGCCTCGGTGGATAAAGGTATTAAAGAATCACAGGAGAAACAAGAAGGAGCAACTGAAGAGCAGAAAAAAGAAGGGAAGGATGCCTCAGAGGATAAAGGAATTAAAGATTCACAGGAGAAATCAGGAGCAACTGAAGAGCAGAAAAAAGAAGGGAAGGATGCCTCGGAGGTTAAAGATATTAAAGAATCACAGGAGAAACAAGAAGGAGCAACTGAAGAGCAGAAAAAAGAAGGGAAGGATGCTTCGGAAGATAAAGATATTAAAGAATCACAGGAGAAACACAAAGGAGTAACTGAAGAGCAGAAAAAAGAAGGGAAGGACGCCTCAGAGGATAAAGATATTAAAGAATCACAGGAGAAACAAGAAGGAGCAACTGAAGAGCAGAAAAAAGAAGGGAAGGACGCCTCGGAGGATAAAGGTATTAAAGAGTCACAGGGCGGACAAGTAGCTAGTGAAACAGGGAACGGCACTCCCCCCACAAAAACAGGAGACACTGACCAGGCCGAAGAAACAGGGAACAACAACCCGAAAGAAGGAGCAGTAGATGAGCAGAGTGAAACGGCAGGAAAAGAAGCTAAGGAAAAACAAGGAGACAATACCCAGGGGAAAGCGTATAACCCATCTGGTATGAAAGATGAGACTGAGAGCAGCCATTTCTTCACCTACCTTGTCTTCACTGCTGTGGTGGTGGCAATGCTTTACATCGCTTACCACAACAAGCGCAAGGTACTCGTCTTCACAACTTTTGTTATTACTCAGTGTGTTTCCATTGACCCAGATTTGAGTTGCGAGTTTATCTTTGTCAACTGGTCGAAATATGAGAACAATGTAGAATTTGAATCGCTGCGTATTGACTTGACTGTCCAGTACTGTCCCTTGCTAGAAAGGTGAATACTTGCTACGTCTCTTGGTTCGAATATATCTAGTTTTTCCTCTATTTGTTGTATGGGTCAGGCTTCATATACACAGCCAAGTCAGTTGAACCAACTTCTTTTTATTTTCTTTTTTGTCTCCCCCAGATAATTGCTTTTGCCCTGGAAGGAAAGAAATCGAGACATGCGCGCCGACCAAAGTCCACAGAATACCAAAAGCTGGAGCAGCATGTAAGTCATTAATATGAAGGAATACATTTTCCTTTTTTTCACGAAAATAGCATAATTAAATGATCGTAATGTTTTTTTCCAGATGTGATCTCATGTCTTTCTACTGAAGCCATTGCCCCGAGCAGCTCAATACTCACTGTGGTTGATGTTGGAAGAAGGCGGGTTGTTGCATCTGCATTTGACGTTTCATAGATGTACTCTGTTTTCACCCTGTGTTGAATGGACATAGTCCTATTTTGTACCTTTTAGATGCTTATTGCATGACTATGCAGATGACACTGTTGCCTTATTGAGGGAATTAGTGAAATGCAACGATGGTAAAATAAGCATGCTGTTTTTGCACTCGTATCGTTATTCCACTTTTTGGGCAATCTTGTAATTTGACCTGACTGAGGTCCCCTTACTCAGGATATTCAGTAGCAGATGAAAATGTTTGGATTCCAGCCTTGTTAGTAGAGTACAGTAGTGATTGCACTGTGTACCCAAATAAGCCATCTGAATCTTTGTAAAATATTGGCTATATAGAAATGCTTTGAGGTTGTTGTAAATGTCTATTAGATGAAAATCTGTAAGTTTTACATGTATCTGCTTGTGTTCACAACTATATGGTGTTGGCCAGATGAATGTAATGGCAAGCTTTATTTTCCTAATGAGATGCTAGCACAGTGCTACTTCAGCTTAAAATAATAGCTTGACATGAGTGGGGAAATACACTTATACTCCAGTAAATATAGCAGCCGCTTAGCTTATCTTAGCATAGCATAAAGCTTGAAAGCGACTACTTTAGCTCTCTTTGAAGGTAACGGAATCCGGCTACTAGCACCTCTAAGGCACAGACATGCTGTATATCTTCTGTTTAATCTGTATAAAAAAATAAGTGTAAAAAAAGATATATTTTAGTTTTACAGGGATTTTGTACTGAACAATTTCCTGGCCAGGAACATTTATGCTAAGTGGCTGCTAGCTAATTCTTTATGAACAGGTGAGTGGTATCCAAAAAATAGAACAAGTGTATTTTCCCAAAATGTCTATACTGTTTTTCTAGTTGAGGTAATTTATGAAATGTATGGATTTGGGGATAGGATGACCACTATTTAAGTAAATTAATTTAAATCTTTCCCCTAGAGTAGATGTGTGTGTATATGTTCAGGGATGACAGATGTGCCAATTTATGAATGATTTTACTGTGATTCAATGCTTTGAATTCCTGTATTGTGCCTGTTTCCTAAATCAACATCGATTTCTACAGGGTAGAGGTCATGACTGATTCTACTTTCTATAGAAAATGAATGAATATATATAAATTTCATTCCAGTTGTTTGTTGGAAGCAAAGTCCATAGTACCCCGATAAATATTTTATGAAATCTGCAAAGAAAAGCCATCATGTTTAGCCTTTGGGCTTGTTCAATACATTTGATCACTGCATCGATCTTTCAAATGTTAATTTATTTTACTGTTAGGAGTGGCGGTCCATAAACATCCTGCTGTCTGTGTGATATAATTCAGATGAATAACACAAAAATAAATGCTTTTTTGTACTTTCTAGCCTTGAGTTGGATTTCTTCATTTCACCCACATATGTTTCATCTCACAGCTAAACTGTTATTTCCACTAAGTAGGCGGCACACATTCAAAATGTGTCAAGCTTCCTACTAATTTCCCATTTCAGAATTCTAGACTCAAATTTCAATACTTCTCATGAAGTTTAAGTATTGAAACTACTCATGATTAGGGGTTATTGCTATAGAGTTCTGGCATTCCGTACATAGTGAGACCATTACGTAGAAAACACAAGACGAGGTGTGTCACAGAAAGAATAGTCTGTTTACTCTTCTGCCACAAAGACAATGGAGGCTGGATATAGTCTGGAAACATTTTAGACATATTTTTCCATGCTATTTTTTTATTTTACATACTTACCCAGACCTTGAAATTACTCAAAGGTCACATCCTCCAAACAGCCACTTTCATGGAATATTTTGCACTCTAGATAAAGTCTAGTGATGGTGTAAAAACAGTGCCATGCTTTAAAGAGTAGATATTCCAACAGGTTCCCACCGCCAAACCCAATACTTTTTAGCCAGCCAAGTGAAAAATCAGCCAATCAGAAGAGAAGCTCATGAATATTTATGAGACAGACCAAACGCAATCTCTGCTTTCTGGAGAGAGAAATGTAGAACTACATTGAATTTTTGTACTTTAAAATCATCATGTCAGGGGCATCAAATCTTCAAATAAAAAGATGAGAAGTGCATGATTTGGACAATTAGATGCCATACATTTCCATACAGTGTATGACCTAAGGCCTGGGCAACAAAATATCATTTGTCAATACCTATGTCTTCCTATTGGAAGATAGTTAAAATAATTTGAATAGTTTCACACAAGGTTTGTGTATAAAAACAACCAATGCTGCTCCCTACTTGGCTCATAAACACCACGTATTTCTTGATAATGGAGGAATCGTTTAATCAAACATCAATTTATGACTTGATCAAACATCAAGTCATAAAAAAAACAAAAAAACTGAATCAGGTTTAATATAAAGTGTTCACTCATCCTTTTTTCTCCTGCTCATTAGTAAAATAGATTCAAAATTATTAATAAAAGTTATTGAATGATAGGAAATATTTTATATTAATAAATCACTTGTCTCTACATTTATTTAATAAAAATAGGTAAGTATAAAACCCTCCCCCCCCATATATTTATTAGAAAAAAAAATCACTGCATTTTTATCTGAAATCAGCATCTCTACATGTCTACATTCCAGTGTCTATTGAATTCCAACACATGCACATCTCATTCTGCTTAAAGAGGTACTGATAAATGATAAATTAATAATAAATGCTCTAAACGATAATAGTTTTATTTGCCCAAACACATACCTATAAGTAGAAAACTAAAAATGATAATTTTACAGTGGTCCTTTATTTTTTCTAGAACCATATATGGATCAATATAAACACATTTTATCGATAGGCTTTTTAAAAATATTGCCCACCCCTTAATGTAGCCTGTAGGCTACATTAAATCCTATTATTGTCCATTTCTGGAATGTCCCTCTACGCACGAGGCGGTGCAGGGGTCGTTATAGAGGCGTCATATTCCTGGCCTCCTCCTCATAAATATCCGGTATCTCTCCCATGGAGGAGGTCACCATGGTAACAGACGTGCAGCCGCGACGCTCCCTCTCGTACTGGATGAGCTGCTTCCAGAAGCCGTTGTTGGGCCTCACCACTGGGCGGCACGTCTTCAGCCAGCCGTGCGCCTCCAGCAGCGTCAGGCCGCGGTGCTTCACCAGGTAGGCCATGCACAGGGCGGCGGAGCGGCTCACGCCGGCGTTGCAGTGCAGCAGCGTGCGGCCGCCGCGCTCCGCGACCCGCTGGATCTTATCCGCCACCTCGTCAAAGTGAGCGCAGAGAGGAGACCCCGGGGAATCCGAGACGGGCACGTGGATGCGTTTCTCCACCCCGGGAGGAGCGGCGGCGACGTCGCTGCTGTTCTCGGTGACGGTGATGACGCAGGTTATCTCGTTGCGAGTCAGCTGGGAGGCGTCACCGGCCGCTCTGCCGTTGCTGATGTAAAGGTTATCCGTGACTCGACACAGGCCGGAGAGACCCGCGGGAGCCGAGCGACGCATCCGCGGAACCGGTAGCGTTACCGCGAGAGGAGGAGCTGAAGAGCCGGAGCCAACAACCGACGAGAGCCGTCACCGCGACAGGGTCAGGACGCCGTTCGCTGTACCGAGAAGGAGGCTTCAGAGTTACAGTTTAATTTCCCCTCGCGCACTTCCTCTTCCGCAACGTAACAGCAGACGTCATGACGTCACTTGTAGAGCGCGTCAAAACAACAAAAAAGCTCTAAAAACCACGAACGTCTGTGACAAACCAAACCCGTTTATATTAAACTATTGTATAAAAACGTTCTCTTTTAATTAATTGCTTACTTAACCCTCTCTATACTTTTTGTTTTTCTGTTTTGTTTCTTATATTATTATCATTTCAATGTGGCGTTTTATGTCTCTAATCTAGTTATAGTTCATCTAAATATTACATGAAGTATGTTAAAAAGGGTTATTGCTACTGAAGTAATGCATTAAACTAGAAAATAATCACATTTTAGCTACATATTTAGGTGTTATTGATTAAAAAACAAAACAGTAACTTAAATTTTGACCCTATAGTGGAACAGATGACAAACTAGTTCAACACGTGGCTGATGAGAGATCTTTCATTGATGGGCAAGTATTGTTGTCTAAATCTGAGGGGATATTTCCAGCTGTCTGTGTCTTTAGCACCAGAAATGTCTGCTGCTATGTACACAAAATAGATAGAACTTTAATTCAATTTTATTTAGAGGAATAGAAGTCATTATTTAAGAAGAGATGTCTTGTGTAATACAAGAGGAGGTGGTGGTTTTGAGGTACTAAATAATCCTTCAATAATACTTTCAAGGTACAAATGTTAACTAATTAAATACTTGGAATACTTTCCCTAATATATAACTTAACTGGTGGTCCTAAAACGCTGTTTGTGTGATTACAAGGAAAATATAAAATGAACAAAATACCTGTAAAACTTGCAAATTTTCACAACAAGATACAAGATACTGTGTCTGGAATAACAAGAAAATCCAATAAAAATAACTCACTCAACCTTATTTATTTATTCATTTATTTATTTGTTCGTTTCAGGCATGTCAGTTCATCAGTTCACATTACACATCATTATAGTCTCAATACACATCAAACATGGCTGAAAGGGTGGCAGAGAAGCTGAAGCTTATTGAGCCCTGCCCCCATTTTCCATAGTATTATACATTTTCTTGTCATGTCATGTACATGTTACAAATTACATTTTCCTTTTTTTCTTTTTTTTAAACAGACATTTAATAGATCACTCATGTTTCCGCAAATATCCATTTCCCATCCTTCATAAATGAGAAGCATCTGCTGTGGTAGTCCTGGAATGTTTTAGTCCTTGGTGCCGTGGTCCAATAAACAGGGTTCCGTTTTGATGCATTACGTAGTTTTTGTCTTGTAGCTACTGGACCCGACCTGGTTAGTTACCTTAGTAACGATCTATGGTTGTTTTTTAGAGGAACGCTGGTTGAATCCTCAACAAGATGATCTATGATGAACTATGACACAAACAGAGCTACAGATTTTTCCGAGCCTTTCTGGTTGCTATTTTAGATGTCAGTTTTCTTTATCAGTGACACAGATTCAGTGACAAAATTGCATAAGTCTTCTAACTTTGGAATATATCATGGAATCACCTTCCTCTTGATAACATTCTTGAATGCATTTCAGTAGTTATACTCTGTGATAGGTTCTGAATGTTTCACTACAGTAGCTTCCATCTAGCACCACCCTCAGGCCAAAAATATATAAGAATGCTGCTATATAAGAAATAGACAAGTTTAAACATTGGAATATCAATAAAAAAGTATAGCTCATGTTAAAAAAAATGGTTAAAAATTAATACAAGTATTAAATATAAAATATGTAAGCTACATTTCTACATTTTAAATATAATATATGAGCTATATTTTGTATTTTTATGTTAAAAATAGAAATATAGAATTAATTTGTGAGAACAAAGTGTTTAAGAATACAACAAATTGTAGAAATACGACCGTCCCATCGCAGCTGTTTGTTGTTGGTGAGTATGCCTGCAGGCAGCCCCTCGGTTGCCCATGGAAACACAGATGATGGATGAAGGGAGCGCGTGCAACACAAAAGACCATAAACCTGTGGCAGCAGCTGGAGACCGAGCCCCGCTGATTAATACGGAACCTGAGCTCGGTCGGAGACGCCGTGGCTGTTCTGTTTAGGACCTTTTCATCCGTTTCCTTTGTCTCGGAGCTTCCGTCTCCACTTCTATCCCACTCAGGCTGCCGTCAGTTCCCGTCGGTGCAGCAGCAGCAGCAGCACAAACAACAGCAGCAGCAGCAGCAGCAGGAGCAGCGGCTTTTTCGGCTTTAACGTCGCCTTTTCTCGGCTCGGCAGCCATACAGACGACGCTCGGCCTCGTGTTAGCGCGTATCGTGTAGCTCCAGAGGGCGAACAGCGTTTTACTGCGGGCGAAAACGCTGCAAAAACGGGTTAGAATGGACTGTTCTCGGCGTGGAAAACGAAGAAGAAGAAGAAGGAGGAGAGGAAGAAGAAGATGTGATGCCTGACACTCCTGTCGCTCCGTTTATACTGCGGGACAGGTGCATGTGCAACCTGGACATCACGGGTAGGAAAAATGTCCCTATAGTTCTCATTTTGCCATTTTTTCTCCCATATTTATTCATTTGATACATTTTTTTATCAGATTAGATAAAGAAGAATTGATTCCCTGCAGAGGAGGGCCTATCTGTAGAAAAATGTAGCCTCCCTCAACCTGCCCACCCTCATAGGGTTAATGAATATTAAATAATGCTTATTTATAGAGAAGCTATTTAACATGCTCATTTAAGCTTTATGTAACCTTTCACTATACCAGTGCTGCCTACTGTTAAGCCTACAGGGGTCTACATGTTTCCAGATAGGTGGTGCATCCATCTATATTGCATTTCTGCATTTCTGCTTGGCCAAATGAAAATACCTAGAAACCTAAAGGCAGAAATAAACCTCCTTGTATTGTTGTATTTGTTTAGTTTTTGGGAAATTATAAAGCAAAATAGTCTCTTATGGGATGTTCAATGCTTTTGGTTTTTAGGTGACCCTGCACTGGATTCCCCTACAGCTACAGGGCTGCCGACATGTCACCGGCAGGATGGAACGACCCGCCAACATCAGGACAGGTTGTGTACGTTCAATCCCAACGTCACATAGTATCAGTGTAGTATCAGATGCAAGTAATATATTCTAGCAGCGTGGGCGTATTTTGTTCTCATTTAGACCGGCTCAAAAGCAGCGAGGAGACATTTTTAAAATGAAAGAACAAGCATTTCCCTGGGGTAGCTCGGGAGGACAGTTTTTCTGCTGCTTTGTGTTGTGTGTTCCTCCAGTTACGCCGATGAGAAAGCAGATCGGGGCCCGGAACTCGTTGTGCTCCTGAAGGCATCGCTGCTCCATCGCCCTCTGCTGTCCTGCCTCACAGACCGGTACAGGATCTCATGGTTGATTTACACCTCGTGACTTTTATTTCCCTCATATTCAGTTTACAGTCCACGTTGTGACTTGACTCTGGATGTATAAATGGCTGTGACAATTTTCACAGGCTGTATACGGCTTTCCCCACCCTCTTTTCCCCCCGTGTGTTAGAGAGTGCAGATAAACGGGGGAACATATAGAACATGGGAGATTAATAAGGTGTTAAGACACTGCCACATTCCCCCGCTATATGCTACTATCATTCCCAGGATTATAGTTAAGAGGAGAGATAAACAAACCTGAAAGTGGAGACCCTGACTAAATCAGATTAGCGTAATCTGCTTTTCACACTCATTATTTGACATTGTGTAGGATTATCCATGAAAAAAAAGGTGTTTGCAATGTTCAGATCAGTTATGAGGAAAGATACAGTCCATCTTTACAATCATGTAATGTAAAGGGGGCTAGCAGGAAAAAACAGAAAAGAAAGTCACACTTCAGTATTTCTTAATTTACTTTTTTTTTTTTTTTTTTTTCTGCAGGGTTTGATGCCGGAACCATTTCAAACTTCAGGAGATCCACCTCCAGGTGTCTGAGATGACTTCTGCTACTCTTGTAGCATCGAAGAGTTGAAATCACCACTCCTTTGTGTTCAGTGTCAGTCTGATTCATTTTTAGCAGAGATGTCTAAAGTGTCCAGGATAATACGTACGTAACAATGCTCTACCCTGGCTGTGAGTAACATTAACAGATCTTTATCCACTCCTACACTCTTTTTAGCTGATCAGTAGCAGCCGACAGACACCGCAGCCACCAATCACCTCTCATGCTTGTGTTTTTTTGTTTTTTTTTTAGCTGCTGTTTGCAGTGACCCTGTCCACAACACTGTTGCCTTGGTTACTCTGCCTAACACTTCACTCTCTGTAAAAGACACTTCAAATTCAAGCAGTGTTTTAATGGTGCCACCCTGTCTGTTGACTCCTCACCATGCTAGTGTCTGTCCGAGATCCAGAGCTGGACATTGCTGACATTTCAAGCCTGTTATGTTAGGAGAAAGACCCTGCTTTACACACATATTGTAGATCTGAATAATTCGCTCACATTTTTTGACAATTTGTAATTCACAGTTTATCTACTTACTTTAGAGTGTGATAACTAAACATCGTTATATGTGCAGTGTGTATTTTTTTTCTGTTGTGTGTGGGTGTATAGGCGTGTACGTCTGCGTGAGTGCATGCGTGTGCGTGTGCATGTATTTGCGTGTGTGTTTGTTCCTGTATGTCTGCATGAGATCCGTGTCTCCCTGATGAAACCTATTTTTATATATATACATATATGTAATGTTGGCCTGAGTTAAAAGCTGCTTTCCAGTATTTTTTCTGATAGCTGCAATGGAAAATTTGCTTGCAGCAATAAATGCCTTCTTCTAATTCCTGAATGTACCAGACAAGGGTTCAAAAATATTTACAAATGATTCTTAGCATTTGTTACAACCTCACTGAGGTACCAGTTAGGTGGGGATTCTTGTGATTCTGTCCTTAGGGTTTCTCGACAAGCGCTGCTCTGATCGACTTCACACTCGGCATGTGTTTTGCTGAGGATGCAAGGAACCGCACGTGTTGAGAGTGAAGTTGTTAGGATGAGCATTTCTCGAGAAAGCTGCAAGCAGAAATACCGGAGGCCAAGCAACCGGCCGGTTTCGAACAGGCACTGCGCTAGTTTGGATAATCACAATAATGTCAACGAAAATTAATGGTGTGTAGTTTCCTAAATGAGGTCTGCTTGGCATTAATTAAATGGTCCCGTTGCTTACATCCCCATCATCTGATACTTAAGCAAATTACAGCAGATGCTAATAATTATGCGCAAATAGCATTTTACCCAGGTCTGGCCTGTACTAACAGAATCTCACTAATATCTAACAATACTAATGTCTGCTAACAGTCAGATAATTACTAACATTTATTCTGTATGCTGGTGGCTGGCTTTGTTTTTTCTAACCCACTGACTAACCCTCTGCTTTATGCCCGCAGTCTGATGCACACACTCCTCTCTCATGATCCTGCAATCCTTCTTCTACAAATTAATTATTACAGATGAAAACCAATGGAAAAATGCAAACATGTCAGAGAAGGGTTTCAGGACATGGGAAGGAAAACGTAATTAACCACGAGATGAAATGAGGAGCAGACACAGCTGCCAATCCCAGACTGGGTTGACCACATACTCAAAAAAAAAGAAATCTGCCAAGATTCCTGATTGCGAATGACTATTGTTTCATATTTCACAGGCTAAATTCTTAAATCTTCAGAGTCCCAGCTTTGTGTCTCTGTCTGTGTGCTGTGTGGTCAACCTTCACAGGTTCGCCTGGCTTGTTGAAACCACAGATAAGGCAGTAATATACAAGCCAAACAAACCTCGGCTCCATACTAATTCCCTATGGTGTTGATACTAACAGTGGTGAGGCTATAAAGGTCCACCTGTTGCCCTTACTAACATCTCAATTTAATCTTGATATGTATAATCAAGGTAATCTCTTTCTTTGTTCAGATCATAGCATGCCCTGTGTTACTATGGTGCCGTGAGAATGTGTGTTGAGGCTATGGGCAGTCCTACTGACACCTAAGCCCTTTAACTCTTAACCGTCCCTCAATAAAAGTCCTTATTAACATTCTCTCGACAAGCAACTAACATCTTCATCATCTACAGTAAGTAACATATACTAACGAAAGGGCTTTTAATAGCTCCCTGCAAACTAACAAACTAACCCACTAATAAACTAATAATCTAACAAACTAACTAAAATCACTAACTTTGTGCTAAGTGACAGAATAAGTGGCACCCTGAATTTGAGGAGTTGCATCACTTCCTGAATGTACTAACAGGATTGAATGTGCCTGTATGTGTTGTAGAGCGAGTGCTTAGAAGTATTTGTGTGTGTGTGTGTGTGTGTGTGTGTGTGTTTGTGTGTAATCACAACTGTAAGCAAATCCCAAAGAGTGACCTTAATTTCAAATGCCAATGCAAATGACATTCATAGGAACAATTTACATCATATGTATCCACAATGACACTTTCAGTCATCGGGTTGCATTTACATTAAACCTTTTATATGTAACATGTGGTAGAATCATACATGTAAAATTTAAAGATCTCCTCCAGACATGTGTTAACACCTCTTGCTTCAATTATACTCCCATTGTGTACCCTCAAACACATTTTTTGTGTATTCCAAATGAACGTGTATAATCACTGTATGAGTGTATCATTGTTTTTTTTCTTTTTTCCAACTTAAGTCTTGATCATAAAAACATCCCATCATCACTTTCAGGATTTTACCCACAACAGCAACACTGATCAAGATGCATTTTTATTTTTGGCACAGTATCAACTTTTTAAATTACTCCCATTGTGTACCCTCATGCACATTTTTGTGCCATTGACTTCCTTTAAAACCACATTTTTAAAAAATCTCTCTTTTGATACCTTAAAAAGTGTTTTTTTTTTTTTTGTTTTATTTTATTTTTTTTTTGCTGTGCCATGTGAACATGAATCTAAATATAAATAAACAAATATATTAAATAGGATGGTGAATTGGTGAATAGTATAGTATACATTTTATGTATTAATAGTATATAAATATATGCCAGTTTGTTTACAATATGCACACTAAGGTTTTAAGCAGTTAATGGGTTAATTTCCTGAAAATGATGATGCATTTTTTTATATCAAGACTTAAGTAGAAAAACAGAACAATGAAAACTAAATTTGGAAAGATATGTTCATATCATATATGAATTCAACCCTTTGTATGCATATCTTCACATATGTATATAACCTATATGCCATTGGCACTGTCCCATATAATAATAATAATAAATCATGTATATTTAGATTCCTGTTGAAATAATTTTTCAGGAATTTATAAGAGTCACAAATTGTGGTTATAATGGAAGTACCTTGCATAAATACAGTCAAAAATATTTGTAAAATCAAATACATTTACACAGAAATATATATGAGAGCACATCAGGTGTTAAGACCAAAAAACTGAGTATTAAATGTAACCTAACCCTAACCCTAGATTTTCCACAAAAAAGTGAAATTAACCAATTAAAAATTCTTAAAATGATCACAATTCACTTCTAATTCTGTGATGTCACAACGAACACTGGTAGGTCCATGACTTGGAAGTCGGATTTAAGGTACACACAAAGAAACGCACTTCCGCAGAAGAATGTGAAAACAGCCTTCTAGTGTCTAAAAGTCTGCACACACACAACAACATGCACAGTAACAATTACAAAAAGATTTTTAACTTTGAATTACACAACTGTCTTTTTTGTACCTGATTCTGATGACTTATAGTTTTGCTAATTTCCTGTCTGTAATCTATATATATATATATATACAGTATGCTTTTCCAACATGTTTTATACTTTTGTCTCTTGTCTCAATTAAACAAAAACAAAATATTACAACCATGTGGGTATAATACAGAGGATTTTGTAAAGTCATGCTTTTGTCTACAACATCCACTATGAAAGTATAGTCCTGCTCTTTAACATGCTCTCTGCATTCAGCCAGGAAATTACAAGATATTTATTTCTATGGGAATATGCAGAATCATACTGAAGCACGATTACTGTCAGCTGAGTTCTGCAGTATCTGTGACCTCCTCCCACCACACACAAACATGTTTGTACTTCCCTACATGCAAGATCCAACCCTTAGACCCTTATTCTAACCCTTACCATCAAAAACTGACAGAAGATCTGCCCTTAAGTGAACGCACATGCACACACACTAGGAACTTTTTTGTAGTTTGTGTACTTGAACTCTGTCTTGTTTAGATTGAGAATATCTTATCCATTTATTTTTCTTTATTTTTTTCCTGGAACATGGAAATATTGAGACAATAATATTATGAACTTGTATTTGAAAATCCACAAAGTCTCTGTACTCGTTACATAACTTTGCAGTGTGTTTCATGTGTCATTAGACATCAGAGTTATTGTCTTTTTGGAATTTACACATTCACAGGTGGCACAAGATCATGTCATCTCAGTATTACTGTAAAATGTATTATGGCTTTTTACAGTCCTTCACACTTGTCTCCAAACCATATCCATTTTTTCAAAGCACTTAACACATTGACCACATCAGTAGACTGTGAGCTACACTGTGTGTACTTGTACACTTTTTCTTCTTCCAAAAGTCTTAATTGCCTCTCTCAGTGGTCACCTCCAGCAGGGTTGTGTACAACCACAGCAAACCACAGCAGACATGTAGATACTCTGATCAAAAGACTTCACTGTCAGTTCAAAACCTCCCAAAATGCAAATAAATGTGGTTGGAAATATGCTTCATTTTGACAAATAAACTACAAGCTTGGAAATAACAGATTATTCTGATTTTAGCAGAAATATTCTTTTTTTTCTTTGCATCATCGGTACTTTTATAATAAAAGTAGTCATATTTTGAAATGTGGACATATAAGTGGAATTATAGATATCACAGATTTTTCCCATTATTACTGCTTTATATGTACATCGTGCTGAAACACCTGTCATTTCAGTTGAAAATCTACCCAGGTGTGTTTTGCTATCGATTGTAATGTATTTTGGGTAATTGATTGTCTTGTATTTGTCTCTTCCGAACTACGAGTATATATGCTGTGAGAACAAATGGCAACATACAGTAAAGTCCATTGAAGAATACTGTTGTGATTGATTTCTTTATTGTATATAGTTTTACATTACACAGTACAACATGTTATTCTTGGTTTCTGACAAAGTAAAGCGTTCATTAATTTATGGTTTACTGTAAATTTACCACACTCAGCCATGGCATCTATTGTGAGAGTTAAACCAACAGATCAGAAGTTCTTTAGCTGCTTTTCTTGAAATATTTCTGATGCAAAATTAGAGGAAAGGGGAAAAACATTATATATGTATTTTGCAATGCGCTAAGTTGTTTGCATTTTAAGTAAGTAAGCCACATGTTACATGGTACTCGACAGGAGAATTTCAAGCTTTTCATGGCTGCATTTTTACAGCAGGGGGCAGCAACTTATCAGCTTAGAGGATTTGATGTTTTTTGGTGCAGTGGGTACTGTTTCATCAGCATAGGGATGTTCTGTTTTCTGTAAAATATGCACAGTCTAAACTTTAAAGCAGCCAATTAATTAAAAAGCAGCTTTCATTTTTAAACAGAAGCCACATCACTAAGGATAGGCACAGTTTTATGGATTTGTACTCTGAACTGAAAGAATGCATTGTTCCTTTGCTGTAGATTTCCATATGATACGCTGTAAGCTAGATGTTTAATGTTTTTCTAGTCAGTGCATGCTCAAGAAGACAGATATAATTTCAGGGAGAGCTGCAAACCAAATCACTTTTGGGTTTTTAATTGAGGAGAGTGTGAGCTGTGCAGACTGCAGGAGTGACCAGTTACTTCCCTCACATTGGTAGCCTTGACCACTCGGTCTCATCTTCTCATTTTATTTATTCTAAACAAACTACGAAACTTTCTTATGTGGCTTGCATTGCAGATTGAGACACACACATGCACACACACACACCTCAGTAGACCTCAGTTCTAGCGTCACTCTTTGCTTGTGTCAGACTGAAAGAGCTCTACCCCCCATTTGAGCCCGATGTGATCCAGATGACGGGGGTTTCCATATAGGTAGGAGCAGCGGGGCCTGGGGTCTTCATGGGTCATCTGTAATTCACCGCAGAACCCAGAGAGCAGAGTCTTAACACACACAAAACCCCTCAACGAACAGTGAGGCTCCACTTAAAGTCTTAAATATCACACAAACTCCAGTTCAAAGGCAGGTATGTTGGCATGAAAAACATTAATCGGCTTAATGATGTACTCTAGTGAATGGTTAGTTTTGCCATCTTTAAAAAAACACACACAGTAATACGCGACTTTAAAGAGACTCGGATGCCACGGAAGCATTTGCAGCCCCGAGAGAAAGAGGCTCATGGTAACAGTGTGGGCTGACGAGGAATAATTCCACAATTATCTCATCGATTCAGAATTTCTGAGATTTTACCAATTATCTATTTCCGTTTGACTCTTTCCTTGAGTGAGGAATGTCTGTGCATGGTGCACGTGTGTGTCTGTGTGTGTGTGTGTCTGCGTGTGATCCAGAAGCAGTTCTCTGTAACCAGAGCCTCCATCACAGGGAGGATGTCTGCTGGAATAACAGCTCACCGCCTCCAACGGAATTTGTCTGTAAGCTGTAAAAGATGGAGAGGGAGAAGGAGAAAAGTAAGCTTGGGAAGTATTTCTCTCTGTGGCACTGTAATCAGCAGCACTCGGCCCTGCAGAGTTTAAAATAGTAAATCCGCTCAAAGACAGTTCAAGGGCTGAACAGAGATTGCTCTCCCTGCAGGTATGTGTGTCTGTATGTGTGCCTCTGCCTGTAGTTCAAATGAAGATGTGCGAGACTTGTTATAATATTCCAGGGGTCTTCTATTTTTAGGGTAGAAGTCTTATTTAGGCCTGCTGCACCAGTACGTCGTCAAATGCAGTGTAGTTCACAATCTAAGTGTGTACTCTTTGCATAATATACACACAGAGGACCACACCAGTACAATTTAGTGGTGATCCACGGTCCATGGTTTGGACAGATAGGGAAAGACACAGCTCACCATGCTCCAAAAAAACAGGCAGAGACTTTTGTTGGCAAATGTCAACTGCAAGCATCGTTACTGACTCCACAAAAAAGAAAACCAAAAATATGCGTAAGTATGTTTGCCTCATTGCCAGAGTTTTATAGAACATGCTAACGCCAGCAGGCCTTTCAGTGAAGAAAGATGCTTGCACAAAAAAAAAAAAAGAAATTTTACAACCAAACAATATGTTTCTTTTGCATTTGTTATTATTTTAAAAAATAATTGCATATTTATTCATGCCTTATAAAGCCAGCCTTGGTGTTCTGCCACATAGCAGATACACAAAGACCATGGCCAGCACATGTATTATTTTGGGCCCCGACACAAGTATTGGAGAGCAGGAATGGAAGCGGAGAGAGTGGCAAGAGATTGGGTCAGATATGGCACGTCTTAAAATGTACAATAGAGCAGGGGGAGTTCAACAAAATGGATTACAGACTTTTTTTTTTTTTTGCACACAGGACACATCTCTGTCCTAACCTAACATCTATTGTCCATTTTAACCTGCAGGTTCTTCGGGAGCAACAAAACATCTAAGGACCGACATGACTCAATATCTGGAGAACCGCAAAACATGATGCGGTTCAACTATTTTGGAAAATCTGAAAATACGGAAACCTCGCGTTGATGCCAAATTGCTCGCATACCGGCGGCAGTGTTTTCTGCTGTGTTATCCCTGCTGCTTCCTTCTCCGCACGTCCGTGCTCCACGTCCTTCTTTTCTGCTTCTAAACTTTTAAATCATCTTTCATTAAACTACCGGAGAAAGGATCTGCTTCCATTAGGCGATTTGACACGTGATCTTCTCGGGCCACACCGTTTCCTCTTCCTTCCCGTCACTTTCTTCCATACACTAAGTTCCGCTAATAGTGTTAAAATGGTGATATTAAGTCAGAGACCTGGCACTTCCGAAATGCTTTTCTTTTACCTGCCTGCAGCCAACATTCAGACTCTAGATAAGCAGACAGTCAGAGAGGGCCAATCTGTCCTGCTGGCTGGTGAATGATGGACAGTAATTAAAAGTTAGCTAATAACCTCTTCACACCTGACATTTCAACAGGGAGGTCCTGGACACCATTATCTACATATAGATTAAACAGCATAATTGGCAGGGAGATAGGGTTAGGAGGATCGCAAGAGGAGAAGGAGACAGTGAGAGAGAGAGATAGAAAAAAAAAAAAAAAGACCAGGCCATCGCCAAACCATTAAGCGGAATATCTGAGTGACACTCTGATTTTGCTCCTCTTGCTAATGCGACAGGAATTGAGCTGAACTAAAACGCTAAATGAATGAAGCCTCTCTCGGTGTGGTTATTACCGGGGCAAACATCAGCCATGGAAAATAGCTTTAATTTTATAATAATTGCTAGATGGACGTGACTCGTTAGAGACACAATATGAGAGCGAAGGAGAGGGAGGAGGAGCGGAGGAAAGGAGGAGGAGGAGGAGAGACACTCAGACCTTCTGAGGATGATGAGCGCTGTTGCCCGCAAGCGCTTGTGCTCCCAGACTATGCAATTTACACAAACTCTTATTGATAAGCGATACTGTGAACCGATGAGATGGAAATGGAGGGAATCAGCATTGTAGGGATGTGGAATCATTTAGGAGCTCGCGCATTCCTGCATGACTCTCTACACAGGTTAGAGACACACTTTTCATAGCTCCCATAGCATTCAGCCGCTGTCAACACTAGCATCACATGCTCGCGCTGATGGATTGCTATAAGTTTAAGATCACTTTCCCAGGTCCTATTCTCATCCAATGTCTCCATTGAGGCTTTTCGTCTGTATATTTACTACTTTTCCGTGATAAAATCCACAGTAACCGATGCTACACCAGTAGCTAGCTGTTTACTTAACAGTTAGCGTGGCTTTGTCCAAAGGGTAAAATAAGCAGCGTATTAGCAACTCTCACTACATTGCCAATTAACACATTCTCTCCAGTTTGTTTTAGCTCAGAAAAGGCAGAAGACCTGTTGTAGCCACGAGGTTTTAATCTGGATTAAACAAACAAAATATAATGTGGTTGTGAGCTTTAGTGGTGCTAATATGCAGATTACTTTTTTACCTCTGGACATTGCTGTTCCAGTGCTTATGCTAAGCTAAATATCTTGTTGTGTCAAGATATTTACCAAACCTGCACCTCTATTTGCCATTTAAAATCTCATAACTTCCAAGACATGTTTCGTATGGATTTCTTTTTGATGGCAAAGCGCTACTATAATTTCTATTCCCAGATGTATATTTAGCCTATGTAAGACAATCTGAGCAAGGCTTTGTACGATCAAAAGCTATTCCAATGCAAAAAAAGGGGAAATAGCCAAAATACGGAAGAGATCTCTCACAATAGGATGAGTTCCACAGATGAAAAGACATTGAAACTGCCATTTCTCCAAAGCTGAGGAAGCATATCTGTCCACACCTCGGTCCCAAAGCCTTGATGCGCCGTCGCAACCCTCCTCAGGTGTGAGGTCAATAGAAAATGGTGTAAAACTGTATCTGAGAAGAACAAGCTCAAAAAGAAGCGCTCCCCTCTGAAAAACAGCCTTATTTGCTTCCTCCGAAATAAATCATGCTGACAGTGAAAACTGAGCAATAATGACAAAAGCATGCAGATAGTTGCGGCCCCTAAAGCTATCAAACTGTTAATGGTTACCTTCAAACCTGCCAGGTCACTGTTCAGTCTTTTTCTGACTCTGATTATTATACAGGGATGAATATAAACCCTCTTTACGGCTATAGGAGGGTAATTTAGTCAGGTTTTGGAAAGCTTTTGATTTTGGCCTATTATTTTCCCTGTCTAAAAGGGGCTATTAGCTTACTGCTTGGCACAATTGCCTTTACCCAATAGTGTTCCCGTCCATTTTTTTTTTTTTTTTTTTACATTGCGGGATAATAATGCTTATCCCTCCAGAAAACCCACATAAAAATACCCTTTCAGGGGAGGATAATGGCCACTTGCTTGGTATAACAATTCTCCTCTGTATCCCCCTGAATAACAATATGTTTCACAGCTGAGTGGTCATCTTTGTTGCACAACACAAACGTGAGAGTGGGCTCTATGCAGATAAGCTCATGAGGAACGGGACAGGCCAGCACCACAATAACAATCTTTTCTCATTTTTGAGCAATTTCAAAGGAATTGAATCTAATTACTGAGGCTTCGACTTTCCCCCCCCCCTCTCTAATGAAAAGAATGTGTAAACTCTAACCATGTTTTCTTAGTTCTCTGTGTCTTTATGTCTTTCTCAAACAACCATAAAACCAAGGATTGAATCCAACAACTGAGGCCCGCTGTACAGCGATAACATATTTGGCTAACTCTAATTATAAGTGTTAACACATTGCTGTGAATAATCAGTCACAAGTGTCTTAGCCAAAGAAAATTGTATACCCGTCCAACAGCAACTAGCGTGCACTTCCTCAGTCAGCTTAAGATGAGGTGCAGCCAATATAAGTCTTCCGATGAAGGTCTAGATTCCAATTTTTTGATTTATTTTTTTCATTATGTACATTTAAGAAAAAAAAAAAAGATGAATTGTCTGGATTCACTTGACATTGTTATTATCCTGGTTTATTTTTCTCTCTTTAATGCGCTCTTATCTGGAGACTAATTGATGTTGTAAATAGTCATTTTATTGCACAGTGTTAAGCTTAATAAATAAAACATTTAAAAAAAAAAAAATTTACAGTAGGCTGTTTTAAACTTGACATGTAAAATATTTGCTTGCGTTTTTTTTGGATCCAATCCCCCCACCAGTCCTTCTGAGGAGTTGATGGCTCTAGTGGTGGCGTTCCCCGCCACTAGATGTCCCTCTTGCTTTAGTCTGGAGGCAGCTGTGGTGTGATTAGAGTGTGCGCCTGAACCGTCTGTCCATGACTTGTCTCTCCAGACCCGGGGTTCATCCATCATGTCTATAGGTGCTAGTCTCTCTAAAACCAAACAAGAAAACATTTCTTTATTCCGCCGCTTCATCTCCCCCTCTCAGGCCTCGCTCCTCTCGCGTTCTCCGCATTCCCTCTCCGTCTCGCTCCCTCCGTCTGTCTCTTTCCGTCCCTTTGCCTTCGATAAAAGGATCACTTTACTGTTTATACAAGGGGATTGGTGTTGTTAACAGGTGTAGGGTAATGGGATCCCTACTGGCAGCCAGGCACAGAAAGGGTCACACCCCCCCTCCTCCTTCCCGGCGCTCGCACTCACACCGGCGATACTCTTCTGATGGATTGCACCCACCATTCATCTAAATTATGTCACTGGCAATGAGCTATCAGTTCAATCTGGCCTAAACGAAGCACAGGGTTTGTTTCTGTTGACACTTCCTCAGCACTCACTTCTCCTCCTGATTACTGTCAGGGCCTGTAGGAGTGACAGAGCTCAGGCCAGGCTTGTGGTTGGGTCCCCACTCTGTTGCCCAGTGTGTATATGTGTGTATGTGTGTATGTGTGTGCGCCCCCTGTTTTCATTGCCACTTCACAGCTGTTGAGAAGCTTTTTTATCATGGAGAGGATGACAGCTTTGAATCTGCATTCAGCAACTACAGAGACCTCTCCCATCAACCCTGACTTGCAGCAAATTTACCACTTATTAGGTTAAACTTTACATAAGCTTCCAATGGTAACTTTTTTTTTACAACAGAGGTCAGCATGCGGGTACTTTTCCAGTTTCGACTTGTACATTGGCTTCCAGCGTCAACAGAGGCGGGACAGAGATCAGTCCCGTGTGACATGGATCGTGTCGACTATAGAAACAGAGAAAACAGAAAGGTGTTCCTTCATTCCTGCCATTTTAATCCAGTCCAGCCATTTTGGATCCCATGTTTCTCTTCTCTCCCAGCTTTCTCAGAGTGTTCCCTCCTCCTTCCTTGTGTTTAATTCCTTTTACTCCTGGCGTCCCTTAGAATTCCTCCCAGCTGCATAACAGATGTTGAATCTCTTTCTTTCTTTCTTTCTTTCTTTCTTTCTTTCTTTCTTTCTTTCTTTCTTTCTTTCTTTCTTTCTTTCTTTCTTTCTTTCTTTCCTTTATCTATATAACTCGGCGATGGCCATGACAATAGCTGAATTCATGCGCTGACCACACAGCCTACATGAGATACCAGCTAAACTATGACTGTCATGCGAGCTGTAATATGATTTACATTTATTACAGTTCTTGTGTTCTCTTTCCCTTTTTTTTTTTTTATTTCACTCGCTCATTTCTCTCAAATTTGCAGTCCGCCTGGAGGAATTCCACCTTCCTCCAGTCAATGCTTTTGGCAGGGCGAGCGATGGGGGACCACAGAAAAAAGCGAGAGGGCGCAGGGAAGCAAACACTGAACACTTACACTCTGGTCTTTCCTCTCATTGAGTAAAAATGATTCCGTTCAGGGGGATACAATTTGAGTCATTGAGCGAATTCCTGAAGCTGATTATTTGACCATTATCCTCATGCGGGCTCACTCATCACGTGAGGCTTGATGATGTGAAATAAAGTCTTATCCCATTCCTGACAGGCTGGGGCTGAAAAAACACCTTATGGTTTAGCCTTCTTAACTAGATGGGGGTGGCGAATAGCAAACAGAAAAAAAAAAAAAAAAGCCAGAGCATAAATTGTGGAAAGAGAAAATGAAGAGAAGGCACAGACATTATGCTGGGTTTGTGATTCACTGGTTAATTGAGCCTATCTAACACGTTGTTAGCTTGTTATTTCAGATAAACAACCCAATAAATGTTCTTCAGATTACATTATTACAGTTGTAAAATGTACCCAGGGAATCAAGTCCTCTATATAAAAAAAAAAAAAAAAAAAAAAAAAACTCGTCATCACGCCTCCCCCATACTCATTGTGTTTTATTGAGTTCTTCACCCACAGGAGCCAGATATAGAAACCAAAGCTGCACTGATAGAAATAATGTGCAATACTTAGGTTTTGAATCTACGCTCCCAAATGCTTCAGAATGCACATTTTACCCGTGCCTGACAGCGAGTTCACAAGACTTACAGAAGATAGCCCTTTCACAACATTTGCGTCATTCTTTTGATGTCTAGACATCATATGTTTCTCTCTCTCTTTTTATTTTTGAGAAACCAAATCTGACGGGCTAGTATGTCATCTCCTAAGAGAGAGGTACTTGACTGAAGTCACTGTGTAGACAGTACAAAGCTCCCGCATTGGTCCATATTCATGAAGGTGTAGCGATTACTGACATATTTTCTTATGGGAACAAATCACCAGCAGGGTGTGAAGACGCTGCAAGTGTAGAGTCTCTGGAGCTTTGTCACATTCAGCTGATCTCAAGTCCGGTCTTTGTGTGTGTTGCCTGTCGTCTGGGGAAGTTCCCATGGACGGGACGGTTTTCAAGCCCCCTCCTTTTGTGAGAGAGCCAGTGGGTGGATGGCAAGAAGGAAGGCAGAGTGAGCCGGGGTTATTATGGCGGCGGGGGGTGCGTGTGTGCGTGTTGTGTGTGTGGGGGGGGAAGAGACGCGAGGTGAAGATCAAGGAGGTTCAACCGCAAAAAGAAAGTGCAAAAAGTCAAAGAGAAGGAAAGGGACAGAATGAGGGAGCATCTGTTGTGTCTTGTGTGCTCAGCAGTTTGGGTTTTGGCCTCCAGCCTTTCAGGGTTAAATCCAAAGCTGATGATCTATTTCTGGGCAGGATGGGAAAGTAAAATTAAGGCCTGTGATATGGTAGAGAAACCTCTTCTTTTCGTACCATATGAAACATGCAATTTTTTTTCTCGCTCCCTCTCTCTCTCTTCTTCATGCAGCTGCAAACCCTACGAATAGTCACAACATGACAACAAAAGGATTACATCAGTAAAAAAAAAACCCTCCAGAGAAAGGACACACATTCCCTGCAAATGATTTGATAGCTCTTAGATTACTCTGGCATCATCTTTACAGTTTTCAGTTTGTAGAAAAACATGCTCCTTGAAATGAACAATATGAAAACCAGCTGGAATAAAAAAAGTCTGTCTATCCAGTAACAGAAATGAGTGTCATCCTGATTGCGTGGTTTCACTTCACCTGATGACTTCACAGCTATCAATGCAAATAATATCATTTCGAGTGTTTGCTGACCGCTTATGGTGACCTTAACAATGCTGGTATTGATTTGCTACCCTGATTGTTTTTTCTGTGTTTGTTGAGACCGTTTCTCTCTTTGCCGATATCCCTCCTCCTTGCAGGATGACATTGAACATGTGCCGGGTTGAACACACACGGGAGTGAGGGTTAGCAACAAGTCAATAACCGAAACATGGCATAGCAGTGAAGGTTATGTGGGTGTTGTATGTATGTGGACTGCTAAATGTGAGCCTGCCTCACCTGTGTGCATTACTCCGCTTGCACGGCGAAGGCTTCTGTAGTCGGTTACGAGGCCTAGGTATTCCTCCTCTACCTCATTAGTGCTGATTTACGCCACAGCTAGGTGAAGGCAGGCAGGATGGACCTCCCACCTCCCCTTGCCGTTTACACACACACACACACGCACACACACACACACTCCACTCCCCCATCTCTCTCTTCTCTCCCTCTCTTTCCCTATCTCTCTCCTTCTCATTCTCCTGCCGCGCACAGACAATGGGGCCCTGGAGAATACCGGCTTGTGCTGAATTATTCAAATCAGCAGTGGCAGCAAGCCGGAGAGCAAAGGAGAGAGGCAAGGAGGTAGAGGAGAGCGAGAGAGAGAGAGAGAGAGAGAGAGAGAGAGAGAGAAAGAGAGCAAGAAAGTGAGAGAATGCAGGATGATGGGAAGAGGATGTGGAGGGAGAGAGAAGCAGTCAGAGATAGAGAGAGGGAGCGAGGGAGAGGAAAGATAGATAGGGAGAAAGGCATTGTAGAAGTGGTGAATCTCGTTGTCTCTGCATGCAAATAGCCTCTTTCCTTCCCTCTCTCTCCATCTCTATGAGTCACCCCTGCCCTTCACTGCTTCATTAATACACATCTGTACCCCGGCCCTCCCCTCCACCACCCCCCCCCCCCTTCCTCCGCTCTCTCCTAGTGAGGAGTTAAGAGGGAAACAGAGGAGTGGGGGGGGAGGAGGAGGAGGTGGTGATGGTGGTTCGGGAAGGCGGGGAGGTGGGGAGGCGCTCGACAGCAGCGGCAGCAGCACGCTGTTGGCAGGAGGAGAATGCACCGGTAATTAGCCAGCACCGGTACAGACGGAAAAAAAAAAAAACCCAGGAAGGAGAGAAGGAGAAGAAGAGGAAGGGAGGGAAAAAAAAGAGCAAAGCTCTGAAAACAAGCCTCCTGCCAGGCTGATCTCCCCAGAGGCGAGACCTGGACATGACGGTGTGCAGTCTGGGAACAAAGGAAAAAGAGGAGAGCTGGGGAAAAGATGGGAGGCTGAAGAGTGGGCCCATGACAGCACCTGCAGAGATGGAGAATCGGATTGCCTGTGTGTGTGTGTGTGTGTAGGCATTATTTTCCTGGGATTGTGTTTGCCTCGCAGTGAAAGATCAGTTTTGCAAACACAAGATTCACCACCAGGGTGTCTATAGACTGTTGGGTAACAGCTACATTTATTTGCCTTATTGTCACAAATAATACACAAAATTACAAAGATATTCCCATGTTAATGCTCATTGGTCGACTATCTAATATAATAATAACAACACCCGCCCTCAGCAAAGCAGCTTAGCATCAGATGTACAGACAAAAAGCCAAGTGAGGCCAAGGTTTACATCTGTTGCCATGAAGTCCGCGTTAATTTACGATTCATATTAAAATAATACGATTCATAATGTTCTGGTAAAGCTTTTACTGTGTTTGTTTGTTTTACAGCGGATCAAATGTGGCTCAGCAGCAGCAGCAGCAGCATTATTTATCTCGTTATTTATCTCCATGTAAAAATGGCAGATGGCATCTTCTGAGGTCATAAAGGTGTGATTCCCCACAAAGATGTGATTTAAATGAGGCACTCCACATCCCGGTGCCGTTGAAGGTTATTGAACCCTAGTCTCCGGCCTGTCGTTACTAATTAACGAAGAGCCTTTAAAATTTTACTGCGGCTTTTGTTTCATACAGAGCTTCAAAAATGAGCGTAAGTGGAGACAAAGTGTATGTGTGAGCATGTGTGTGTGTGAGAGAGAGAGAAAACTTGACCCCCGAGTCCTTTGCTAGCCTCATTAGTGAGAGGACTTGGTTCATTAAATGATGTGAGCGAGCGGTGTGAGCTAAGCGCAGATCACACACTGAGTGGCTATCCCTATGTTTTTTTTGTCTTCAGTTAATGGTGTTTTTGCATCCAAAGGATGCATACAAAGGAAACAATGAAGGGTGTTTTCTCAATCACCTGCTGCGGGTTAAAACTAATCAATTTTTTTTTTTTTGAGGAAATACACATATTTGCCTTCACGTTTTTGGTACTATTGCATGGCTCCGAGGAGCGGTTTCCCTTTCTGTCTTGTTGTCATTGTGAGGTTGCCAGGCAGCAACCGCACCAGCAGAGACTCCAGGAGGTCACTGAGCCCGACCGAGAAGGAATCCCACTCATAACGCCTGTAGAACCACAATTTATTGCTATAGAGCTTTTTTTTATTAATTCTTTTTCTTTTTTTGGTTGCTGTTTTATTCTCAGACCGAGCCAGCGTAGCCGTTCCCTTCTATTTTCACCCTTTATGCTAAGCTAAGCAAACTGGCTGCTGGCTATGGACTCATCACAGCTGTCAGCAAGAAAACGAAAAAGAGTGTTTTTTTTTTTTTTTTTTTTCAAAAAAATGCCAAACTATCCCTATAATGCATCTGCCAAACTCGAGGCTGGAATGACGGTTGTGCCGAGAAATGTGTAAACATCTCTGCAGATCTATACAAAGAAAAGAGGGATGCTTACAGTTCAGGCAAGGAAATGTTCATATTCATAGGAGAATGAGTAAAACATCTAGGTGAATGTGTCCAAATGTGTACCTGTGCATGTTTGCTGAGTAAAAAAAAGAGTATTTGCCAGCATTAGATAATAATCCCCCCCAAAAAAACAGGGAGAAAGTTGAGTAGCGATGCCAAAAAACAGCTTGACGTGGGGTGAGGATATGTAAAGGAAGATCACAGTTTAAAGGCGCTGAGCACATTCTCCTCTGCGCCCTCCTCGCTGTCATTGATGTGGCGGCCTCTCATGACTTTGCTGTGGATCGATGCGGCCCTCCGCCCCCCCCTCACCCCCCCACCCCCTGCGCCTGAGAGCATCAGGGCCTGTCCAGCCATGCGAAGCCCCTGGAGAGACTGGCTGTGGTTTGACATGCTCCACGCTTCCCTCCAGCAGCAGCAGCAGCAGCAACAGCCGGCCGCCACAGTCTCCCCAGTCTCCCCCTGCACGCTGTTCGGAGTGTCAGCCCAGTATGATCTACTGGGAGCTGGGGCTTGGCAGCGCCGGCTACAGGGCTCAGATGGACCCGCTGATGGGGCCTTATGCCCAGCGGCCCCATGAGGGCAGGTAGAGCGGGGTGAGGGAGACAGGTGTGTTTATGTTCCACTTGTTGCCCCCCCCCCACCCACCCACCCACCCACCCACACACACCCTCACCGCCACCCCTTCTCCCCCTCTGCAGAGGCCAGGACAGATGCCCACAGCGTCGGTTTTGCAGAAGGCAAACAGGGAGAATCACACAAAGGAGGGAAAAAAAAGGCCGAGGGAGATAAAGGAAAAAATGTGATGTGATGGCGAATTGATCCGATAAAAATCCGCTCGATACAAATCAAGAGGCGATCCGCGTAGGACGCCTTTTTTTTTTTTTTTTTTTTTTGAGAAAGGCTTCCCCTCGCAGGCCCGTGCATATGATTTCCCGCGTTAAAATATTCCCAGCCTTAGGCAAGAAAAACATTTCCAGGAAATCCATTTTTTTTTTGTCTCCCCCCTCAACGCTCCCCGGGCAGTTTTAGGCCCCTCTGTAGTCATCAGAGCCTTTTTGGAAAATTGTATGAATATTGCAGCGTGCTCTCGGAAAACAGGCATTAGGCAGGGCGTCTAGGTTTGACAATTGAAGCGGAGTCAGGTCGTTTGGCTCAGCAGGTTGCAAGGCTTTGAGTAATCAGGGATTGCGGATTCTAATTAGGACAATTAAGTCCTAATTACAATGTAAACACATTCTGCTGCCAAAACCCTAGACCCCTAGAGTGAGGCCTCTGTACCGTATCCTCCCATTCTGCTCTGCTGTCTAAAGAACAGCATGGCCCCCATACAGTACAGCCAACACTGATAACTGCTATCGTACCAGCACATCCCTCTACCTTCTTGTGATGGAGTAGCAATTGCTGCTGTGTTTGTGGACATATATAACAGTGAGGATGATCATCACATTTAAAATTGTATATGCCAAATAAGCTTGGATTTAGCTTTGTTTTTTATTTATTTTATTTGCATTATCAATTTATATTCAACCTATCACATTAAAATACAAGAGTTACATTAAAATACATGTGTAACTTATTTACCTTGTATATTCTTAACTAATAAAATGAGAGTCTACACATGTATGTTGTAGGTTTGGTAAATTACACTACATTCTTATGAATGTGTCAATTGTTCATTTGTTTGCATGCTTTATACTGTATGTGCATACATGCAGGATCAGCCCCAACTTGCATTCAATCAGGTATATGCATTGTTTGTTCCTACAAATATTTACTAGCATTCAATTCTTTAATAGCTTTGTATTCAGACTGAAAATTGATATTTCTGGTCTTGAGTGTGCATAGGTTGTATTCCAGGTAATATTATAGAGTGCATCAGTTGGATATGGTATTGAAAAATGTAAACTGCAAATGTTTAATTCGGTTTATAAACATCAAGAAAATACTATAATTTATTTACTGATAGAAAAACAAATTTTCGTTCCACCATCTGACAAACTTTTAACAGGAAATATGAAAAACACACACGCACACAAACTCACCTCAGCTGATGACACTATAGCTGCTGAGGAAAAGGAAAGGGCAGAAAAACAGACACCACACAGGACAGCGCCGGTTGTGCTCCCATCAGCTCCGGCTGACAACGAGGGAGCTCCGTGGAGAGAGGGCAGGGAGGTGCCGGGGTGTCAGGATGCTGTCACTTCCTGGGATCAGGTTTCTTTGCAGTAGAGAAGAGGAAAATGGTTTGCTGGGGTCAAGGAGTCAACACGAGCTGTTATACATTTGAAGACAACAAGACTATAGGTCAAAACCTAGTATATGGCTGGACTGTGTATGAAACACTAGAGGGCTCTTATCATTTGTATGTCGCCTGGATACTATCAGATATGGACATCGCCAGCATTATTTTTGTGTAAGTCATTTAAGTTTATTTATTTTTATATTGTATATTTATATTAATAACACTTGCCATGTAGTAGATGCAACTCAAGATGCTGAATATATGAGAAAAACATTGTAGAATATACAAATAGTGCTGTGGTAAGAAGGGTTTAGTTAAGATTTAGGATGTTTTATATATTATATACTATTTTACTTTTAATGCAGTAACTATTACATTTATCTATAATGCTAAGTGTAAATATCCCAGTGTTTTTAAAGTTTGCATTTCTAAATGTATTTGATTTATTGCTTTTATTTAATTTACCATAATTATCACCATATTATTTTGAAAGGACACATACAATGGATACAGAAAGTTTTCAGACCCCCTTCAGTTTTTCACTTTTTGTTAAATTGCAGCCATTTGCTGAAATCATTTAAGTTCATCTTCCCCTCATTGATGCACACACAGCACCGCGTATTGACAGAAAAACATAAAATTGTAAAAATGAGTAAGTTACACTGCCAATTCACTAAATGGGAATTTGAATGAGTACTTTCTGAAAAATAAAAAGTTTGATATTAACAGTGCTAAAATGAAATTTACTTACAATAATCAGCTTTGGTGGCTTAGACTTTGGATGACCAAAGCTGTAACTTTATCTGTTGGCTCATTGGTCAGTCAGTCAGTTAATTACAGAAAGACATTCAGGTCCGTGGATGGTTCAGCCAAAAAATATATGCTTAGATTCTCCCGTCTATCAACTATTTCTAACTTTTTTTATGCCCTTGATGTTCCTCTGTTCATCGCTCTCATATTCATTCATCATTGTCCTTTTGGCAGGTACTAGGCTCTGTGAACATGATTGGCAGTGGGCCTAAATGTGATGAGCCTTTGAACTGTATTCAGTCCCTGATGTCCAGATTTTTTTCCTAAAAACTAATTTCATGGAACATGTGATCTGTTAAATTTTATCTAGATGAACTGCCATTTTTAATCTACTTCTGACTGATATTACAGTTGAACAATTTTACAATATTTGCTGAAGAAAAAAAAAAACTAAAGGCATTACAGGATGAACGTGTTTATATCCCAACTGTTTAATGTATTTATTTCTATTATTTAACATGAAAATTCAATATAAATGCAGATCATCCTATGTTTGTAACACTTTGTGCCAGTTTTTAGTACAGCAGAGATCACTGCCCTTCTGCAGCCAGCCCACCTCCAGTACCATAAGCACCCTAATTGTCACGCCACTTCACATTACACATGTCATTCCTCATGCCACGCTCCTGTGCCCATGTGCCCAGCCAGCTGCTCAGAAGGGGGTGGAAAGCGTGGACAGGGCAGGGTGTCACTGTTTCCATGTATTGATGTTACTCGGGCCTGAAAGAGTAATCAATTGAGAAGTAGCTTTTCATAAAAGTTTTTTTTTCTCACTAAAAAATAACCTTAAACCAAAAACCTACCAGTATAAAATAATCATAAAACGCTAAATATTTGCTGTCTTAAACTTTTTTTCTGCAAAAATGTTTGCTTTTAGTCAAGCAACAATAAATAATATCATTTATTTTTTAAGGAATTATATTATGTTTGCACTATTTTTCTTGTGTAAGAGTCATTGTTGTGGAGGCAACTTCCCAAACATCACATCCTGCGCAGGTTTCTCGCGAGGGATAAAAACATAATCGCTGTCAGTTCCCAGCCTCTGCCGAGAAACATCTGCAAAAAGCATTGTTAAGTACATGAAGAATACATTTGAACAGCTTGATATTAGACAGCTTTTGTTCTGTCTCATTACCTTGGCAAATGTAATCTAGGTCTCCAAAAGACTCTCATCCTCTTGAGCGTATATGCTCCCTGTGGGAATATTTCCCCGGTATTCTCCTCTCTTTCCGGGGGAATTGCTGGACCTGACAACTCTTCCACCCCCACCTGCCACCGCATGGACAAAGCAGAAACTATATTCGGCAAATGAAGCAGGGAACGAAGTTCACGGTTGACTAGTCCTAAGGTGAAGGTTGAAGGCTGTGTCCACGGGAGTGGGAAGGAGGAACCAGAATCCTATCGGCTGTGATGATCTCACTTCCTGCTGGGCAGAAATATTGAAGCGACCGGAGGAAAAAGGAGGTTTGTGCTCTGATGTGGAGGTGATGAAATAAGAAATATACACAGACATGTACATACATGAATGAACATATTTATCACTGTGAGACGTGTTATTCATGACAACATTTCAGCAGCATTTAACCCCAGCATGTTCAGCATCTTAAATCATCTTCACATCGCGTGTGTGTGTGTGTGTGTGTGCTTGTAATTGTTTTCTGGTGGCTTGGGGGCCTATTGAGACAGATTTGCGAAGGAAAAAGGAGAGTTAACTACTGCGGTCACAATTATTACAATGGCCATTTAATTCTGGACTTGTTCATTAGCACAGAATGTCTGCCATAATGAAGACTTACTGGCGTCTGTGGCTCTGTGTGGTGGAGCAAACTGGTGGTAATATGATGTAGTGGAGATTTACATTCATCACGTAAAAACAATAACCATTTTCAGTTTAACACTCCGCAGGTAGCGATCGCCGAAACTGAGTTCATTAAGGGCTTCACGTGTTGATGTGTTGTCAGTCAGTATAACTCAGGGTAAAAAAAAAGTGGGACAAGAGTGGTTTGTTTGGGGAAAAGGGTAGATAGCATGAGTTAGAATATGAACAAAACAAGCCAATTAGTTCTGAAATGATCATCCCGAGGCTGTGCACTTCAGAGACAGCCTGTATTTCAGCAGAATGTGGGGATTATGTGATTGTGAGGTCGTGCGGTTAAGTTTTTCCTTTTGTCCAACTTCCTTTTCGCTTTTTCGAGTGCGGTCATGTGGCAGAAAAGCGTCCTCTTGTGAGAACATGTAAAGAACTTGCGCAATAAAAAGAACAAACGGCAAACTGTATTTCACCGTCCTGGAAATAGAAAGGTTACATTGATTTTAGATGAGGCAAAATTGTTTGTTATGGGTATAAATATGGGTGATCATTCTGCAGATCAGCGGTTACATTCCGTTTAGTTTAGCAGTTTATATCATTCTCTTTTTTTGTGTGTGTACAGCATGTTGATTTAATTCCCCCTCAGAAAGTTTTCTGCTCAATTCGATATACAGTAATGCTCGAACACGAGCGGGCTGCCAATTCCCCTGCAGCTGGACATAAACTTTTATTCGTCTGAATAATCATCTATGAAACGTGGTTCATAAAACAAATTGTCATTATAAAAGACATAAAGACATTTTGTGAGCAGCAGCTAGATTGTGAGGTGAGAGATAGTTGAAAAGGAGGGGACGCTATTGCCTTGTGTGTGCAGAGCCTTTCCTGTGCTGCTTCCACTTTTATGGCCTGACCTTTCTCTTAATTGGCTGCCATGTCTTTACACTGAGATTCTGTTGGTCTCCCAGCCAAGTAATCCCCCCCCTCCTCCCCCCACCTTACAGCTAAAGCGTCTCCCTCTGACCCATAAATTGGAAGTGCTTTAACCTTTCCTGAGTGCTCACTTTATAGTGCTCTCTTTACTCTTTTATTATGCAGATGAGATGGATTTTCAAATTTCAGAAAGTGGACCCGTATCGCTCGCGCCTGCTTTTTTTTTTATTTTTTTTTTTTATAGAAATTCACAAAATCGTGTATTTTGAAACTAATTTTAGAATCACCGCCGAGCAGTGGCAATAATAAATGACAGAACAATGTTAATTCAACTTGAACGAAACACTTTAAAATAGAAGATGATATGCTATGAACTGCATAAAGCACATACCGATCTGTAGTGCCTGTATTTCTGCAGATATTGGCAAGAAATTAAAAAAAAACAACAACTCATGACAGTCAGTTATCTCCAATTCACTCGAATTAGCAGGCATGGCCTGTGCCTCATAGAAAACAGATGCTTATAATAATCATAATCAGAAATGACTCCCTAGTTTGCTTATTTCATCCAGTTATCTATAAAAGCCATTATGTGTGCATTAATCAACCATCTATTAGGCTAAACGAGGTTTATAATATATCTGTGGAAGTGTATGTGTGTGCTCAGGGTGTAATATACTTGATGTATTGATATGTTTATTTCAATTTATTTCAAGACCTCATCCTGCGACTCTGACCCTGAAATCAATACCTTCATTTATGGTCCACCACCTTCAATCAATTCTACCCCCGTCTCTTCTCCACGATGGACTGCCTCTGACTGGACACATGCGAGCAGAGCTCGCCGGCGCTCTCTCTTTTTCCGCCGGCTGCCTTCTGCGTCGCTGTGCAGTGGGAGGTAACTGGTCACTCAAATCCCAGATTGGCCCGCTGGTCGTCATCCTACAGCTTTTTTCCCTCTGGTCTTTGCTCTCCTGCCCCCTTTTTTTTGTGTTTTTTTTTTTTCCCGGCCTCCTCCTCCGGCTTTTCCCTTAAACCTCCCCGCTCTCCCGGTGACTGGCAGTTATACGGCTCTGATTCATGATAAGCAAAGCACACAGCCAACGGCACAATGAGAGCAGCACACGCGTTAACAAATGCAAATTGCCCTTAGCTCTGTCATGAGCTTCTTCTCTTTTCCGCCGCGCACTCTGTCACACCTTTTGTGGCGCGCTTATCGGCGGAAACGTGCATCCCTTTGAAATATAGATGCTCCACATCATGTAGATACGGCGGTTGCATCCTTTTGACTGTGCAGCTAAATTGTGTTACCACCAACATAAGCAAAAGCCGCTAAGAGTAACTGTGCCTGCGCCTTGTCGGGGAAGATTTAGCCATTTAGCCAGGTCACCTCCTTTTTTTTTCGAAAAGCATACGGTTGAGGAAAGCCAGGAGGTTTTATTCTTCTTAAGAAGCATGCATGAGCTGGCAGTATTGCTCAAACAGCCCTTTGCCTCCTCTGGATTTATTAGCCAATTTCAACTACCATTGTCTTTCACTTCAATCTCAGAAGTGAGGGTGCACCAGGCAGAATATAGGGCTGCAATCATCCGAGTGTGTGGCGACAAAACCTCCAGCGCTTGCACCTGGAACTCAATAGATATTCATGAACATTCTCGTATTTAGAGAAGGAAATAACTTAATACCGACAGTGTCGATGGAATAATAGCCATTTCCTGCCTGACTTGCAGCCCCTCAGAAAATGAGATTGCACCGGCCGTCATTTTTCTTGTCTGCTGGGTGTTTCCACGCAGAGGTCTATGGCTGCAGCTATGCTCCCTGCATTGGCAATGAGGCACAGATATAGAGAGGTGGGAGGAAGAGAGAGAGAGAGAGAGGGAGTGGGAGAGCAAGGGTGACTGAGTGAGACAGGCTGACTTCAAGGGCCTGAGATGGAAAGGAAGAGAGGGAGACAGAGCATTTGTCCGATTCACCATGAATAAATACGGAGGTTAAATAGAAAATAAAACATATAAAGTGTAACAGAATCATAATGTCTATCATTTTGTTTGTCATTTTCACAAACGCAGACATGGTGTGTGTGTGCGTGTGTGTGTCTGATCCCGCCCCGGTTTCAGGAGCTGAACGACCTCCCGGGATAAAGTGTAAACAGGGAAGAACTCGACCCAGCTCAGGGATGCTGCTCCCTGCCTGAGCCAAGGCAAATATTCCATTTGTAGCGTGATTAAGATTGATTACTTCTGCGGGGAATAGGGACGCAAGGAGTGTCCGCAAAGGAAGAGAGACCGAAAAATAAAGAGGGAGCGAGGGAAAGAGTGAGAAAAAGAAGACGGAGGAGGGAATTGAGTGACGTGAACGGATGCCTGACCTGAGAGACAAAGGGATCTCTCCAACCATTCCTTACCATTACTCGGCCTGTCACGTTACCCGCTTATAAATTAACCATCCAGCAGAGGAGCTCGGTTCTGCACAAGCCTCGCTCTCCTCCACAATTAGGTTTCTGCTCTTTGTAAAGCCGTCCTTATCTTTCCGCTTTTTTTTTTACCCGGGCCTTCATCAGTACAGACATGTATCATGAATTTCCTTTTACAGTCCATTCTTATTCAGACCACCGTCCTCACCAGTGCGCCGCATTCATCATGAGTCCTGTGCTTAGAGGAGGTCTGCTTAAGATGCTAGAAAAGGTTGTGGCTGCAGCGAAAAACAGACATTTGGACAGACATCGTCAGGTTTATCTTTTTATTTAAAAAAAAAGAAATTCTCATCCAAAATGCATTTTTAAGCCATCAGTAGACTGATGCCGCACTTTTTTCACGATTCATCTGCACCATGAACTTTCCCTGGAACCGGGAACTTTTGTGCCAGCAGGTATAACGAGATCAAACTACCGATGCACTCGAGTGGCCGGATTCCCTCTGTGTGTCTCTGCAGAGAGTTAGCAGAGCAAATCCAAGAACGGGCGTGTCTCTCTCTCTCTGCTGGGCATGCAGACAGCCGTCTGAGAAGGAAAGTCTCGCTATTTTTGGCCGAGTTGAGAGACTCCTTCTCCGTGGGAGAGGCAAGGGATCGAGAGGAAAAGCATGTGTGTATGCGGTGTTAATCGGACGAATTGTAGGGAGAGGTTTTTATATAGAAGAGTTCAGAGTTCCAATAACGGGAGTAGGGACAGTGAAAGAGTGTGCAGCGGAGAAGTGGTGGTGGGGAGTTGGGTGGAAGGAGGGGTGGTGGTGGTGTGGAGTAGTGTTTAAATTAATTTGATCTCAGATGCCTCAGAGACAGGGCCGGTGTGAGCGAGCCACGCACCCGGACAGAAACCTGAGCAGATTGCACCGCTGCTTTGTATTCCAAATTAATTGGCCTCTGAAGATTGCCCTCCGCCCCTCACAACACTACTGATGCACATTTTCCTCCCCTCAATTAAAAGTGTGTACCCCACATGCAGTCCTCTCTCCTCATTCCCAGTGACTTCTAGCTCCCCTTGTTAGCAAGAATAAACTGGGCCCTCACATCAGAGCCACGGAAGGAGAAAAAGAGACCAAAGTTAAAGCCTGGTGGAATCAAACAATCCATCAGTCTGAGTGTTTAGCGATTGTCATTAATTGAAGTGAAAGTATTGAGCTGCTTATATACGTTTTTTTTTTCTTATTCCAAACAAACAGAACCAAAAAACTGTCCCTGCTAATGCATAGTGAGACAAATTGTTGCCCTGCCTGACATATTATTTCATTATAATACACACAAGGAACATAGGCAGAAATACTTCCTAAAACAGCAGATTATTATAGTTAGTTTGAGTCAAGTCTGGTATAAAACTACAGTGGCCAAATAAACGATATTCAACTAAAAGAACATTATTTTTAACGTACTAAGTATAACTTTATTAGACGTACAAAATTAGTGTACTCATGCAATACTTAATGTTATCTGACCTACTAAAGTATATTCCTACTCTAGTACATTTTAAATACATTATGAAAGGGCCACTTAAAATAGGTACAATATGACTGAGAATATATTTTAAATACATGTATATTCTTAAATTGTATGTTGTGTACACTTAAGTATCCTTAATGAGAACTTTGCCTTTTTCTACTTAAAGATTTACATAGGAAGCATTATCATTGTAGCTGAGTGTCACAGACAGGTGAGAGAAGCTGTATTTGATGATGATAATTTGAAAGTAAAAAAAATAATAATAATAAAATAGCAGTCATATCCTTAAAGACACATTAATACTGTATTGAGTATCATATA